>JAWZYU010000001.1:62438400-63664400 GCA_038380435.1 Ryuthela nishihirai
TTCTGGGATCCAATCTGAAGCTCTCCCCATATGTTTATCGGGTTGTCCTATGGAAAGGATTATGGGAAATCAAAAACGTCAGTCATCTGAAATAGAACTGTTTCTGGTGAAGCTTTCTTTAAACGGTTTGCTTTGAAACTGGCCTCCCAGTGCCTTCCGAAAGTTTCAGAGAGAGTTGCCTGGCTGACATTGCCCTATTACTGTTTGATAGCGGTCATCTTGGGCTGTTTTGATTGATGATAGTGATGCCATTGCCCTCATCTGCGGCTAACGTCTCCTGTCTGTTAGAACCATCTCCAAAGCCTTGAAACCACTTATTTGGGGAATATTTAGACATGCCACATGGATCTGGTATCAGCAGAACTCTAACATACTGATTGCTCTACCATATATAACCATATATAAATCATCTATGATATTTCTTTGACATACTGTTGTTATTAAGCACTCTATCAACACAAAACCTACTCAACAGTAAAATATCAACATAATCACGCCAGCTATTATTGCACCCCATATTTGCTTTTCGAGTTACATATGCAAACTTTCTGCTGATTTTTAGAAGGCGTACGACCTTGAGTATATTTTATTTCACGAAATACAAAAAATGATGTTAATAATTTCAATTGTTTGTGAGATATCTAACAGTTTGTGAATTATGATTAACTTTTGGACGCCATTGAATATTGCATACCTTATAAAAGAATATTTTAACTAACATAACGTAATTTATATTAAAATTTCTTACAAGAGCATGAAAGAAAATCCGTTAGTATAATAAAGATCCGTATAATCAAAGTTCAAACGCAGAATTACTTGCCCCTTTCAATAATGTACAGTTCTAAAGTCATTACTACGACGGACAAATGTAAAATATTTTTAATACGATCTACAATTTTTTTATGAAAGACGCAATATCCTTTACGTTAAACAAAGAATGCATCTGAGTTGAAATTTCTATAAACATTCTTGAAACAAAAATGGCAAGCATTCGCAGAATTTAGAAGATTAAATATTTCTTCTTTGGCGCCACGGCCAAATGATTATCACTCGGGAATTCTCAGCTGTGGTGAACATCATTATCTGTCCTAGCAGTCATTGTTTGCTGCTTGAAGGTGTATGCAAATTTGTTTTAATCAAGTTACGCAGTTCAGTTTTACGCACCTCCAATACAGGTTATTTTTTCCCCATACAACGTTTTTGCCTTGGACTGCGTGATCGTGTACTTGTGTGTGTGTCTAGATGAGATTCTGTCAACTACGTGGTTTGCGGAATACCTGATGTTTATTAAAATTCGAGACGTGTGCCATGAAGCTCGTTATTCCTGGTGGTAAAATTCTACATTTTATTCTTTTAATCATATTTGCAGCATGTTTTTTCAAGTTCCATTTATCAATTTATTTATATTTGTGATGTTATGAATAATTTAATTTATCGACTTTTTATTTCTGTTTATAATTTCTGGTTTAAAAGCTGAACTTGAAAGCTTTTCTTGTAACTTTAGCAATTAATTAACGTTAATATGTAGCCAACTGGTTAGCGTTCTTGGCTACCGATCAAACGTACTTGGATTCGGAAACTGAATAAGGCATGATGTCTCTTACATGATAAGGATTCCCTTTCTCATATATCTTTTTTATAGTGTATTGAACTGATCACAGATTAACACGCTAGCACAGGTTGATGACTGCAGCGCCGCCTTTAGCAACTGGCCGTAATTCTCATTTTCCCGCCAGCTTTCAAAGGGTTTGATGTCTTGCTGCAGTTCCGCAGTTATTCGCAGTTCTGATCAGTTATTTGTTTCCTTGTTGCCTTTCTTCTATACTTCAATTGCTTTGATCATATTTTTGGACATGTCTAGCTACCGAATTCGTCACTGTGATGCAGAAATTTGTCAGAATAATTCTCTTAAGTGCACGTTAACATTCTCTAAATCTCCATAAAATCATGAAAGATAATAGGTTGCTTTGAATCTGCATCTGCAAATTTTCGACTTAAAACTGTTATATTAATTTAAACCTGTTATAAAATTTAAACTGTTATATTATATAATACTGTTGTTTTAGTTTTATTTTTATAGCTTGTCAACTGATATTTTAATTTTTGCCTATTGATATGTGACACAAATGTTTAATATCATATTCATTTATTTGTGTTCTGGCTTTGTGAACTATGTAACCAGATGTTTCTACTTTCCTTTTGTTTAATTTTAAGTTTATTTATTTTTTTATTATCTTTCTTCCCCTCAAAGTAATTAATTTAAATAAATATTGTAGCTATAATATTTCCTGCAGATTAGCTGTGTAGCTTTGTGCAACAACTGTAAATTGTTCTGTAACATTATTATGAGAAAATAAAGATTTCTTTATTATCAAAAAAATTATATATATATATATATTTTCAACTATTATACGCACATGCTGACTTCTGTTCATTTCATCCAACTGGAAATTAGCAGTGTAATTCAGATGTAATTTAGGTTACAATCATTTTGTTCACGGAGAAAATACGTTAGGGAGTGAGAACATAAAATCAAAGAGTTGGAAGGACGGCGCCATTAAGGGAATGGCGAAAACTCTAGGAACCATATTAGTTGGGCCTCTGCTCGGCAGGAGCACGAGCCTGGTGCGCTACTCACTGAGCCACCGCTGCCCCATGCACATGTGTAAGTCGTCTATTTGTGTTACCTACTGAATCTGTGGTAATGACAGTCTCTTCTCAGTCCTCTGTGACAAGTACCTGCTACAGAGGCAATTTATTATTAACATAATTATAAACAAAAGACTTAATATTTAACGATAGAAAATTAAATTATGTGCATATTCTAATACAAATTATCCTACAACATGTATTGAGTTCCAGGGCCGAATCTAGAGAGCGGAAGGAAACAAAGGTATATGCCTCTCCCCTGCCCTACCCACGCACACATATTTGAAAATGTTAGTAATCGAAACAGAGGCGAAAAATATATTAAAATATATATATAACATGCTGTATTTTATAGACATTTCTTAATGACCACTAAAACAGGAAGGAAACGTTTATACTGGAATGGCATTCCGATTCATTTCGACTCGATTCTGAAGCTCCTCGATCCCCCAATATTATTTTTTGTTTTAATTCCGAGCATGGATACTCTTATGTTATGCAAATGGGAACCGCGTTCAAAGCATTCTCTTTATGTGTGAGAATAAGATTCTGAAAAAGAATTATTGGAGATCGCTTGAAGATCTCAATTAAATCTTTCCATATCTGAGTTTACAACAATATGAGTTCATCGTTTAAAGAGTTATGCTCAGCTATTTTACTTCTGAGCAGCACTCTTTTTTTGCACAAAATGCGCTAAATGGCCAAGTCACAAAGACCCCAAGGGATGAAGGAAAGGTTCAGATGAAGATTGGGCAGATGTTAAGAAATTGATAGAAGTTTCCTCTGAAGGAGGAGGCTATACAGCATTTTCTTTGTTGTGCACAGAGATCGGGGTTAAATAGCCCATCCAGCGGACGGCGGTATTTTCAAGCCTCTAGGTGTCCACTGTCTAACCGCAGCAGAGTGAGGATTAGCGAAAAAATCTCAATGCAGGCACAGTGGACACTGGAGTATGGGAATGGTTAAATTGCGAACAAGGTGTCCTATCGACTGAGCTCCATCTGCCCCCGGAAACTGTCAGATTAGGGTGTACGTAATGTCAGAAAACTGGATTAGTGAATCGTGAGATGAAAACACTGGATTGGTATTGTATCGTTTTCAGGTCAGTATTAGTAAATCTCGAAACGATCAACTGGTCTTGGAATCTAGTATGAAATATATGCATTGCGTATACTTTGCAAGAATAAATTTTAAAAATTAATCGCTATTTATATCAAAGATATTTGCAACTATATTCTATTCCTTCTAATAACTCAAATGGTCATAATTTTGTTGTTATTAAATAAAACAATTTCACACTTTCATGCTGGCGCCTCTAGGCAAGTGCCTAACTAGCTTTGTGGGAAATTCGGCCCTGTCTATAACATGGACTAATGGTTGATGGCCTAAATATGTCGGGCCATCAATCGCAGCCGATTGAGGCAATCTCCGCTTTCAGTCAGAGATTGCCTCAGTCGGCTGTGAGCCAAACTCGTAATCTGCACTTCCCAGGTTCGAATCTCACCTGTCACATTAAAGAACACACTGAATGGCTTTGAAGAGAAGCTTCTATTTTTTTTTCTAGCAACTCTCCTTTGGATCCCCTTCTCCTAACCTTCTCCGATTCCTTGGGGCCATGGGGGCGGGGGGTGGCTCAGTCGGTAGCGCGCCAGGCTCGTAATCTGTAGTTCCCAGGTTCGAGTCCCAGCTGGGTCAGCGTTGAGATTTATCTCCACAAAATTCCCCGCCCTGCCCACGGTCAGTAGGGGACACCGATGGGCTTGGAAAGGCCGCCGTCCGTCGGATGGGACGTTAAGCCGTGGCTCCGTGTGCGGGAGAGCCATACGCTGTGCACGTTAAAGAACACACTGGATGGCCTTGACGGGAGGCTACCATCTGTCTCCCAACAGCTGTTCCAGTGGGTCCCCTCCCCCAACCTTCTCTGAGCCTTCGGGGTCCATGTGACCTGGCCATTTAGCCCATGGTGTGCAAAAAAGTGCCGCTCAGAGGTAAAACAACCCAACCTTGGGGCCCTTGGGACCTGGCCATTTAGTACATTGTGCACAGAAAAGTGCTCTTTAGAGATGAAACAAAACAAAAAAAACACTCAGATATGTCATGTCTGCTGATGACCTTGAATATCTGTTTTCGTGTTTTCCTGTCACATCGTTTCTCTCCTGAATCATAATTTGTTTCATTACAGCAGTTACTCTCTAAATGAAATGTGACTTGCAGGTTAATCGCTCCGTGAAATAAAGCTTTATTAAAAGAGAAGCAACATAAACTGTAAAGCCTTCTTCTCTTCGCTGTTACCAACAACAAACTACATCGCAGAATTCTTTATTCTTCATGGCAGGTGTACAGCGTGGGAAAATTTTCACCAGCCGTGATGACTGAGGTTCCGAGGTAGAATCAAGTCACGTGCGTTTTAAGTTAAGTGACGCCTTCAGCGACTTCTACTGTTTATCAAAAATGTTTCATAGGACATCTTTGAAAATATGAATAATAAATTAAACTCTTAACTATCGGATTTGGGTTGGGTTGTTTCACCTCTGAGCGGCACTTTTTTCCACACCATGGGCTAAATGGCCAGGTCACATGGACCCCGAAGGCTGAGAGAAGGTTGGGGGAGGGGACCCACTGGAACAGCTGTTGGAAGACAGATGGTAGCCTCCCGTCAAGGCCATTCAGCGTGTTCTTTAACGTGCACAGGGTATGGCTCTCCCGCACACGGGGCCACGGCTTAACGTCCCATCCGACAGACGGCGGCCTTTCCAAGCCCATCGGTGTCCCCTACTGACCGTGGGCTACTGACGGGACCTGGGTTCGAGCCCCGGATAAGGCATGGATGTTCGTATTGTTTTTCTGCTGAGGTCCTGCCATCCTCTCAGATCTTCTACTTTGGCATATAAGCAGACAGGCTCCTGTCAGACCTTTGTGGCAAGCAGCTGCTTGAGGGGGTATTTATTTTTTTGCCGTCCGGTGGCCGAGTGGTTACCGCAGTTGGCTGTTGATCTAAGGGACCTGGGTTCGAGCCCCGGGTAAGGCATGGGATGCATGTGTTTTTTTTTTCTGCTGAGGTCCTGCCATCCTCTCAGACCTTCTACTATGGCATATAAACTGGCAGGCTCCTGTCAGACCTCTGTGGCAAGCAGCTGCTTGAGGGGGTATTTTTTTTTTATTTTTATATTGGTTTCCACCAGTAAAACATGGTGGAAAATTATGGACTAAAATCCATGATGGACTATTATGCAACTAAATTTATGGAATATTATGGAACTAAATTTATGGAAGCCAGTGTTTCGTGACTGTACGTACACGAAGGTTGCCAGATCACTAATTTCTAAAAACATCGTTGCCAGATATTTTCTCTGAATTCTGTAATCTTCTTTAAGTAAACCGTAATCCGTAAATCGGATACTTTTTTGAGCGACTGTAGGTAGTCATATTATTTTGATACTAGATCGTGTGGGCTCACTCACGGAAATATTGAGCGCGTGCAGTCACCGTTCACAGCAAACTGGAGCGTGTGCAGTAACTGCACACGCCCCAGTTTGCTGTGAACGGTAACTGGAGCGTATACAGTTGCTGTACACGCTCCAGATATTTTTCCTGAATTCTGTAATCACGTGACACGAAGGTTGCCAGATCACTAATTTCTAAAAAAAATCGTTGCCAGATATTTTTTCTGAATTCTGTAATCAACCATAGTGTTCGGATAATTTTTTGAACGATTGTACATAACTTTTGACGAGCAGTGTATGTTAGATAGGCCTATTTCAATGACCAGATGAGCAACAGAGATTGTATTTTTCACATACCTATCGTACTCGAACCTCTGGCACAAAGATTAATTTGTCTACTGTTAGGCCTCTCCCTACCGGCTGCCCGGAATAATATTTATTATGACAGCAAGATATTTATCAACGAGGTGGGGACCGCACCAGCGCCTCTAGCTGACAAAGGAGCGGAAACGTTAATTTCGTGAAGGAAAGTTGATCTGCAAGATACTAGTTGCATCTGATGAACAGTGCAAATTTACTTCTCTGATGAAAAAATCCTTCATGGGGTTTTTCCTTTAGAGTCACACCCTTGATGAAGAAAATAAATGTGAAAGCATTCACATATCCTACGTGATCATTTCTAGTTTTATAAAAAAAAGCACCATTTCAACTTTTCTTTTTCTGAATGGCAAAAAATATAAAGAACTTATACGGGATAAAAAAAGACACAAACATGAATCTCTTAATTGATGGGTAGTTGGAAAAGTTTGTAGTCTCAGTTCTTAGTAGTCAAGGGATTTAGATTTCTTTTGGAATTCAACCTTATCGAATGCCGACATTGTATACTGAATTATTCACCAAGCAAGAATTGACTTTTCGCAATTTCTGCCTGGAGAATAATTTATTTATCTAATGCTGACATTTCGAAATCAATTTTTAATCAAGTATTTTCCATCAAGTACCCGGTTACCAAGTTTTACATCAAGTATTCTTCTCTTAAAACTCAATTCCTGGAATAAACATGCAACAAAACGAGCAGGAATCGTCGAATATCTTTCTTAATCGAAAGCTGCCTCTGTGGTTAAACGTATGGCAGTGGCACTGCAACTGCCTCTGTGGTTAAACGTATGGCAGTGGCATTGCAACTGCCTCTGTGGTTAAACGTATGGCAGTGGCATTGCAACTGTCTCTGTGGTTAAACGTACGCAGTGGCATTGCAACTGCCTCTGTGGTTAAACGTATGGCAGTGGCATTGCAACTGCCTCTGTGGTTAAACGTATGGCAGTGGCATTTCAACTGCCTCTGTGGTTAAACGTATGGCAGTGGCATTGCAACTGCCTCTGTGGTTAAACGTAAGGCAGTGGCATTGCAACTGCCTCTGTTGTTAAACTTATGGCAGTGGCATTGCAACTGCCTCTGTGGTTAAACGTATGGCAGTGGCATTGTAACTGTCTCTGTGGTTAAACGTACGCAGTGGCATTGCAACTGCCTCTGTGGTTAAACGTATGGCAGTGGCATTTCAACTGCCTCTGTGGTTAAAAGTATGGCAGTGGCATTGCAACTGCCTCTGTGGTTAAACGTATGGCAGTGGCATTGCAACTGCCTCTGTGGTTAAACGTATGACAGTGGCATTGCAACTACTTCTGTGGTTAAACATTTGGCAGTGGCATTGCAACTGCCTCTGTGGTTAAACGTATGACAGTGGCATTGCAACTGCCTCTGTGGTTAAACGTATGGCAGTGGCATTGCAACTGCCTCTGTGGTTAAACGTATGGCAGTGGCATTTCAACTGCCTCTGTGGTAAACGTATTGCAGTGGCATTGCAACTGCCTCTGTGGTTAAACGTATGGCAGTGGCATTGCAACTGCCTCTGTGGTTAAACGTATGACAGTGGCATTGCAACTACTTCTGTGGTTAAACATTTGGCAGTGGCATTGCAACTGCCTCTGTGGTTAAACGTATGGCAGTGGCATTGCAACTGCCTCTGTGGTTAAACGTATGGCAGTGGCATTTCAACTGCCTCTGTGGTAAACGTATTGCAGTGGCATTGCAACTGCCTCTGTGGTTAAACGTATGGCAGTGGCATTGCAACTGCCTCTGTGGTTAAATGTATGGCAGTGGCATTGCAACTGCCTCTGTGGTTAAACGTATGGCAGTGGCATTGCAACTGCCTCTGTGGTTAAATGTATGACAGTGGCATTGCAACTGCCTCTGTGGTTAAACGTATGGCAGTGGCATTGCAACTGCCTCTGTGGTTAAACGTATGGCAGTGGCATTTCAACTGCCTCTGTGGTAAACGTATGGCAGTGGCATTGCAACTGCCTCTGTGGTTAAACGTATGGCAGTGGCATTTCAACTACTTCTGTGGTTAAACGTATGGCAGTGGCATTTCAACTGCCTCTGTGATTAAACGTATGGCAGTGGCATTGCAACTGCCTCTGTGGTTAAACGTATGGCAGTGGCATTTCAACTACTTCTGTGGTTAAACGTATGGCAGTGGCATTTCAACTGCCTCTGTGGTTAAACGTATGGCAGTGCCATTGCAACTGCCTCTGTTGTGGAGCATATCACGGTGATATTTCAACTGCCTCTCTTGTGCAGCATATAAAGCAGACGTTGCAAATGTCGCTGTGGTTCAACATATCAGGGGCGACATTGAAATTGCCTGTTGTGTAGCATATTGCGGTGATATTTCAACTGTTTTTGTGGTGCAACATATCGAGTAAGTTGCAACTGCCTCTGCCGTGTAGCATGTCACGGTGATATTTCAACTGCCTCTGGTGTAGCTTATAAAGAAGATTTTGCAAATATTTCTATGGTGCAACATATAAGGAATGAAATTGCAACTGCCTCTGTTGCATAACATATTGCAGTGATATTGCAACTGCCCATGTGGTGCAGCATATAAAGGGGACTTTGCAAATGTGTCTGTGGTGCAACATATTAGAGGTGACATTGCAGCTGCCTCGGTGGTTCAACGTAGGCTGTGCCATTGCGGTTGAAATACCACCCATTCGTGGCGGTATTTCAACTGCCTCTGTGGTGTAATTTATCAAGATGACGTTGCCGCTGCCTCTATGGTGCAGCTTATCAAGAGGACGTTGCAGCTGCCTCGGTAGTGCAGCTAATCAAGAGGACGTTGCAGCTGCCTTGGTGGTGAATCTTATCAAGAGGACGTTGCAGCTGCCTCGGTGGTGCAGCTTATCAAGAGGACGTTGCAGCTGCCTCGGTGGTGCAGCTTATCAAGAGAACGTTGCAGCTGCCTCTGTGTTGCAGCTTATCAAGAGGACGTTGCAGCTGCCTCGGTGGTGCAGGTAATCAAGAGAACGTTGCAGCTGCCTCGGTGGTGCAGCTTATTAAGAGGACGTTGCAGATGCCTCTATGGTGCAGCTAATTAAGAGGACTTTGCAGCTGCCTCTGTGGTGCAGCTTATCAAGAGGACGTTGCAGCTGCCTCGGTGGTGAAGTGTATATCACGAGGTCTTTGTAACTACCTCGGTGACAAGGGGATGTTGCAACTTCCTATGTGGTGCAGCATATAGCGGTGAAGGCTCAACAACCTCGGTAATACAGCGTATCACAATGACGGTTCAACTGCGCTGATGGTTCAACGTATCGTGGTGACGGTTCATTTGTCTTGGTAGTGTAGGCGAATCACAATGAAAGAAATATCCGAGTTGGTGCAATCTCACGAGCATCTGCAACCTCACGAGCAAGACCCTGGTTCCGTCTTACGACACTATCAGTTGAAAGAATTGCCATGTTAACACTGTCTGCGGTCAGGGGCAAGACTATACCATATAGATATAGCTCATCCCCGACTATCCTATGGCGAGCAGTCCTATAGAAGGAAAGCTCATCCATCGGTCAAAACCTAAATTTCATCTGTTCCCCGTTGGCCACAACAAGAATATATAGATCCAAGTTGAGTCGGCTCCGGGGTGGAAACTCTTAGCTGGACCCAGATTTGAAAAAGGGCCCTAGCCTACTAGAGTACCAAGTCGTTCATCAGGGCCCTGAACTGCTCCACTGAGCACCTGATGGAGGTAAACCGGGCTCCAAACCGATCAGCAAGTCCTTCGACCTCAAATGGTCTTAGCTCTGTCCAACCGGGGCCCAAACCGGTCAGCAGAGCCTTCGACCGTACTGGGCCACAAGACCCCCATCACGTCAAGGTGGTTCTTTGTCGAGGGGGATCCGAGTTCATGCAGCTTATTTTTCGGACCAAGCAATTCCCTCGGTAGCGCAGTGTATCTTGGGACAGGAAGCTGTCTTGGTCTGAATTATAGCTTGCCGATGTAGCATAATCGTTTATGTCTGCCATGAATTAAAAACGGGCTGATAATTATTAATGGGTCTGAGCAATAATGCTAAAGGGACTTAATTATGATTCCTAAATTTGCTGCACTGTGAGCATTTGTGGAGGGAGAATCTTCCTCTATATTTTCTGTTTGTTTGTGGGTTGAAGCCTCAAGTGAATAGATTCACAGGATATGTTTTATCAGCTGGTGTATAATCTTGAGCAGAGGTCATCGCAAGCACATGAACTCTTACTTTTACGGGCATCGTTAAATTCTACATTCGAGTAAGTCTTCTAGTGTAGATGGCTTCAGTCGTTAGTGGTGGGGGGACGGGTCTTTGCCCCATGTCTACGATTAGGGGGCTGTTTGATATTGTCGGCATTCCCTCTCTCAATAAACATAGTTTCTTTAAACATCCCACTAACCATTTTCTCTCCATAGGAAGTTGGAATGTGAGGACTCTGCACAGAGCTTTTTCTCTTGATGTCCTCACACAAGAATTCCACCATTATAATTTAGATATTCTCGGCTTGCAAGAGACCAGATGGACAGATAAAGGTCAGATTCTTAAAAATAATCTTAAATTTCTCTTTTCAGGGAGGGACGACAATAAGCATCACCAAGGCGTGGGTCTGCTTCTCAGCAGACACGCTAGTGATGCTCTTCTAGGATATGAGTGCATTAATGAAAGGTTTCTTACAGCAAAATTTCAGACAAGCGTTCAAGACCTGAATGTTATCTGCTGTTATGCCCCCACTGAGGATGCCGATGAGGAGGAGAAGGATAGGTTTTATGAACAACTTCGGAATATTTTGAATTCTGTCAAGAAAGGAGATATTACCCTTATTCTAGATGACTTCAATGCCAAAGTTGGTACTGACTCTAACCTTCGGGGAGGAATGATAGGCCCTTTTGGTATTGGTAGCTGCAATGCCAATGGGCAACGTCTCCTAAAGATAGGTAAACTCAATGGTTTGAGAATAGCTAACATTTAATAGAAACACCGCGACATACATAAGTACACATGGGTTTCACCAGATGGGGTGCATAAATATATGATAGATTATACATTAATTAACAGCAAATGGGCTAGTTCTGTTAGCAATACCAGAGCATATAGGGTAACTATATATAACTGAAATTGGATCTGACCATTACCTTGATAAAAGTGTCTTGCAACTTAAACTTAAAAAGTATTGTGCTAAGGTTAAAAAAATTGCTTTTAATTCCGAAGCTCTGAAAGACCCAGTTATAGCTAAAGCCTACCATGATAGGTTACTCAGTCATTATAACAGTCATGATTTACTTACCACTGAAGGTGAGGAAGAATGGGACCGTTTTAAACAGGCTTTTTGCAAACTAACAGTACTGTTTCAGGAAAAAGAAGCAGAGGTGGCAAAAGTATTTGAGTGATAAGACATTGAGCTCATTTCAGAAAGAACTACAGGAATGCTCTTAATCAATACCCTACTAGTCCTAATAGAAAGCATTACAGAGAGCTTAACAAACTTGTAAAGGATCAGTTAGCTTCTGATAAGAATCTTTGGCTTGATGGCTTGGCTGACAAAGCCGAGGAAGCAGTTAGACAGCACAATAGCAGAGAGCTGTACCAGATAGTTAATGTTTTGTGTGGTAGAAAACGAACAGGTATATAGGGATTGAAGCATAAACAAGGTAAGGTTATAGAAGGTGAGGATTCTGTCATATCTAGGTGGGCTGAGCATTTCAGTGATGTTATAAACAGTGTGGTTAGTTATGCTCACATTGTTTGTAATGATGATAGATGCATTACTGGTTTTAATGTTGGCCGTATAACACAATCTGAAGTTATTTTGGCTGTTTCTAAACTTAAACTTCATAAATCGCCAGGGGTAGCATGAAATTACTACGGAAATGCTTAGAGCTGGGAATGTTTCGGTTACCACATGGATGACTGAAATTTTGGGATATCTTTTATGATAAAGGCATGGTTCCTAAGGATTTTACCAGAGCTATTATTATACCTATTTTCAAAAAAGGTGATCTCAGTTCTTGTGATAACTATAAGGGTATCAGCCTAGCAGAAAAAGTTTTTTCCATTATTAAGAATCCATAATTAAGAATCTAGTTCACAGGTAATTGCGTGATGATCAATGTGGATTCAGAAGTGCTACTGGATGTTTAGATAAGATATTTTTACTCAGGCAGATTCTCGAGTAATGTTTGGAGTTTCAGAAACTTTTGGTGGCCCGCTATGTTGATTTCAAAAAGGCTTTCGACTCTGTTGATCGTCATAATTTGTCATTAATTGTGAGATCGTATGGCATACCAGACAAGTTAGTTAACATAATGAAAGCTCTCTATAATAACACTGAGCCGTGTTTGAGAGTTGGTAAGGTTTGTAAAAATTGGTTTAGTATTGCTTCTGGTATTCGACAAGGGTGCATTTTGTCTCCTTTTCTCTTTAATTTGGTTATTGATTATGTTATGCGAAATTCACTTCAAGGGAAAAATTTTGGCTTTAAATGGTCTGGAGATACGAAAATTTCTGATTTAGATTATGCTGCTGATTTAGCCCTTTTGGCAAATGATGTTGATGAGATGAACTCTTTCATTCGAGCTGTTGATGAGACTGGTAGTAGAGTAGGTTTGGTTATAAACAGAGAGAAAACTAAAGTGATGAAAATTGGTCAAGCAGGCTGTGATTCAGTTAATCTGAATGGTTGTAGTCTTGAGCAGGTGTCACAGTTTAATTATCTTGGGAGCTATGTAACAGATACTGGTATGTGGGCATGAGATTAACAGACGAATGGGAATTGCTATCGGGACTTTTAAGAATCTATGACGAGTGTGGAGAAATAGGCGTATATACCTAAAGACTGAAATTAGACTGTATAATAGTTTGGTTCATTCTAGGGTTAGTTATAGTAGTGAGACTTGGACGCTTTGTAAACAAGATATCAGAAAACTAGATGCTTTTGATTCTAGGCGCTTACGCAGTATCTTGGGCATTAGGTGGTTCAACTTTGTAACTAATGATGAGGTTAAGAAAAGGAGTCGGCAAGCTCCTTTAAGCAGCATATTGCGTAGAGAGAGACTCCATTGGTTTGGCCACGTTGCGTGTATGGGTAATTAAAGATGAGCGAATAGGGTTACGAACAGTGATCCTAAAGGCCTCAGAAAGAAGGGGAGACCTAAAATGCGGTGGGCAGACAATGTCAAGCAGGACCTTGTTAGAATTGGTGTGCAGTGGCCAGATGCAGCGTATGTAGCTCAGGACAGATATGCTTGGAGAAGTAAACTGCATGGTCTGGTTGAACCTCCGTAGCCCATGGCTGCTTGATGATGATGAAAGAATTTTTGGTAATATTCTAATGATAACTTGCGTTGTATGCAGTTCACCCAGTCATATTTGTAACCTATTCCACCCATAGATACAGCTCTGACGCTATGTCTCAGTTCTTCAAAAAGCAAAAAATGATAATTGAACATAAAATTCGTTGTACTATCTGACGTTTTTTCTATGTTTCTTCACCGATATAAAGAAAAATCCATTCTCTCAGCTTGTAATGCAATTCAAAAATTACATTTTTAATTTTATCATGTCAAAAGCACAATACTCCGATTTTTTTTTCTGTGTTGTGCGTCATAAAAGATATTCGTTGAAAATAGAAAAAAATCCTGTTTTATCTCGTTTTTAAATACATGTATATTTTTCAACTCAATAAATATATAAATGCATAATTTTCGTCGACATTTTCGTGAGAAAAAAATTAGTCTAGGAAAAACTATCTGATATTTTGAACAGCAAATTTTTCTTGTTTATTATTATTTTGTATTTTGTAAATATCCCATGATCTGTTAGTTTTTTACAATTTACACAAAAAAATTAAGCAAAGTTTTCATGTATTTATTTTATGACGAATTCATTTCAAATCCAAGAGCTTTTCTTAGATTGCTTCTTCCGTAGTATAAATCTCATTACTATGGTTCTATATGATACCAGCATATTAGATTTTTGCATATCTCTCTCGTTTCTCGGTGTGATCTGCATCTCATCAAATATGCATGGAAATTCTTAATTAACGCAAAATAACTTGTAGGATGCCTCAAAGGGAGCAATTTCCATATCGGTATCATGAAATGTACCAAAAGAAGAGTAGGAATTTCATTAATCTGAAAAAGATATTTTTAGTGGTCTTTAATTATTTCATCTTGTGACTGGCGATGACCTGATTCGAACGTCGACAATCCATCAGCAATAACTTCAAACATTCTTCTAAAAATTATTAAATTTAATTCACCTCTTGATCTATATAAATAGGAAATTTTGGATTAAAAGAATTCGGCTGAACGGGATTCTAACTTAATAGATATCCTATCGCCTTCTTAGCTGGGTAGAAAAATGGGATACACTACTCAGCTATTAGGAAAGGATATCTGCTCACCTACGAGGAAAGGATACACTGCTCAGCTGTTAGAAGAAAGGGATACACTGCCCAGCCGTTAGAAGAAATGGATACTCTGCTCGGCTCTTAGGTGAAAGAGATACACTGCTCGGCTAATAGGAAAGAATACACTTCTCGGCTGTTAGAAGAAAGGGATACCCTGCTCGGCTGTTAAAAGAAAGGGATACACTGCTCGGCTGTTAAAAGAAAGGGATACACTGCTCGGCTGTTAAAAAAAGGGATACACTGCTCGGCTGTTTGGTGAAAGGGATACACTGCTCGGCTGTTAGGTGAAAGGGATACACTGCTTGGCTGTTAAGAAAGGATGCACTGTTCAGCTATTAAGAAAGGAAACACTGTTCAGCTATTAGGAAAGGATACACTGCTCGGCTGTTAAAAGAAAGGGATACGCTGAAGAAAGGGATACACAGAAGAAAGGGATACACAGAAGAAAAAGGGATACACAGAAGAAAAAGGGATACACAGAAGAAAGGGATACACTGCTCGGCTGTTAAACGAAAGGGATACACTGCTCGGCTGTTAAAAGAAATTGATACACTGTTCGGCTGTTAAAAGAAAGGGATACACTGCTGTAAACTAAGAAAGGGATACTCTAAAGAAAGGGATACTCTGTTGTTAAAAGAAAGGGATACACTATTCGGCTGTTAAAAGAAAGGGATACACTGCTCAGCTATTATGAAAGATACACTGTTCAGCTATTAGGGAAGGATACACTGCTTGGCTGTTATAAGAAAGGGATACAAGAAGAAAATGATGCACTGCTCAACCGTTAAAAGAAAAGCTCACTGCTCGGCGGTTAGAAGAAAGGGATGGAGCTCAGCTTATTCAGCAGATTACTGCTCAGCTGTGAGGAGAAAGAGATACAATGCTCATCTATTAGGGGAAAGTAATACACTGTTCAGATAGAAGCATTAAGATCATCCCGCAAATTCTTTAACTGAACACTAAATCTCATAATTTGCTGAACAAACTAGTTTACTAACCAATTAGACACATTTTGATTTCAGCCAGCTCGTAATGTTGGAGATAAATTTCCAGAAACTCTCTAATGTTTAATTAAGGGTAATTATACCTACTGAGCGCAAACGATGAATCCTGTTGGACGAAATGTCAGATCACCAGCCACATTTCCCAGATCTAACTACATTACATGACCTTTTCAACGCCAGACGGCTGCTATGCACTTCCATTACACCTCGTTAGCATCAATATAGCTTAGCTCCCAAAGATGTGTTGAAAGACAAACTGCTTTCAGCACATTTTTGACATACGTTATACTTTATATTAGTCGCGCTCTAAATTCAGAAATTGTTATAACATAGAAGTCATTAACTCGGTAATTTATATTACGAGTTTTAATAATTCGTTAAAATTAAGTAACTAAGTGCAGAGTTATTCTACAGAAAAACAAAGAACAAGCAATACAGTTCGGAATATATTCCAATATTGAGGTTTTCGAGCACTGTAATCTGATATAAGTACAGAGGAATATTTAACGGCAAAACTTACCAGGAGCTTTCAATTTAATGGGGTTGCTCTTATATTAATTGCACAAGGGCAGTTGTGATAATTTTCTTCTCGCTAAAGGTAACATTTACAGACTCAAGACTGACTGTTCTTCTCTCTAAAGGTTAAAGGTGACATTTACAGACTCAAGACTGACTGTTCTTCTCACTAAAGGTTAAAGGTGACATTTACAGACTCAAGACTGACTGTTCTGCTCACTAAAGGTTAAAGGTGACATTTACAGACTCAAGACTGACTGTTCTTCTCACTAAAGGTTAAAGGTGACATTTACAGACTCAAGACTGACTGTTCTTCTCACTAAAGGTTAAAGGTGACATTTACAGACTCAAGACTGACTGTTCTTCTCACTAAAGGTTAAAGGTGACATTTATAGACTCAAGACTGACTGTTCTGCTCACTAAAGGTTAAAGGTGACATTTACAGACTCAAGACTGACTGTTCTTCTCACTAAAGGTTAAAGGTGACATTTACAGACTCAAGACTGACTGTTCTTCTCACTAAAGGTTAAAGGTGACATTTACAGACTCAAGACTGACTGTTCTTCTCACTAAAGGTTAAAGGTGACATTTACAGACTCAAGACTGACTGTTCTTCTCACTAAAGGTTAAAGGTGACATTTACAGACTCAAGACTGACTGTTCTTCTCACTAAAGGTTAAAGGTGACATTTACAGACTCAAGACTGACTGTTCTTCTCACTAAAGGTTAAAGGTGACATTTACAGACTCAAGACTGACTGTTCTTCTCACTAAAGGTTAAAGGTGACATTTACAGACTCAAGACTGACTGTTCTGCTCACTAAAGGTTAAAGGTGACATTTACAGACTCAAGACTGACTGTTCTTCTCACTAAAGGTTATAGGTGACATTTACAGACTCAAGACTGACTGTTCTTCTCACTAAAGGTTAAAGGTGACATTTACAGACTCAAGACTGACTGTTCTTCTCACTAAAGGTTAAAGGTGACATTTACAGACTCAAGACTGACTGTTCTTCTCACTAAAGGTTAAAGGTGACATTTACAGACTCAAGACTGACTGTTCTTCTCACTAAAGGTTAAAGGTGACATTTACAGACTCAAGACTGACTGTTCTTCTCACTAAAGGTTAAAGGTGACATTTACAGACTCAAGACTGACTGTTCTGCTCACTAAAGGTTAAAGGTGACATTTACAGACTCAAGACTGACTGTTCTTCTCACTAAAGGTTAAAGGTGACATTTACAGACTCAAGACTGACTGTTCTTCTCACTAAAGGTTAAAGGTGACATTTACAGACTCAAGACTGACTGTTCTTCTCACTAAAGGTTAAAGGTGACATTTACAGACTCAAGACTGACTGTTCTGCTCACTAAAGGTTAAAGGTGACATTTACAGACTCAAGACTGACTGTTCTGCTCACTAAAGGTTAAAGGTGACATTTACAGACTCAAGACTGACTGTTCTTCTCACTAAAGGTTAAAGGTGACATTTACAGACTCAAGACTGACTGTTCTTCTCACTAAAGGTTAAAGGTGACATTTACAGACTCAAGACTGACTGTTCTTCTCACTAAAGGTTAAAGGTGACATTTACAGACTCAAGACTGACTGTTCTTCTCACTAAAGGTTAAAGGTGACATTTACAGACTCAAGACTGACTGTTCTTCTCACTAAAGGTTAAAGGTGACATTTACAGACTCAAGACTGACTGTTCTTCTCACTAAAGGTTAAAGGTGACATTTACAGACTCAAGACTGACTGTTCTTCTCACTAAAGGTTAAAGGTGACATTTACAGACTCAAGACTGACTGTTCTGCTCACTAAAGGTTAAAGGTGACATTTACAGACTCAAGACTGACTGTTCTTCTCACTAAAGGTTAAAGGTGACATTTACAGACTCAAGACTGACTATTCTTCTCACTAAAGGTTAAAGGTGACATTTACAGACTCAAGACTGACTGTTCTTCTCACTAAAGGTTAAAGGTGACATTTACAGACTCAAGACTGACTGTTCTTCTCACTAAAGGTTAAAGGTGACATTTACAGACTCAAGACTGACTGTTCTTCTCACTAAAGGTTAAAGGTGACATTTACAGACTCAAGACTGACTGTTCTTCTCACTAAAGGTTAAAGGTGACATTTACAGACTCAAGACTGACTGTTGTTCTCACTAAAGGTTAAAGGTGACATTTACAGACTCAAGACTGACTGTTCTTCTCTCTAAAGGTTAAAGGTGACATTTACAGACTCAAGACTGACTGTTCTTCTCACTAAAGGTTAAAGGTGACATTTACAGACTCAAGACTGACTGTTCTTCTCACTAAAGGTTAAAGGTGACATTTACAGACTCAAGACTGACTGTTCTTCTCACTAAAGGTTAAAGGTGACATTTACAGACTCAAGACTGACTGTTCTTCTCACTAAAGGTTAAAGGTGACATTTACAGACTCAAGACTGACTGTTCTTCTCTCTAAAGGTTAAAGGTGACATTTACAGACTCAAGACTGACTGTTCTTCTCACTAAAGGTTAAAGGTGACATTTACAGACTCAAGACTGACTGTTCTTCTCACTAAAGGTTAAAGGTGACATTTACAGACTCAAGACTGACTGTTCTTCTCACTAAAGGTTAAAGGTGACATTTACAGACTCAAGACTGACTGTTCTTCTCACTAAAGGTTAAAGGTGACATTTACAGACTCAAGACTGACTGTTCTTCTCTCTAAAGGTTAAAGGTGACATTTACAGACTCAAGACTGACTGTTCTTCTCACTAAAGGTTAAAGGTGACATTTACAGACTCAAGACTGACTGTTCTTCTCACTAAAGGTTAAAGGTGACATTTACAGACTCAAGACTGACTGTTCTTCTCTCTAAAGGTTAAAGGTGACATTTACAGACTCAAGACTGACTGTTCTTCTCACTAAAGGTTAAAGGTGACATTTACAGACTCAAGACTGACTGTTCTTCTCACTAAAGGTTAAAGGTGACATTTACAGACTCAAGACTGACTGTTCTTCTCACTAAAGGTTAAAGGTGACATTTACAGACTCAAGACTGACTGTTCTTCTCACTAAAGGTTAAAGGTGACATTTACAGACTCAAGACTGACTGTTCTTCTCACTAAAGGTTAAAGGTGACATTTACAGACTCAAGACTGACTGTTCTTCTCACTAAAGGTTAAAGGTGACATTTACAGACTCAAGACTGACTGTTCTTCTCACTAAAGGTTAAAGGTGACATTTACAGACTCAAGACTGACTGTTCTTCTCTCTAAAGGTTAAAGGTGACATTTACAGACTCAAGACTGACCGACAGAAAATGATTTCTCACTGACAGACTCTTGCCATACGTGGAGTGGGGTTGTCTCTCTCTGTAGAGCGCCAGAGTTATCTATAGATCCCAGGTTCGAGTCCCAACTGGGACACTGTTGAGATTTATCTCCGCTAAGTCCACCATGCCCTTAATGAGAAGAAGACACCGATGGACTTGGGAAGGATGCCATCTCTCGGATGGGACCTTAAACCGTGGGTCCGTGTGCAGGAGAGCCATACTATATGAACATTAAAAAATACTGTGTATGACCTTGACGGGAGGCTTGCATCTGTCTCCCAAGAGCTATCCTTCTTCCCCAACCTTCTATGAGTCCACAGAGTCTTTGTGACATGCTCATTTAGCCCATTGTGTGCAAAAAACTGCCTCTCAGAAGTAAAACAACCAGACTGTGCAAGATACTGATAAAAATGGACAGTATCTTGTATTCTTATACTTTCAAGACTGTAAAAGGAATAGTCTTTATAAAATCCTTGAATTTTTAAACATAATTCTTGCTGCATAATAAACGATCTGGGTTGCCCAGCGGTAACACGCCAGGCTCGTAATCTGCAGTTCCCAAGTTCGAGTCCCAACTGCTCTGGCGTTGAAATATTCATCCACTAAATCACCGTTCTCTCACCAACGGGCATGGAATAGGCTGCCATCCGTCGGATGTGATATAAAGCCGTGGTCCCAAGTGTATGAGAGCCATATCCTGTTGCGTTAAAGAACTTAGTGGGTGCCTTTGAAGGGAGGCTTCCATATATTTACTACCACCTATCCAAAGGGACCCTTTCCCCCAACTTTCTCTTTGGGGTCCTTGTGACCTGTAAGTTTAGCTCATTGTGTGAAGAAAAAAATGCCTCTCAGAGATAAAATAACCGACGCTCTCCAATGCCTCTTTTTTTCTCTGTTGTTGACAAATGCTCTTTGGTCTCGGGTTGGGTTGTTTTATCTCTGAGCGGCACTTTTTTGCACACCATGGGCTAAATGGCTAGGTCACATGGACCCCGAAGGCTCAGAGAAGGTTGGGGGGAAGGGACCCACTGGAACAGCTGTTGGGAGACAGATGGTAGCCTCCCATCAAGGCCAACCAGCTTGTTCTTTAACGTGCACAGGGTATGGCTCTCCCGCACACGGGGCCACGGCTTAACGTCCCATCCGACGGACGGCGGCATTTCCAAGCCCATTGGTATCCCCTACTGACCGTGGGCAGGGCGGGGAATTTTGCGGAGATAAATCTCAACACTGACCCAGCTGGGACTCGAACCTGGGAACTACAGATTACGAGCCTGGCGCGCTACCGACTGAACCACCCCCGCCCCCTCTTTGGTCTCGAATTGCAAATAGAAGAGCACTAGTCTCACTTAGGTTACCTTCGTTAATAATTCTTTAGGTTTTTGTTTATGTACTTTTTAGTGGTTTCGTAAAGAAACCACTAAAATCATTAGAATATCATCATCATTTAGAATCATCATTTAGAATACTAGGAATCATCAATTAAAATACTAGTAGAAAATATATTTTTTTAATTTTAACACTGTTAGATTTTTGTTTCTAAAATTCAAAGTCTTGAATTTTGCAAACCGTAAATCTTAAATTTAACATATTCCTTTTTTAAACGTATTCCTTTCAAATACAGCCATTTAGTCGAGATTTTTAAGAGCTTAAAAGTGAATCAGTGGGGGAGGAATATTATAACTCCTCCCTTCCGAGGGTATATTACTGATTCATTGTTAAGGACAACTGTTAAGCAGTTATAACCCACCACCCATTTAAAGTTTCTGGGTATAAAACAACAGTGAATAATCGGCTATGAGCTAGGAACCTTTCAAACGCATATCACTGTATTTGGTCAGTGATTAATAAGTGATTCATTGCTGGTGAAATCTGATGCCTTAAGAACAAAGGGTTTCACTCTCCTGGTAACTCCACTTTAAAATAAATTACAAAAGTGAACGTTTATAAATGTAATGGCTTTTTATTAATATTAATTTTGCAATGTTATTATTTGCAATTTACTAAAATAAAAAATAAATACCCCTTCAAGCAGCTGCTTGCCACAGAGGTCTCACAGGAGTCTGTCAGTTTATATGCCATAGTAGAAGGTCTGAGAGGATGGCTGGACCTCAGCAAAAAACAACATAACAGCCATGCCTTACCCGGGGCTCGAACCCAGGTCCCTTAGATCAGTAGCCAAGCGCGCTAGTTTAATTTTTAAAATGCAATTTCAAGTATTGAAAATGTTAACATTAAAAAGTTATAATTATCTCATTTCAATATTTAATATATATTTTGAAGCACTTCACTTAACAGTTTAAGTAAGATTTCTTTAAATTACAGAAATTGCTCATAAAGATGGTGTGATTCAGAAACACTCTAAGTTCACAGTCATGGGTTAAATTACTGAGCTGCGTCAAACATCAAGTACCATTTTCGAACCTCTCCCCGAAAAACAGTTATGAATTGCTCCTTTTCTATTCATCTCTATATTCTATTAATGATCTCTATATGCTACTCTTAATCTCTAGTTGTCAAAATATATTTCTACATTATATACACTATTGATCTCTATATTCTACTACTGATATCTATATTCTATTGCTGATCTCTATTTTCTACCATTGATCTCTATATGCTACTTTTATCTCTATATTATACTATTGATCTCTATATTCTATTACTGACCTCTATATTCCACTACTGATCTCTATATTGCACTATTGATCTCTATAGTCCACTATTGATCTCTATATTGCACTATTGATCTCTATAGTCCACTATTGATCTCTATATTCTACTATTGATCCCTATTTTCTATCACTGATCTCTATGTTCATATTATGTTATGAAGTGATTCAGGTTTTAATTCATAATTTCTTTCCTTTCATTACGAAAAAATAATAATTTTCTTCGAAGATGCTCGAGAAAAATAAATAAATATGCTTATTAGTATTTACGTACAACTGAAAGAACCAGAGCGCTGTTACTTTAAATGGAAAATGCAGTTCCTGTTGAGAAAAAAATATGATCTGTGGAAGATGCGTTTGAAATGTAGCCACTGTTGTCATCTGCCTTAGATTTAATCTTCATCTATATGTGAAAATGTTTGTTGGCTCTTGGTTTTCATCTATACACAAACGGAAGCTTTGATCTAGGAAATATTTAATCAACTTATAGACATAGTTGGGGACAAAATGTCCCTCGTGACTCCAGAAGCACTGACAGAATAAATCTCAAATATTTTCTAAGACCCCGAAAATAAGACAATCAAGCGTGGTAACCTTCTCTATTAGATGGGATTGTTCGTTTTTACCTCTGAGTGACACCATTTTGCCCGCAATGGGGTAAATAAACAGGCACAAGAACACCAACGGCTGAGAGAAGGTTGGGGGAGAGGGGACACACTGGACATCTGTTTAGAAATCAGATAGTAGCCTTCCGTCAAGGCCATCTAGTGCGTTCTGTAACCTGCACACGGTGCCATGGCTTTATATCTCATCCGACGAACGGCGACCTTTAGAAGCCCGTTGGTGTCCCCTTTCTAAAGGCAGAGGAGAGTTTAACGGAGATAACCCTCAACGCTGGTACAGTGGAACTCGAATCTGGGAACTGCAGATTACGAATCTGGAGCACTACCAACAGATCCCCACCCCCTATTGAAATTTTCTGGTTACGCAACTGTTTATAAATAACACTGAAAAATCTAGGGCAGTTGGAATCTAGGGCTGTGCTTAAATCATCACAATCATAAACAGAATTTACAATTTTTTTTATTAAGAAGTATATTTGGGTGTGGAATATAGGTTTATAATCCAATATATAATCGTTTTTAATTATTTGCAATTTTCCTGTTATCTCTTGTCAACAGATGGCAGCACTACATGAGCGCAAATAACTGCGACCAACAGTTAAAAACTCTATTTGCTGATTACCGTCCCCTCCTAACATCAGGGGCGTAGCTATGGGGGGATTGGGGGGGGGATCCTCCCCAAAAGTAACTCGGAGGTGGCAAAATTCGAAGCGACTTCGTCATATCTACGTGAGTAGTGAAAATTTTTAATCTTTTTTTTTTTGTAAAATTAAGGGGAGTTAGCAAAATCTAGACAACTTGACAAAATCTAGGAGAGTTGGAAAATCTTGGGGGAGTTGGCAAAATTCAGAGTGACTTTGCAAAAATCAGGTGAGATGTAAAAATTGGGATTTTTTTCTATAACATTGTGGCGAGTTGACAAAATCAAGAAAACTTGCAAAATCTAGGGCAGTTGGCAAAATTCGAATCCACTTGGTAAAATACGGACGAGTTGTGAAAATTGGAATTGTTTTTGTGAAATTAAGGAGAGTTTACAAAATCGAGAAAACTTGGCAAAATTTTGGGAGTTTAAAAAATTTGAAGTGACTTGGCAAATTCAGGAAAGATGTAAAAATAGGGATTTTTTTTTTTGCGAAATTAAGGAGAGGTAGTAAAATCGAGTCAACTTGACAAAATCTAGGGGAGTTTGCAAAATTGGGAACCACTTGGTAAAATACAGGCGAGTTGTGAAAATTGGGATTGGTTTTATAAAATTAAGGAGAGTTGGCAAAATCTAGGGTGATCGTAACAAAATTCGCATCCACTTGATGAAATATAGGCGAGTTGTGAAAATTGGGATTAGTTTTGTAAAATTAATGAGAGTTGGCCAAATCGAGATAACTTGGCAAAATCTTGGGGAGTTTCAAATATTTGAAGTGACTTGACAAATTTAGGAGAGCTGTAAAAATTGGGATTGGTCTTGTGAAATTAAGGAGAGTTGGCCAAATCAAGGGGAGTTGGGAAAATTCACACTGGCTTGCTACAATTCAGGCGAGATGTAAATGTTGGGATTGTTTCTGTGAAATTATGGCTAGTTGGCAAAATTGTAAGTTACATGGCGAAATGAGGAGAATTGTGAAAATTGCCTTAACCCCCCCCCCCCCCCCCCAACCACCACCTCCACGGAGCGAAAATCTAGGTACGAACCTGACAGAGACATTTTTTTTTTCTCATTTGCCAAAATTTGATTTTCGAGTTGGAATATTTTCGATATCTCCCCCTCGCCCAACTATAGTCCTTCGCTACGCCTCTGCCAGCTGGGTCAGCGTTGAGATTTATCCCCTCAAAATTCCCCGCCCTGCCCACGGTCAGTAGGGGACACCGATGGGCTTGGAAAGGCCGCAGTCCGTCGGATGGGACGTTAAGTCGTGGCTCCATGTGTGGAAAAGCCATACCCTGTGCACGTTAAAAAACACGCTGGATGGCCTTGACGGGAGGCTACCATCTGTCTCCCAACAACTGTTCCAGTGGGTCTTCTCCCCCAACCTTCTCTCAGCCTTTGGGGTCCATGTGACCTGGTCATTTAGCCCATGGTGTGCAAAAAAGTGCCGCTCAGAGGTAAAACAACCCAACCCAAAGCTACGCCTCTGCTTACCATCATTGATGGGTTTCTTGAAGAATGGATTTCTCTGAACCACTTAACCATTATTGGCAGAGCTGGGGAAATCCACTCTCCACTGGTGAATGAATTTTCTGTCTCTTGCCAGTTGTTTGAAAATCTAAGAAACATTGTAACAGTAAGTATACATCCATGGTAAAGTTTGACTCGTTCGATGCTGATCAAAAGAATCTGGTTCAATCCTGCCGGGTAAGGCATGGGTGTTTGTGTTATCTTTCTGCTGAGGTCCCGCCATCCTCATACACCTTCTACTGTGGCGTATTAAATGTTAGACCGCTCTGGCAAGCTTGAGGAGGTATTTATCATTATTTTTTTAAATAAAATCAACTTTACCCATTGACTGCAGTATCGTTAATTTAGTTAATAGGGTGTAATATTCTTTTTCCGCCAAAACATTTTGCCCTTCGTTACCACGTTGGTATATGCCTTTGCGCTCGTTGATCAAATTATTTCGAATTTCCTCATCCCTGATTCTTGGCGCAAAATATGTTTTGTCCGAATTCTTGGCGCAAAATATGTTTTGTCCGAATTCTTGGCGCAAAATATGTTTTGTCCGAATTCTTGGCGCAAAATATGTTTTGTCCGAATTTTTGGCGCAAAATATGCTTTGTCCGAATTCTTAGCACAAAATATGTTTTGTCCGACTTCTTGGCGCAAAACGTGTTTTGTCCGAATTCTTGGCGCAAAACGTGTTTTGTCCGAATTCTTGGCGCATAATATGTTTTGTCCGAATTTTTGGCGCAAAATATGTTTTGTCCGAATTCTTGGCGCATAATATGTTTTGTCCGAATTCTTGGCGCATAATATGTTTTATCCGAATTCTTGGCGCATAATATGTTTTGTCCGAATTCTTGGTGCGTTTATGTTTATATTGTAAAAAAAAATCTCAGACTAGATAAGAAGGTTTTTTAGCTCAAATGTTTGAAAACTCCGATTGGAAATCCCTAATATAATGAATGAACGAAATAATTTGCTCTGAACAACATTAAAATACTTGATGCTCTAACTAATACGCAAAAAGTAATTTCATATTAACTATAGCAAACGCAGAAGTTTGGAGAAAAAACTAAAACACTTTCAAATCGCAAAGTGTCAAATACATAGTGAGGCTCTACCACAATACGTGCATACATTGCCTGAACAAATTGTTTTGAAAAATGCATCGTGTGCGAATAACCAGGAAACATGCCAATGTGTATTTATGTTGTTGATGTAATATTATACTATGATGTCCTATAAAATCCGCAAAGGCATGGTGAAAGCAGAGTGCAACATGGGAAGAGAGGATGATCTGATTGACTTCGAAAGAGACTGAGTCGATGCGCCGAGCATTTCGTAACGGAGGTGAAGGGACTCCGCGGAAAATCACGGGACACGATATCCCAAATGTATGGAGAATGACAACGGTTTCAAAAAACGTCCGCCATTCGGAGCAAATGCGGGAGGAAAAAAAACTCAGATATATTGGAACAGGCGTTTGTTGGAGAGCTGTACAGCAAAACAGAGCTCCTACAGTTCATCCGCTGATAGAGATACCGCTAACAATACTTCAAAATCCATTTTAATAAGATCTATGCACAGAGAATTGAAAACTTTGAAATATGGCAACTATATCACAATACATACGACGACGTATTATTTAGTTTTTTTATTTTGTAACTATCTTCATAATTTGGCTAGGTGGTGTATGTCATTTAAGTAATCAAGCAAGCCGAATACACTCCTTAAATGTTCTCAAATACGCATAAAAGGTAAACAATATTTTCAATAATATAAAGACAATTTTACTCTGGAATATTTATTTTAGTCCTAAGACTACTTTTTTCAGCTATAGGCATCTGTCTGTGTATAAAATGTTTAGAAAATTTCCATTTTCCTTTTGTAATCATACAAAGCAGTGTTTTTCAAACTTTTTAACCGCGACCTACATAAAAAATACATTTTACATCGCGACCCAGTTTGTGAGATCCACTCTCATATTTTCTATTCTATTTCATCAAAAAAATGCTGGTTGCGACCCACTAAATTGATTTCACGACCCACTAATGGGTCGCGACCCGCAATTTGAAAAGCGTTGATAGAGATTTTGCATCCTTATACTGATCTTAAGGCTGAGCAATGCTAAAAAATTTAATATTATTTATTTAGGGAGATTTAGATTACGAATAATGTCGGCACCTTGTGTTTGGAAAAAATAAGTTTCGTAGTATTTGGTGCTGCCATCTCTTGATGGAAAACAAAAGAACATCTTTTAATTCGCAATTTATTTGCCGACAAACAGGTGAGATAAAACACTAAGAGCACAGAGAAACAAGAATTGGAAACCCTTCTAATGCAGAGCAACTTTTCAGATTGGAATGAATTGTTTTACTTCTGAGCGGCACTTTTTTGCACACCATGGGCTAAATGGCCAGGGCACATGGACCCCGAAGGCTCAGAGAAGGTTGGGGGAGGGGACCCACTGGAACAGCTGTTGGGAGACAGATGGTAGCCTCCCGTCAAGGCCATCCAGCGTGTTCTTTAACGTACACAGGGTATGGCTCTCCCGCACACGGGGCCATGGCTTAACGTCCCATCCGACGGACGGCGGCCTTTCCAAGCCCATCGGTGTCCCCTACTGTCAATTGGCAGGAATTTTACGGAGATAAATCTCAACGCTGACCCAGCTGGAACTCGAACCTGGGAACTACAGATTACGAGCCTGGCGCGCTACTGACTGAGCCACCCCAGCCCCTACTGATGACGGTAAAGCACCATAAATCTAAAGAATGACTTGTCTGTTAGGTCGCTACTACTATATAATCTTTCATTGGCAATTAAATCAAACTGTCTTAGTGATAACTTAATCACGATCATTCTCACGCTTTTGTGAAACGCTTTGAGAGATAGGAATTTTAAGATCTTATTTAGTTTTAAACAAGAATTTTTTTTGAGGGGGGACGGAGAATGTGACTGAAGACAAATTAGAAGTCGCAATAAAATTCATGTAAATCTCGATTTTCAATAATATTCGTTAGTTACGAGAGATGAAATATGTAACGTCAGCAATGCACAAAAAAAACTTTTAATTATTTCTTAGATAAATTTATGACTGACATTGCTGTTGTTCAATATTCAGATTTTCCTGGATCTCTAAATAATGAAATGAATGTTGTTGAAAACCGAGATTTGGATGTGACCTTTATCTTTAGTGACATTTCTTTTAATAAAAAGCCTAAAGTGATACTGAGCGCTGAATATAACTCATTATTGATATAACGTGAGTTTGGTCTTAATAATAAAATGACTTCTGGGTGAATATAGGTAATTTATTTCTAACTGATTATTATGGTTATGCCCAATAAGGTTTTTTATTTTTTTTAAACTATATGTAGGAAACAATTTGACACTCTTAAGAACTTCTTAGTATCTCTGTCATTTGTTTAAATTAAAAATAAGGGATCCTTTCAATTTTAAAATAGTTTACGTAAGTATTATATTGGGTGGGGGTGACTCAATCGGTAGCGCGCCAGGTTGGTAATCTGCAGTTCCTAGATTCGAGTCCCACTTGTGCTAGCACTGCGATTTTTCTCCGGTAAACTCCTGCCGTCGGTCAGAAAAAGGGCACCGATGGGCTTGAAAGATCATCGCTCTCCATCGGATGTGACGTAAAGCCATGACCCTTATCTGTATCAGAGCTATGCCTGTGGACGTTAAAAAACCCAGTAGATGGCCTTGAAGGGCCTGCCAATTCCATTAGCAGCTGTCCAGTAGGTGCCTTTCTCCCAACCTCCTCTGAGCCCTTGGGTCCTTGTGATTTGTGTCGTTATGTTGCGACACCTATGCATTGACAGCGTTATGCCATTATGTCATGCAACTGTGTCTTTTTTCGCCATTGTATCATTACATTTTCGTCGTTTATCGCCGCAGCATTTTTCCGTGGGTTATGTCTTCTTATCTGAGTTTTTGCTGTCCACGAATTGTACCCTCAGCATCTCTATCGTCAGTTTTTTTCAAATCAGCGTTTTTCTGCCAATTTGTCGTGGAACTGCGCAGGAGAGTTCATACCCTTCGCATTCTGTAGTGATTAGCACTGTAATGTTGCAAAAGAGACTGGATGATCTTGACCGGGGATTTCCATCTGTTTCTAAGAGTTGTTTACTCAGTTCCCCTCTCTTACCCAGCTCCAAACCTTGTGACCAGGTCGTTTTGCCCATTGTATGCATAAAAGTTCTGCTCAGAGGCAAAACGACCACAAAATTCTACATAACATGATATAAAAATATATACATCAAGCATTTATTTTTCAAGAAATTTTTGAAGAACATTAAACCACACAGGAAAATTTTAAACAGGAATGACATTCTGCATTCTGGCTAGATCTTGCCTTTTCCCCTAACTTGCACCACTTACTGGCACCCTTTTTCGGCGTTTTCGACTCTGTTCATCATCATTATCATCATAATCCTCAAGCAGCCATGGGCTACGGAGGTCCAACCAGACCGTGCAGTTTAATTCTCCAAGCATATCTGTCCTATGCTACATCTGCTGTATCCGGCCACTGCACACCAATTCTATCAAGGTTCTGTTTGACACTGTCTGCCCACCGCATCCTAGGTCTCCCCCCCCCCCTTTAGGCACACTGTTCATAACCCTATTCACCAATCTATAATTATCCATACGGGCAACATGGCCAAACCAACGGAGTCTCTCTCTGCACAATATGCTGCTTAAAGGAGGTTGCCAACTCCCTTTGCCTAACCTTATCATAATTACGACTCTGTTAGTCCTTAAAAAAATGAGTTTAAAAATTTCATTGATGCCTTAAAAATATTTTCTCCATTCCCAGTTAAGGGATCAAATCATTGCAAGCCATTTGACCGTAACATTCCCTCAACAATACCTCAAATATCTGCTATAAATATATCGTTTATTGTTATGCACAGATTCCGATCTGTTCGTAACTGAATACGAACATTTCTCAAACAAAGAGATGCGAATTTCGCGGCGTGTCGTGTGACCTTGACTGGTCCGCCTCTGTTCCCAAAGAGAAGAAGCTACGGAAGCGCAACAAATTTCTCGTCCTAAGAGGGGGCTTGTAAAGGCCGTTGATGTGCTCCACACCCCGCTAATACACCACTAAGCACACCGCTCCTATCAAAGTAACCAGATGAACAAGCCATGGATCCGCTTTCATATCAACACTTAAGAAGATCCCGATGCCACTTCAAAGGGTAGGATCATCTTGTGGGATGCCACTTCAAAGGGTTGGATCATCTTGTGGGATGCCACTTCAAAGGGTTGGGTCATCTTGTGGGATGCCACTTCAAAGGGTAGGATCATCTTGTGGGATGCCACTTCAAAGGGTTGGATCATCTTGTGGGATGCCACTTCAAAGGGTTGGATCATCTTGTGGGATACCACTTCAAAGGGTAGGATCATCTTGTGGGATGCCGCCGCCGAAGATAGCTCCAATTAGCTAGTGCAAGCGGCAGACGGCGCCTGCCCCTGGTGGTCCAAGCGATCCCGTGACGACCCCCCCCACACACACACACACTGTGTTCTAGGAATTATGAGCACGCGGAAAATAGAAAATTAGTCACTGACGCCGTTTCCCCAAAATCCCAGGGCTACATGGGGCGTGCAACTTTAGAAAGTCCCCTGTTGGGCCCAGAGTGGAAAGGTCGGAACAGAAGGCCAAGAGCAGCCAATGAGGGAGAAGGGAGAAAAGATTTCTCGACATTTCTAGAAAAACTCGTTTCCGATTCAAAAAAGGAAAATCTGAAAATTGGGAAAGAGGAGAAGAGAAGAAAAGGTTGAGGGAGAAGGGCGTGTTCTTCTGCTGTCCTACTTCGAGGAGAACGAGCCTAGCCTCTCCAAAAATGCTCGTTTAGCCCTGATGTAAGAGAACAAGCCGCCAAGAGTTGGTGATGATGCGGAGACAAACTATCAACCTCGTAGAATCAATTTTTAACAGAAGAAACTCTTCCCGATGATTGGGGATGCGATCACCTGCTCCTGCCGACCTATACTCCCACTCTTGCTCCGTTAGTCGTCGCATGGGGCCACCAATTGCTGCGGACTAAGACTATTGTGCCATGCCCTGCGATTCATGCTTCTGCGATGCTGAAGGTCGCCGAAGGCAATAAGAGGTAAGAAAAGGTCGTGTTTACTTGTGTAAATCGGAAAATTTGTGCATCGATTTCGAATCAGACCATCGCCTGGAAGGGACTTATTTGCCGTGGTTTCGACGTGGTTTTGAATGACTTTCAATTGATTTATGGGGGGGGGGGGTGCATTTAAATTGTAAGCGCACGTGCGGGTCCTCGTTCAGGAGAGGAATGATATGTTTATGATCTGCATGCGCCTCCTCGGTATTGTGGCGTTGTCTCGTCATTAAATTGTTTCATTTATGTCATGAGAAGCGTTGGGCTGTTTTACCTCTGAGCGGCACTTTTTTGCACACCATGGGCTAAATGGCCAGGTCACATGGACCCCGAAGGCTCAGAGAAGGTTGGAGGAGGGGACCCACTGGAACAGCTGTTGGGAGACAGATGGTAGCCTCCCGTCAAAGCCATCCAGCGTGTTCTTTAACGTTGGGTTGTTTTACCTCTGAGCGGCACTTTTTTGCACACCATGGGCTAAATGGCCAGGTCACATGGACCCCGAAGGCTCAGAGAAGGTTGGGGGAGGGGACCCACTGGAACAGCTGTTGGGAGACAGATGGTAGCCTCCCGTCAAGGCCATCCAGCGTGTTCTTTAACGTTGGGTTGTTTTACCTCTGAGCGGCACTTTTTTGCACACCATGGGCTAAATGGCCAGGTCACATGGACCCCGAAGGCTCAGAGAAGGTTGGAGGAGGGGACCCACTGGAACAGCTGTTGGGAGACAGATGGTAGCCTCCCATCAAGGCCATCCAGCGTGTTCTTTAACGTTGGGTTGTTTTACCTCTGAGCGGCACTTTTTTGCACACCATGGGCTAAATGGCCAGGTCACATGGACCCCGAAGGCTCAGAGAAGGTTGGAGGAGGGGACCCAATGGAACAGCTGTTGGGAGACAGATGGTAGCCTCCCATCAAGGCCATCCAGCGTGTTCTTTAACGTTGGGTTGTTTTACCTCTGAGCGGCACTTTTTTGCACACCATGGGCTAAATGGCCAGGTCACATGGACCCCGAAGGTTCAGAGAAGGTTGGAGGAGGGGACCCACTGGAACAGCTGTTGGGAGACAGATGGTAGCCTCCCATCAAGGCCATCCAGCGTGTTCATTAACGTTGGGTTGTTTTACCTCTGAGCGGCACTTTTTTGCACACCATGGGCTAAATGGCCAGGTCACATGGACCCCGAAGGCTCAGAGAAGGTTGGGGGAGGGGACCCACTGGAACAGCTGTTGGGAGACACATGGTAGCCTCCCGTCAAGGCCATACAGCGTGTTCTTTAAAGTTGGGTTGTTTTATCTCTGAGCGGCACTTTTTTGCACACCATGGGCTAAATGGCCAGGTCACATGGACCCCGAAGGCTCAGAGAAGGTTGGGGGGAGGGGACCCACTGGAACAGCTGTTGGGAGACAGATGGTAGCCTCCCGTCAAGGCCATCCAGCGTGTTCTTTAACGTGCACATGGTATGACTCTCCCGCACACGGGGCCACGGCTTAACGTCCCATCCGACTGACGGCGGCCTTTCCAAGCCCATCGGTGTCCCCTACTGACCGTGGGCAGGGCGGGGAAATCATGAGAAGGAGTTGGCTTTGTTTTGCCTGTCAAGGTGAGCTATTTTGTTCAGATAGAAGTTGGGTATCACGGCCAATGGATGCTTGGAAGAACCACGCAATGTACACTTAAAATAATAGATATGCAAAATCAATAATTTTAGAGGGAGAAGAAAAATATCCTTTCCCCCCCTATCATTATATTAGTTAAAATTTTGTCATTTTCTACATTTTTCCCCATTAAAGGGCATAATTGAATATAATGGAAAATTTTTTAAATGCGAGTTGTAGAATTTTATTAATACTTATCAACCACAAAAGCATTTTTAATTTATCTTTAAAAACAGAGATTTAATATATTTTACGCAATATGTAAAACAGTCCCTCGCTTTTCGAACTCGTCGTTTTCGAAAAAATTGTCATTCGAAAAAATCGTGTTGCTGCTCGAAAAATTCGTCATTCGAAGACATGATTTTCGAAAAATTGCTTTTTCGCTTCGAGGTAGACCAACCCATGAAAGCATTTTACAACTGTATTTTGATCGTTTTTTAGTTTAAATTATCCAATATAATCATAAAAAGGACAACTATAATATTTTGTGATCAAAAGTTATGACGAGTCCAAAAATACGTAGAAAACTGTAAGTGAGAAGTATTTAACTTGTTTGCCAACTTACGACACTTCGTGAGATTTGGGGTTACGGAGATTTCCCCTCATTCAAATACATAAGACGGATATTAAGATTAATGTGATTATTATTATTCTATCCATCGTGTTGCAATCCACACACTCCTTTAAATACGTCAATGAAATAATCCTTATTCTATCCTAAAATATCCTTTCTTTGTGGCGATCTGATTGCAACACTTGCGAATCATAACCTATGACCTTAATCAAAACGGGAAAATACATTTTACTAATAAGCAAAGGGAAGGCCAGGATGCGGTGGACAGACATTGTCAAACAGGACCATTCTTATTGTATAGGATAGACGTGTTTGGAGGACTAAATTACAGTCTGGTGAAGTACATTCCCTTAGCCTATAAGTGCTTGAAGATTATGAATTTATGCAAGCCCGGATTTAGGGTAATGGGATCTAGAGTGTTCTGCATCAGAGCGTGCACTAGCTTAATTACTACTCAAACTATTGAGAGAATTTTAATTCTGTTTCGATAGATTTTGGCCCCATGTTGTGCCCCAGATATTGTGCCCATATATCCCAAATTTGGTATGTAGGTTTCCCTGTGTGACCCAGGGTTGGGTTTAAAAATCGGGTCCCTACGCATTATGGGACGGGACGCATTATGGGACGGGACGCATTATAGTCCCTACACATTATCCCCCATATTCACCTTTGTGAATATGGGGGATCTAGCAACTGGCGCACCTCGATTGCACATTGTGAATGTTTGAAGGGAGAAGTTCTTTTCGCGCCAAAGTTTTGGCTGGCTCTACATAATATAGTATAATATAATAAATACTGGTTTCCATAAATAAGGAACAACCCTATGTTATGTAATGGGAAGCTAACGTCGAAGTTGTATAATTTCTAAAATATATATTTTTTTTGATTTTTTGAAAAATGTGATAGCAGATAAAGATTTCGATTAAATATACCAATATCTCATTTTTCAACAATATTCATCCGATATTTAATGAGGTATAGATGTTTGAATATTGAACAACAGCAATGTGAGTTTTAAAATACTTATGCAAAACTGATGAATAGTGAAAGAATTCTTTACACAAACTTCTAAAATACAGATTTATTTTATTGAACACTTTGATACAATACTTATTACTAAGTTTTAATTAACCTCTGAGGTCAGTGTTTGTGATTGGCATTGTTAAATATTCAAACTTCCATGACACATTAAATACCGACGGTAGGAACGACGAATCCGCTGACTAGCAACAGGAGACAGATATGTCACAATCCATAGATTTCCAACATCCCTCTCTGCACCTCTCACAGGAAGCACAATTAGATGACTGTCAGAATCGCCCCCCCCCCGATAGGGGACGACCTTGACGTGGTGGTGAGGGCTTAAGGTGCCTTTGCGAAGTTGGAATCCCGGCTCGATTGGTATCTTTGGCGTGTCATGGAAGGTTGCAGCACCACCGATGGAGAGGCCTGTAGTTGAGGGCCCTGCTGACTGGGAGTGTGCTCCCGGTCAGGCGGAGCTCATAGATGGAGCCTCTGTGAAGTTGAGGGTCCAGCTGGGTTGGGTTGGGTTGGGTTGTTTCACCTCTGAGCGGCACTTTTTTGCACACCATGGGCTAAATGGCCAGGTCACATGGACCCCGAAGGCTCAGAGAAGGTTGGGGGCGGGGACCCACTGGAACAGCTGTTGGGAGACAGATGGTAGCCTCCCGTCAAGGCCATCCAGCGTGTTCTTTAACGTGCACAGGGTATGGCTCTCCGCACACGGGGCCACGGCTTAACGTCCCATCCGACGGACGGCGGCCTTTTCAAGCCCAGCTGGGTAATGCTGGTTGCCATGGGTAGACGCAGCCCCAATGGAAAGTACGAAGTTGAGGGCCATGCTGACCGGCAGTGGGATCCTCGGTTAAACGTGGCTCATCGATGGAAAGCCAAACTAAGAGTCTCCACCACGGGAGCCGAGGCAACTTGGATCTATATATCCTTGTTTGTGGCTAACCGGGGCGCAGATTAAATTTAGATTTTGACCGATGGATGAACTTTCCTTCTATAGTACTGTTCGCCATAGGTAGTCGTGGGGTGAGCTTCATCTATATGGTGTTGTCTTGCCCTCGACGTAGGTAGTAGTGATTTTGGCATTATCCCTATAGATGTAGTGCAGTTCATGTATTGCGGAGCATCTGGGTTTTGTCATCACTATTAATTTCCTGTCAGAATCGGCGCTGCATTCTCATCATCCATTGGCTCGTCCACCTATGGCGCCACCCATTATCGTTTCCGTCTTCAGGCAGAAAACTGTTTGGTGACAAGACTAGCATTGTATCGTATTTAGTCACAAATCACGTTTATGTTCGGGATCAAGTGATGGCCTTATATGTGTCTGAAGATACGCCAGGGACAGAGATAACCATCCTGAATCATATAGTATTTCGCTTGGAGAATACGTGGAATCAGGTAAAGGGAGTCATCAGTTGCAATAGTCGTTCACGTCTGGTAGTTTATGATGACATGTCGACAGCAAGACATGATGAAACCATTCTGCAACCAGTGCTTCTGCTCTTTCTACTACAATCCATCCCAAACTCTACTTTTCAGCAAGATATGCCTGCTTACATGTGGCCCTCATATCCCAACAGTGGGATATCCTAATATCCCAAAATGTGGATATGCTTACTTGCCCTCTAGATCTGTGGTTCATCGAACACGTTTGAAATATGATGTGGCATTCAGTAAACTACAGCCTCTCACCTTTCCCTACCACTGCTGCCCAGCTTACGGTAGAGGTGCACGATGTTCACCAAGATGTTATTTTCCACTTTTTCGACTCGCTACCACGAAGGTTTACCGCTATGCTATTTATTGATATACATTACATTTTCGTAGGTAAATACTTCTGATCTGATACACAAACTTAATTATTTCTTTACATTGCTGTCCGTAAAGCTACTTGTTTTTAGCTCAAAGCGAGCACTCCATTTAAGGGGGCCAACTTCAACGGGGATTAGTGTATATTAGCTGTAATTGGCAAAATCGGAATACCAAAAACTACAGTAAATAAGCAAAGGGGAGAGATCGGAAGAACCCCCCCCCCCCTAGACAAATTTAATAACCAGAACAGAGGATAGAAATAATAAGAATATATACTGCACATACTTCGCCAGAATTACTTATTAATATCACTGAAAAGGAAACGGGAAAATATAACAATGATTTAATTGCATTTTATTATCTAATAATTTATTGAAAAAAGATATCGGAACGGCATTCTGGTTCGTTCTGGTTCAATGCCTTCTTCCTTTTTCTCAGAACACAATTCTTTTTTCTACATCCGAACCTCCAAACTAAAAAAAAATTCAATCAGCAAATTACAGTTGCTGAAAAAAAGTTGACTTTAATTTGTTGATCTATTCTGAACTTTTTTATTATTCCCAAGTTCCATCTAGTCTTTTCAGAACAAAAATGATTTTTTTTTTCCAGGAGAAACCAACAACATCGTGTATTTTTCTATTCTTTAAATAAAAGAAAAAGTCGCTCGTTTCCGCTCGAAACCCCTTAAAGACTTTTCTTCTTATCGCTAATTTTTTAAAAGACAAAAAAAACCTACTTTTCGAATGTTTAATACATCAAAGTATTGACTAAAATAATTAATTTATGAGCAATACTAAACTTTCACTTGTGAAAAACGAAGATTATTATGCAGCTGATTTAAATTTCAAATCAAGAGAGTGTTTCGAATTTCCCATCAGAAAAATCAAGATGTTTCGTGACTTAATCATCGCTTCACGTTCAGCATTATTTCGTTTAGAGTAAACAAAACGCAAGATTGCCAAGGAAACGGAGAGCACTTTTTTCCCTTCGCATAAAAAAGGACGGCGCAGAATCATTTTCATCATCATTTATCACAGAACTGCATTCTTTTATCTCAAATTAAGAGATACAATTATTTCTCCAAGTTTCGCCCCTGCTGTCATTATTTAGTTTTAAGAACTTCTTTTGAGAACGAAAGAAGCAGAAAGAGGATTTGTCTTCAATCTTATCTGAATGAACACCAATTGGTTTTGTTTCATAATAATCTAGCTTCTGTAATGCAAGTCAACAAAAACGTTTTAATCACCTCTGACAATTCCAATCCAAATTATGATATCCGTCCAATGTTCATTTTTCATTACGCCATGGAATTCGCTCTCAACCGAGATGATTTCGCAACTCATTTTGACAAGTCGTTAAAAGATTATTTCCTGATGATAATAATCTTTTCTCAAAGGTGTATTCTTGATTGCAACCAGTGTGCCGACGAAACCTTTCCCAATGTGAACATGATTTTTACATAATATTAGTACTTATATTTCTATTTAATAAAAAGATATTAGAATTAATTGAAATTTGTAAAAGTGGTCTAGAAAAATTAATGTATTTTTGTCCGTGTAGTCATAAATATAAATTGAAACAATTTCGCAACAGATAAGACCTTTTTTTAATTACAACAGTAGATGTTACAATGGGGAGCACATAGAAAGGCTGAAACTTTCTGGATGAAATCAAATTTGATGAAAGTTATTTATTTCCGAAATGTCACACATGTAATCTCCTGTGTCCGCCATTCGGTATTCACATTTTTTAATCAAATCAAATCAAGTATTACCTACCGTAAACAACACAAATATATAAATCAAACACTCAATATTAATCATCATTTCTATATCATAAACAAATGCAATTAAATGTACAAGTTCTGCTGTTCTACTATTGAAGGAAGTCACATTCAATATAACGGCACATACCGTGTTGACAAAGACAAAACAAAACATAGAAAGAAATGAGAATAGATAACCAGAAACTGAAAAATAAAATATCTATTGTAAGTTGCTATTAGCCGTAGCGCTTGCTAACCTGGTACAGTTCAAGGATTTGAAAGTGAAGATTTATTGAAAGCGGAAAAAAAAAAACGTATAGAATAACTTTGCACAAATAAAATTAAAAATAAGTGACAACTCGTGTAAATAAAATTAATGATTTCAGTTGTATTTTAAATAAAAATTCTCCACAATTCTTTAATTTCATGCAAATCCATCAAGAATGATCTCAACTGCTTTTTAAAAACATTTCTATATATTTCTTTTCTAATGTTGATTGGTTGTAGATTAAACGTTCTTGGGGACGTAAAACATAAAATGTTCATGAGCTATTTCGTTATTTAAAGGTGCAATAAATGTGTAATCCATATCAAGAAGAATTGTCAAGGAGATTTTCTTTCGAATATCATTGGTTTTTATAAAAAATGTAACAAATAATACTGTTACGACATATGAACGTGCTACAGTGAACTTGTGAAGTGATGTATCATTTTGATGCTCGCGTTTACTTCATCGTGAGAATTACGTCACTAACCACTTCGAGCGTTGAATCAACTTAAAAATAAATAAAGAATAAGAGAGTTGTAATTAGGAAGAATTTGTGTGAAGGGAAACGTAGTTTGTTTTAGTCTGTGCACTGTAACATAAAGAAGAAATGTTTTAATTTCGTGTGTGCGTGAGAGGTTAAATAAGTTTTTTAGTGTGGATCTTGTTAGTGAATGTAAGTTAAAGAAAAATTCATCGTCTTGTGCCTAGTGATCAACGTCTGAAAAGAATTAGTTCTGAGAAACCAGTATACTTAGCAGCAGTTTTCGAGTACTTGATGATTAAAACTTTAGAAGGAAGTTTTTTGGTGTATAGTTATTTAGTTTGTTTAGGAATTGGTAAGGATATTCTCGATGGATTGCAGGTTTGTTCACAAATATGATTGTGCCACTTATCGAGTTTTGTAAAAAGACTTATTTTATGTTTTCAGTGTATATAGTAAGAATTATAGAGGAAACAACTCTTTATAGGAATAGTGATAAGGTTTATAGGAATAGTGATAATGTCCCTTCGAAAGTTTATTTTTATACTGATGAAGATTTGTATTGGTTGAATTTAGTTTATATAAATGTTTTCATTCATACTTTTGAAAAAAAATTATATTATTTTAGAATCATTGTTACTAATTATTATTTTTGTTTCAGTTTAGAGATAGCCAAACTAACTTCAGATTGTGTTATAGGGCCAACATTAAAGCTGCCAATGCATCTATCATCATTACAAACAATGGGAGTAGAACTAACCACATGGTTTAGAACATCACTGAAATGCTCAGACCACCTAGCCATGAGAGAATCCTCACCTTCTATAACCTTACCTTGTTTATCCTTCAATCCCTGTATGCCTGTCCGTTTTCTACCACATAAAACATTAACTATCTGGTACAGCTGTTGTGCTGCCTAACTGCTTCCTCAGCTTTGTCAGCCAAGCTATCAAGCCAAAGATTTTTATCAGTAGCTAACTGATCTTTTACACGTTTATTAAGCTCTCTGTAATCTTTTCTACTAGGACTAGTAGGGTACTGATTAAGAACATTCCTGCAATTAATTCTTTCTGAAATAAGCTCAATTGCCTTGTCACTTAAATAATTCTGCCTCCTCTGCTCCTTTTTTCCTAAAAGAGTACTGTTAGTTTCCAAAAAAGCCTGTTTAAAATGGCCCCATTCTTCCTCAACTTCAGTATTAAGCAAACCATGACCGTCATAATGACTAAGTAACCTATCATGGTAAGCTTTAGCTATAACTGGGTCTTTCAGAGCTTCAGTATTAAAGGTAAATTTTTTAACTCTAGCACAACACTTTTTAAGTTTAAGTTGCAAGACACTTTTAACAAGGTAATGGTCAGATCCAATTTCAGCTCCCCTATATGCCCTGGTATTTCTAACAGAACTAGCCCATTTGCTGTTAATTAATATATAATCAATCATATTCCTATGCAGCCCATCAGGTGAAACCCATGTGTATTTTGTATGTCGCGGTGTTTGTAATATGTGTTAGTTATTCTGAAACCATTGAGTTTACTTACCTGTAGGAGACGTTGCCCATTGCCATTGCAGCTACCAATACCAAAAGGACCTATTACTCCTCCCCAAAGGTCAGAGTCGGAACCAACTTTGGCATTGAAGTCACCAAGAACAAGGGTAATATCTACTTTCTTGACAGAATTCAAAATGTCCTGAAGTTGTCCGTAAAACCTATCCTTCTCATCCTCATCAGAATCCTCAGTGGGGGCATAACAGCAGATAACATTTAAGTTTTTAATGCTTGTCTGAAATTTTGCTGTAAGAAACCTTTCATTAATGCACTCATATCCTAGAAGAGCATCACTAGCATGTCTGCTGAGCAGCAGACCCACGCCTTGGTGATGCTTTCCATCCTCCCTCCCTGTAAAGAGAAATTTAAAGTTATTTTTAAGTATCTCACCTTTACCTGTCCATCTGGTCTCTTGCAAGCCTAGAATATCTAGGTTATAGCGCTGGAATTCCTGCATGAGGACATCAAGAGAATAATCTCTATGTAATGTCCTCACGTTCCACGTTCCTGCAGAAAGAAAATGATTAATAGGATTTTTAAAGAAATTAGGTTTATTGAGATTGGTAGGGCCAACAATATCAAACAGCCCCCTGATCGCAGGCTAGATGAAATTACTACAGAAATGCTCAGAGCTGGGAATGTTTTGGTTATCACTTGGATGACTGAAATTTTGAATAACTTTTATGATAAAGGCATGGTTCCTAAAGATTTTACCAGGGCTATTATTATCCCTATTTTCAAAAAAGGTGATCGCAGTTCTTGTGATAACTATAGGGGTATCAGCCTACTCTCTGTTCCAGGTAAAGTTCTTTCCATGATTGTGCTTAATAGAATTAAGAATCTGGTTGACAGGCAATTGCGTGATGAGCAATGTGGATTCAGAAGTGGTAGGGGATGTGTAGATCAGATATTTTCACTTAGGCAGATTCTTGAGAAATGTTTAGAGTTTCAGAAACTTTTGGGTGCTAGCTTTGTTGATTTCAAAAAGGCTTTCGACTCTGTTGATCGTCATAATTTGTGGTTGATTGTGAGATCATATGGTATACCAGACAAGTTAGTTAACATAATGAAAGCTCTCTATAATAACACTGAGTCATGTGTGAGAGTTGGTAAGTCTTGTAGCAATTGGTTTAGCATTGCTTCTGGTGTTCGACAAGGATGCATTTTGTCTCCTTTTCTCTTTAGTTTGGTTGTTGATTATGTTATGCGAAATTCATTTCGAGGGAAAGATTTTGGCCTTAAATGGGCTGGAGATACGAAAATTTCTGATTTAGATTATGCTAATGATTTAGCCCTTTTGGCAAATGATGTTGATGAGATGAACTCTTTCATTCGAGCTGTTGATGAGACTGGTAGTAGAGTAGGTTTGGTTATAAACAGAGAGAAAACTAAAGTGATGAAAATTGGTCAGGCAGGTTGTGATTCAGTTAATCTGAATGGTTGCAGTCTTGAGCAGGTGTCACAGTTTAATTATCTTGGGAGCTATGTAACAGATACTGGTGATGTGCGGCATGAGATTAACAGACGAATAGTTATTGCTGCCGGGACTTTTAAGAATCTATGGAGATTGTGGAGAAATAGGCGTATACACCTAAAGACTAAAATTAGACTGTATAATAGTTTGGTTCTTTCTAGGGTTAGTTATGGTAGTGTAACTTGGACGCTGTGTAAACAAGATAACAGGAAACTAGATGCTTTTGATTCTAGATGCTTACGCAGTATCTTGGGTATTAGGTGGTTTAACTTTGTAACTAATGATGAGGTTAGGCAAAGGAGTCTGCAACCTCCTTTAAGCAGCATATTGTGCAGAGAGAGACTCCGCTGGTTTGGCCATGTTGCCCGTATGGATAATTATAGATTGGCGAATAGGGTTATGAACAGTGTGCCTAGAGGCTTCAGAAGGAGGGGGAGACCTAGGATGCGGTGGGCAGACAATGTCAAACAGGACCTTGTTAGAATTGGTGTGCAGTGGCCGGATGCAGCAGATGCTGCGTGGTCTGGTTGGACCTCCGTAGCCCATGGCTGCTTGAGGATGATGATGATGATGATGAATTATTATTTTTGAACTCACGCTCAGTTTCCATCCATTAAATTCATTAACCATACAATATATATATATGTAACTTTCTGGATAAAAAATTCCATTATTTATAATTATTCTTTTACATTTAGTTTTATTGTAAAACGTATAACATTTAGATAGAAATTTATTTGGTATATCCATTGTATTATTTAATGAAGACTAATAAGTTTCATCCCAGCTTACTAGGACATACTGAATATCTGATTGAAACCATGCAAAATAATATGCCTAATCAAAAAAACTGTCAGAGACAATTTTTTAACAACCTATTTCTATAAACTGTATCATTTATTTCATCAACAGATGCTTTAAACGAAATTGTTAACTACTGCCTGAGGTGGTTTTGCAAATTTTTCTTCCGAAACAATATCATTATATTACCTGTTCTCAGTTCTTGATTATACCCTTGGTTAATTCTAGTGATCCCTTATTCTTAAAGAGGCTTCGTCGTTTTCGTGCACTCTAAAAATGACGCTTACCAGAGGTTGCAGTTTGCAAGTAAGACCCTCAAAGGCCACAAATTATGCTTGGTTTTAGCTACCTCAATCTACAAATCAGCTTCAGGATCTCTTAATGTTAAAATCAGACAATGAATCTATCAATGACAAAATAAGATCATGGACCTCTTTAGTACCTCCAAATCAGATCTTGGACAACTCAATGTCTCAATCAGGTTTTAAACCACTCAATATCGAAATATTTTGGATCGTTCAAATCCACTCAGTTCTCAATGTACACTCAATGTTCAAATGGCCCTGTATACTAAAGTTTGAATTGGTTATTATATATTCAGGATCTCTCAATGTTAAAATCAGACAATGAATCTATCAATGACAAAATAAGATCATGGACCTCTTTAGTACCTCCAAATCAGATCTTGGACAACTCAATGTCTCAATCAGGTTTTAAACCACTCAATATCGAAATATTTTGGATCGTTCAAATCCACTCAGTTCTCAATGTACACTCAATGTTCAAATGGCCCTGTACACTAAAGTTTGAATTGGTTATTATATATATATTATTGAACAGTGTATTATTTTGAACAGGTTAAAAGTCATTTCTTCCATATCAGACTCTGGACGTTGCCAGGTACAAATATTTAATATAACGAAGCTCTGGAGAACTGGAGCATACCAAAATGAAACTCTCAACCTCTGTGTCCAAATCAGTCTCTGCATTCCTTAATGTCCAAATTTCGCTATCGATCCTTTCAATGTTCAAATCAGTCTCTGCATTCCTTAATGTCCAAATTTCGCTTTCGATCCTTTCAATGCTCAAATCAGTCTCTGCATTCCTTAATATCCAAATTTCGCTTTCGATCCTTTCAGTGTTCAAATCAGTCTCTGCATTCCTTAATGTCCAAATTTCGCTATCGATCCTTTCAATGTTCAAATCAGTCTCTGCATTCCTTAATGTCCAAATTTCGCTTTCGATCCTTTCAATGCTCAAATCAGTCTCTGCATTCCTTAATATCCAAATTTCGCTTTCGATCCTTTCAGTGTTCAAATCAGTCTCTGCATTCCTTAATGTCCAAATTTCGCTTTCGATCCTTTCAACGCTCAAATCAGTCTTTGCATTCCTTAATATCCAAATTTCGCTTTCGATCCTTTCAGTGTTCAAATCAGTCTCTGCATTCCTTAATGTCCAAATTTCGCTATCGATCCTTTCAATGTTCAAATCAGTCTCTGCATTCCTTAATGTCCAAATTTCGCTTTCGATCCTTTCAATGCTCAAATCAGTCTCTGCATTCCTTAATATCCAAATTTCGCTTTCGATCCTTTCAGTGTTCAAATCAGTCTCTGCATTCCTTAATGTCCAAATTTCGCTATCGATCCTTTCAATGTTCAAATCAGTCTCTGCATTCCTTAATGTCCAAATTTCGCTTTCGATCCTTTCAATGCTCAAATCAGTCTCTGCATTCCTTAATATCCAAATTTCGCTTTCGATCCTTTCAGTGTTCAAATCAGTCTCTGCATTCCTTAATGTCCAAATTTCGCTTTCGATCCTTTCAACGCTCAAATCAGTCTTTGCATTCCTTAATATCCAAATTTCGCTTTCGATCCTTTCAGTGTTCAAATCAGTCTCTGCATTCCTTAATGTCCAAATTTCGCTATCGATCCTTTCAATGTTCAAATCAGTCTCTGCATTCCTTAATGTCCAAATTTCGCTTTCGATCCTTTCAATGCTCAAATCAGTCTCTGCATTCCTTAATATCCAAATTTCGCTTTCGATCCTTTCAGTGTTCAAATCAGTCTCTGCATTCCTTAATGTCCAAATTTCGCTATCGATCCTTTCAATGTTCAAATCAGTCTCTGCATTCCTTAATGTCCAAATTTCGCTTTCGATCCTTTCAATGCTCAAATCAGTCTCTGCATTCCTTAATATCCAAATTTCGCTTTCGATCCTTTCAATGTTCCAATCAGGCGCTGTGCCACTTAACGTCAAAATCAGTCTTGCCTCGTCTCGCAAAAAATACACCAAAGTAATATATTTCTTTTTAATGTAAGAAGAAATTTATTTACCTTTATTCATCACAAAGCAAAAGCTTTTTTGCAGGAGAAAGATGAGACTTATGCTTACAACATAATCAATAACTGAACATTAACAACTAATCGCTTAATGGTGGCTGCAAAATAACTACATTTAAACTAACTTAAAATAACTTCACTCAAACTGTCTAAATCTCGACTTTTTTAATCACCAATATTTTTGAATTATTTAAGATAAGGAACTGGAGCATTTAACAGTAGAAGCTATAAATAATTACAGAAATCATAAACACTTACCTGCAAAATGGCGAACGCTACACAAACTTCTAAAATTTTAATTAGTAAACTTTTTTTTATAGTTATTTGTGTTTTAATTTTTGAGACCAAAGTTTCCATTAAATGTTGTAGCTTCGATTACTCTTTAACTATTAAACTAATACTGTTGTAAAAACAAAATTTTAATAAATTTGCTTGAGATCAGTTTGTTTCCATATGCTCGCAAAACGTTTATCTACGAGAAATATTTACAAGTATTCTGTGCATTTCCTACTTATTGATTCTACCTAATTTTTACATTTTCCTGCTCTAAGCAACAGATGACGCCACCATCACGGACAATGCTGATTTAGCTTTCAATAATATCTGTCCGAAATCCGATTTTAGGACAGTCCACCAGAATTTACTCCAGTCAAAATATAATGCATAAAAAAAATAGGATAATTTGGAATAATTTTATATAAGTTAGGGAGCTTTAAATAGTATTGTATTGAAAAACATCGTACAGAGAGATAACTGAGGAATGGTTCAAGAATATTCGGTTTTTCATAAACACTATGTATGTATCTATGGAGAGTTGGGTTGTTTTACCTCTGAGCGGCACTTTTTTGCACACCATGGGCTTAATGGCCAGGTCACATGGACCCCGAAGGCTCAGAGAAGGTTGGGTGAGGAGACCCACTGGAACAACTGTTGGGAGACAGACGGTAGCCTCCTTTCCAAGCCCATCGGTGTCCCCTACTGACCGTGGGCAGGGTGGGGAATTTTGCGGAGATAAATCTCAACGCTGACCCAGCTGGGACTCGAACCTGGGAACTACAAAATACGAGCCTTAATACGAGGAAAGAAATAATAAAGAGCTACTAAAATTTGATAAATGCCATATAGGATCATACGGACAGTTTAATTATTGAAAAAGTGGGACAAAATTTAGTCAAACCGTATGTAATGAGAAGAAATTGTGCTCCAAGAGCTAATACTGTTAAAAAAATTTTGAAAGACATGAAATGTGCAATAACTGATGCAACTCGTAGTTATTGTTTTTCAACCAAAAAGAGCGCAAATTATGAGACAAGAAATGAGAGCGAGAAAAAAGTTAAAGGGCGCCCTCCTGCGACAAATTTCCCTTAAGGGTTCAAACAGTAATGAAAGAATAATGACTTTCAGGGGCTCGCTTGCATACTTTATAATTCAAATAAATAACCAAATATTATGTTAAATTTTGCTCTTTAATTCTATTCCACTTGTGGTCAAATATATTTAGGAAATAATAAGTGGGAAGCTAAAGAGTACACTCTACAATACAATTATGCATTATCTTAAAATCACTGCTGTAAACATTATTCATTTAGTTATACAATACTTAAAATGCGTTTTTTGCACAAATTATAAATAACAATACTTTCTTATGGAATTTGCATCGTATATTTGAATATTATTTATATTATTTAAATTCTTTTCAGCTAACGCATAAGAAAGATGTCAATATTGTTAAAGCACCTCTCTTGGCCACCTAAGGGTCCTTTTTGGGTTGGGTTGTTGGGTTGTTTTACCTCTGAGCGGCACTTTTTTGCACACCATGGGCTAAATGGTCAGGTCACATGGACCCCGAAGGCTCAGAGAAATGTCGGGGAAGGGGACCCACTGGAACAGCTGTTGGGAGACAGATGGTAGCCTCCCGTCAAGGCCATCCAGCGTGTTCTTTAACGTGCACAGGGTATGGCTCTCCCGCACACGGGGCCACGGCTTAACGTCCCATCCGACGGACGGCGGCCTTTCCAAGCCCATCGGTGTCCCCTACTGACCGTGGGCAGGGCGGGGAATTTTGCGGAGATAAATCTCAACGCTGACCCAGCTGGGACTCGAACCTGGGAACTACAGATTACGAGCCTGGCGCGCTACCGACTGAGCCACCCCCGCCCCCCTTTTTGGGTTGAGTAGTACTAACAAAATAGTATTATTTTCCATTTTGCGAATTTCACCTCAGTTTGAATTTCGGTTTAAAAAGTCTCTAAAATGAAAATCCTAATGGAAAATTTCTAGTATGACTAGACCGTTTGCAATATTAAATTTTTGTGATTTGTTTTAAATATTAGAAATGGTCTAGTCATACCAGAAATTTTCTATTAGGATCAGATAGTGTGGCGACCAAGGAGTTTGACAGAACCAACTTATCCTCACTCCATACCAGAAGGTTGGGTTGTATTACTTTTCAGCTGCACCTTTTGCACAGAGCAGGCTCAATGGACAGGTCAAAAGTACTCCAAGGACTGGTTAGGGAAGGAACCCCTTTGGACAGATGTTAGGATACATGGTAGTCTCTCGTCAAAGCCATACAGTGTGATCTTTAACGTGCACATGGTATGGCATTCCTGCCCACAATATCAGGCTTAACGTGTCATCCGACGGACAACGACCTTTTAAAGCCCATTGGAACACCGAATGAGACAACTCCCACCCCAAGAGAAAAGAAGAACATATATTACAAGTTGAAGGAGAAAAGATATGGGATTATTTCGGATAAAATTAAATAAATACGCCAGAATGGCATCTTGGTATGCTCTGTTTCAAATAGCAAGTCGGCCTTCACTTAATTTTTTTTAAAATCCTGGCCTATTCGCATCAGAATATTTTATTACGGGAAAATCATGGTTGTAGGGACTCGCCAGCTGGTGCGGAAGGAGTGAAGGTAAGAATCGCCATTTTGGTGGCAAGGCTTTCTCGTCTAGCGATAGAGGGCCGGCGGCGGATCCAGTTTGGGAGCCAGACGAAGAAAAGCGACAAGAGTCAGCCTGGCACTGCGACCGTGTCCGTTCTCTATTGGCCAAGACACCCAAACGTCCCCGAAGGACACGTGACCTCATCCGGCGGGGTGGTTGAAACTGAGACTTGCGCGCAGACTACGAGACGGTTCGGATGTGAGACGATCGTTTGCAGCTAGAATAAGCTTTGTTCCGTATCTATCGGTAGGAACGCTGAGGCTCATATAGCCTGTATGTATTCGGCCAGTGACTGTACCGGGTGGGCAGTCACTGTATGTATATAATTAAATGTAAATAAATGTTTATATGTGCGAAATTCATGAGTTTGTGTATTCAGCCACCTGAATTATTCATCCTGACGAGATAGGGACAGGTACCCTTCTACAAAAGCTCTAACACACATAGTTAGAAAAAGAACTCAGCCCAGATAGGCAGAGAAGAGTGCTGTCTGCAATGGTCATTTCTGTATTTTGTTCTTCATTTGCAAATAATATGACCTCCAAGTTTTCAGTGTGAAAAGAAACTGTATGAATAACTTAGTGTTACATTTGGGAAAGTAGGTATTTTATCTTATTAGAAATGGCTTTGCCTATCTTGAAACCTTCTACGGAAGCAATTCATTCCTTTTTTTTTCCACATGAAAGTAATAACACCTTGAAAGACTTCTTTCCGCCTCTTAGATTGGTCTTTATTTTATCTGCAGCCAGGAACTCCTCACGTAAAAGACATAAAAGCAAATCCTGGGCAGTCTTGGAAGCATGATAATAACTTGGAAGGACTAAGAATAAAGACAGTCTGATTGATTGTAACGTGCAGGCACTGGGCTATTAAACGAGAGTTGGTATATAACTCTAGGACATGAAGGAACATAACATGCCGAGGTAAACAGTTTGTATCTGGGAAGTAATGAAGATAAAATTCTGATTTGCGTCACTTTGTTATGATTGAGGAGCAGGAAGACCTCAATTTTCTCTAAGATTATCGCAAAATAAATTTTCTCTTCCGCTGTTGCGTATAACTTATTCATAACTTGAATGATATCAACATAGAGAAGGGAAAAAAGAAAATTTATAGCATTTAAGATTAAGTCCGAGCGGTTAGCGCGCTTGGCTACTGATCTACGGGACCTGGGTTCGAGCCCCGGGTAAGGCATGGATGTATGTATCGTTTTTCTGCTGAGGTCCTGCCATCCTCACAGACCTTCTACTATGTCATATAAACTGACAGACTCCTGTCAGACCTTTGTGGCAAGCAGCTGCTTGAAGGGGTATTTATTATTTATTTTATTTTATTAAAATATTTCTTATTCAAATATATAACATTATCGTTATTAGAGTGTAAAATATAATTCTTTTATTGACATCAAAATAGCATCGTAAATGTAAAAACTACTGAACACTAGTGTTTCTCAACCTCTTGGCGACACATTTTCGAAATAGTTTATTTTCCGCGACACACTTCTCAAATAATCGACTTAATGGGACACATCTGTGGTAAATAGTAAAAAAAAAAACTGGTTTATTGTGTATCTTAAAATTCAATTTACTTGAACCAAAACACACTTAAGATCAAAATTTGACAAAACACAAAAGAATTATAATAAAATATAGTAAAAAAAGTACAAACTGTTCGGCAGTATTATTGCTTTTCTTAAATTCTGTCGATACATCTGGACCATGGACTCGATACCCCGATTGAGAACCACTGGTTTAATGCAAGTTCATGGATTCTACATATCTGAGAGATGTACAAAGTTGAAGATTAAATCCCTCGTTTTGGATTAATGCAGGCAATCAGCATTGGTCTTGATAGAAGCAATATTCATAGATTTAGGATTCATAACAAGATAAACTGTAGTTGATGTTAAATTACTGTCAGCGTATAGCATTGGGAAGCAACATGCTACTTTACTGGAAACCTGCAGAGATTTCATCTAAGGAAGCAATTCATTTTTGCTCGACTTTTGAGCATATGTCCTCAGCGTAAATAAGCTCATGATACATGGAGTTACATTAATATATTATATTGTTATGACAGATGAACGAGCAATAATGAAACTGTGATGTGACGTATCATCATGATGCTCGCGTTTACTTCAGCGTGAGAATTACGTCACTAACCACTTCGAACGACTTAGAAAAAAAAATTCCATTTTGAAAAAAAAAAAAAAGAATAAGAGAGTTGTAATTAGGAAGAATTTGTGTGAAAGAAATCGTAGTTTTTGTCTGTGCACTGTAGTATAAAGAAGAAATGTTTTTATTTGGTGTGTGCGTGGGAGGTAAATAAGTTTATTAGTGTAGATTTTGTTAGTGTAAAAGTAAGAAAAAGAAGAATTCATCGTCTTGTGTGTGGTGATCAAGGTCTGAAAATAATTGATTCTGAGAAATCAGTATACTTAGCCGCAGTTTTGAAGTACTTGATGACTAAATCCTTAGAAAGAAGTCATTTGGTGTATAGTCATTTAGTTGTTTAGGAATTGGTAAGGTTATTCTCGATAGACTGCACGTTTGTTCACAAATGTGATTGTCCCACTTATTAAATAATGTAAAAAGCTTTATTTTATGCTTTGAGTAGAGATAGTAAGAATTATAGAGGAAACAACTCTTTGTAGGAATAGTGTAAGGTGGTAAGTTCTTCTGAAGATTTATTTTTATACTAATGAAGTTTTACATTAGTTGAATTTGGTTGATATAAATGTTTTCATTCATACTTTTGTAATGAATTATATTATTTTACAATTATTGTTCCTAATTATTATTTTTAAACTCACGCTGTTTCCATCCGTTAAATTTATGACAATATTATAGTTAGAATCACTAGTTACTTTTCAGTAGTAGAGTATCACAGATAGATATCGTGTAGACAAGAAACACTTGAAATAATTTAACGCATATTTAGATCAAAATTATTTGCTTTAAGTTATTACATCCCGAATATTTCTGGAAGACCTGGGTTAGCTCACTCAGGACAAAACCAAATACTTTTCTGCTAATTATTTCAAATATTTACTTTTTCTTTAGCTAGTTTTAATTCTGTTCATTTTACCAGAGTTTCTCCCACAAAAGAACTTTTAATATACAGGGTCATTACAAAAGAATGTTGACATTTTGATGTGTTATGTTTAAGTAAATAATTTTCTGTCCCGAATGTTAAGAAACCCAGAAAATTTTCTTGTTATGACGGAGTGGAATTGATATCTCATCTGATATCTTAAATGACAAATTTTCAAATCTATAGAGTATCACAGGTGGACAGATCTTATGGCTTTGAGGAGTCATGGTTTGACAGCATTGGATTTCTTTTTTGCGGATATCCATTAAAAACATCGTTCATTCCGAAAATTTTCGTAATTTACCTCATTGTAAAGGAATCTATCACTTCAGCTGTCGCGTTAATGTCTGACACATTGAAGTCTGTTGAACACGAAACGTCACTTTGAGAGTTTCTTTACATTTTCTACAATTTTTTTTTACTTAATTATTTAATAAAATATAGCACCTCAAAATGTTGACATTAATTTATAAAGATGCTATATACAGACTCGAATAGTACAACTGATTCCTGAACTGTAAAAACTCTCATAAAAAGTTTAAATTTGCTTTCATAAAATAACAGCGTCAAAATTGGAAATCATGCAACTATGAAGTCCAACTCAATAGCACCAGAAATGACAGAAAAGATGTATAGTGGGCCAATAGAATAGGACACGAAAAGAGGTAGAGGCAGAAAAAAGGATTATTTTTCACACTGAAGAGAAAAAAAATTGGCGTTTTTGCCGCTTCGTGACTGATAAGGCGATATTTTTTAGGGTTACCTATTTCGTTTAGAATGTTTTACGTTTTAAAACATAATGCACTGGAAATGGCAAATAAAAGTAGGAGCCATTTAAAAGTTAAATATTGCTGTTTTGTTGTAGTTCACTTGTTTTTCTTCTGAGCGGAACTTTTTCACACAATGGGCTAAATTGCCAGGTCACAAGGACCCCAAGGAACTCAGAGATGAAGATTAAGGGAAGTACTGGACAACTTATTATGAAACAGATGGTAGCCTCTCGTCAACGCCATCTATCATGTTCTTTAAAGTACACAGGATCTGGTTCAAGAGGCCACGTTTTAAGGTGCCATCCGGCAGACGGCAGTCCTTCCAACCCATCGGTGTCCCCTACTGACCAATGGCAGCAATCTCAACGCTGGCCCAGCTGGGACTCAAACCTGGAAACAGCAGATTACGAGCCTGGCGCCCCGCCCCGATTACTTTCTAGATTCCTAATCTGTTGGCCCCAGGTTAGAATCTCCAACTGCCAGCATTGAGACATCGCTGCTAACTCTCACTCTGCCGTCAGTGAGAAAAGGATAGAACCAGCCGTCGCATGAGACTTTAAGTCTTGACCCTCGTATGAAGATTGGATTTTATTGGATTGTTTTACCTCTGAGCAGCACTTTTTTGCACACCATGGGCTAAATGGCCAGGCCACTAGGACCACGAAGGCTCAGAGAAGGTTGGAGGAGGGGACCCACTGGAACAGCTGTTGGGAGACAGATGGTAGTCTCCCGTCAAGGCCATCCAGCGTGTTCTTTAACGTGCACAGGGTATGGCTCTCCCGCACACGGGGCCACGGCTTAACGTCCCATCCGACGGACGGCGGCCTTTCCAAACCCATTGGTGTCCCCTACTGACCGTGGGCAGAGCGGGGAATTTTGCGGAGATAAATCTCAACGCTGACCCAGCTGGGACTCGAACTCTCGTATGAAGAGACCCTTACCCTGTCCACCTTAACGGATGACCTTGGTGGGAGCTTTACCACCAATTAAACTAAACCTCTTTACTTTTACTAAATAAAATTAATACTTAACTACTTTTACTACTTTTACTAAAAAAAATACTTTTACTAAATAAAAGTAAAGAGGGGAGAGGGAGAAACAAGCAACACAATCGATCTAGGAAAATGTGAAGATGGGGGGGAGCCAAGAGACTGGATTCCCAATGCAGTATAGCATATCCCCCTCCATTTTACAAGTCTTTAAAAGTTTCTTTAAAAATGCATGAAATATAAAATGAAGGGGGGGATGACCCCCTTGTCTTCCCCCTAGATCCAGCTATGTCTTCCCCCTAGATTTGAAAAGAATTGACTAACAAGTTTTAATATCCCCAGAAATGTCTTCCCCCTAGATCCAGCTATGTTTCAATCTGTTTTGTAACTCCTGTGAAATGTCCTCTTTTCCTTCCAAACTCTGAACCCATGGGGCCATTAAAACTTGTTAGTCAATTCTTTTCAAAAAAATTAGCGTAGATAAAAACAAACCAACTTAATCCAATTCAGCAGTAAAGAATCACAGGATATGTCCTGTAGACATGAAACTGATGAAATAATAAGCTGAAAAAAATTGGTTTGCCGTGAGTGGGGTTCGAACCCACGTCTCCTGGAAGCATGCCAGTTATGATTTCGGCTACACCATCAACGGCTAATGTTTTCTTCTGCTAATGTGACATATAAGCTTTCCGGATTTATTCGTTTGATTCGCACGATGGCGCCATCTATCCGGGAAAGTGGACAACTGTGTTGCCTCTAGAGATGGAATTTAATATTTGTCACTCACGCTTGCTCTTTTTAAATTTTCGGACAGAGAAATTATTCACGTCTGTACATAAAGATAAAAAAGTTTATCATTATTGTTAAACCACACTTACAATTTTCATTTTACAAAACAATATGTTGTAACAGCAATTCACTTTCAGTAAGCGGTATATCAGAAGAAACTGCCTTTAGAAAAGAAATAATAAGATGCATGGTTTCAGCATGAAAAACAAGAAGAACCAATTGTATAAAATGCAGGGCAACATATTTAATCTCTGTAGAAATTCAAAGGCAATGGAACTTTGCCTAATATGTCCGAACATTGGTTTGAGCACTCTAATTTCCATTTCATTTTGCTAAGTAACAACTTCCGTTTTTGGCATGCATTTCATTCTCTCTGTTCAGTCTCTCAAGTTACTTTCACTTAGCGGTAGTCTCTGCTCTTTAAACTTATGTGCTTACAGCATTTGATTTACTATTCCCTATTTTTAAACCACTCTCCAGTACCTGCATTCTTTCGAATTTAGAGAACCCCCGAGGTAAATGCGATCAGGACCCGTACTTTAGGAAAACCGAATTTCGTTTGAAGTCAAATATATCCAGAAATCTAATGCGTTTCAGAAAATCGTACGTACAATTGAAGATAAGAAATTCACTGATGTAAAGTACAAGCTACAATATTAGGCCAACTGCTACAGCTCTTTTGGGTTGAGAATAGATTCCAGGCAAGGCCACCTAGAAGACAAGACCATGACAGCGTTACTGTGACGTCATCCCTCCAGGTAGAACAGGCGAATGAACTGCGCTGTATAAAAGCTTGTTTGCTGCGTTGGCTTTAACGGAGATACCTCATTCGCCGTTCCCCCTCCGTCTGTGACGTCACAGTATCGCTGTCATGACCTTGTCTTCTAGGTGGCCTGGTTCCAGGTCGTTAAGAGATTTTAATATCTTTCTATTATGAAACTTAGGTAGGACTAAACTTTTAAAGTTACGGAAGGCTCTACAGCATATTTTAATGTAAAAAATTTATTGCATCAAAAATTTCAGTTTTAACACTACTGCATTTACTTAAAAAATAACCGATAAGATTGGATAGATGCCATCCATCAGATGGGACCTGAAGCCGTTGCACCGTGTGCAGAAGATCCTGTGCACATTAAAGAACATACTATATGTCATTGGCCGTAGGTTATCATCTGTCTCCTAACAACTATGCAGTGGGTCCCCTTCCCCCTACGGACACCGATGGGCTTGGAAAGGCCGTCGTCCGTCGTATGGGACGTTAAGCCGTGGCTCCGTGTGCGGGAGAGCCATACCCTGTTCACGTTAAAGAACACGTTGGATGGCCTTGACGGGAGGCTACCATCTGTCTCCCAACAGCTGTTCCAGTGGGTCCCCTCCCCCCAACCTTCTCTGAGCCTTCGGGGTCCATGTGACCTAGCCATTTAGTCCATGGTGTGCAAAAAAGTGCCGCTCAGGGGTAAAACAGCCCAACCCAACCCTTCCCCCTACCTTCTCCAAGATTTAGGTCCTTGTGACCTGGCCAGTATATACATAAGAAAGAGATAAAACAACTTAAACAACACTCCACCAGCAAAATTTCAGATTTCTAGTTTAAATAGATCTTTTAAAAAATTCGTTTAGAATTTGGGCATTTTTTTTTTTCGAATTTTCCACCTTTAGAGGGCACTATTAAAGCTGTTAAGAATTTCGAAAGTGCGAATCGTAGTATTTTATTACCACCTATCGCATCCAAAATGATATTTGGTTTATCTGTAAAAATAAAAATATTAGATGTGGAAAAATTCAACGACAGAGTATAGAGCGTTTTTTTCTTTTTACTTTTGGAAAGCGTGTAAAAAATATTTACTCAAGAAACTAACAAAATCATACTCAGCAAATATTTCTTTACAAAAAAAAAAACCCGAACAGTTTAACAGATTTGTAATAAACACTTTTCTATGAAATCGCCCATTGATTTGTATTATCGTATCACTGCAATTTTTCCTGCACTTGTCATAGTTGGAGCAAAGAGGAGAAGAATTTTTCTTCGCATGGGTTCTTTACCCTCAGAGAGTTTGCTGCTTGATGTTAACAATCACTAGACAGAACAAATGAACAAAAGCTGCATGACATGAGCAGCGGGGATTTCATAGCCCTTTTCATTGCTGAGCTTTGCTTCTTCAACTCAAACAACCCTCCAGACTTCATTTACAGTGTAATATGAAAAGCCTGCAGACAATCAAAGTATCTATTATAGCTACGAATCCCCTTTAAGCAAACACAAGATTATAGGTCTGTTATTCCAAATGTCTGCTCCAGACGCTTCAGCTTTTTACATCGTGCTCGCTGGTTGGGTAGCTCTTATTGTTGTTGACCCATCCCCCAAAGGAAGACAGGAGTGTCAATAGCACCTGCGATAAGTGATGGAAAACATGTTTTTTTTCCTTTTCGCAGTCAACAGTGATGCAAATAGTGCAAAGCACAACATGTGCCGACCGATAGTAGCTGAAGGCTTTTTTTTTTGACAGTACCTCAGCTTTGTAAGATAAGTTCAATTCCATAAACTGCGTCTGGGGACAGTTTTATGAGTATATGTTAAATATCAATATTATTCGGGAAGTTTGAAATTGATGACGGAAGTAGAGAGAAGTAACGTTTATATATCCATATAGGTCTGCAATAAAGATCGTTTTGAGTGATGTGTATAACGGGTGTGAAATGAATTCTAAATAAGGAAACATCTATTGCTAAATATGGGTTGTTATAGGTTGTGTTTTCTAAGTACAATGATTACCAAAGCGATTTTGTATGACTCAGCATAAGTTCATCTTCATCATGTTCGAAGTACTATAGTCGAGATATTTCAGCATTAAATCAATGAGAGGATATGATATTTAAATCAATAATTTTAATTCTTCCGCATGTTGATTTCGGAGTATATTTTGTAGTGAATAATTTTATTTTCTATTTGATTTTAAGATGTTGTTTTTAGTAATATAAATTTCGATTTTTGTTTCCCCATATCTACAAATTCTACCAGAAATTTCAACAAATTAGACTTCAAGTGTTTTATTTTTCGATCATAAATTTGTTAAAACTTATCCGTGGTTTTATTATGTGATACCACACGTATATTGGTATTACGTTAAATTTGCGCTGACGTAGTAAGAATTACTTTTCAGAGCTCCATTATAATTCAGGAAATAGTTAACTGAAGAAATATTTAATTTCAGTAGTGAGTGGGATTTGAACCCACGCTACCTAATTATATGCCATGCGTGCTAACCACTATACCATCAGTGGCTAACCTCCTCTCCAGCTAACGTGATATGCAAACTTTCCCGCATAATTTTTGATTCGCTTGTGGCTCCATCTATGTCGGAAAACGGACAACAAAGTTGCCTCATAATGGAATTTAATATTTGGCATTCACACTCATGTCGTTAAATCAACAATTCAGAAGTAAAGTATCGTAGGACATGTCCTGTAAACATGGGACTCGCGAAATAATTAGCTGAAAAAAATTAGTTTTGCCGTGAGTGGGTTTCGGACTCACGTTTCCCAGTTCCAGTATAAACTGGGAAGCCTGGTTCGAAACCTACTCATGGATGTAACCATTGCAATATTTTACGATGGTTCGAAACCTACTCATGGGGGTAATGTAAAGTATCACAGCTCCTGTGATACTATACTATTGAATTCCATTGCAATGTTTTACGATGGTTCGAAACCTACTCATGGATGTAACCATTGCAATATTTTACGATGGTTCGAAACCTACTCATGGGGGTAATGTAAAGTATCACAGCTCCTGTGATACTATACTATTGAATTCCATTGCAATGTTTTACGATGGTTCGAAACCTACTCATGGATGTAACCATTGCAATATTTTACGATGGTTCGAAACCTACTCATGGGGGTAATGTAAAGTATCACAGCTCCTGTGATACTATACTATTGAATTCCATTGCAATGTTTTACGATGGTTCGAAACCTACTCATGGGGGTAATGTAAAATATCACAGCTCCTGTGATACTTTACTATTGAATATCATTGCAATATTTTACGATGGTTCGAAACCTACTCATGGGGGTAATGTAAAATATCACAGCTCCTGTGATACTTTACTATTGAATTCCATTGCAGTGTTTTACGATGGTTCGAAACCTACTCATGGGGGTAATGTAAAGTATCACAGCTCCTGTGATACTATACTATTGAATTCCATTGCGATGTTTTACGATGGTTCGAAACCTACTCATGGGGGTAATGTAAAATATCACAGCTCCTGTGATACTTTACTATTGAATTTCATTGCAATATTTTACGATGGTTCGAAACCTACTCATGGGGGTAATGTAAAGTATCACAGCTCCTGTGATACTTTACTATTGAATTCCATTGCAGTGTTTTACGATGGTTCGAAACCTACTCACGGGGGTAATGTAAAGTATCACAGCTCCTGTGATACTATACTATTGAATTCCATTGCAATGTTTTACGATGGTTCGAAACCTACTCATGGGGGTAATGTAAAATATCACAGCTCCTGTGATACTTTACTATTGAATATCATTGCAATATTTTACGATGGTTCGAAACCTACTCATGGGGGTAATGTAAAATATCACAGCTCCTGTGATACTTTACTATTGAATTCCATTGCAGTGTTTTACGATGGTTCGAAACCTACTCATGGGGGTAATGTAAAGTATCACAGCTCCTGTGATACTATACTATTGAATTCCATTGCAATGTTTTACGATGGTTCGAAACCTACTCATGGGGGTAATGTAAAATATCACAGCTCCTGTGATACTTTACTATTGAATTTCATTGCAATATTTTACGATGGTTCGAAACCTACTCATGGGGGTAATGTAAAGTATCACAGCTCCTGTGATACTTTACTATTGAATTCCATTGCAGTGTTTTACGATGGTTCGAAACCTACTCACGGGGGTAATGTAAAGTATCACAGCTCCTGTGATACTATACTATTGAATTCCATTGCAATGTTTTACGATGGTTCGAAACCTACTCATGGGGGTAATGTAAAATATCACAGCTCCTGTGATACTTTACTATTGAATATCATTGCAATATTTTACGATGGTTCTAAACCTACTCATGGGGGTAATGTAAAGTATCATAGCTCCTGTGATACTTTACTATTGAATTCCATTGCAGTGTTTTACGATGGTTCGAAACCTACTCACGGGGGTAATGTAAAGTATCACAGCTCCTGTGATACTATACTATTGAATTCCATTGCAATGTTTTACGATGGTTCGAAACCTACTCATGGGGGTAATGTAAAGTATCACAGCTCCTGTGATACTTTACTATTGAATTCCATTGCAATGTTTTACGATGGTTCGAAACCTACTCATGGGGGTAATGTAAAGTATCACAGCTCCTGTGATACTATACTATTGAATTCCATTGCAATGTTTTACGATGGTTCGAAACCTACTCATGGGGGTAATGTAAAGTATCACAGCTCCTGTGATACTTTACTATTGAATTCCATTGCAATGTTTTACGATGGTTCGAAACCTACTCATGGGGGTAATGTAAAATATCACAGCTCCTGTGATACTTTACTATTGAATATCATTGCAATATTTTACGATGGTTCTAAACCTACTCATGGGGGTAATGTAAAGTATCATAGCTCCTGTGATACTATACTATTGAATTCCATTGCAATGTTTTACGATGGTTCGAAACCTACTCATGGGGGTAATGTAAAATATCACAGCTCCTGTGATACTTTACTATTGAATATCATTGCAATATTTTACGATGGTTCTAAACCTACTCATGGGGGTAATGTAAAGTATCATAGCTCCTGTGATACTTTACTATTGAATTCCATTGCAGTGTTTTACGATGGTTCGAAACCTACTCACGGCGGTAATATAAGTATCACAGCTCCTGTGATACTATACTATTGAATTCCATTGCAATGTTTTACGATGGTTCGAAACCTACTCATGGGGGTAATGTAAAGTATCACAGCTCCTGTGATACTTTACTATTGAATTCCATTGCAATGTTTTACGATGGTTCGAAACCTACTCATGGGGGTAATGTAAAGTATCACAGCTCCTGTGATACTATACTATTGAATTCCATTGCAATGTTTTACGATGGTTGGAAACCTACTCATGGGGGTAATGTAAAGTATCACAGCTCCTGTGATACTTTACTATTGATTTCCATTGCAATGTTTTACGATGGTTCGAAACCTACTCATGGGGGTAATGTAAAATATCACAGCTCCTGTGATACTTTACTATTGAATATCATTGCAATATTTTACGATGGTTCTAAACCTACTCATGGGGGTAATGTAAAGTATCACAGCTCCTGTGATACTTTACTATTGAATTCCATTGCAGTGTTTTACGATGGTTCGAAACCTACTCACGGGGGTAATGTAAAGTATCACAGCTCCTGTGATACTATACTATTGAATTCCATTGCAATGTTTTACGATGGTTCGAAACCTACTCATGGGGGTAATGTAAAATATCACAGCTCCTGTGATACTTTACTATTGAATATCATTGCAATATTTTACGATGGTTCTAAACCTACTCATGGGGGTAATGTAAAGTATCACAGCTCCTGTGATACTTTACTATTGAATTCCATTGCAGTGTTTTACGATGGTTCGAAACCTACTCACGGGGGTAATGTAAAGTATCACAGCTCCTGTGATACTATACTATTGAATTCCATTGCAATGTTTTACGATGGTTCGAAACCTACTCATGGGGGTAATGTAAAATATCACAGCTCCTGTGATACTTTACTATTGATTATCATTGCAATATTTTACGATGGTTCTAAACCTACTCATGGGGGTAATGTAAAGTATCACAGCTCCTGTGATACTTTACTATTGAATTCCATTGCAGTGTTTTACGATGGTTCGAAACCTACTCACGGGGGTAATGTAAAGTATCACAGCTCCTGTGATACTATACTATTGAATTCCATTGCAATGTTTTACGATGGTTCGAAACCTACTCATGGGGGTAATGTAAAATATCACAGCTCCTGTGATACTTTACTATTGAATATCATTGCAATATTTTACGATGGTTCTAAACCTACTCATGGGGGTAATGTAAAGTATCACAGCTCCTGTGATACTTTACTATTGAATTCCATTGCAGTGTTTTACGATGGTTCGAAACCTACTCATGGGGGTAATGTAAAGTATCACAGCTCCTCTGATACTTTACTATTGAATTCCATAGCAATGTTTTACGATGGTTCGAAACCTACTCATGGGGGTAATGTAAAGTATCACAGCTCCTGTGATACTTTACTATTGAATTCCATTGCAATGTTTTACGATGGTTCGAAACCTACTCATGGGGGTAATGTAAAATATCACAGCTCCTGTGATAGTTTACTATTGAATATCATTGCAATATTTTACGATGGTTCTAAACCTACTCATGGGGGTAATGTAAAGTATCACAGCTCCTGTGATACTTTACTATTGAATTCCATTGCAATGTTTTACGATGGTTCGAAACCTACTCATGGGGGTAATGCAAAGTATCACAGCTCCTGTGATAATTTACTATTGAATTCCATTGCAGTGTTTTACGATGGTTCGAAACCTACTCATGGGGGTAATGTAAAGTATCACAGCTCCTGTGATACTATACTATTGAATTCCATTGCAATGTTTTACGATGGTTCGAAACCTATTGATGGGGGTAATGTAAAGTATCACAGCTCCTGTGATACTTTACTATTGAATTCCATTGCAATATTTTTACGATGGTTCGAAACCTACTCATGGGGGGTAATGTAAAGTATCACAGCTCCTGTGATACTTTACTATTGAATTCCATTGCAATGTTTTACGATGGTTCGAAACCTACTCATGGGGGTAATGTAAAGTATCACATCTCCTGTGATAGTTTACTATTGAATTCCATTGCAATGTTTTACGATGATTCGAAACCTACTCATGGGGGTAATGTAAAGTATCACAGCTCCTGTGATACTTTACTATTGAATTCCATTGCAATGTTTTACGATGGTTCGAAACCTACTCATGGGGGTAATGTAAAGTATCACATCTCCTGTGATACTTTACTATTGAATTCCATTGCAATATTTTTACGATGGTTCGAAACCTACTCATGGGGGTAATATAAAGTATCACAGCTCCTGTGATACTTTACTATTGAATTCCATTACAATGTTTTACGACCAATGCTAAAATTTGTTATTTTTTTTACCAAAAGCTGCTAATTTTGAGAGAGTATGAACTGCAAACATTCAAGTGGATGAAATAGCACTTGTCATTTCGACCGTCCAGCATTTCTTTGTGTCAGTTTTAACTATGAAAACAATGTGTCCTATGTATCATCGGTAGGATGGAACTTTTCTTCTATTCATCCTTTCCTTAAAACATAGGAATAAGTGAAAATCCCTCAAGGACTTCTAAGTTACGATTGTTGATGAGTGGATGTGGTAGCTTTTCAAAAGATATATTTCACTGATGGTAATAATCTACCCACTTTTCTCTGAGGGGTACGAGAAATGCAACTTTTTAAATTTAAGAAATAAAAGCCAAATTCTTTTTATGTTGTATAATTACTAATAAAATACTATTTGCATTTTCCCCATCATCCGTTATCTCAAACTAAAAATTTTAAGGAGTGGAAGAGTAGGTAAAAGAAAAACTTTATTCTCTTTTAAAACAAGATTCCCATATGCGCCAGAGGCTATATGTGTTCTGGTTTAAAATAATGAGCCTGGTTTCTTAGAATATGTTTAATCATATCTATTGTCCAGCCAAAAGAGAAAAAATAAGATTATCTAGAATTTTCCAACAATATTTTTTTTTTAATTTGAATGCAATTTTGTTTAAAACTTTTATCGTAAAGACCTCATAATATAAAGAAACGAAAACGAGTGTGGGTAAGAGCTCACCACCCCCACAATCTGCGGACGCCATGCTCCTATTGTGTCTAACACAGAAAAAAAGCTAAAAATATTAATTCGGAGCGTATGTTCCATTTTTTTTTATCGTGAAAGATTATGCGCTCTTATAACTAGAAATAGTTGTTCTACTCTACTAATATATTGAGTAAAATAAACAATCATGTTAAAATATTTCGCTTCTTCAATTAGCTGGATAATACGTTTTGGAGCAGAGGAGAAAATAATCTTTCTTTTCGTTTACGTTCCATTTTTTTGTATACTGACGTACTTAAGCGGTCGTTTATGACACAAACAAATTTAATCAACGTTTCAGTCGCTTCAAAAAACAAATTCGCTATTGAGCATATATAAATGGATTTCAAGACTCTCGAAATGATAGGGATTGAAGTTAACATTTGTATTATTTCCAAATTACATTGCAAAACGTTATGCCAATTTAGAGTGTACAATTGAGACTTTTGTTAGAGTGTACAATTTAAACTTTTGGAGGATTCAGAAAGTGCGAATCGTAATATTTCATATAATGCTTATCCTACACACAAAGAATTTTTGATATTTCGATATGTACAGAGAGACTACAAAATAAAAGCATTGTCTCTTTTGTTTAAACGAAATAAAAATGAAAACAGGAAAAGTAACTGTGTCAAATTTAATACAACAAACGCAAATTTTATATGCAAATAAATAAAATGTCATTTTGTAATATTTTATGAGTTGTAATTCATTGAAAGAAATCTAAGATCTACTAGAATTATAAGCTAAATATTAACGAACCATCCAGTGCTGATTTAGGTGATTCATTAATTAACAATTTGGGTAATTCAGTGCTGATTTTACTTATATAACTTATTACAACTTTAATAAAAGGGTGAAAATTCTTGGACGCTGTGTAAACAAGATAACAGGAAACTAGATGCTTTTGATTCTAGATGCTTACGCAGTATCTTGGGCATTAGGTGGTTCAACTTTGTAACTAATGATGAGGTTAGGCAAAGGAGTCTGCAACCTCCTTTAAGCAGCATATGTGCAGAGAGAGACTCCGCTGGTTTGGCCATGTTGCCCGTATGGATAATTATAGATTGGCGAATAGGGTTATGAACAGTGTGCCTAGAGGCCTCAGAAGGAGGGGGAGGCCTAGGATGCGGTGGGCAGACAATGTCAAACAGGACCTTGTTAGAATTGGTGTACAGTGGCCGGATGCAGCAGATGTAGCTCAGGACAGATATGCTTGGAGAATTAAACTGCGCGGTCTGGTTGGACCTCCGTAGCCAATGGCTGCTTGAGGATGATGATGATGATGATGATGATGATGATGATGATGATGAAAATTCTTGCTTTTGAAAATCGAAGTGAATACTGATCTGGGTTCGAGGTGGGGGTGGAACCTCGATTCGAGCCCCGGGTAAGGTATGGATGTGTGTCTGTTGTTTTTCTGCTTAGGTCCTGCCATCCTCAAAGACCTTCTACTATGGCATAAAAAACCGACAGGCTCCTATAAGACCTCTGTGGCAAGCAGCTGCTCGAGGTGGTATTTATTTTTTACGTAATTTTTTTATTTATAATATACATGGATGTTCGTTCGAGAACTTGACCGTCTGAGGCAAATATTTCTTATTTCAAAATTGCTGCCTCGTACAGTCGCTCAAAAAAGTATCCGAACACTATGGTTGACTACAGAATTCAGAAAAAATATCTGGCAACGATTTTTTTTAGAAATTAGTGATCTGGCAACCTTCGTGTCACGTGACACGAAGGTTGCCATGAATGAATTGAATTATTGCAATGAATTTTGCTACATTAGACATTTGGCCCCATGCCTCCTGAGGGCAGATTTCTATAATCCCATTATACACAAATATAACATTCTTCTTTGCATCGTTTGAAAAGAAATGCGACGGTGTGAGCGTATTCTAGAGTGAACTGATTATGGAAATTTTTGGTGTTAGATGGAATTCTGTCTAAAAACAGAGGAAGAGGGTAAGAAAGCAGTAAAATGATGTTTTGTCCAGCTGAAGGTTTGAATTTGCCACTACTTACATACGGAACCAGTCAAGAGGCATGGTATATTTTAGGCAACAACTTAAGGATCACAGGTATGCGCCTACTGGTTCTATATATTAAATAAATATGTAGGAAAAATTTCCATCACCTAGGTGAGACCCGAACCCAAGACCTATTGATAAAATGTCGGGTGCTCTGACCACTGAGCTACCGGCCGTCGAACAATTGCAGTAAGATTCATTTCTAATGACTAACTCGTAGGCATAATGTTTAAAGCCACCAATAGAAGATGATATCACAAAAGATATTTTCTGAGCCTGGGGCCGTAATTAGAAAAATTTACACATGTGGAATATACTGAAGGTTTAACTTTACACATAAGCACAATACTTCACTGAGATAAATTGCAGAAATAATTATATTATTTGTAACAATAATAATAACGAATAATATCAAATATCGTTTAAATTTTTGACATCATCAGCATAAGCGGTCAGAGGGCGCACAAAAAGCAGTGGCTGTCGGCGGGTTGGGATCACTGCCCTAGTTTGATCAAAGACATCACTTTGTGAAGAAACTGAAATGTTTAAAAGTGTGTGCATGTGTGTGGGTGGAGGGGATGGATTTTGAGAATAATGTTAATATTTTGGTTGATGTTGTCGTTTTTCTGCTGAGGGCCTGCCATCCTCTCAGACCTTCTACTATGTCATATAAACTGACAGGCTCCTGTCAGACCTCTGTGGCAAGCAGCTGCTTGAGGGGATATTTATTTTTTAAACTTGAAGAAGTAATGATTTATTAATAACAAACGTTTCCTGGGGGTTTAAAAACACAAGATCTTTCCTCCTCCTCTCCTCCTCCTCTACAATGGCTATCCCACTAATTAAAACAAAATATTATATCTTAATTTCGGTAAAATGTTCCTACCTATCATAGGAGCGGGGGTGGCTCAGTCGGTAGCGCGCCAGGCTCGTAATCTGTAGTTCCCAGGTTCGAGTTCCAGCCGGGTCAGCGTTGAGATTTATCTCCGCAAAACTCCCGCCCTGCCCATGGTCAGTAGGGGACACCGATGAGCTTGGAAAGGCAGCCGTTCGTCGTATGGGACGTTAAGCCGTGGTCCCCTGTGCGTGAGAGCCATAGCCTGTGAACGTTAAAGAACACACTGGATGGCCTTGACGGGAGGCTACCATCTGTCTCCCAATAGCTGTTCCAGTGGGTCCCCTCCCCCAACCTTCTCTGAGCCTTCGGGGTCCATGTGACCTGGCAATTTAGTCCATGGTGTGCAAAATAGTGCCGCTCAGAGATAACCCAACCCTACCTATCATATCTGACCTAGATAATGCGATTCTTGTATCCGTCTCTTCCCGAAGTTTTCTATCTATCTTCAGATCATATTCTGTCTCTGCTGAAGATCCAAAATTTTAAATACATATAACACTATATTTTAAATATCATTAATTAAAATGACAATAAATTACCCCTGAAGCAACTGCTTGCCACAGAGGTCTGACAGTTACCAATCTGTATAATAAGAAATAGAGAAGATTGTGCGGAAAGGCGAAACCTCTCAGAGAGGCAACATAAGAAAGAAAATATCCAGTCTTTATCCGGATCCCTTTGATGCGAACCAAGCACTCGTCAACGGGAATATGATTCTAGTCCTACAATTCCTTTTCCCTTGAACGATTCACCTGATACTTATCCATTCACAAATCGTAAGATCGTTTTGCAAGAAACTCATACCGGCCCTTTTCATTCCTTCAAAGAAAAATATAATAGTGGCAGGAACGGAAGCAAAAGCCGTTACTAAACAACTGATGTAGTTACTTTATTTGTTGTTTGCCGTCATAACCGCCCCGTGACCAAGTGGTTAGCGAGCTTGGCTACTGATCAAAGAGATATAGGTTCGAACCCCTGTTTAAGGCATGGATGTTTGTGCTGTTTTTCTGCTGAGGTCCCACCATCCTCACAGACCTTATACTTTGGCGTTTAAACTGACAGGCCCCTGTCAGACCTCTGTGACAAGTAACTGATTGAGGGAGTGTTTATTAATTTTTTAATATCTGCTTTTATTAGTGACGTTCCCCTTACGACAATTCAGTGTTGCAGAAAAACTCGCGTCATCGAAGGCTACAAATAACATGGTAAATGTCTCAATGTTTTCTTTGTCCTTACAATTTTAGTGTAACGTTTCTCAACTTAATGATAAATATTCCTATTTAATGCTCAATATTATGATGTTTGACGCAATATCGTTTTTGAAAATGTTGATGCATTTTAAACGTTAGTAAACCGAAAATGACGTCATTAAACTTTATGTTAGAGGACGTTTCCCTACACTTATGGATTCAACTGATAGGCGTTTGAGAGAATGTTTTTCTTATTTTATTACGGCGAATCAAAACTTGATGACTTTGGTTGCTATTTTCGATGTCGCTGTATGGTCTGCATTTGGGAAGAATATTTTCTTTTAAAAGATCATTGAAACGAAGATGAAAATGGCCCATATATTGCACTGCATGGCGAAAAATAATTTCTGCAAAAATAGACTGGAATGGCATTCAAGTTTTTGTACAGCTCAAGTCAGATACTTACTCCCCCAAATTTTATTTTTACATTCACACCTGTGCAAACTCTTTGTTACGAAAGAAATTTCAGGGAACACATTATTTTCAGATATTGCCATTATCTGACAATCTTTCTAAATCTTTTTTTTTTTCAATTTTGCAAAAGATTTCTCTTTGCAGAAAATTTTCTGTAAACGATTTCTCTTTACAGAATTTTTAGCCAGATCTGACCGTGGTCAACTGGTAATCAAGTGGTCAACTGGTAATCAAGTGGTAAATACAACCATACACTTTTCTACTGAAATTTTGTTATCTGAGGTTCGAGTCCTCACTGCTCGTGCGTTGGATTTTTCTCCACTAACTCCTCCACCCCCATGTCCTCAATGAGGAACGAATACACCGAAGGAGTTGGAAAAGCCGCCGACCGTCGGATGGAGCGTTAAGCCGTGGCCTTGTGTTCACAAGAACCTTATCCTGGGCACACTAAAGAACACATTGGATGGTCTGAACAACACGCTCTTCTTAGTACCAACTGGAAATAATGTTATTCAAAATGGAAGTAAACACAAAGAAAGGTGTTGTTTGGGTTGTTTTACCTATGAGCGACACTATTTATTGCATACAATGGTTAAATGGCCAGGTCATAAAGACCCCGAAGGTTCAGAGAAAGCTGATGTAAGGCTACTCACTGGACAGCTGTTAGGAGAAAGATGGAAAGGGGTACTCACTGGACAGCTGTTAGGAGAAAGATGAAAAACAGTACCCACTGGACAGCTGTTAGGAGAAAGATGGAAAAGGCTATTCACTGGACAGCTGTTAGGAGAAAGGTGGAAAAGTCTACTCACTGGGCAGCTATTAAGAGAAAGATTGAAAGGGGTACTCACTCGACAGGTGTTAGGAGAAAGATGGAAAAGGGTACTCACTGGAAAGCTGCTAGGAGAAAGATGGATTATACTTGGACAGCTCTTAGTGGACAGCTCTTACTGGACAGCTCTTAGGAGAAAGTTGGAAAAGAATACTCACTGGACAGCTGTTAGGAGAAAGGTGGAAAAGAGTACCCACTGATAGCTGTTAGGAGAAAGATGGAAAAGAGGAGAAGGAGAAAGATGGAAAAGAGGAGAAAGAGAAAGATGGAAAAGAATTAGGAGAAGATGGAAAAAAGAGAAAGATGGAAGATTAGGAGAAAGATGGAAAAGAGTACCCACTGACAGCTGTTAGGAGAAAGAGAAAGATGGAAAAGAATTAGGAGAAGATGGAAAAAAGAGAAAGATGGAAGATTAGGAGAAAGATGGAAAAGAGTACCCACTGACAGCTGTTAGGAGAAAGATGGAAAAGGTTACTCACTGGAGAGCTATTAGGATAAAGATGGAAAGGAATACTCACTGGACAGCTGTTAGAAGAAAGATGGAAGTTTCTTGTCAAGAACAAAAGAGTTGTTGCAGAAACTTGCAAAATGACAATAAATGTGAATGATTTGTTTTAACAGTTTCTATTCTTATTTTAATTAACTTCTGAGATAAATTCTTATGACAAGTAACATTGCTTTTAAATGATTCAGTTTCTAAAACTCTTTGAATATTAAGTACCTCTGGTGCATCTTGATTTCTTTACTGTCACTACGACCCATGATTGACCTTAAACGACACTTCGGATCTGAAATTTCGCCCTTTTTCTGAATCTTCGATTAGATTTACTCCTAGTTAATGTCTATCACAGGTAGAGCTTGATTACATTGGAATTTGATCTTTTTCACTTTGAAGGACGGGTAATTTATCAAACTTAGTTTTTTTTCCTAGATCTACAACCAAAATTAGGGGCAAAACTTCGGAGCTTCATTACAGCTTCATGATAACCGTAATGTTATCATGCAGCCTCAGTCAGCTATATGTGTGTTAGGTATTGCACAATTTGGAAAGAATAATCAGAAAACTATGCTTTCCTGTTACTCCAGTCGCCTAACGTTCTCTCTCACTCGCCATTCCTTGCTTCTATTTTTGTTTACGGCAATTATCTAATTAAAATCAAAGTGAGCAATTCCTGACTTTGTAATCAGGCACCGAACAACGAAAGAAAGACTACTCTGCTTTGTTTAAAGTCCGGTAATTGCTCTATTATGACAGATAGATAGATACCACTGGTGCTTTTCTTCCTACTTCCTAAAAAAAATAAATAACAGAAACGCCGCGTAATATGAGACCGTTAATGTAGAAGTTAACTAATACAATTCACTTAACGTTAATGTGCGAGGCTGAATTGAATCAACGGAATTAGTCATTTTCAGCATTAATAATAAAACGAATTAATAGTAGCATATGGAACACTACGCAACTCATAACACTAAAGAATCACTTGGAGTATAAAAAAGTACACAGAACCTGATCAACTTAAGTTGCAGTTTATTTTCGGCCATTGCTAACTATCTAAAGCTCCAACAACGTGTTTAAAAGAAAGCAACGATTTTCAGTCACTAAGTAAGTGATACAAATTAGTGTTGTTTGGGTTGTTTTACCTCTGAGCGGCACTTTTTTGCACACCATGGGCTAAATGGCCAGGTCACATGGACCCCGAAGGCTCAGAGAAGGTTGGGGGAGGGGGACCCACTGGAACAGCTGTTGGGAGACAGCTGGTAGCCTCCCGTCAAGGCCATCCAGCGTGTTCTTTAACGTGCACAGGGTATGGCTCTCCCGCACACGGGGCCACGGCTTAACGTCCCGTCCGACGGACTGCGGCCTTTCCAAGCCCATCGGTGTCCCCTACTGACCGTGGGCAGGGCGGGGAATTTTGCGGAGATAAATCTCAACGCTGACCCAGCTGGGACTCGAACCTGGGAACTACAGATTACGAGCCTGGCGCGCTACCGACTGAGCCACCCCCGCCCTTACAAATTAGTGTAAACATTCACAATGGATTTATGTGAAACGACAGATCGTAACAAAAAAAACATCGCAAAGCTTAATTCAGATAGCAAAGATCTGGAAAGTCTTCACGCAATTAGCTAAATGATTATTTTTTGTTTACGTGGTTCAGAAGAATGAAACTTTTGAAGAATATTTCTTCCAGTTAAGAATGAAAGATTAGATCAAATGTAATTTAAGCAATAGATCAAAAGTATTGTAAAATCGTTTAAGTTTGTTATTCTACCTCTGAGTGGTATATTTTTACAATCAGTGGTCTAAATCAATATTTCGCAACCTTTTCTCTTGGCGACTTACTTCTAAAATATGTAGTCCATTTACAGTGACACACGTCGTAAAAAGTCATATTTTTTATTTCATTACATACCTCAAAATTAAATTTATTTAAACAAAAACGCATATTAAACTGAAGAGTTGACTAAAAACAAATCGTAATAAAAAAAAGTGCAAAAAGTAAAATTTGAAAAGTACGAAAATGCAAATTGTTATGTAAAATTATCCTTTTTTTTAATTTTTGCTTAACACCCAGACTTAGACGCGACACACTACTGGTCACGATATATAGGTTGAGAACTACCTGTCTAATTGGTGAAATCACAAGATTCCAAGAAGGTTTTCAGAAGGAAATTCACTGGACATCTGTTAGGCGACAGATGGGATCCTCCAGTCAAAAATGTCCAGCGTGTTCTTTAACATGCACAAGGTATGGATATCCTTATACGCTCTTACCGTTTAATGACCCATCCTACGACTGTCGGCCTTTACAAGCCCATCGGTGCCTCCTCTCTCACAGAAGGTAGAATAGAGTTTAGCAGAGAGGGACGGGGATGGCTCAGTCGGTAGCGCGCCAGGCTCGTAATCTGTAGTTCCCAGGTTCAAGTCCCAGCTGGGTCAGCGTTCAGATTTATCTCCGCAAAAATTCCCCGCCCTGCCCACGGTCAGTAGGGGACACCGATGGGCTTGGAAAGACCGCCGTCCGTCGGATGGGACGTTAAGCCGTGGCCCCGTGTGCGGTGTCAGATCACTGATTTCTAAAAAAATCATTGCCAGATATTTTTTCTGAATTCTGTAATGAACCATAGCGTTCGGATATTTTTTGAGCGATTGTACATAACTAAATAAATTTGCCAATTCATATCCCACGGCCAGATCTAGGCTCGATTGCGTCGCTTGCCCCCCCCCCCCCCCCTCTTTTATTATTATTTTTATTGCTTAATTTTTTTTTATTTCATTACTTATTAGAAATGTTTTATTTTTTTTAAGTAGAAAACTTTCCCTGCAGCTCTATAAGAATATATTTTTATTGGCTATTCACTAAGTTTGGGTTCGACGGGCCCGTTTTATAAAAGAAATTCGTAAACACGATCGCGACGTGTGTCTGGTGGTACATTGCTGGTTTCTCTTGCAATCGTTAGTGTCCATCGGTGGTACACCAAAGGTTCACTGTTTTTAATACAGCTCAAACATCTGAACTTATTTCTGGGGGTTCTATATTGCTGCTACGGCTTTAGAAATGGTATATCCTTCTAGGTGTATCACCGGTGTCGCATCAGATCATAAATTTAAAAGTTACAAATCAATAAATTGACAATACATAATCACATTTTTTTAATACTGCCTCTAGCAGCTGCTTGCTACAGAGGTCTGATAGGAGTCGTTTTTACTGTCAGTTTATACGCCATGGTAGAAGGTCTGTGATGATGGCGGGACCTCAGCAGAAAGACAACACGAACATCCATGCCTTACCCGAGACTCGAACTCAGGCCCTTTAAATCAGTAGTCAAGCGAGTAACCACTCAACCACGTACAAAATAATAAAAAACATGTCTCAAGTAAATTATACTGATGCTGGTTAACGTCGCGAACGTGTTAATCTAATGCTCGTAAATCGGGAGAAATATGTACTAAAGATATTCTCTCTTTTCGCTATGTTCTTAGTTCACTCAACTGTTTCAAACAGATCGTGTGGATTCTGTGGTACATAAAAGTGCACCAGATGTGCCTAATTCTCAGCAAAAAAGTTTGCCCACAGAAAAGTAAGTTCTCGGCTGACTAAGCTATCTGTCCGTCGCAAGAGAAACTCAACGAGGCAATCAATATCCATTTGCTTGAAGGTAGGCAGCGCGATGCCTTTAGCTTCTTGGGTGTTCCGAATTTTCGCATCATGTTCGAACCAATCAAGTAAATGGAGGCTGGGTAGCTGGCGACATCTGGGAATCACGATAACATCTTCTGCAAGCGCCAAAGAAACTTTTAATTTAGTTAGTTAGTTGCATTTAATTCGGAACGCAAAGCTGCACAGCATGATTAATATAAGGAAGAAATACTGGGAAAGGTTCTAGTTATTTCTGCTCTGGTAGAGATAAACATGGAAGTATTAAAAGCGGTTCCAGCAGATTGGAATCATTGGCATTTCTAATATTTCTGTTGTCTTAAAACTGCTTATACATCGTTTACCAAAGTGTGGTCAGTGGATAAGTTCCTGTCCCTGAAAAAAAAAATAATATAATTAAATACTTAAAATAATTTAATAAATATCAGCGGTGTACCCAAGAGAGAGAGATGGGTTAACCTTACCCCCTTTTGAAAGATTAAATAATGCACGATAAATATACAGTTAAATAGGAGGCTCAAATCATCAATATATACCCCCACCCCCACCACCCTATTCCATTGGAAGTTTCTGGGTACGCCACTGATCAACAATTAACTCCACCTATAGTGTAAGACAGAATTTTGTTAGAAACTAAAATTTTTAACTAATTCTCTAACATCCATTTCATTTCCTGTTGTAAAAAATATTCATCCTCTCAAACAACAGCATTAAACAGTCTGTTCTTAATTTCTCCATTATTGAGCCATTCGGTTAAAGGTAATTTTAATCACAGCAGGGTCAAAACTCACCGACTTCTTCAAATAAACGTGTTGCATTTTATCGGGTTGTTTTCAGTTTATTCTCTGCCTTACTAAAATATTCGAGAATTTCCGCGCTACAGAATGAGAAATCTAAAATTTCGAGATCTGTAGCTTCCAAAACGTGCATTAAATGGGAAAATGTGCCTAATGATAAATTAAAGCACTTACATTTTTTTATTAAATACATTATTAAAGTTTATTTAACATTATAAATATATATATATATATTAAAATATATATTTATAATATAACCTTACCCGAGGCTCGAACCCAGGTCCCTTAGATAAGTAGTCAAGCGAGTAACCACTCAACCACGTACAAAATAATAAAAAACATGTCTCAAGTAAATTATACTGATGCTGGTTAACGTCGCGAACGTGTTAATCTAATGCTCGTAAATCGGGAGAAATATGTACTAAAGATATTCTCTCTTTTCGGTATGTTCTTAGTTCACTCAACTATTTAAAACAGATCGTGTGGAGGCGGGGTAGCTGGCGATATCTGGGAATCACGATAACATCTTTATATAATATATTTAATTAAAGATAACATCTTTATGTAATATATTTATTTTAATATAATATATTTAAATTAAAGTGTTCTAATATAATATTAGTTAGAAATCAAAGTTTTTTTACTATTTTAGTCTTGATTTTCAATAATATTCGTTCGGTATTTAAATAGTTATGGAAGCCAGAATATTTCAGAACCGTATGCGATATAAGTGTTTACCTCGGAAATTAATTGAAACTTATATATTAAACATTGTTTCAAACAATTTACTAAAATAAAAATACATTTTATAATAATACGAGAATGATTATTTCAATGCTAGACTTTTATAAACCAAGGTATTTATTGTTAAATATTCCAGCTTCCATAACGTTTTAAGTCCTGAACGAATATTGTTGAAAATCGGGATTTAAATTGTTTTGATTATGATCTTTATCTCCAGTCACATTTTTGTATTATAATTTTTTTTGAAATTATAGAGCTTCGAGGTTAGATTCCGATAGGCATACTAGGTAAATTCTCTTAATATTTTGGTAGGGAAGTGCTTTCTTGTCTAAGAAAATGATGTTCCCTGATTCAGAGGTTCTGAATCTGTTAAGTCAATGTTCACTTTTCTGTGGGGCGGGGGTGGCTCAGTCGGTAGCGCGCCAGGCTCGTAATCTGTAGTTCCCAAGTTCGAGTCCCAGCTGGGTCAGCGTTGAGATTTATCTCCGCAAAATTCCCCGCCCTGTCCACGGTCAGTAGGGGACACCGATGGGCTTGGAAAGGCCGCCGTCCGTCGGATGGGACGTTAAGCCGTGGTCCCGTGTGCGGGAGAGTCATACCCTGTGCACGTTAAAGAACACGCTGGATGGCCTTGACGGGAGGCTACCATTTGTCTCCCAACAGCTCTTCCAGTGGGTCCCCTTCCCCAACCTTCTCTGAGCCTTCGGGGTCCATGTGACCTGGCCATTTAGCCCATGGTGTGCAAAAAAGTGCCGCTCAGAGGTAAAACAACCCAACCCAACTCACTTTTCTGTCTACGTTTGTAAGAAAGTAATGCGGGAAAAGTGAAGCAAATATTAATTTTTTAACTAATTTTTTTCTTAATAAATAGAACTCAGGTTTAGATTGTCGGGTAAGGCATACAGGTTTGTGTTGTTATTCCGCTGAGGTCCTGCCATCCTCACAGACCTTTTACTATGGCATATAAAAAACTGATGGCCTCCTGTCCGACCTCTGTGGCAAGCAGCTGCTTGAGGGGTTTTTTTTATTTATTTATTTATTTTATTAAACTGCTGTTAGGATTTTAAGCAGAATTCTTTTTGCTCTACAAGAGTAATTTCAAGGGACACCAGCTACGGATTTTTCTATCATTTACAAAAAACATAATAACATTCTCAGTTGTTTAGACATAAAATTATAAAATGAATAAAACAAACACGTATTCTGTTCTGTGGATGAAGAAAATGCTAACGCTAATTCTAATCTGAAAAACAATCATATTCTTTTCACCAAATAATGAAACCTAAAAGTTTCACCTAAACACAGGAACTCAAATCAGGGTAAAAGCATGCGCAGATAAATACGTGATAATTAATAATTCAAACAATTGTAGAATTTTGCGAAAGGTTTTCACTGAATATTTTATTATTTTCGAACTATTCCATTTTAGGACTTTTTGTCTACAAAGATCACAATAGTTAGAAATCAGTCACAAACACAGAGTTAAAAAAGATATCTGAGTGAAGAGGAAAAAATAGATAATAAGTGCAGAGATCGATTCTTGCATCTCTAATGCATTTACCTTCAACATCGTACAGGAAAAAAATTTAACTTCTAGCTCATGGGAAATATAGATCCTACCTCAAATACGAATATGCCATCTGAATAGTAAACAGCTTTATCGAGAATATTTTTTTAAATTTTAGTGTAGCATCCTTTCAAACTGAATTTTTAATCGCTTCAATAAATCTGTATTATACTGTTTTAAAAATTTCAGTAGCTTCGAATTGGAATTTCGTAGAACGTTTAAATGAGATTTTGCGAAATATCTAGAAAACTGATTAGTTTCGGAAATCTTTTCGCTTCAATATCAAGACTACAGCGAAGTTATTCTCAATTGTCAGAGATGTTCAAATGTTGTTATTCAGAGGAATTTCTTCTCAGTTTCTCCTTTGCTGGAATTTTTAACCAGAGAAAGTTTGCGGAATACGAGCCTCACTCTCTAACGACTGCGACAACAATATTTTTAAAATAAATAAATAAATACCCCCTCAAGCAGCTGCTTGCCACAGAGGTCTGACAGGAGCCTGTCAGTTTATATGCCACAGTAGGAGATCTGAGAGGATGGCAGGACCTCAGCAGAAAAACGACACACACACATTCATGCCTAAATCCGGGGCTCGAACCCAGGTCCCTTAGATCAGTAGCCAAGCGTGCTAACCACTCGGCCACGGAACAGCAACACTATTTTTAATGGTAAAAAAATAATAAATTATCCCTCGAGCATCTGCTTACCACAGAGGTCTGACAGGGGTCTGTCGGTATTATACGCCATTGACAAGATATGTAAGGAAGGCGAGACCTCAATAGAAAAACACCACAGAAACATCCCTTTCTTATCCGGGGATCGATCCCAAGACCCTTTGATCAGTAGCCAAGCACGCTAATCAATCGACCACGGGCAGTCACGTACATAATATATAATCTTTTGGAGGGGGAGTTAGATAATAAGACTTGAGGAGGGTTTCACAATAACTAAAATACTCCATGGGAAAGAAAAGTTTAAAATGATATTCTATATGGAATAAAATTTTGCAGTCGTTTATTTTCTTTAAGTTATTTTTGTTTCAGCCATACAGCACGGGGCTAAATAAAATTATAGAAAGAAACTTTTTTTGGATTTCAAAGTAGATAGACAAGTTCGAGAGGGCGTATTAGACGACTGAATTTCGTGGGGGGGGGGAGATCTGGACCTCATGGACCCAGCCCCTGAGTACGTCCTTGTCCACGGGAATGGTAAATGTGACCTAAAGCAGTGGTTTCTTTAAAAACTGTGGTCGTCAGAAGGGTCGGTGAAAATAGTAAGGGGAGTTTGTGAACTAATTTTAATATTTCAAATAACTCTAATGGAAATTGTACATTTTCCGCAATAATGTAACAGAGTCAAGATTTATGGCTTTTGGCTCGAATTATGTTACTATTTTAGTTAAACAAAATAAGTTATGTAATGTATGTCTTAATTAAACAGATGAATAATGATAATGATGAAAAGAGGATTCGTAGAAAGAGGGAGACTTCTTAGGAGGTCTGCAGAAAGGATGTCAAGCCTCAGCTTAAGGGGCTTGCAATAGTCCGTGAAGAACAAAATAAATTGCTATTGGCATGCCCGGCTAAAAAAAAGAGGAGGGGAGTGCAAACGACTAGATCCATCTGGAAGGGATTGGAACGGCGTTCCAGTGTAAACGTTCTCCCTCCATTCAGTGCGTTAAAAAAATTTCTTAAAAAACATATGTAATATTCTCGTGTTTAGAATTTTTTCCGTATCCGTTTCGATTACTGACATTCTGAAAGGGGATCTCAAGTGTAGAAAAAGGTCGTGTGAAATTTAATGCTTTCTTCTTAGGTTCTATTTTTTATCAACTGTGCCCCTTTTAAGAGCTGCTGGCCATCAAATGAGACTTTAAGCCGTGGGCCGTGAGCAGTAATCATATCCTATGCACGTTAAAGAACATGCTGAATAGCTTTGACAGAAGGCTAACTATGATGGACTCGCTCCATATGTGATGGACTGGGCCAAATGTCGTGGTCGCCGGAGGATGATGAATTTGTCCCTTAATTACCTTCACCCTTACTTCGGGAAATGACAGGTTCGCGGTTGTTACATCCGTACCGACGCATGTCTCAGACTTGCTGCGTCAAGTGATGTACAAAAATATGTCCAATAATTCACAAATGAGAGTTGTATAAGGACAACACAGTTTATTCACACCATGTACAATTACGTGCTGGGGATGCTCTCGACTCCGTAGTCTTTTGCTGCTTTGCTGCTGCAAAAAATTACACAATGAGGTGGAGAACCGCACACTTTGCAGAATCTCACTTTATCGACCTGAAACTCGGTGAAAGGATAATTAACCTTTGCCTAAAATGTGGTTCACACAGAATCCACAGAACTGTATTAGATTCACCAAGAATCTTGATTCTCACTTAGAATCGAACCCTCTCCTCATGGGTTTTTCTTTGAGTAAGAGCAGCCCTCTCCTCGTGGGTTTTTCTTTGAGTAAGTGCAGCCCTCTCCTCATGGGTTTTTCTTTGAGTAAGTGCAGCCCTCTCCTCGTGGGTTTTTCTTTGAGTAAGTGCAGCCCTCTCCTCGTGGGTTTTTCTTTGAGTAAGTGCAGCCCTCTCCTCGTGGGTTTTTCTTTGAGTAAGTGCAGCCCTCTCCTCGTGGGTTTTTCTTTGAGTAAGTGCAGCCCTCTCCTCGTGGGTTTTTCTTTGAGTAAGTGCAGCCCTCTCCTCGTGGGTTTTTCTTTGAGTAAGTGCAGCCCTCTCCTCGTGGGTTTTTCTTTGAGTAAGTGCAGCCCTCTCCTCGTGGGTTTTTCTTTGAGTAAGTGCAGCCCTCTCCTCGTGGGTTTTTCTTTGAGTAAGTGCAGCCCTCTCCTTGTGGAATTTTGAGTAAGAGCGGCGTCCCTTGACGCGTATCCAAACGACCTTCCCGCTCGACAGCTACGCTCAAAACTGTTGTTTCCTTAACGCTCGGCTATTCTACCGCGTCGACACTCGCGCACCAGTCTAGTTGTAAAACGGCCATATTTCTCGAACATAGACAGTCAGCTCAGACACCTATATCAGTCAGAAACATCTATCAGTCACATCCCCACAATAGCGCTTCCAGGAACACACTTAATACATAAAAATATTTACAATAACAAAAATACAATAAAATGCATCAATAAATAAATTAGAGGATATGACACTAACAGCTGACCAAAGAGTCATCCTTCTCCTAACCAAGTCTGAGCCTTGGGGTCCTTGCCTTTGAGTATGAGCCTTGGGGTCCTGGCATTTGAGTATGAGTTTTGGGGTCCTTTCCTTAAAGTATGAGCATTGGGTACTGGCCTTTGAGTATGAGGCTTGGAGGTTCTTGTCTTAGAGTATGAGCCTTGGGGCCCTGGCCTTTGAATATGAACCTTGGGATAAAACAACCCAACGATCCAAATCCCATTTTTTTTCGAAATTCTTACCCGCCGAGAGCCCACATAATTTGTTTATTTGGTGCAACAAATCTACTATATTGGGAATTTTTATCTTCTGTTACATATCATTTGTCTTCACTGATGATAATTTCCTAAGGTGTAAATTAAATAAAAGCTACTAATAGAAATAAAACTGTTCTTATCGTTTCAGTAGAACTGTATCTCTTTGTTTCCAAAACAAACTGAATTATAAATAGTTTACTAAGAAGCTTCATCACTCACAAATTACACACACAAAAGGTATACATTTTTTTATCAGTAAAAGTTTATTTTTATATTATAATAAAGTTTATTTTCAAGCTCTGATGCATATTTAAAAAGGAATCGACGTTATGATGCTAATATGAATACCCTTTAAATCCGTTGTTAGATTTGAGACAGAATTTAAATTTAGCATTCACACGGAAATTGCATTTTCGACGAAAAGAATTTCTTTCGGCTCGCTTAAATAGCGAAATAAATTAAATCACAATCCATTTCAACAACTAACGAAAAATTCTTCAAATTAAGTTTATTTATCTCGATCTTTCTCAAGGAATGTAATTTGCCCTCGGATTTTCCTTACGATTTTCTAGCACTAACACTTCAAATGGAGATTCAACAAGAGAAATAAATATTTATTATTCTGAAGTTCAAGGTCTCCCCTTCTTTCTGAGGCCTTTAGGCACACTGTTCATAACCCTATTCGCCAATCTATAATTATCCATACGGGCAACATGGCCAAACCAACGGAGTCTCTCTCTGCACAATGTGCTGCTTAAAGGAGGTTGCAAACTCCTTTGCCTAACCTCATCATTAGTTACAAAGTTGAACCACCTAATGCCCAAGATACTGCGTAAGCATCTGGAATCAAAAGCATCTAGTTTCCTCGGTGGGCAGACAATGTCAAACAGGACCTTGTTAGAATTGGTGTGCAGTGGCCAGATGCAGTAGATGTAGCTCAGGACAGACTTGCTTGGAGAGCTAAATTGCACGGTCTGGTTGGACCTCCGTAGGCCATGGCTGCTTGAGGATGATGATGATGATGATGATGATGAAGTTCAAGTAATACTTCAAAATGAAAAACTTAATATGAGATGCAGACAAAGTGTCTTTGTGAAAACACTTTGTCTGCATCTGATATTAATGACATTTACATAAGAGTGGTATTTACTTAAAAATGATTAAAATTTTGAAGAGATAAAGGGAAACATTTTAAAACTGCTTCGATTTATATCTCTCTGCACCAGTGGCTTATCTTCAGCGTCAAATGGGGAGATTCTGCGACTGCGCAGTTCAAGTTTCTACAGTTCTCATATATCATAGGTTGATTGAATAATGATTCATTTTGCGTTTTAGAGGTAATTTAATGGATGATTAGGAAAATGGAAATAGTAGTATAAAATACTACTATTTCCATTTTCCTAATCATCCATTAATTTGAATTTCCACTGTTATAGGATGCAAAAGTTGAAAAATGAAAAACTCTATTCCCTTCGAAAACGAGCATCCCGTATTCTCCAGAGTGATAGGTTATTATTCCAGTTTCTTAAGGAAATGAGATTTTTGTCCTTTTATTCCAAAAGTACAATCGCTCAAAAAGATATCCAAACACTATGGTTGATCACAGAATTCAGAAAAAATATCTGGCAACGATTTTTTAAGAAATTAGCGATCTGGCAACCTTCGTGTCACGTGACTTCGCGTCTTCGTGTCGTGTCTGCAACCTTCGTGTCACGTGACACGAAGGTTGCCAGATCACTAATTTCTTTAAAAAATCGTTGCCAGATCACTAATTTCTTTAAAAAATCGTTGCCAGATATTTTTTCTGAATTTTGTAATCAACCGTAGTGTTTAAACTTTTTTGAGCGACAGTACATAAGATTACACGGGAGGACGAAAAGGCTGGCCCTTTTTATTCGAGAATAATGTCAGGGAAGAAAAAAATCATCAGAAGGTTCACTGGCAAAAGAGATTAAATTGTTAACGAAGAAATATGCAACTAGAAGAGTTAATATCGCCTCTGGCACATGCGGGAATTTCGTTTTCAAAGGGGCGGGGGTGGCTCAGTCGGTAGCGCGCCAGGCTCGTAATCTGTAGTTCCCAGGTTCGAGTCCCAGCTGGGTCAGCGTTGAGATTTATCTCCGCAAAATTCCCCGCCTTGCCCACGGTCAGTAGGGGACACCGATGGGCTTGGAAAGGCCGCCGTCCGTCGGATGGAACGTTAAGCCGTGGTCCCGTGTGCGGGAGAGCCATACCCTGTGCACGTTAAAGAACACGCTGGATGGCCTTGACGGGAGGCTACCATCTGTCTTCCAACAGCTGTTCCAGTGGGTCCCCTCCCCCAACCTTCTCTGAGCCTTCGGGGTCCATGTGACCTGGCCATTTAGCCCATGGTGTGCAAAAAAGTGCCGCTCAGAGGTAAAACAATCCAACGTTAAAGAACACTCTGGATGGCCTTGACGGGAGGCTATCATCTGTCTCCCAACAGCTGTTCCAGTGGGTCCCCTGCCCCAACCTTCTCTGAGCCTTCGGGGTCCATGTGACCTGGCCATTTAGCCCATGGTGTGCAAAAAAGTGCCGCTCAGAGGTAAAACAATCCAACGTTAAAGAACACTCTGGATGGCCTTGACGGGAGGCTACCATCTGTCTCCCAACAGCTGTTCCAGTGGGTCCCCTACCCCAACCTTCTCTGAGCCTTCGGGGTCCATGTGACCTGGCCATTTAGCCCATGGTGTGCAAAAAAGTGCCACTCAGAGGTAAAACAACCCAACCCAACTTCGTTTTCAAAGAGAATGAAGTTTTTCTTTTACCTATTCTTTCATTCCTTAAAAATTTTAATTTGAGCTAACGGATGATGGGGAAAATACAAAGAGTATTTTATTAGTAATTATACAACATAAAAAAAGATTTGTCTTTTATTTTTTAAATTTAAAAATTTGTATTTCCCACACCCCTTTGAGAAAAGTTATTGCTGTCAGGAGGAATAACTCTTAAAAAGCTATCACACAAATTTTAAATTTATCTCGAATACAGATCATTTCCAAGAGTCGTTAATAGTTTTGCTTTTTCCATATTTAGTGATCCGTAACGATATAAATTAAAACTACCTAAATATTTGAAAAATGCGAATTACATTTCATTAGTACCAAGCTAACTGAAAAAGAATTTTCCAATTATCACTTTAGAAATGGAACTGGATTTTCTACCCCCTAGGGATAAGGTCTCAAGTCATTGTTCTCAATGGAAACTTGGTAACCTTCACATTCAACCACTAAAATTTCAAAGTTTAGCTTAAATGCATCGTTTGTAATATTCGTTAAAATTTTGGAATTTTAAAACTTTTCCACCACTAGAGGGCGCAATTATAGCGTTTGGGATATTCGGAAAGTGCAAATCGTAATATTTGATCAGTACTTATTCAACCTAAAAAAAGAATTAATTTATCTTTATAAACAATATTTTTTAAAACAAAAATGTCGCGTTTTCCCACCCACCCTGGGTTTAAGGGATCAATTCATTGTTGTCAGTGCACACTTGGTAACCTTCACATTCCACTGCCAAAATTTTAAATTTCCAGTATAAATACATCGTTTGCAATATTCGTTTAAAATTTTAAAATTTTCCACCATTAGAGGGCGTAAATGCAGCCTTCGAATGATTCCGAAAACGTGAATCCTAATATTTCATCAATTCCTATCTAATCCAAAGAGAATTTTTCATTTATCTCTAAAAACAAACAATTACCTGCTAAAAAAAAACCTGTGGGTATAAGGGTCTAACTCATTGTTAGCATAACCAAATTAAAGAGAAAAGGAGACAAAATGCACCCTTGTCGAACACCAGAAGTAATGCTAAACCAATTGCTACAAGACTTACCAACTCTCACACAAGACTCAGTATTATTATAGAGAGCTTTCATTATGTTAACTAACCTGTCTGGTATACCATATGATCTCACAATCAACCACAAATTATGACGATCAACAGAATCGAAAGCCTTTTTGAAATCAACAAAGCTAGCAACTAAAGGTTTCTGAAACTCTAAACATTTCTCAAGAATCTGCCTAAGTGAAAATATCTGATCCACACATCCCCTACCACTTCTGAATCCACATTGCTCATCACGCAATTGACTGTCAACCAGATTCTTAATTCTATTAAGCACAATCATGGAAAGAACTTTCCCTGGAACAGAGAGTAGGCTGATACCCTTATAGTTATCACAAGAACTGCGATCACCTTTTCTGAAAATAAGGATAATAATAGCTGTGGTAAAATCCTTAGGAATCATGCCTTTATCATAAAAGATATTCAAAATTTCAGTGATCCAAGTGGTAACAGAAACATTCCCAGCTCTAAGCATTTCCGTAGTAATTTCATCTACCCCTAGGGATTTATGAAGTTTAAGTTTATAAACATGGGCAATGAAGTTTAAGTTTATAAACATGGCAGCCCCCTAATAACAGCCCCCTAATTACATGGGGCAAAGACCCGTTCCCCCACCACTAAAGGCTGAAGCCATCTACACTGGAAGACTTCCCCCGATGTAGAATTTGACGATGCCAATAGAAGCAAAGAGTTCAGGTGCCTGCGATGACTTCTGCTCAGGATTATCCACCAGCTGATAAACATATCCTGTGAATCTATTCACTTGGGGCTGTCAACCCACAAACAAACAGAAAACACAGCGGAAGATTTTCTCTCCACAGAAGCCCACCAGTGCAGCAAAATCAGGATCCATAATCAAGCTCAGAGCCATATATCTGTCCAGTCCAGTAGGTTTATATGGTCAGCACCAGGACCCTGTGTGGTTGACCACTCCTCAGCAGGGTAGAAAAAAAAGAAAAGTAGCCATAGTTGTCCAGATCAGTAGGCCACACTAATCTGGCGGCCCTCCCCTTCCGTTCCCTTCCACAAGAGAGTATCTCTTTTGAAAGGTACTAATGGTCTGCACCACGAGAAGGAGGGGTCGGACATTAGGTGCTAGGCCTGGCCGGTTCTTTGCATCATCACAGGGAATTGGTGCATAGCTCTCCTTCCAGTGACTACCTAGCTACCATTAGATGTATGCAGAAGTCAATTGTAAATGCTGACTTATAGATCTTCAAAATAGTACTTCTAAACAGGCACTACTTATCAATGAGACACATTATTTGTTTATTATTTGTCAGATATGTATTCTGATAATTCATGTGGGAATTGCTGCTTTGTCACTGGGGACAAATTATTGTGAATAATTTTGGTTAGGATTCATCTCTCTTGCTCAAGTACTAGTAGTCATTTACAGTTTTTGCTTTGTGCAGGAATTTTAAGTAGAAAATAATTGATTCCTATAATACAGCTTGTGGCAAGTACATACATCAGAATAATCCACATGTTTGTGTGTATATATATATTTTTAGACTATACATTTATGGGATGATCAGTTGTCTTTAGTTTTGTTGACCTATTTTTGAGTTGGAGGTAAAATTTAGAGTTCTAGCTGAGAAAAAAATATATTTTCCACGGTATTGTGGAGTAGAAGATTTGCTTTTGATAAGTTGTTCTATGGTTGTCATAGACATATAATTAGTGAATATATTTAATTGCATCTGCCTCAAAAGTTTTTATTTTAATTGTAATATTCCTTTGACATTACACAAAAGGTATTTGCCGAAGTAAATTGTAAATGCTGTGATTAATAGGTTTCCATAATAGTAGTTTGAAAAAAAGTGTTATGATTTGTGATGAAGATATGTATCAAATATCTAGTTTAAGTTTTCAACAATAAGTTTTTTATGTTTTTGAATAATCCAATCACTGACAATGAACTTATGTTAGAAAACAAAAGGACAGGTTATAAAAATTGAATTTTCTTGTAGCAATTATGTAAATAATATTTTTATACTACTGTCAAATGCTAAGATGGATAAATTATTGACTGTTGAAATTCTGTTTTGTACATACGTTTCGATGTGGTAATAAAATTATTTATAGATTTTTTTTCTGTCTTTTTGAATCATAGAATTTCCCACTAAGTCGTTTACAAGTGGTGTGAACTTAAAAATCTTAAGAAAATGGATAATGTAATGAAATCCGTTAACTGTAGCAGAACGTTTAAAGTAATAAATATTTCAATTTTATTACGATCAAAAATATTTTCACAATAAACGCTAAAAATCTATCATATAGACCAGTGGTTCTCAACCTTTTATATTTCACGTACCCCCTGAAAATGTGTATGTAACTGACGTACCCCTTGTACAGATAGATAAAACTGCAGTTATAGTATAACAATGGGAATAAAATATATATATGCACACATTAAATTATGTATTCAGAAATTACATATATCGATACACACAAAAAATGACATAAACAATTTAACAAATCTTATACAATTATAAACATTTTACTTGATAATCAGTAGCAGTGTTGCCAACTTAACGACTTTATTACTAGATCTAGCGACTTTTGAGCTCTCACGGCGTACCCCACGTTGAGAACCCCTAATATAGGCAATTAAAAAAGTGCTTAAATATGTTATATATTATTGTTAAGTTTCAACAACAGAAAATTTGCAGAATAAAGCTTTAATATCCTAAATAATAAAAAAAATATTCCTTTCGATATATGCAATCGTCAGTTACAATTAAAAAGAATGCTCGATTAACTTGCTCGTTATATCTTTAAAAAGAAATCCGGCGGGAATCAGTATCTTACAGCTAATGTTAACAAGCGAAGTGCTGCTGACCAGATGAACGTTGGTCATGGAGTTGTGTCGGCCTTCTCTTGTACGAGGCGTTGGTTTAACCCGCTCTCATTCACAGCCTAAATAAATTTATCATTATTTTCTTTTAAAATTTATTTGCCAGACCTACTTCTTCTTCTTCAAAGTGCATTTCCTTGCCCAGCGAAAGGAGCCTTGCAAAGCTAAGTGACAGCTATCAAAAGGAGGGTGGAGAAAGGACAATAGATTGCCGCACCACTGCTGCTTAGCCTCATGATATCCTGAAGCTTTCTCCATTCTAATGATAGGAGGTAAGCCTGAGGGAAAAGGAGAATTAGGTAAATGTCTCTGTTCTTTTGAGAGAGACAGTCAAATAGTCCTCTTTGCTACACTTTCTGCTAGACAACGCGCTCAAGCCTAATTGACTGTCCGTCGAGTGGAAAATACTATTTTTATTCTTCAACCACACCTTGGCAACATTGGTTTATTTTTAGGATTCAGCATTTACTTATTAAGGGTATTTCTATTTTACTTTATCATCAGTGCCTAGGTTAAGTGGCGGGACTTAATTGTGTACGGGAACAATTATTTTGTTTGCTTCAGACACACTCTCAACAGTTGCCATAACTCAACAGCAGGCATAACATTTTGGTGAGCTGTATAGAGGTAACAATGCAAATCATTTTCGATCACACATCAGCTTAAAGTACCACGTGACCCAACCTCTGTGGGCGTGCGATACATGCACCAATAGGTGTCAACTAATTACGACACAATTTCCAGAATATCATATGCCATGTAGATCATTACAATGACTCTTGTTCACCTTAAGCTAATATCAATGATTCTGCAATAGTACTGTGATAGTTACAAACCTACAATAATTCACTTTATGCAGAATGTGTTGAGTTGGTTGCTCATTAAGCAGAATCAAAAAAGATAACAGGGTTTGTTTGTTTGTTTTTTTTTCATTAGAAAATAATGCAAGTTTCCTTAACCAACAATGTTTATCTGTCCTCTATGTAATATCTGGTGTCTTTTTAGATCAACACTATTATTTTGTGTGTTCGAATCATCTGAACAATTTTACTGTTTGCGTTTCAACTGACAATCAAAGGGGAAGGGGTGGCTTAACCGGTAGCGCGCGCAGGCTAGTAATCTGCAGTTCCCAGATTCGAGTCCCAAATGTGCCTGTGTCGAGAATTTTCTCAGCTAAGCACTTTCTGCCCTTGGTAAGAAAAGAGACACCGACAGTCTTGGAAAGGCCTTCCTCCGTCGGATGGGATGATTAGCGGTTTGCCGAGTACAGTGAGCCTTTCCTTTGCACGCTAAAGAAAGCACTGAACGGCTTTGACGAGTAGCTCACATCTGTTTCCTAAGAGCTGTCCAGTGAATACCCTTCCCCAACCTTCTCTGAGCTCTTAGGGTTCTTGTGACCTGGCTATTTTGCCTATTGTGTGTAAAACGAGTGTCGTTAAGAGGTAAAGTAGGTTGCCAAATGACTCTACAGATTTTATCTAGTAGAGAGAGTGGACAAAATGATGATTGTGATAGAGTTGGGTTGTTTTACCTTTGAACGACACTTTTTGTGCACATGAAGGTAAAAGATCAGGTCACAAGAACCCTGAATGCTCAAAGAAAGTTGGGGGCAGGTTTTATCTGTTAGGAGACAAATGGTACACTCCCGTGAAGGCCGTTCAGCGTGTTCTTTAAAGTGCACAGGGTACAGCTGTTCGTGCACAGGTAGTTTCTGTCTCTTATTTCATTTATTTTTTTATTATTAATCATTTTTGTTTTATTTAAATCGCTAGAGAACTTTTTTAGCATTCTCTAACAACACTCCAGTGGGTTTCATTCCTAAGCAGCTTTCAGCCCTAGAGGTCCTTGTGACCTGGCCATTTTACACATGGTAAGCCAAGAATGTGTCGTTCAGAAGTCAAACATCCGGACTCAATCTAAAAACTTACCTTAACTTACTCTCTGCCCTTTTCTAAAGGCTTCACGGGCGCCGCGTCAACTTAAATTCCCAATATCCTTGTTTATGGCGATTCAGGACGAAGATTATAGTTAGGTTTTGGCGAGTGCTGGACTTACTTCTGTAGTACTGTTCAGCCCCGACGGTGGATAGTGGTAAACCTGGCATCTCCCGATAGATGTAGTGCAGTCTCTGAATTGTGGAGCATCTATCTGAGTTTTGTCACAAATTATATTACTTATCCTTTTCTACAGCCTGAAAACAACCTTTTCAACTGCTCTGAAAATAACTAAGAAAAATAAGGTGTTCGTGAGAGGGTTCATGACGAGATTTTTTCTTCCCCTTAGAATTTAAAACGTTTCAAAGATATGTTAATACGATTATAGTTTACTGGCTAACATCTGTCGGATTCCAGTTCCCTTAAGGCTCATATATTTGTTTACCCATACTATTAGAGATGCAAAAAGAACACACTTTCTCTTTCGAAGCAATGCAGCAGTTTAATTATTCACATTAGAAATAGAAAGAGAAATTCCATCTACTACCTAAAGCCGCTGAATGAAGCGGTATTCGGAGCCATAATTATGATTAATTAAAATATCTATTTAATTAGAACAATACTTACTCCTAGGTTCTTTGATTCAGCTACATTGCTTATTTTATTATTTAAGATATCTATAGACAGAAGTAAAAAGAGATTTATATAACATCAGACTGTGTAACTAGACACTTTCTCACTTTACTAATAGAAATAATTTGGTAATAACACGTTGTTCTATAGTGCTTTTTGGTCTATAAAAAAAAGATTGTTCGTATTAAGATACAACCAGTATACATACAAGTTACACATGAGTTCGAGGTCAAATTCTCAAGCACGGGTCTGCACCATTTCGATAATTATTGAGCCCACTATGGAGGAAAAAAATATTTCACGTATCGTAAAATATCCACAAAGAAATGCATATCATTAAACTATTTATAATTCTTCTTACTATAGATCAGAAGGGCGGGGGTGGCTCAGTCGGTAGCGCGCCAGGCTCGTAATCTGTAGTTCCCAGGTTCGAGTCCCAGCTGGGTCAGCGTTGAGATTTATCTCCGCAAAATTTCCCCGCCTTGCCCACTTTCAGTAGGGGACACCGATGGGCATGGAAAGGTCGCGGTCCGTCGGATGGGACGTTAAGCCGTGGCCCCCTGTGCGGGAGAGCCATACCCTGTGCACGTTAAAGAACACGCTGGATGGCCTTGACGGGAGGCTACCATCTGTCTCCCAACAGCTGTCCCAGTGGGTCCCCTCCCCCAACCTTCTCTGAGCCTTCGGGGTCCTTGTGACCTGGCCATTTAACACATGGTGTGCAAAAAAGTGCCGCTCAAAGGTAATCCAATCCAATCCAACTATAGATCAGTGGATCTCAAAGAGGTGGAATGTTTTCAAAAGCATAGTATTGATATGTGATAGCGCCACAGTTCCTACGTTCCAACACTCCAGATCATGTCATGTCGTGCAGGGTGAGGAAAGTATGATGTGCATAGACATACCTTGTTTTCTGAGGTAAGACGTGGCTTGAAGCGCCAGGCGCATGCTGACCAACGGATCTCAGAAGCAGAGTTCCTTGCCTGTCCGCCGTATCAGACAGTTTGAGAAACACTGTTATAGGCGACCAGTTTTATATTGAGGCTTGAGCTCAAATGATAGACGAATAGAGCAAGAAAAATCGTAAATTGTAGCCCGGGGCACTATTCGAACATTTGAAGTAATATTAATTCTGAATAAAATAATAATGATGATAACAATACTGCAGTTTAAAGTTCTGTTTAGAGTTCATTATTCATCTTCATATTTTACATTTTATTTTTTGCTATCTTCATTTTTTTTACATTTCATTTGATTTTTTTTTCTTACCGTCATTGTTTTGCTATTCATTATTTTATTCATTCTCTTCATCAACTTCATTATTTTATTTGGGTTTTGCAATTAATTTTGCTTTACTTTTAATTTTTTTATCGTATTTTAATTTAATTAAATTTTATTCTCTTTATTTCTTTAACATTAAAATTTTTCTCATCTTTATTTTCTTTTTATATTTCACGTTCGTATTGTTTCAATGTTTTTTTCATATTTCATTTTATCTTTACATTTTTTTATCTTTAGGTTCCTTTTTTATATCGTCATTTTTTATATATATTTTCCATTTCTCCATTTTCATTCCTTTACATTTAATTTTTTTATCGTTACTTCCTTCTTACTTTCAATTTTACCATCTTTTCCTTACATTTCTCTCTTCCTTCTCATATTACTTTGCAATTTATACGATTTTTATCCTTGCACACTACCGAAAAATATACATTCTTTTTTTAACCCTGCGATGCAGATTTGTAAACTAAAATTGCATTTGATGTTAATCTGAGGGAAATAAAATATTTGTAGTTTAAAAAAAAGCTAGTGATACCATATAGCATTCACTCTTAACCGAATATAAATAAAGCGAATATAAGAGAAGTAACCAACTTTTTCGATTGCAAAAAAACCCAAACTCAAACAAAACAATCGGCAGAGTCAACTTTGCTTTCTTATATGAATAAACAAAGCAAATATTTGTTCTGCAGTTCTGTTTATCTGGGCATATCCAAAGAGTCAGGAACGAACATGCCATATAGTAAGCAGCAAGGGATCTCAATAACTGGTTTCAGTTGAGATAAAAAATTTCGTCATCAGATGAATGTGTCTTAAGTCATGAATGCTTTCTTAACGAGGTTCAAAGGAAATATCTCAGGAAATTAAAAAAAAAATGTTGTGAACTACAGACAAAAAAACAAGAAAAATATTGAAGAATGTCAGGCGAAAGCTTGGAAATTCAAAGTATTAGACTCCCAGTATTTTATTTAATTTCATTTTATTCTCTGGAACTGTATCTTCGAAGTTCACTTGCATCAGTTGCAAAAATATTCCTATCATTAAAAATACTTTATCTGTTTCTAATTTAAACAACTGCTTGTCATAGAGGTCTGACTGGAGAATGTCAATTGCGTTATTTCACCTCTTAGCGGCACTTTTTTGTAAATAATGGGCTAAATGGCCAGGTCACAAGGATCTCAAGACCGCAGAGAAGGTTGGAGGAAGGGAACCCACGGGCAGATGTTAGGATACAGATCTTAGGTTTCCGTCAAGGCCAACTGTAGCTCAGTGTTCAGGATAGTCATATCCTGTGCATGCTCTAGAACACATAACACGCACAGGGTATGACTATCCTGAGCACTGAGCTACGGCTTTACATCACATCCAGCGGGCGACAGCCTTAGTAGCCCATCAGTATAATGCACCAGTGGCGCACCCAGAGGGAGGGGGGGGGGGGGGGCAAGGGGCCCTGGCACTCCCCAAAGAAAAAGAAAAAAAAAACACTAGAAATTTTTCCAAAAATCTTTTCCTAATTAAAATTCATTTTTTATATTTATGTTGTATCGTGTCTTCTATTTCTATACTACTTATGAATTAGCGGTCACATAAGGTGGGAATACCCTAGAGCTCTCGGGAGTCACGGCCGCTGTGAACACAAGGTTCAACATTCTTTCCACTCCGCTCCCCCCAAGATTAAATCCTGAGTGCCCCACTGTAATACACCATAGAAAAAAGAGACGATGTTTGTAATTTGACACAATTAAAAATAAATCCTTTTGCTTTTACATCTCTCTGCGCTTCAAAACTTGGATTAGAAGAGAGACAACAAAATATAATGTCAAGCGATTTTATTAGATTCAGATGCTGCGCATACGACAGATAATTGCGCTCTTTAAACTGGTGTTAGGTCATTCGAAATGTCTGAATATTTGACACGTCTAATGAACTTTGGTTGAAAACGTAAATCCACGTATATTAAACTGGAGATGCAGGATACATTACACAAACTTCCTCAGATCATAAATCAAGTATAATCATTGAAAAACACCTCGAAACTGAAAGTTGCACAGAGGATTCTTGAAGAGACAGTAGTATTCAAAACTCTGGAAGAGTTCTGTTATCGCTTGGCTGACTACAATTTTGAACATCTTTTATAATAAAGGCATTGCTCCTAAGGATTTTACTAGAGCTGTTATTATCCTTATTTTAAACGGATGACAAGTCCAAAAAGGTGATCGCAGATCTTGTTATAATTGTAGGTGAATAAGTTTACTTTCTGTTCCATTTAAAGTTCTTCGCACAATTGTGCTTACTAGAATTTCGTTGATGGACAAATGCGTGATGAACAGTGTGGTTTCAGAAGTGATAGGAGATATACAGATCAAATATTTTTACTTAGGCAGATTATTGAGAAAGTTGTAGAGTTTCAGAAATCTGTGGTTATTAACTTTATAGATTTCAAAAAAGCTTTCGATTCTGTTGATCGACATAATTTGTGGTTGATCGTTAGATCACATGGAATACCTGACAAATTAGTTAGCATAATGAAAGTTCTCTGTAATAGCACTGAGTCGTGTGGTAGATTTTATTTGGTAAGGTTTGTAGCGATTGGTTTAGCATTGTTAGTGAAGTTAGACAAGGTTGCATTTTGTCTTCTTTTCTCTTTACCTGGGTTATTGATTATGTAATGCGAAATTCACTGCAAGGAAAAGATTTTGGCCTTAAATGTTCGGGAGATACGAAATTTTCTGATTTAGATTATGCTGATGATGTAGACCTTTTCGCAAATGATGTTGATGAGATAAACTCTTTCCTTCGAGCTGTTGATGAGACTGGTAGTAGGGTAGGTTTGGTTATAAACAGAGAGAAAACTAAAGTGATAAAAATTGGTCCGGCAAGTTGTGATTCAGTTAATCCGAATGGTTGCAGTCGTGAGCAGGTGCTACAGTTTAATTATCTTGGGAGCTATGTAACAGATACTGGTGATGTGGGCATGAGAATAACAGACGAACAGGGATTGCTGCCGGGACTTTTAAGAATCTATGGAGAGTGTGGAGAAATAGGCGTATATACCTAAAGACTAAAATTAGGTTATATAACAGTTTGTTTCTTTCTAGCGTTGGTTATGGTAGTGAAACTTGAACCCTTTGTAAACAAGATAGCAAGAAACTTGTTGCTTTTGATTCTAGATGTTTGCGCAGTATCTTGCGCATTAGATGGTTCAACTTTATAAGTAATGATGAGATTAGGCAAAGGAGTTGGCAAAATCCTTTGAGCAGTTTATTGTGCAACGAGAGACTGAGTTGGTTTGGCCATATTGCCCGTATACACAGCTGCAGATTGGCAAATAGGATTCTGAACAGCATGTCTAAAGGCCTTAGGAAAAGGAGGAGACTTAGGATGCGATGGGTTACAATATCAAAGAGGACCGTGTTAGAATTTGCCTAACGCGATGGCGAAATGCAGCAGCTGTAGCTAAGGACAGACGTGTTTGGAGAACAAAATTGCACAGTCTGGTTGAGCCTCCGTAGCCCATGGTTGCATGAGGATTTTGTATGTATGTATGTAAGGTCATTCAGAGGACAAAACAGCTACATTTTAAATAGCTACTTTTTATAGGTAAAATTACTTGTTTTCGAAACGATCTTGGATTGTTCAAAACTGCAATAATGATCATCGTTCAAACGTGACACGTCAGGAAACATTAAGGGTTAATAAGTGTACCTCATAGCTCAAGTATTCTTTCCACAGTGTCGAAGAATAGAGTAACATCACTTTTTCCCGATAGACTCTAAAAATTTAGTTTCAAGTATTCCAAAGCAACAGAACGGGGTAATCGAGAAGCGTGGCACGCTTAAAAGATCAATCTTGTTTGAAAACCTAGCAAATTATGGTATTCCAAGCAAAATGATTCAGTTATTGCCTACCCTATTTTCAACTCGCACTCAAAAGATTAAAGTCGTCGACACATTTTTACCAATTAAACGAGTTTTAGGTGCATTGTTTTTGGTTGTTTTCACCAGTGAAATTCCCTCCATTTTAAGGCCTGTTGCAAGTTTTGTCTTCAAATTCTACGCTACTCTTTCCAACTCCGAGGACTATCACTCACTTCAGGAGGCGTGTGACAAAATTGTACAGTGGAGCGCACTTAATGCACTACCTATCTCGAAGGGTAAAACTACAGCGTTTAACAGATGCCATAATATACAACACTCCTACTCTCTTGATTCCTCGGATGTTGAAAAAAGTGAAAGGCACGCAGACTTGGGCATCATCCTAACTGCAAACTTATCCTTTTCACAGCACTGAAATTTCATTGCTATGAAGGCCAACCGTGTCGTGCACATGATTTTGAAATGCTATAGCAAATGTCACATAAGCTCCCTTGTAAAAGTATTCATCACATACGTTCGGCCCATTCCAGAATACGCATCTCCGGTATGGTCCCCGTACCGTACCGTATCGAAACTGTTGAAAAAGTCCAGAGATATTTTACAAAAAAAAACTATTGGGCTTTCGTAACAAATCTTATCAACAGAGATTAAATGAACTATCACTGCATTCTCTAGAATGGAGACGACTTGAATATTATTTGATTGTATGCTACAAAATCATCCATGGACTTTTCTACTTTAATCCCGAACAACCTTTCTTTCGCATAGTCAGTAGCAGAACTATAGAATACTTGCTGTGTATTGACATACCATTCGCAAGAAGAGATTCTAGATACCACTTCTTTGCTTGTAGAGTAGAAAGAGTATGGGGTGATCTTCCACAGGACGTAGTATCTTTCCTACTAAAGCATTTACGAAGCATGGACTTATGTAAATATCTAAAATGCTTCAAGTTTTAAATGTTTCATTTGCTTTCATCTCAAGATTGCCAAAGGATTCATTTATCTGCAATCCATTTTTTTCTTATATGGGATGTTTTACATAATCATTGAATTCATTTTATTTTGTAATGCCATATGTTTGTTAATTCTCCCAAATGGAGTCAGTATATGTAGTATTTCATCATCATCATCATCATCATCCTCAAGCAGCCATGGGCTACGGAGGTCCAACCAGACCACGCAGTTTAATTCTCCAAGCATATCTGTCCTGAGCTACATCTGCTGCATCCGGCCACTGCACACCAATTCTAACAAGGTCCTGTTTGACATTGTCTGCCCACCGCATCCTAGGTCTCCCCCTCCTTCTGAAGCCTCTAGGCATACTGTTCATAACCCTATTCGCCAATCTATAATTATCCATAGGGGGCAACATGGCCAAACCAGCGGAGTCTCTCTCTGCACAATATGCTGCTTAAAGGAGGTTGCAGACTCCTTTGCCTAACCTCATCATTAGTTACAAAGTTAAACCACCTAATACCCAAGATACTGCGTAAGCATCTAGAATCAAAAGCATCTAGTTTCCTGTTATCTTGTTTACACAGCGTCCAAGTTTCACTACCATAACTAACCCTAGAAAGAACCAAACTATTATACAGTCTAATTTTAGTCTTTAGGTGTATACGCCTATTTCTCCACACTCTCCATAGATTCTTAAAGGTCCCGGCAGCAATCCCTATTCGTCTGTTAATCTCATGCCGCACATCACCTGTATCAGTTACATAGCTCCCAAGATAATTAAACTGTGACACCTGCTCAAAACTGCAACCATTCAGATTAACTGAATCACAACCTGCCTGATCAATTTTCATCACTTTAGTTTTCTCTCTGTTTATAACCAAACCTACTCTACTACCAGTCTCATCAACAGCTCGAATGAAAGAGTTCATCTCATCAACATCATTTGCCAAAAGGGCTAAATCATCAGCATAATCTAAATCAGAAATTTTCGTATCTCCAGCCCATTTAAGGCCAAAATCTTTCCCTTGAAGTGAATTTCGCATAACATAATCAATAACCAAGCTAAAGAGAAAAGGAGACAAAATGCACCCTTGTCGAACACCAGAAGTAATGATAAACCAATTGCTACAAGCCTTACCAACTCTCACACACGACTCAGTGTTATTATAGAGAGCTCTCATAATGTTAACTAACTTGTCTGGTATACCATATGATCTCAAAATCAACCACAAATTATGACGATCAACAGAGTCGAAAGCCTTTTTGAAATCAACAAAGCTAGCAACCAAAGGTTTCTGAAACTCTAAACATTTCTCAAGAATCTGCCTAAGTGAAAATATCTGATCCACACATCCCCTACCACTTCTGAATCCACATTGCTCATCACGCAATTGCCTGTCAACCAGATTCTTAATTCTATTAAGCACAATCATGGAAAGAACTTTACCTGGAACAGAGAGTAGGCTGATACCCCTATAGTTATCACAAGAACTGCGATCACCTTTTTTGAAAATAGGGATAATAATAGCTCTGGTAAAACCTTTAGGAACCATGCCTTTATCATAAACGTTATTCAAAATTTCAGTCATCCAAGTGATAACCAAAACATTTCCAGCTCTGAGCATTTCTGTAGTAATTTCATCTACCCATGGGGATTTATGAAGTTTCAGTTTAGAGATAGCCAAACTAACTTCAGATTGTGTTATAGGGCCAACATTAAAGCCTCCAATGCATCTATCATCATTACAAACAATGGGAGTAGAACTAACCACATTGTTTAGAACATCACTGAAATGCTCAGCCCACCTAGCCATGAGAGAATCCTCACCTTCTATAACCTTACCTTGTTTATCCTTCAATCCCTGTATGCCTGTCCGTTTTCTACCACATAAAACATTAACTATCTGGTACAGCTCTCTACTGTTGTGCTGCCTAACTACTTCCTCAACTTTGTCAGCCAAGCTATCAAGCCAAAGATTTTTATCAGTAGCTAACTGATCCTTTACACGTTTATTAAGCTCTCTGTAATCTTTTCTATTAGGACTAGTAGGGTACTGATTAAGGACATTCCTGCAATTCCTTCTTTCTGAAATAAGCTCAATTGCCTTGTCACTCAAATAATTCTGTCTCCTCTGCTCCTTTTTTCCTAAAAGAGTACTGTTAGTTTCCAAAAAAGCCTGTTTAAAATGGCCCCATTCTTCCTCAACTTCAGTATTAAGCAAACCATGACCCTCATAATGACTAAGTAACCTGTAAGCTTTGGCTATAACTGGGTCTTTCAGAGCTTCAGTATTAAAAGTAAATTTTTTAACCCTAGTACAACACGTTTTAAGTTTAAGTTGCAAGACACTTTTAACAAGATAATGGTTAGATCCAATTTCAGCTCCCCTATATGCCCTGGTATTCCTAACAGAACTAGCCCATTTGCTGTTAATTAATATATAATCAATCATATTCCTATGCAGCCCATCAGGTGAAACTAATGTGTATTTATGTATGTCGCGGTGTTTGTAATATGTGTTAGTTATTCTGAAACCATTGAGTTTACTTACCTGTAGGAGACGTTGCCCATTGCCATTGCAGTTACCAATACCAAAAGGACCTATTACTCCTCCCCAAAGGTCAGAGTCGGTACCAACTTTGGCATTGAAGTCACCAAGAACAAGGGTAATATCTCCTTTCTTGACAGAATTCAATATATCCTGAAGTTGTCCGTAAAACCTATCCTTCTCTCCTCATCGGTATCCTCAGTGGGGGCATAACAGCAGATAACATTCACGTTTTTAATGCTTGTCTGAAATTTTGCTGTAAGAAACCTTTCATTAATGCACTCATATCCTAGAAGAGCATCACTAGCACGTCTGCTGAGCAGCAGACCCACGCCTTGGTGATGCTTTCCATCCTGCCTCCCTGCAAAGAGAAATTTAAAGTTATTTTTAAGTATCTCACCTTTACCTGTCCATCTGGTCTCTTGCAAGCCTAGAATATCTAGGTTATAGCGCTGGAATTCCTGCATGAGGACATCAAGAGAATAATCTCTATGTAATGTCCTCACGTTCCACGTTCCTGCAGAAAGAAAATGATTAGTAGGATTTTTAAAGAAATTACGTTTATTGAGATTGGTAGGGCCAACAATATCAAACAGCCCCCTGATCGGGAGGCATGGGGCAAAGACCCGTTCCTCCTCCGCTAAAGGCTGAAGTCACCGATGCTGGTAGGAACTTCAGGCACCACCTTTTCAAGTGGGCTTTTTCAAGAACCATATGGCCTGCCTGAGACACATTACTCCAGTTTAGGCTTGACGATGCCCAACTAGCTAAGTAAGGTTCAGGTACCTGCGATGGCCTCTGATTAGGATTATCCACCAGCTGATATAAGGTATCCCATGCCTCTGTTCACTTAGAGCTGGCAACCCAGAAGCAAACAGAAAACACAGGGGCAGACTCTCCCTCAACAGAGGCCCACCAGTGCAGCAAGTCCAGGATCCATAATCAAGCTCAAATCCATAAACAAGTCCAGTCTAGTAGGTATAAATGGTCAGCACCAGGACCCTGTGAAGTTGACCACTCCTCAGCAGGGTTGAAAAAAAAGAAAAAAGTGGCCGCAGATGACCAGATCAGCAGGCCATACTGAACTGGCAGCCCTCCCCTTCCGTTCCCTTCCAAAAGAGAATATCTCTTTTGAAAAGTACTAACGGCCTGCACCACGAGAAGGCGGGGTCGGACATTAGGTGCTAGACCTAGCCGGTTCTGTGCATCATCACTAGGGATTGGTACACAGCTCTCCTTCCAGTTTACGCCTAGCTACCATTTACAGGCCCTAGCTACCATTATTACTATTAAATTAAATTCCCTAGACGAATTATTGAATTATGCTGAGAAGAGTTGGTTTCTCAAATGTGGATAACTTATACGTGAAACCGCCAATAGTTTCTATATAATTTATTTGCCCAAACACATCACATATTTTGACAGCTAAATCCTCTCTAAGCATATTACGTATCTTATCTATTTAATGATTAGTAACAATTAATGTAGTTACGTATCACGTGTTACTTCACATTTGATTAATAAGAATATTTACAATGAGCAGAATTGCAGCTAAGAACAATACAATTTTCTCTTTAAACTTTACGAACCACCGATGCACAAATAATTCATAATGATGAATAATAATGAGGCAATTTTCTCCAAGTACTCTTCGACGACTATTTGGTGCGGTTTGTTCATTATTATTTTATCTCTTTGGAGGATTTGTTATTAACTCAAAATTTATGCATGGACGGTGTTTGGAGAGTTGTGCTATCTTATAAGCTAAAATAATAGATATTGTTTTCTGGTTTTGATCATGAACATTTGCACTCTACTATAATTATAGGCTAACTCTATAACTGGGTAACGCAGCCCGGTTGCCAGATCGTCAAATGAAACTATAACTCGAAATGTATTTGAAATGTATTTTTAAATATTATAAGAAATTAATTTTCGTTGAATGCGACTTCACTTATCGCAGTAATTACAATACAGGAAAAAAAAATTGCAACTCCTGGAAGGGTTAATGCCATTTATTGAAACTCAGGCAGCTGTTAGCATATTCTGAGATGTGCAATTGATTACAGTATCAAAAAAATATATTAAAATTACCGCTTTACCTACCCAGTAAAGTGATAACGTACGCCACTTACTAAAGGCGAGTTGTCAGCCTCTTTGCAGTTGCGAATCTCTCACTCAATGCCATGCGTCGCAAGATGGCGGTCCTGTCGCTCCGTGGTAATGCGTCGTCTCCCTGATCCTTGTCGGAGTGTGATGGATCCTTCTTGAACCCACTGTCGCCATATGTGTACGATGGTACTGGGATTGCGGCCAACAAGGTTGCCCACATCTCTGTATGACAAATCAGCTTCTCTAAAACCATGATTCTTTCACGTTCAAAGTCTGTTAACTGTTGGAACGGCTGTTGATGTTTGCGTAAGGGCATTTTTAGCAGTTTAGAACAATTTCCACAACGTTTTGTCAACCAGGGAGCTTTGGTTGCCTTTATCTGAGTTTGACTACTCCGTATCTGTGACGTCAGCTCGCGCCTGTCCAATCGTTTCGATCGTCCTGCAAACCTAATCATTTCCATGCATTTCCATATACTACCGCCTTCCTAAATTTCGTCACATTTGCATAACTTCTTGCAAATGTTGCATTTTTTATTTCCTGTAGTATATTTAATACGTTATTTTCTAATCATTTCACTTTGATAATTTTTTAAGCATATGAACTTTACAGAAGATACTGATGACTTTTGAATTTAAGTGCATAGAACAATCGAAAGGATGAATTGTGATTATGCATATATATATATGTGAAAGTGTGTTCTGAAATTATTTGGCAGAATAGCTGTTCCAATTGACTAGAAGTATAAATTTGTAACTGAATGAAAAATGTATTTCACTAGATTATCAGAAGATTAGTTTTCATTGAATGGCAACTTGTCTGCATCGTCACAGATCTCCCATTACGTTCTAATCCAGTGAATTATAATAGTGTGCTGTAAAATATTTTCCGCGATATGCATTTTTCTCTACCCACAGAGCCGGTAGGAAGCCTGATGAATTACTTCTCTGGACGGAGCAAGCCAACAGCGGGGGAATTCAGACGGCCTAGGCTGCATTGACGATCCCCTAGTATAATGTATAATGAATGCAATCAGGATTTTTCTCAAGCTTTTTCTCTCAAAATTAGTGTGTATTCCAGTGACAACTGGGGAGACGATGGTTACATAACAATGGTTATATTTTTATGTAATAATTAATTTGAGTGTAATTAAAAGTAAAAACTGAAGTGAGATGATTTTTATATGCAATTAATTTTGGCAATTCAAAAGAGTAATAGCTCAAGGATATGACATAAGAGTGGTCATTTGCAGTTACACTGATATTTCTTTCTGCTTAAATGCACTTTATTCTCGCCGTGAAATTTTTACCATACTGTGTTTTCTGTTTTAATTTAAAATTTCATATTTCCTGTTTATATTTTAAATGAAAAAATAAGTATTGATGTCTAATTTCCGCATTCCTTTTTTAAGGCGGAAAAGAAAGCAGCTTGAGATTTAAGAATATTGGATGTCAGGAAAGTAGAAGGTTGGGAGGTTAAAGGGGGTTCTCCGCTTCAGGCTTAAAACAGCGAGAGTTCTGACCTATAAAGCTGAGAATGATCCGCCTCCACTGTAGAGACATGGGAACATGATCCCACAGGAATAACATTGATTCGCTTCTGGCTTAGAACCCCCATGAATCTCCTACTAAAGAAATTCTAAAAGTTGGAACAATTTTTTTTTAAATTCAAAACCCTTCATTTTAATTTTTCATTAGCATTTTTTCAACATTGATATTTTTTCCTGCTCTTCGTTTGGTATAAAAGTAAGACCACTTCCCACCATTTTTCACCATAATCTAAACTAACGTTTAATACATGTTTGATAAAAGAAATATATCCACGAAATACAAAAAAGGAAATATTCACATATTTATACTAATTAGACAAGTATAAAAAAAAATAGTCATCCACTTCCCGGATTGGAACCCGTGGTCTGGTTAAGCGCCAATTGCTCGACCAATTCAATACTGACCAGTTTAGTAGTGAGTAGGGTAAGATATAATAGCAATGTTGGATAGCTAATAGTGCTATGAAGCTCTTCCATCTAGTTCAAAGTGTCGGGGCGCTTATACAATATTCACATCAATATTCAATCAAGCTTTTATAACTATATATCAATTATCAATAATCTCAGTTATTCAGATACAGAATAATGAACCACTGGATGCTAATAACTTTATATGCCGGCAACCAATCTGATAAGAAGAAATCTCAGTAACAGGGAGAAAAGAAATCAAGTTTGCCGAAACCTGTAGGCGGATAGCTGGATTTTTTTTTTCAGCCTTGCCTAATTAGTATAAAATATGAATATCACTGTTAGTGAAATTTATTAATTCTTACATATTTTTTCCCAATTTTAATCCACACAGTCTGTTTAAAAAGATCACACAGTAACTTTCAAATGGTTATCGACGCTATTTTTTGTATGTATTCCAATCCACTATTTATGAACAATGGTTAGAAAATATAATAACCCTAATCTTTGCAATAAATAAAATCTGAAATTAATGACTATTAGGAAGGAGTCTACTGCCTCTCGTAAAGCAACGTGCTTCAAAAAGTGACGAATGAAAATTCCCTCAGTGGACTGGAATGCTGAACTAACTAGATTGCTAAACGTGCATTGCTTTTTTCAGTTGTTTATACAACATAATTAATATTTAAATTTACTCTCATATCCTACGAGCATTTAAACCAAGAACAAAAAATGTTCAGCCTTTCAAAGCACTTCACAGTAAACGGAGATAAATATGAAAAAAAAATCTTTTTTCAGAGTCTAATGGACTTTTATTCTGCTCATCATTTTTTAAAGATAAAGAAGCAAATATTTAATTAAAAATTTTCTTTTAATTATAATATTTTATAAAAAAAATTATTTTTCCCTATTTCTTTCTTATAATTTAAATGCATCTAGAATCTTTTAGTGATTCTTAATTGGATTAATGAATGCTGATTTCTGTTTTCTGGCAGTTTTTTTTTCTTTTTCTAATGCGAAAAAAGGGCAAATTGGGATTCAAGAGTATTAGATCTCAGGAAGTTCTATTTTCCTAAGCTTAAGTAATAGAATTAAATTGAGGCCCAAGTAAAGAAATAGAAGAAAATGAAGCAGAAACTCCAAATTTAAATATTAAAGCTTATAAACCACCTTCCAATTATAACACTTCTTTATATTATGTGGAGAGAAATTTTTCGTAAAGTTTTCTAACTTTAAAAATAAGATTTTTTTCCAAATGTGTTCCTAAAATAAACCGAAGTTCTTCAGAAATTTATAAAGTTCTACTTTAAACAAAACTCGTTTAAATAAAATTATTAACGTTCTCTACTCTCAGGAGCAAACAGCAGCAAAAGCGTTTAAATTAGGTTTTTACAATATACTTTACACTGGGAAGACTTTGATCACTATTCTATCTTTTTTTTTTTATCATATTTAAATTTTATACCGTGCTTCAGTTTTAACAAAATAGGAAGATTTAACCTGCTCAAAACTCCGATATAGGCTTCATTGCACCACGAGAGTTGCGAGCTCAACAAAATGTTGTTTCTCAAACATTAAAAAAATACTCTATTTTTTCCTGTACTAAAATGCTTTTTTTAGAGCTTTGTCTAGCTTATTTTTCTGCGTGTGAATTGGCAACACAAAGCTGCTTTAGTTTCCATACTTTTTAAATACTAAACGAAAATTATTGAAAAAAAAAATCGGGATTTAGTTCTGATTTGGGAATGGAAACATTTAATTGGAGTAATGTCTCTTTTAACCTGCGCCAGCTCATCTGCGCCATTCTCCGTTCACGAAGCACTTTATCATTTCGCAAATGTTTCAGGTTGGGGGACAAAAACCAAAATCAATGTTTCAAAATAGTTCCTATCTTGGAACATCGATTTTGGTTTTTTAGGTCGAGCCTTTCATTAATTATTGCAGTTGCGAATACAAGATTTATGTATATATCATAACATAATACAAGTAAGGATGCCCGAATACGAAATAAAAAAGGAGGCATAATATTGAAAATTAATACTCATTTCTTTTTCATGTTAATAAATGAAAATATGCTTCCAAAAAAAAGGGAAACATATAAAAATCGAAATTATATTTATTCAAGTGAAAAAACATTCATTTTTGTTGCACTTGATATTATTCAACACAAATTCATTTTTCGATCTATGTTTTTTCAGCGACAGGGAAACTGAGTGAGTGAAACGCAGAAAGATTGTTGAACGCTATTGTATAATGGACGAACCTCCAAGGACACAAAGTTTAAGTTCTAATATTTTAGCTTGGCTATAATGGACCTTTTAAATCTTACGATATCCGTCATTAAACTAGGAAGTGGCTAAACACCTCAGATCACTGCCTAGAAGCTGATTACATTTCGAATTGTTTGGCGCTAAGGCATTGGATTGAGTTTTGATGGTGGAATGCAAATCCCTCAACATTAGCTGTTATTACAAACCCAGTAGGAATTACGATTTAATAAGTTGCTTTATTTTCCCTGTAAGACAAATATCCTCAATTGAGGAGTAAATCCAGCGTTAGCTCAGCTGAAATAAAGAGCTGTTTCTCTTTGCTGATTAGATACTCTTCATAATAAATGACGTAGAATGACGTGTAAAGCTTGCACGCGTTCGTATTGGTGTTGCTTAGCGTCATAGCGCTGAGCGGCTTTAGAATAATGCAGACTCTCAGCCAATGAAATCTGTGGATTAAGAATGGACATACAAATGAGCAGTAAGTGGATTTGCTATGTTCCAGATGCTGCTTCTAAACTCCTCATTGCAAAATTCGAGGTTTAAATTTATGCACGAAGACTTTGTTCTAGAACAGGACGACTGACGAAGACATGTCACAAACAATTAGTGAGCTTAATGGGGAGAACGAAAAGCTGTAATTAACGGCGAGGACTAGCTTAATGAAGTATTCTTGGAGTGACACTTGCGGCAGAAGCGAAGTTGAAGTGAATCTGCGAAGTAATGTCATCTTAAGTATTTATTGCTGAAGATAAATGTCATAGCTAAGATTTATCTTAAATGTTAATTTATTATTCAAAAAATTTAACTATAAAAGTTCATTTTTTTTTGTTAACGAAGTATTAACTGTGGGGGAGATTTATTAACCTCTCTGGCCTCAGTGTCATCTTCTAATTTGCAAGTAGTTAGAAGACCTTTGTATATCTTGGGTCTTACAAGGCTTGGGGTCTTGTTATTTCCTTGATATCAAGACCCCCGATGCCTCCTTGTAAGCTCTAAGGGCTGCAACAGTTAATCAAGCGAAATCCGGGATTGAGTCCTTGGTAGGTTAAATTATTTCAGTATTGCAAAGCGGAACAAAATAATAGAGTTTAGGATAAAAAGACAATGAGACTATACAACTAGGACACCGAATTCAGTAGATTCCACTTAGCATCAGTTAAAACAACGTAATGGTTTCGCCACCCCTGCACGTCTACAAAACAAATAGGCAAAATCCTTAAACAATTGCAAGCAACCCATTCATTTCCCAAATGAAATCATGGGGTGTATCATTACTACTTCAAATTATTTTTCTTTCCTCCCTGGGACTGCGGTGGCTCAGTCGGTAACGCGCCAGGCTCGTAATCTGTAGTTCCCAGGTTCGAGTCCCAGCTGGGTCAGCGTTGAGATTTATCTCCGCAAAATTCCCTGCCCACGGTCAGTAGGGGAATCCGATGGGCTAGGAAAGGCCGCCGTCCGTCGGATGGGACGTTAAGTCGTGGCCCCGTGTGCGGGAGAGCCATACCCTGTGCACGTTAAAGAACACGCTGGATGGCCTTGACGGGAGGCTACCATCTGTCTCCCAACAGCTGTTCCAGTGGGTCCTCTCCCCCAACCTTCTCTGAGCCTTTGGGGTCCATATGACCTGGCCATTTAGCCCATGGTGTGCAAAAAAGTGCCGCTCAGAGGTAAAACAACCCAAACAACAACAACTCTTTCCTTTCTGCCCTACCTGTCAAAAAATAGAGAGGAGAAATTTCACGGAAATAGATCGTAGTGAAATATGTCAAATTAAATCATGCGACGGAACAGTTTAAACCAGTGATTCACAAAGGTGATACCGCGAGATTAGCCAGGTGTGCGACAAAATTTCGGATGTATATTGCAGATGAAAGGAAATTTGTAAACCATTTTGTTGCTGCTTTCTGCAACTGATTCTTCACTTAACCTTTTCCGTTTAATCAAAAACTTGTGCATATTAAATCTTAATGTTAAAGCAAAACGTGTCTGTAACTCGTACTGCAAATGCACTAACCTCAACACACGTCAGAACTTGGACAGAATAGCTCTCCTCTTGCAAACGACTCCACAGAAGTGGCTGTTATTAAAGGCAAACTGCGCATGTGCGAGTTTTCCTGTAGTGTTGCCAACTTAAATTTTTAGTATACCGTGAGTATTCACGGCGAAAAATAGTGCGCCGTGAGCAAAAAAAGTTTGAGAATCACTGGTTTAAATTGATTAAGGACACAAGCAACGTTGGGTAAATCTGCTAGTTACGATTTTAAAAAAAACTCTTGTGCGCAATATTTATTTAAAAAAGCGTGGTTGGTAACTGATCAAAGGGTTCTGGGTTCGAGTCCCGGGTAAGGCATTGATGTTTGTGTTGTTTTTCTGATGAGTTTCCGCCACCCTCACAGACCTACTATGGCGTATAAACTGACAGGCTCCTATCAGACCTCTGTGGCAAAGCAGCTGCTCCAGGAGATATTTTATTTTGACAAGTTTGATTCTAAAAATCTTCCTAAAAATCCTGTATCTCTCGTCTTTCTTCAAAAGTTTGAAAGGAAAATGATTCTTTCAGTTTCGTACAATTTGAAATTCGTTTGAATGAGGATGACTGCTATTAAACGTTCAAACTTACAGAATTCTTTGAATATCGGACGTTAATTGTTAAAAAACAAAAATTTAGCGAAGTTTCACCTATTTTGTTTTTGAAACTTGCAATAAACTCGATTTTTCGAGATCGTATTAACCGTTAGTTGGAATTTCGAGGTTTGAATTTCCTTTGCATAACAAGTGTTGTCTGTTTTTCAAACGAGTTCATGAATGATTTCGAATTTACATCTGCAATTCACGATTCGCATGCTGCTTTATAAGTTGCGATAAAAATGAATCAAATTGTGGATGGTAATTTTACAAACTAATCGAGTTTCCACTTAAAATACCATTTGCAACATTTGCCTTATGAAAAGAAACACGAGCCAAAAATAAAAGGCCTACTCTTTTTATCGAAATATTATTATTATAAATACCCCCTCAAGCAGCTGCTTGCCACAGAGGTCTGACAGGAACCTGTCAGTTTATATGTCATAGCAGAAGGTCTAAGAGGATGGCAGGACCTCAGCAGAAAAACGACACAAACAGCCATGCTTTCCTTACCCGGGGCTCGAACCCAGGTCCCTAAGATCAGTAGCCAAGCGTGCTAACCACTCGGCCAGGGAAATATGCTAAATGAAATAAACAAAATTGCACATTCCAGAATCCATGGTGTAACAGATTTATGGTTGACTGTTTGAGCTAAATTTAGTCTACCAAGGACCGAGTACTTAATGTACTTAATTGCAGATAAAAGCGACCCGAGTTAAAGCTCCATGTAAAACATTAATATTTAGTGATATGTTTCTGGTGAAATCTCCCCCAAGACGTATTATACTGTTATGAATTTAAACAGATGAAAATTGAGCGTGAGTTCTAAAGAATATTTACCAAACCAAAGTATGAATGAAGTAATTTATTACAAAGGCACAAAATCATACAAATTAAACAATCTTATCTAAACACAAGTATTTCTCTTCCTCTTAGTATAAAGTCAAACTTTAAAAAGAACGATTTACTATGCTTAACTAATTAGCAATGTTTAACTACAGTGCTGTCAATATTCACCTCTCTTATGACAAAATAGAACCTATTACCTTGTAACATCCAACAAACAAACCAATTTATGCTGAATTTCATTTCTGATGCAAGATTACCTTAACAGTGCTTTAACCTTATAGATGCGAAACATCTAACATTGATCTCCCCTGATAGAGGACCCAAGAACAAACTTTACTGTTCTTGGGTCCTCTAATTCCCTTTTCCTAATTCCTTTTCACCACCGAAACAGGCTTCATCTTGAATCAAATAAGAACAGTCTTCTTACGTAGCATCACAACACTAATCTAACATACATGTCCTTCTTTCTTTGCTACTCCACTATATCTTTCGTTTTTTTCCCACAATTCATATTATTCAAAGCGTCTTCTAATCAGTTGATAATGTAATTTTCACGCTGAAGCTATGCACGCATTCATGACACATCTGCCATAAGTCCATTGCAGCACGTTCATCTGTCGTAACAATACTAGCAGGTTTTAGTCAGACCTCTGAGATAAGCAGTTGCTTCTGGAGTTAATGCTAAACTTCGGGAAAAGCGTTGTTTATTATTTGGGGCGATAAGTAATGACAATGAGAGTGCTTCAAGCAGTAAACATTTTGACAGCAAAGCACCAAATTTAAAAGAACTAGCCATTTGAATAAGGAATGCAACCAGCATCCTTTAATTTTCCCAACTTCCACTCTGACTAGGGTTACCAGATGCCAGTGTTCTTAAAGGAGGACAGATAAGATACAAATGGGCGACAATGGAGGACAGAAAAGAGAAAAATGGAGGACAAAGTCTCCATTACGTTGCAAATAAAAAAACTAAATAAAACTGCTGTCATCTTTCGCAACTCCAACTATCGGTGGATGCAAACAAAATTTTATACAAATTTCTAAAGCGCATACTTTTTTCAATCTAGCAGGTAAATTGCACATATTCAAATCACAGAAAATAGTAACTTTTACAATAAGAGAATTAATTTAGCATCCACGATTTGCATTTACACTATATTATTTCACTATTAGCAGTAAATTATATTCTAGTCATGGATTGAAGAAATTTTAGAAAATACAAAATCCAGAGTGCCTTAATTTTAATTTATAACATGTTATAAGTTTATACAAAAAAGAAGGACATTTCATGTTTTTTCAAAATTCCCGGAAGACACGACATAAAAACGGAGGACGCATGGTAACCCTAACTCTGACGCCACACCACTGATATTTGAATTGGGTTGTTTACTTCCAAGGGTACATTTTTTAACACACAGAGCTAAATGGCCAGGTCACAAGGACCCGAAGAGCTCAGAGAAGGTTGAGGCAAGGGAACCCAGTGGACAACTGTTAGGAGACAGAGGTAGCCTCCTGTCAAGGCTATCCAGCGTATTCTTTAACTTGCACAGGATATGGCTCTCCCGCACACTATGGCTATGGCTTAATGTCCCATCAGAAGTTAATGTCCCATTTCTCACGGAGGGCAGGGTAGGAGTTTAACGGTGATAAATCTCAAAGCTTGCACAGGTGGGACTCGAACCTGGAAACTGCAGGTTACGGAGTTTGAAATTTAAAAAGACTGCCTATTAAGGTTCTAAGCTAATAGCATTATAAATATTTACAATCAGACCTGGATCTAGAAAACAAATAAATGGGGAGTCCTAGTGACGAAAACGAGACGGGAAAAATATTAAAATGGTGGGCCATACCAGTATAATATTTTCTCCTTCGTTTTCTGAAAATTTTCTTGTAAAATTCGTGAAATATATGCAAATTTAAAAATAATATTTTGCCTCCATTACAATTACTAGCACACTCAAGGCGGATCCGACAACGTTTACACTAGTTGTTTTCCCATGTCAAGTCTAATGAAAATGTCTAAGCCCATGTCGATGCTTTTTTTCATGTGTGAGAAAATGATTCTAAAATTGATTACTCGGTGTACTAAAAATATGCTTTTATTAGGAATATTTAAGAACTGGCTGCTCGCATATTAGGCGAACTCTAAGCTTAACGTTTCAACTCAAAAATCAGCTAAAAATTACTTTAAGTTTCTTTTAAATTATTTGTACTGCAGTCTTCTATGTGTTCAGTCAAAGGAGATATAGCTCCTAAATACTTACAGTTTTCTTGAGCTATAATTAACTCCCTGGTTATTAATAAAAACAAACTGGGTTTGTCAGTATCAAATATTTCCATCTAAGACATTTTGGTTTTCATTTATTTCTCTTAAAAATATAGCATGGCTCGTGTGTGATTTAATTTTAACCTTATTTAATCCAAAAATGCTAAAAGTAAATATAGCACGAACATGTCTTTTCGGTTCTTATGAGATGAAATTAAAGAAAAACTTAATTAACTTTTTTTCTCAACAGAAATATGTGTACCTAAGCTTAAAACCGAGGAAACGTTCAAATTTTCGATTTCTTTTTTGGATCAAACTTAATTAAGTATACTTTTTCTGTTAACTCTAATATGAAGATATAGTTCATAACCGTTCTTAACGTAGTTTTCTTTTTAAAGAAATCAAAACAAGAACAGTACTTTAAATATTTATATATCTATCTTAAAATCAAAACAAAAATCGAATTGATTAGCAAAACTAAATCTCCATTATAAAAAGTGTCTGCTTCTAGTGATGAAATTTATTTTCGAAACTGAAGTTTTCTAACATGAGTTTCGCGTCGTTAAAATTCTGTATTGCAACAAATGTCTAAAGCAGTGGTTCTAAACCTTTTATGCTTCGCGTACTCCCTGGAAATGTGTATTTAACTGGTGTACCTCATATATAGATAGATGAAGCTATAGTTATAAGTATAATAATGCCAACTTAGCGACTTTACTACTAGATATAGCGATTTTTGAGCTCTCAAAGGGTACCCAAAATTTTTTACCGCGTACCCCACATTGAGAGTGCAAGAGAAATTAGAATTCAGCTAACGGTGAGAATGATTTCGGTCGCTTTCAATCCAGGAAGCACTACTTTTGTAGAATGAATGGATTAAATAAAAATTTTAAAATATCTTGAAGGTTCAAATGAAGTGTGTAGTTAACCATTAACTATTCTTATCGATTTTTTAACGTAACAATTGGGGTTATGATCAAAATGAGCCATTAACTTTCTGCCTTCCGTCATCATAATGAAATATAGTTCCTTCTAAACGAAATAAAACGTAGTTTCTTTCAAATCAATTGACATTCAGTTTCTGTCAAATCACAATTGACAGCTAATATTGTCAATCAAATGACATGTAATTTTCTATCAACAAATGATATTTAAAATGTCATATATATTTTTAGATAATACAATCAATATTAATTCCAGTTCATATTGTTCTCTCTTGTTATTATTTTATTACTTGCGAAAAAATAAACAAAAAGTTCAAAAATTGAAAATCCTACAATTACTACACTGATTTCCCTAAATTAATGAAAACTCAGAAAAAATTATGATAAACAAAAAACTATATGAATGATTTTGATGAAATTCAGGAAACATGAATTACAATGCTAGTTTCAGAATGACATAAAATATTTTACACTAGAAACATTTTTCGTCAAAAAATAACACTTACAGGAACTTGTCCAAAAATGAGATGTCAGAATGCAATGGGCAAAGTTCTTTAATAAGGAGTGTGGTCACTCCTTACAGCAATGCAGGCACGACAGCGATGTTCCATACTGATTATGATGTTGTAAATCAGCTCAGTAGGGAGTAACGAATCAGTAGGGAGTAACGATCATTGTTCCTTTAATTTGAAGCAATAATAAGCTCTCCCTTTGCTTCAGGTGGCGGGTTGAGGGCAGTAACACGTCTCCCTAGAACATCCCACACATGCGCAATCGGAGTTTGGTCGGGAGATCGAGCTGTCCACTCCATGCGCATAATGGTCTCCTCTTGAAGGTATTGTTCCACTAGTCGAGCTCTGTGTGGACGAGCGTTATCGTATTGTAAGATGAATGTTTCACCTATTGCACCAGCGTAAGGACGTGCATAAGGGTCCGGGGTGTCATCTCTATACCTTTGAGCATTGAGGTTCCCACTCGTCAACACATAGAGGTCTGTGCGTCCTCCTAAGGAAATGCCAAACACACAGGCTACCTTCGCTGTAACTGTCTCTTTGACGGATGTTGCTGGGATAATAGCAGGTACCTCGTTCTCTCAATATCAAACAATGTCCGGAATCACTCTGCAAGCAATATCTGGACTCATTCTTGAAGAGTACGGACCTCCATTGCTCTTCTGTCCAGTTAACATGCGTGCGCGCCCAATTCAACCGCTCTCTCCTGTGACGTGACGTGAAGGGTATACAAATTACTGGCCATCTAGCGTACGGACCTCCCCCATGAAGCCATCTACGCACAGTAGAAGCTGATACAGCAAGAGAGGATCGTAGCTGAGAGGGAGTAGACTTTCTGCTCCTTTGTTGCTGTTAATTCGCTGTCTTGTACAGCGGTCGTAACTCTAGCCCTTCCTTGGCTAAACCTCCGAGACGCGGAATCCATGCTAAGAAATTGATTTCATAGTCTATGGACCACAGAAGGACTCGCATTCAACCATCGTGCCACGTCTGACTGACTTTGGCCTGCTTCGAGCCGGCCAATAGAATCTCCACCGCTGTTCATTTGGCAAATGATGTTTCGAGATCATTCCTACAAAATGGCTATTTCGAATTTCTTTACTCACATTTTCAACACAAAACAATGATCCACTCCAAAACACCCGTTTTTATGCCACTGATTACGCAAATTAAAGCAAACTAGACTAATTTGCATACGATATGCTCACTCGACATCTGGTTACATGAACAAATTTGGTGAGGATCGCACAAGTTTTTGGCGAATTATCGCGATTTTTCTCATTTTTCCATAATTTATAGAAACCAATGTATTTGTCGTCTGCGTTAAATCGTTTATTTTGATAAAAAGAGACTTCGATTCCAAAAAACGCTATTTTTGCGTACTTTTGTTTAAAGTGAATACGTGCATAGCGTTCAGGTTCAACTGATACTGAATGAATACTTCACTACCACCCATCTAAACACAACTAAAGAGTCCATGTCAACTTGGTCTTGTCATCCAGGGCATTTTCCAATTTACTGCATTGATTATTTATCTTTTCTCTATTGGATAGCTCCTTAACTCACAATCAGTGTTTTTCCCAGAAACTGAATTAGGGGCGGGGATCTTCATCCCCGCTCCTAATTCAGTTTCTGTGAAAGAGATAAAGTTACAAATACCTAATAGATAATCAAAGAAGAGAAGATATCTGAAGTTTTCTGCGGATTCCTATCATTATCCTGTACCATCCTTGGTACAGGATAATGATAGGAATCCGCAGAAATCCAAGAGGGGTATAGGTGATGTACACACATAGAAATTATCTAAATACTCTCTGTGATCTAATTTCATGTAGCTTGTGAATTCTTCAAGTTTCATAATTTATATCACTTCCTCAAAATGTAAAATACCTCTGTTCAGGCATCGACCTGGAAAAAAAAATAAGGAAGGGTGGGGGGGGGGGGCCTTGTCATATTTTGCAGCATAACATTTTCTCCTCCGTTTTAGGGGGCGAGGTGGCTCAGTCGGTAACACTCCACACTCGTAATCTGCAGTTCCCAGATTCGAATCCCGCCTGGGTCGACGTTGAGATTTATCTCTTCAAAACTCTCCGCCCGCCCTCGGTTAGTAGGGGACACCGATCGACTTGAAAAGATCCCTCATCCGTCGAATGGGACATTAAGCCGTGGCCACGTGTGCAGGAGAGCCATCCCCTGTGCACCTTAAAGAACACGTTGGAATGCCTTAACGGGAGTCTACCATCTATCTCCCAACAAATGTCCAGCGAGTCCCCTCCCCCAGCCTTCTCTAAGCCCTCGGAGTCCTTGTGACCTGGCCATTTAACCCATTGTGCACAAAAACGTACCGCTTAGAAGTGAAACAACCCAACTTAAACCAACTCTGTAGCATTAAAAGAATTTTGGTACTGTAAATTGAAATTTGAAATTTGGCACTGTAGTCCGGACCACAACCCGAAACATTCTCTGAAAATTTGGAGCGTGTACGTTGATTTCCCGATGAGTTTATGGCTGCCACAGACATCTTCTTTTACTATATAGATGTATATTTGATAACGTAACTAATTTCTACAGAAAAGATTTTAATGGGACGTATAAAAGTTTATCGAATAATGAAGATTGAAAATGAAATGTTGATTGTTGTAAAATATATTATAGAGCAGTGGTTCTCAACATTTTATGCTTCACGTACCCCATGGAAATGTGTATGTAACTGGCGTACCCCTTGTATAGATAGATAAAACTATAGTTATAGTATAACAGTGGGAATAAAATAAAACACACATACACATATATATAACATATAGCTATAGTCTTTTGAGTCTCACGGCGTACCCCAAAAAATTTTACCGCGTACCCCACGTTGAGAACCCCTAGTATAGAGTAATAAAGATGACTTTATTTACAAGCGTTTCTACTCGACACGTGAGAAGTCAAAAATAGGGTGAATTTATACATACAGGGTGATTCAGAATTCATCATCAATATTTGGTGGGGAGGTAGGTAATAAGAAACGAAGGAGATTTCACATAGGAAAGCATGGGCGCATATGCCATGTAGTAGGGCAAAATGACCCCAGTTCAATGATGGAAAGAACACATAAGAAGGAAGTGGTAAGGAAAAAACATTTATTATCTTACATGTAACATTTCTTTGCATTGGTTGTACAGGCTTACAAGAGGTGCTAGAACTGCCGACCATGTGCTAGAATGCATGACTCACAACGGCGTTGCATGGACAGCCAGACCCTGTGGAAGATGCCTGGCATTTCCCGGATGTTTGAGGCAGCAACTGATATGCGTGCTACAAGATCCATAGCATTATCAACAGGGGTCTCGTACACCATGTTTTTCATAGCACCCCATACAAAGAAATCGATTGGAGATAAATCCGGTGAACGTGGTGGCCAAGAAACCGGTCCACCGCGGCCAATCCATTGACCACCAAACTGTCTGCGTAGGTAAGCACGCACAGCATTTGTGAAATGTGCAGGAGCGCCGTCATGCTGGAACCACATTCGCCGGAGACTACCATCAGGAACCTCGTTCAGAAGATCCGGTAACACAGTCGGAAGAAATGTTAGGTACTTGGCACCATCCAAACGGGATGGTAGTAAATACGGGCCCAACAAACAGTCACCGACAATCCCAGTCCACACATTGACAGCAAAGCGTTGTTGCGCAGCTCCAGGTCTTGTACCGTGTGGGTTCTGATGAGCCCACACATGCCAATTGTGTGTGTTGAAGACACCCTCTCGAGTGAACAACGCCTCATCGGTGAAAAGAACATACGTTGGGAAATTGGGATCAACGGCTGTTCTCTGCATGAACCACTGACAAAAAATAACACGCTTGGGATGGTCGTCTGCTGCCAATAATTGCACTCTTTGCAGATGAAACGGATGTAACCCTTCATCGTGTAATATCCGCCACGCTGTTGCTTGCGAAATTCCAAACTGCCTAGCCATACCTCGTGTGCTAGCACCAGGTTGTTCCTCGATTTCCTGTAGGACAGCTTCCTCTACTGCTACTGGCCGTGCCGATCTGCGCCTCCCTCGATTAATATTACTAGCAGCAAACGATCCTGTTTCACGCAGTTGGCGATGAATACGTGAAAACATTTGATGCTGTGGCACATGGCGGTTTGGGAAGCGCGCTGCATACAATTGCCTGGCTCGAAGACATCTTTCTCCTGCCGCACCATAAGTTACATGCATATCTGCACATTCATTCCACGTATACCGGTTCATGTTACTTCTGCAAATTCACCTTGTCGAATGACAACTGACTGCACGCGTCAAACAGCTGTGCTTCTGTATGAGAGGTGTGTACACACAGCGCCCTCTACACCACCATGCGTTCGTCTGCCCCCATACTTTCCTATGTGAAATCTCTTTCTTTTCTTATTCCCTTCCTCCCCACTAAATATTAACGATGAATTCTGAATCACCCTGTATATGCATACATTGTCAGCGGTCAGCTTCAGTAAAAATATTCTTCCAATATTCTTCAATATTTGTTAAGCGCGCTCCTCAAGAATGAAGACTGCTTAACAAATATATTATAGCTGGTTAAATACACTAATTTCTACTGGAAAATATGAAGCATCTTTTTTGGAAGTGATGAAATTATGAACAAGATAGGCGAGACAAGAAAATTATCGAAGGTGTCTTCTTATGTAATAAATACGATATAATATAAACGATCGTAGAGAAGCAATCGAGAAATCGTGTTAGTCCAAAATCTGTCCTATTTTAAAAAACGTGTTAATCGGGACTGAGTGTACTGATGAGAAGGAGAAATAAGGTTTTATTTTTATACTATTAAAAAAATTATATTAAAGATTTCCAGGAATACTTTTTAATATCTTAAAAATACATATAAATAAAATTTTAAAGATATAGATGTTAGGAACATCAAGAAATCTATATTGTTTCGTATTTTTTAAATCGACATGCCAATGATTCTTATTAATAGATGAATAGATGAATAGAAAGTGAGTTCATAATTGACTCTCCTCCTTGCACACGTTTCTTCCCGACGAGCGGATGTAAGTGTTCTCGCAGTGAGCGGAAGCGTTGTCGCTGTGCGAGCTGAGTGCGTGCTTAAAGGCCGCGATTCGAATCTGTATCAGCTCGCGCCGGATGTTGCTGTTGAACCAGCCGTACAGGATGGGATTGGTGACCGACGACGTCATCGCCACCATGTGACAGATGGCGAAGGCCAGGTAGAAATTCTCCGGAAGCATGGTGAAGAGCTTGAAGTCGGCCATCAGGTTGAACACGTTCCATGGCAACCAGCTGAAGGCAAACACGACTGTAATGAAGAAGAGCACGATAGTAGCCCGATTGTTGCGGCGCAGTTCCCTCTTTAGACGCTCGGACGTGCGTGGCGACCTGGAGGCGTTGTTCCTCCGGATGCTACGATTGAGATGTGACTTGATGCGGAAGTGCGTCACCACGAGCACGATGCTCGGGATGAAGAACTGCGCCACTAAGATGAGGACGGTATAGAGGCCCTTGGTGTAAGCTGAAGGCCACTGTTCGACGCACTTCTCGTAAAGCATGAGCCCGGCGAGACTGACAGAGGTGACAGTCTTCGAGAAGCAGATCGGGAGAGATAACACCAGAGAGAAAATCCACAGGATGGACGTATAAAGCACCATGTTGTTCTTGTTGCGCGTCTTCTGCGAACTGAAGCTAATGATGACATCTTGCCTGTCGATCGCGATGGCGGAGACGGTCGCCGAAGACACGAAGATGGTAATCCCTTGCACGAAAGGAACGCCCCGACACAAAAAGCTACCTAAATTCCACTTACGATGAAGTAATTCGACGAGAGTGAAAGGCATGCAGAAAAGGCAAAGCATAAGATCTGAGATACTGAGATTAACGACGAAGAGATTACGGGCAATCCTCAGCCGAGAATTGCCGATGATCACGGTGGAGACGAGTAGGTTGGTGCACACTCCGGCGATGATGAGCAGCACATAGCCGCTCACTATCGCAGATTTCGTCGAGCCTACGAACACTTGGTCGCTAAGGTGCTCCTCGAGGATGAGGACTGCTTGGCTGAGGCTGAAGTTAAAGAGTTCGAGAGTTGAATTCCTCGAAGAGTCGACCTGAGGCTCTAGAACATCTGTTGTGTTATTGGCTTGGATCATCATGGAAGAAGTGGACGGTGTCAATAAGAGAGGCTTTAAGTCATCAGTGAAGCGTAGGTGTTGAAAGCCGGTGGAGAAATCCAAAGGCGAGTTTCATATCTGTGAAATAGAGATGGAAAATAAGCTACAACTTTATAGAGGAGTATATAAGTTTTATATTAAGTATAGAGCAGTGTTACGAATAAGAGGTGCGACACTCTAGAACAGTAGTTCCCAACATTTGGTTTGTCAATCCGATAACGGAAGTGATACTGCCATCTAGTTTTCCACTATTTTAATACAGGAAATTATTTTTTATTTCCATGAAAGAGTGGGGATTTTATAAAATAATACTTGGTAAAAGGAGGCGCTATGAAATTATTTGAAAAAGGGTTCAAAAATGGTTGGGAACCGCTGCTCTAGAGGATCGGGAAAAAAGAAATAGCATGTATAGAAGAGATAATATTGTGGGAGGGGTGGCGAAGAATAAGGAATGACTACTTCCTTAAAAGTAAAACTATTTATTTTTCGTAACAGTTAAGAAATTTGACAAATTAAAAACGAAGACTGTCCTTCTTCATGGCGCTGAAATCCTGGAGAGAAGATCAACAATAAACTTGTTTTACCCCTTCAGCTAGAAGTCTGAAGAGAAATTTCTTAAGAGCTTTCTAGATGTTTCGAAAAAAGGGACTGACTCCATTTTTCAGTTACGTTTAATTGGTGTATGTATTATTAGTGGTCTAGTGAAGTGAGTGTGAGAAGTGAACGAGATTTCTCAAGGGTTTCAGTGATGAGCTAGAATTAATAATTGTGATTACAGAGAGTATAGCCTTCTGTATACTTTCAGCGATAATCAATTAAGGTAAATTTGTCATTATAGTAGAACCAGCAAGATTCCCCGGCGTTGCTCGGGCCTTAATATAATGACTCAGAGTAGCATGGTCCCAGACGTATTCCGAATGGGTCCGCTGACACACGTTTACATTCGGAGTGATATCACTGGTGGGGGACGTTTTCGAGAAATACTTGGCCGATTGGTCCCGAATTTGGTGTGGTGGTCAGTCCCACTTGCGTCTTGATGTACAAGGTTTAGAGATCGTGTTCCTAGCTGTGATGGGTTAAGATTAAACCCACTGCATGTGTTCGTAATCCCTGAGGGCGCTGCCGTCGTCTACATTGTAAATAGATTGTTGAAAATTAGAAATGGGTTAGGTTGTTTTACCTCTGAGTGGCACAGTTTAGAACACAATGGTCTAAATAGCCAGGTCACAAGGATCCTGAGTGCTCAGAGAAAGTTAGAAGGAGGGAATCCAGTGGACAACTATTATAAGACACAGTTATCCCCTGGTCCAAATATATAATAGATTACTTAAGATTGAGGTATCATTTCAAAAGCCGACGCTATAGCTCACGCACTTATTCTTGGCTGTAAGAAAATGTGTATAAATGCATTTTGCAATTAGGTTTGCTCTTAAATAAATCGCAAGTTGCTTGGTTAAATATGTTTGTCGTAAATTTATTTATTACATAGTTTAAATAAAGTAAAATAACTGATGTGTTAAATATTTCTTTCTGTAAATAGATCTTCCTGATTCAAGTCCCATTGGTATCATTTAAAAGCTGATTTGTGATATCAATAAAAATGTTCCTGCAAATATTTGCTTTGTAAGGCTGAAACTTGGAATAGGTTGAGTCAAAGTATTCAGCATATACAGTATACCTTAATACGATGATTCAAATTCTCGTGGATTATTAGTGTAAATAACATTACTTAATTTACTCAAGTTATTCTTGTGTAATATCTACGTTTTTGCTATTGGAATAATATTTACACATAGATTTCATCCTGCAACGGTCCCTTTTAATTATAATAACACGAAAAACAGGTGGTGGAGGTATTCAAATTAGCTGGTGTTTACATGAGACACTGTGGTTGCAGTTCATGACGGTTAGTTTAGGCTAGGTTATAATTCGAGAGTCTGGAATATAAGAAAATATTAATAGATTACTATAAGTTCAACCACGTTAAACATTTAGTGCCTTAATGTAAACTTGCCTGATTCATTCAAAATACGAGATATTGTGTGTAGTTGTTATTGAAACATTTAGAGCAGTGTCTCGCAAACTTTTTTTACTCTGCGGCGCACTGGATCTAATTTTTTTTTCCGCGGCACACCTAAAAAAATAAAAGCAAACTCTATATAATCGTCATTAGGTTTGCGCTTTGTTGAAGTCATCAGCCTGGTTTTACTTGAAGATTTGCTCTCGTTCTTTAATTCATAACTCGGTGTTTGTTTTAAATATTTGTCCATTCTATGGCTTGAAATAATCAAAAATTAACACCAAAATTTGGAAAAAGCTTGATAAATACTTACAAGATCCCAGTTGATAAAATCTGAAAGATTTTTATTAAAGCACGTCGATAGCACGTCGATATTAAAGCACGTCGATAACACAAGTCAAGTCAAAATGATATCTTTCGAATATCTAGTGTCAATTTGAAAATCTCTCGCGGCACATTTGGAATCTCTCGCGGCACACAGTTTGCGAGACACTGATTTAGAGAAAAAATAAAATTTTAATGTACTCGCAAGCAAACACGTTCGACTAAAATTTACATAATGTACTTTAATTAAAAAAATTATTTGCATTTTATAAACATCTGGATATTGTTGATACGTAGATTATGGTTTTATAATCGTTTTGAAACATTTAACAGTTAGCATTTCAAATTTATTTTGAACTAAGTAAACTTTTATCCGCATAAAACATTGTTTTGTCAAAACAAATTCAAATAACGTTTATATCAACCTTTAAAATTAATCTTTAATTAAACAAAGGGTTTTTTAAAAACTCTTTATAGGATAATTTAATTCTCTATATCAGTGGTTCTCAACCTTTTATGCTTCACGTACCCCCTGGAAATGTGTATGTAACTGGCGTACCCCTTGTATAGATAGATAAAACTATAGTTATAGCATAACAATGGGAATAAAATAAAACATAAATATATATAACATATATCTAGCGACCTTTCAGCTCTCACGGCGTACCCCAAAAATTTTTACCGCATACCCCACGTTGAGAACCCCTACTCTCTCTATATATAATAATTCTCATTTTACACTTTCCTTGTATTCCTCATTATTTCCTGGACAGCTTTTAAGCCTTTTATATAATTTGTTCTTTTAGGTAATTAATTGAAGTGTTTCGTCTGTGACCCATAGTTTTAATATTTTCTTTTTGGTGCTTTATCACGCATTTTCAATTAGCATGGCATTGTCCTCTAGTCCTTATTATCCTCCCCACTTGAATATACATCTAGACATAATAATTGCAAAACTGTGAAAATGCGAGTTCAATTTTATTTAAATTTCTCATTTCTGGTTAGAATACTAATTTAAGATAGTAGGATTGCATTTACAGTTTATTGAACAACGTAAAAAATGCAATGGATACATAGGGTTGGATTGTTTTACCTCTGAGCGGCACTTTTTTTGCACACCATGGGCTGAATGGCCAGTCACAAGGACCCCGAAGGCTCAGAGAAGGTTGGGGGAGGCGACCCACTGGAACAGCTGTTGGGAGACAGATGGTAGCCTCTCGTCAAGGGCATCCAGCGTGTTTTTAGCGTGCACAGGATATGGCTTTTCCACACACGGAGCCACGACTTAACATCCCATCCGACGGACGGCGGCCTTTCCAAGACCATCGGTGTCCCCTACTGACCGTGGGCAGGGCGGGGAGTTTTGCGGAGATAAGTCTCAACGCTGACCCAGCTGGGACTCGAACATGGGAATTCCAGATTACGAGCCTCGCGCGCTACCGACTGAGGCACTCACGCCCCAGATACATAGAACTTGTTTCAGCTTACTGTGACAAGCTTTCTGCAACCGACATGGGCCACCAGCATTATGTATATACGGCATTGTGTTTATTCCAAATAATGCAAGCTTCTTGGCGCTATCTCGCAGCTTGTGGGTTGGGTTGGGTTGTTTTACCTCTGAGCGGCACTTTTTTGCACACCATGGGCTAAATGGCCAGGCCACAAGGACCCCGAAGGCTCAGAGAAGGTTGGGGGAGGGGACCCACTGGAACAGCTGTTGGGAGACAGATGGTAGCCTCCCGTCAAGGCCATCCAGCTTGTTCTTTAACGTGCACAAGGTATGGCTCTCCCGCACACGGGGCCACGGCTTAACGTCCCATCCGACGGACGGCGGCCTTTCCAAGCCCATCGGTGTCCCCTACTGACCGTGGGCAGGGCGGGGAGTTTTGCGGAGATAAGTCTCAACGCTGACCCAGCTGGGACTCGAACCTGGGAATTCCAGATTACGAGCCTCGCGCGCTACCGACTGAGGCACTCACGCCCCAGATACATAGAACTTGTTTCAGCTTACTGTGACAAGCTTTCTGCAACCGACATGGACCACCAGCATTATGTATATACGGCATTGTGTTTATTCCAAATAATGCAAGCTCCTTGGCGCTATCTCGCAGCTTGTGGAGTTAGTGGTTCTGTGAACTCGTTCCCTAGCGTGATGTATATTCAGCGTGAAAATCTGGTGCTTGTTAATCTCGGTTCTTGACTGTGCCATTATAGCAACATCTTTTAAAGTGGTTGTTATTTATTCCCTTCTTCTTTAAAGCTGTTTCTCGACGGTGTTTGCGAACCAATGTCATATCAACGATGTCAAACGCATTTATATTTAACGCCAGTTGAAGCGTGGATCTCTGGATATTTGCCATTACTTGTTCTTCCCCTATGTTGACTTCTCCGGTTAGCAGGACATGATGCTGTATTATACATGAAACTATTTTTGTTTTGTTTTTTTAAGTGGTTCAACAGTGCGCTTTCTGTTTCGTGATTTTTGTCACGGTGATATGTTAGTTCTCTGCTTGTTGGTGTCGTTATTACGTGCAGCTAACTTTAATAAGAAACTATGATAATTTTTATACTCTAACATAAAGAGTAACTAGAAAGTCGAATATAAATAGCAACTAGAAAGCCAGTATAAAAGAGTGTCTAGAAAGCCCAATGTGAAAAGTTAATAGGAAGTGCAATAAGAAGCGTAACCAAAAAGCGGAATATAAAGAGTTGTCAGAATGCACAATACAAGAATAACTAGAAAGTTCAACATAAAGATCAACTAGAAAGCCCAATCACTCTGCTGCATATGGAACTATGAGTATATACAGGACGATTCAAAACTCTTGGGCCAAACTTAAGGGGTGATAGAACACACCTAAACAAGCACTTTTCGTCATTCTCAAGCGGTCGAAACTCAAGCGGTGAAGCACTAGAGTGCGCTTTCCAGTGAACACTTGTAAGCGCTGGTTTTCTCACTCGTCGTCATTTCTACCGTGGACTGCAGAACGGATGGATTGTTTCATGAATCAGGGGAAGGCAGATATGCATTTCACGTACGGAGCTGCGGACGGGAATGCGAGGGAAGCCATCCGTTCTGCAATCGACGGTAGAAATGAAGACGAGTGCGAAAACCAGGGCTTATAAGTGTTCATTGGAAAGCGCCCTCTAGCGCTTCACCGCTTGTGAGCTCCGACCATGCATTGAATGACGAAAAGCGCTTGTTTAGGTGTGTTCTATCACCCCTTAAAGTTTGGCCCAAGAGTTTTGAATCACCCTGTATAAAGTGTACACACTTACAAAGAGAACGAAGTTTTGTCATTTTACAAATTTAGATCTCTCTATCGGTGGGTATTCAAATTAATGTTAGTTTCCGAACATGCGAAGAGCAACATTTTAGTAATACATATCCAAATAAAAAAGATTTTAAAATTTATCTTTAAATAGTTGAGTTTACAATCGATTCCAGGTGAAGTATGCAAGTCCAGTCTGCCATTGTAAAACCCTCGACCACCATATTCTTACACCTAATTATTTCACTTCTCGCATAAATAGATTGCAATAAGTTTTTTCAGTTCCACTTTTTGCGTCTTTTAAAACATTTTTTTTGGAAATTCAAACTAATGGAAGATCGCTAAAGTACAATACAATTTTTATTTTCATAAATTTGAATACATTGCATTAGTTATTGTGTTCATTAAAACTAAACATAATGGAAACGTTTCAAACCCCAGGAGTTACAACTCGCCTGTGATTAAAGTACTTCACATTATTATACGAATTATTTCTATTTCAATAAAAACAGTACAAAGGTGAGAAAGAATATATCTATATCTTGATAATTAGAAGACAAACAGCGGGAAAATCAAGTAATAATTTCAACAGTTTCATATTGTTAAGCCAATCGGAAATGTGTTTTAAAAACCTACTTATATTCTTTTCAGTTTTAAAAAAATTAGATAACGATTTAAAAAGTTTAGAAGGGTAAAGTAATGTAACTTTTTGTACAATGTTGATGAGAGCGTTCCGTTATTCCAATGGTAAATTTCGCGAGTCATTACAATGTGCTAGATATGTCGAGACTTTCAACCTGCATTGAAAAGAACAAGAGCATTCCACTATTATTACTGACATTTATGCCTAATTTCACTAGTGGAAAGTACACCAAATATTTATTTAATTACAATAACATCGTGTGTCATTTTTAGCTGCACAAATCGTTAAAAGAAAGTAACAGAGAAATGATATGTGTTACTTTCAAAGATATGTTTTTGTAAGGTATAAAAATCGTTGAAGTGAAAAATGGAGAAGTAAAAAATGAAGAGTAATTATTCATGTGTTCAAATTTATTATGCCTATTGAGAAATTTTCTGCTGAGGTCCTGCCATCCTCACAGGCCTTCCACTTTGGCATATAAACTGACAGGCTCCTGTCAGACCTCTGTGGCAAGCAGCTGCTTGAGGGGGTATTTATTATTTTTTATTGAGAAATTTGTTCCAACATTAAATCAGCAACATGACATAATCATTCGTAGAGCGACTTTGGTTGTTGCATGAAGTTGACCAAAAGGGACGTAATTGAAATATATACATCAATATGCGCAGAAAACGGTGGGCACATGCAAATGTGGGAGTGACGGTGGAATAGAAATTTGGTGTAATTTGTTGGAAACGGTAATTTGTCCGAGGAGAATTTATTCGAAACGAAAACTGTTCAACGGGAATTTGCTCGAAACGGATATTTATTCGAAGAGAATTTGTTCGAAACGGAAATTTGTTCGACGGGAATTTGTTCGAAACGAAAAGTTGTTCGACGGGAATTTGTTCGAAGCGAAAAGTTGTTCGACTGGAATTTGTTCGAAACGGAAATTTGTTCGGCGAGAATTTGCTCGAAACGGAAATTTGTTCGACGAGAATTTGCTCGAAACGGAAATTTGTTCGACAGGAATTTGTTCGAAACAGAAATTTGTTCAACGGAAACTTGTTCGAAACGGAAATTTGTTCGACGGAAATATGTTCGAAACGGAAATTTGTTCTGAATGAAAGTTGTTTGAACAATATTTTGTCGACAGTTTGAGAGACCGACAGGGGGCGTTCACCTCTATAAGGTCTTTTTGGCTTTACTACTCGGAGATTATCGGAGAGGAAGTGGATCTGGGAAGAGCGGTGACAAAAAAGGTTTCGTTTTAAATTAGGTAGAGTAAAACAATTGTTTCCCAGACAGTCTAGGTACTATTTAATTCCTCCCAGTTTTCATTATTCTTATCAGCTAGCCGAAGAGTTAGCAAACTTCGCTACTGATAAACCTCGGGTTTCTACTGAGGTCCCGACATCCTCACACACCTGGCTGTTAGACCTTTGTAACACGCAGCTGCTTGAGATGTTTATTTTTATTTCGTTTTCAAAGTAAACGAGATAATCGTTTCGCTTTTTCGCCTGTCTGTCCGTCTGTAAACACGGAACTTTTTTGTTTACAGATATAAATTAAAAATTATCTTTGTGTTGGATAGGTATTGATGAAATATTACGATATGCACTTTCCAAATATCTCTAAAGCTGTAATTACCCCCTCTAGCGGTGGAAAAAGTTGCAAATTCAAAAATTTAAAACGAATATTGCAAACGATGTATTAATGCTAGAAATTTGAAATTTTGGTGGTGGAATGTGAAGGTTACGAAGTTTCGATTGCCAGCAATGAGTTGATTCCTTAGACCCAGGGTGGGTGGGAAAACACAGCTTTTTGTTTTAGAAGATGTATTGTTTGTTTTTAGAGATAAACGAAAAATTCTTTTTGGGTTAGATACTAACTGATAAAATATTATGATTCACGCTTTTTAAATCCTCCGAAAAGTGTAATTGCGCCTTCTAATGGTAGAAAAATTTGCAAGTTCCAAAATTTCAAACAAATAATGCAAACGACGTATTTAAAGCCAGAAATTTTGAATTTTGGCTTGTGATGTGAACGCCATATGTGTCTATTGGCAACAATGATTTCACCTCTTAGACTCGGGGGGGGGGGAGTAGAAAGACATTTTTTTTTTGTTTTAGCAGATAGTTGTTTGTGTTTAGGGATAAATGAAAAAATCTTTTTAGGGTTAGATAGGAATTGATAAAATATTATGATTCGCACTTTAGAAATCTTTATAACACTATAATTGCGCCCTCTCACGGTGAAAAAGCTTGAAAATAACAAAATTTCAAACGAATATTGCAACGAGGTTGTAATGATAGAAATATGCAATTTTGGTGGTGGAATGCGAACGTCATGAAGTTTCCATTGGAAACAATGAAATTGATAATTAGAAAACTCTTTCTTATTGGATTGATACTAACAAAATATTTTAATTCGCATTTTTTAACACTTTGTAGTTTTAATATTATATCTTTACAGATCACTGAAATGATGAAACGGCAGAACTGTTATAGAGTTTTGCAAATAACATGTATAGAATAGAAATTTGAAAAATCAGTGGAAATTTTTAAGAGATATTCCATTGAAAACTATACAACGTTTTAACTCTGCAACGTTTTAGATTTAAGAATTAAAAGACGAATACTTTATTTTGTATTATTGCTAACGAAATATTATTTGCATTTTTTCCATCAACCGCTAGCTCAATTTAAAACTTTTAAGGAATGAAACAGCAGGTAAAGGAAAACTTCTTTCTCTTTGAAAATGAAATTCTCATATGCGCCAGAGGTGTCTAGAGGGTCCTTTTAGTTTTATTTAATCTTCCTATTGCTTTTCGCACGTCATTTGTCGGTTTCTTTGTTTGTAGATTTGTCAAGCAGTTGTTCCACCATATCTTTTGAACGCGATGAGGATTTACGTATCAAACGAAAGCTTGTGACGCAGGGAGTGTCATAGGTATAAAAAAATTGATGTCCCATGCTTTCTTCCACCCCCAAGAAAGGGGAAATACGAAAGCGATTGTTCCTTTATATTTACAGAACGCGAATGCCAAAAGTAACAAGCCATACGTCAAATGAAAGCTTATGATGCGAGGAGTGTCACTGATGATATAAAACTGGCCTTCCATGGTTTCTTCCCCCTAAAAATGGGAAATATGAACGCGATTGTTCGGCTATATTTTCCGAAAGCGAAGGGCTACAATTACGAGTTAAGTGTCAAATAAAAGCTCATAAGATGTGGTAGAATCTTTCGAATTTTATCCTTTACCATTCTCTCTCCCCTAGTTGGGGGGGGGGGGGAGATTTTCTCGGGGCTGGACCTTAATGAGATACATTTCAGATTAAAGCTTGTCACGTCTCCAATGTCACGGGCTACATTAAACACTACTGCAAAAACAGGGGGAGGAAAAATGAGGTCGATGCTCATGTATCAAATGAAAGTTTCTAAAGGTAGGTGTTTTTAATGACAAAGAAAAAATATAAACAATTTTAAAAACTTTAAAAAGTAATCTTCCCATATGCGCCCTAAAAAGTAGAAAATAAAACTAAAGCATATCGATCATGCAATCAGTCACTGAATTCGTATTCACTTGAAAGGATGATAAGGTGCCGATTTTTCTACTCAGCAAGATTGGCGGCGCCCTATTTTCTTTTGAAGTGAATCGAACTCAGTGATTGACTGCACCATCGATATTATTTAGGTTTATTTTCTACTTTTTAAGGCGTATATAGAAAGATGGGTACTTTTTAAATTTTTTAATTTATTTATATTATTTTTATTTGAAATACTGGTGTTAGTGTTATTAGAAAACAACTTACAGAGTTTAAAAAATATTGCAGTTTATAATTTCGAACAACCCTTTCTCTATAAGAAGCTGACTGTAACTTAACGTAATAGCGAAAACTGCGAAAAAATAAATGGCGGCAAGTTTGACTCGAAAACAAGAAGGTTTGCACTTTACACTTAAAAAGAAAGATCTAAACCACGATGAGCCTTTTCACCCCCCCCCCCCCCCCCGCATGCCCTTCCAGATGCTGTTCAATGACAAAGCACAAAGCCTATAACGCTAATGCCCTACGACGAGCCCTCTTCCAGCGGTCTCTCAGTCTTTCGGAAAAAATTCCGTCAAACAAATTTCCGTTTCGAACAAAATTCCGTCAAACAAATTTCCGTTTCGAACAAAATTCCGTCAAACAAATTTCCGTTTCGAACAAAATTCCGTCAAACAAATTTCCGTTTTGAACAAAATTCCGTCGAGCAAATTTCCGTCAAACAAATTTCCGTTTCGAACAAAATTTCATCGAAGAAATTCCCGTTTCGAACAAGTTTCCATCGAGGAAAATTCCGTTTCGAACAAATTTCCGGCGAACAAATGTTATCGAACAAATTTCCGGTACCTGCAATAGCACGTTACCACATATAATTTGTATAAGAGACAAGAACAGAAAACCTGTAATGGGATAAATAACGGGATAAATGCAGAAAATCTCATTTCTAGTCTCCGTCGCATTGTGTTTGGGTTTAAACAGATTTGTCGCAGTAATAATATGTCAAAGAGATAGCATATGGATGTCCTTACACGTAATTGGGCCATCGGGATGTTGGAATCTGGCCGAACACAGAATGATGTTGCCAGGGCAATAGGTGTGCATCAGTCTGTAGTGCCAAGAAATCAAGATACCAAGAAACAGGAAACATTAGTTGTCCATGTTTGCAAGGGTCGCCCACAACTGACATCGGCTGGGGATGACCGCTATATGGCACTAACAGCGAGAATTATCAGCCCCATGTCAGCGAGAGAGCTCGCTGTAGAGCTGTCTGCAGCTCGTCGACGAACAGTTTCGAGGCGAACAATATACACCACTACTAGAAGGCTTCATGAACAAGGACTGTATGCGAGACAACCTATAATTTGCATTCCACTCACTCCGTCAGAGAGAAGAGGCAAGTTGTAGTGGTGTAAACACATGGACTAGACAACAAATAAATGGGCCGATGTTCTGTGCGAACCCTGATTCGGTCCACAGAGTGATAGTCGTCGTGTTGTTATCTGCAGAGAACCCAACACCCTTTATCACCCCTCGAACATCAGAAAAATACATTACAGAGATGGTGATTTACTGGTTTGGGGTGTCATTATGTCACATTGCTGGACACCGCTCCATGTCTTTTCTGGAAGAACTTTCACAGGCCTCAATTATAGAGACGAAATCCTCTAACCTAAGAGAGGCTTTTTCGGGGTGCTATTGGCTCACAATTCTTATTTATGGACATTTTGGAACGATCCACACAGGGCTGCTTTAGTGGATGATTTCCTTGAAAATGAAGACATCCAGTGTACGCCATGGCCAGCATTTTCACCGAACCTAAACCCAATAAAACATGTGTGGGATGCAATGGAAAGATGGATTTTAGGTCGTCAACCTCCTCCCAGAACTCTTCTGGAGCTCTGATCTGCTCTAGTACAGGAGTGGGATTTAATGCCACAGGATCTTCTTACTGCACTCGTCAACAGCATGCAACGTTGATGTGCCACTTGAATCACTGTAAGGGGTCAATCAGACACCTTACGGAACTCTCGTCTCACACCTTACGATTACTTCAATAGTGTCATGGCAGGAGCGAATGCTTCTTGGAAGTTTTTCTCCAATTGCCACCCTATTGAACTACAGTCCATTACTATACTTTATGCTGCGATTTATGTCACTTATATTGCGTTATAATAGTGTTTCCTCTATTTTGTTTCCTTTTTCCATATTCTATCTGCACTATATCGCCAATGTACTTCTATCTTCTCCTATTTTCCATTTTATCCATTTTATCAACTATGCTTTTGGACACCAGTGTACGTTTACCGCTTCTTGTAAGCAGTCCTTTCAGATAAAACTTTCTACCCTGCAAGTGGAAGTTTTTTTTCTTTTCCTTTTTTCCTTTCCTATGGTATGATGCGCATAACCGATTAGGTTAGTAGGCAGCTGCAGTAGAATAATTTAGCATACTTTTTGAAGAAAAGTTAATTTTTTTCCTGGATTTTTTCTGGGCAGCAGTATCATTCGTAGCAGTGGTACACATGAATATAACGCACAGTGATTTCATACGGACGAACACTGATTACGACAACGAGAGTCTATACTAGAATTATTGGTTACAAGGATTTAGTTGCATAAGCAGCATTTATTTCATGCAAAATAAGGATGTAGCTCTAAAAGTTATAGAATCAAATTCAAGAAACTTTAATGATTCTGGGAATTGTCCGTACTGCAGGAACACATTAGGCGTGTGTTAACCATTTCCCTCCTTTCGGTTCAAATAATGTTCTCTGAAATTTCGGCGGTGAGAGATGTAAAAAAAGAGAAAGATACAGAAAAAAAATTTGAATAGGACCTATTAAGTGCATCTTTCTTTCCGCCTTTACTAAATCAGGTGCATTTAACACTAATGGGCTGCAATAGGTAAAGAAAAATATTTTTCCGTCTTTTTCTACTTTTATGTCTTCGGCAGAGACTGATGTCACTTCTTCTCAATTGAAAGTGAAACGAAGACGCCGATATTTAGAAACGAAAAAACAACATCAGAATCTTGTCCCCATTTTTAAAAAGGAAGCACGTTCCCAAGTTGCTTTTAGAAACATTCTTGATTCAATTTACGAATCACTTAAAAATATCTCTCAAGGCCTGGAAGAACCTTAGCTCTTTTGTCGTTTTAGTTATTTCTCTCGCATTTAGAATGTGCGCCAGAAAATTTCGAAAGTTCCAGCAGAAGTTTTCGGAAAAGTTTGCTCCTGGGAGGATTTCTATAATTAACAGAAAAACACGAAAAACGATCTGGGATGAATATATTATAAATATATCATTCGTTTAATGAAGTTACCAAATCACGATGGGATTGTGATCGTAATAATGACGATTAATAACTTCTAAAAGGAATAAATTAGTTTCCTATTTGAAGTATTTATTCAGTGGGGGAAGAGTTCTTGGAAATCATGGAAACAGTGTTTTCTATATAATTCTGAAAATTAAAGAAAAAGTAAACCATTTTTGTAGGTTCCTGGGGGTTGTCCAGTTTAATTTATCCACAGCGCCCCACAGGTAAAGAAATATGCCTTTGGTTTGTTTCTGATGTTGGGCTTTCGGCATTTAAGAATTGAAGAGTGATGATAAACTCCAAGTTGCAACAAAACAAAGGTTTAATTCTGAAGATATTTACATCTTCAGATGTCTCCGTGAGAACTGACTTTGACTACTGGCTATGTTGGCTACAAACAAGTTGCGTCTTCTGCGCACCAAACAGAGGAAAACCTCTCACCTCGTGAATTACCTATTCACCGAGCAGCCGCAGTCGTTTGGTCTGCTCACTACAGCTAGGTTAAAATTGGGACCGACAAAGTGTAAACTGTTCCAGCAAGAAGTTCATTACCTTGGTCATGTGATCACTACATCAGGGATTAAGACTGATCCTAGTAAGATAGAAGCTGTAAGAGACTGGCCTCCACCACAAGATATTCATCAACTTCGTAGTTTTATTGGACTTTGCACCTACTATAGAAGATTACAGACAGAACTACCTGATTTTGGCGACGGGAGTCTGGCGCCCTTCTTCCGGCGGCACTGTACTTCCGGTCCCATGGGATAATCATTTGGTCTGTGCTCCAACATGAAAGGAGCCAGGCCGGAAAGAGAACTAAAACTGAAAAATAACAGAACTAAGGAAATTCAAAGCTGAATAAGACTTTTCACCCTGCTTCCATAAAATTTGAGAAATAATAAAAAAATTTCATAAATGAAGGATAAAATATATTTATTTTCATAGGATTTTCGTGGCACTCCTTCCCTACCACTTGATTTCTTTCGCCAACTCCTAATATGCTCTCGATCATGTTAATATTTTTTATTTGGCAATGCTATTCCTCTCTTAGCGAAAAAAACTAAAAATCAGAAATAGCTAAAGCTCTTCTGGTTTCACTTGAAACATTTTTACGATTCGTAAACTGAATAAAAGTTATTTATAAAGCAAACTGAGAATATTCTTTCTTTTAAAAAAATACGGGAAAGATTCTGTCATTTTTCGTTTTTAAATATCGGTTCTTACGTTTCTTTTTCAGTTGCACAGATATCAGTCTTTCCAGAGGACATGGTAGAGAAATATACAAGCATATTTTTGTTTATCTGTTTAGCACTTAGTCATTTATCAATCATCTGATTTAGTAAAGTCGAAAGATTGGAAATGATTGTTTCACCCTTAGGTGGCAATATTAGTGAACATAATGGACTAATGACAGGTCACAAGGAGCCCAAGGGATCAGAGAAAGTTGCGGAACGAGACCACTGGACGGCTGTTAGAAGACAAATGGTAGCCTCCTGATACAATCATCCAGCGGATTCTTTAACATGCACACCGTTCACTACTTAACATCCCATCAGACGGACGGCAGCCTTTCGAAACCTAACGTTGTACCCTTTCTGACAGAGGGCAGTGAGCAGAGAGAATTCACGACCCAGGCCGGTTGGGCTCTCGAACCTGGTAACGACAGATTTCGAGCCTGGGCGCTACCGACTGAGCCAACTTCGCCCTACTGAACTTAAATGCCTAGCCGAAGTTTTCTTCCTACGAATGCCATTATTTATTTATTTACTGCCCCTCACGGAAGTTAAAAAACAATAGTTGTTCGTTTCATAATTTACCGTGAGAAATATATCATCTGGCGTTTTAGGAACAAGTTATCGACGCAGCTGCGAAGGTGCTAAGTGAGGCTTTATGGAAGAAAAAGAAAAATTCTAGAGTGCTTTCGATTAACTTGCTACAGAAGGACATCTAATATCGTCTTCTTTAAGCTTAAAAGCGCAGCAGATCGATCAGAGTGGGGAACTGAATTTTCGACGTCAAGTGAAAGGCTGAAGCAGAGGCAAATGGGTCACTAAAGTGAAATTTTGATGACCAAACACATATACGTAAAGAGCATATTCATATCTCCGATTAAGAGATGTTGAATTATCTATCTTTTACGTGTAGAAAAGTTTCAATTTTCCCTATTGAAATTTTCAAACTTTAGGAATCCCAAGCATCATGAACACTAACCAGAAATATAAAGTAAATTCTTTTTGTCAAATGTTTTAAAAATAATATTATTTATCTCTGAATGAAATGCTTAAATTTATAAAGAATAATTCATCAGAACCTAAAATGTTTAAATTCTTTGAGAAGGAAATCGTTAAATACACCGGTTCCCAAAATAAAAGAAAAATGTATAAATTCGTACGTAACTCGAAGTATTTTTAATGGAATGCAATGAAATTTGGTAAAGAGGTTTATTATTGCATTATAAATGTAAATCAAGCAGAAGAAATTCATGATCGTATAATGTGCATGCGTTAAGATCATAATCGCGCAACTGACATGAAGGAGCAGTCCATGAAACGATACTTAAAGTATCGTAAGACATGCGGTTAATATGGAGTATGATCAACCCTGACAGCCATGTGGCTCAAGCAACGATTCCTCATATTTTATGAGGGTATTGATGAGGTCTTGAAAGATTAATGACCACTCCTCGACAAGTGCTGTTCTGAGTTCGTAGAGTGTTCTGGGAGGGGCTGGCGTAATAGAGTGTTCTGGAAGGGGCATCTCCTTAGAGCATCCCATTGTCGTTGGCTGCAATTTCGAACGATTACCCACTCTATAGCAGAGGACGATCAATTAGTCCCTTGATTAAATCTCCATTGCTTAGATGAAATAACAGGTTCGCGGTTGTTACACCCGTACCGACGTGTGCCTCAGAGTTTCTACGCCAAATGATGTGTAGAGATATGTCCAACAATTCACGCACGAGAATTGTATAGGGACCACAAAGTTTATTCACATTTATAAACAATCACGTGCTGGGGATGCACTCGACTCCGTCGGCCTTTGCTGCTGCAAACAATTATGCAATGAGGTGGAGAACCGCACACTTTGCAGATTTTCGCTTTACCGACCTCAAACTCGGCGAAAGGATATCCAACCTTTGCCTACAACGTGGTTCACACATAACTCACCCCAGTTCCACAGAACTTTAATTGGTTCACCAAGAACTGAACTTGATTCTCCCATAGAATGGAACCCTCTTCTTAAGGGATTTTGTTTGAGTAAGAGCGGCGTCCCTTGAAGCGGGTTCAAACGTCCTTCCTGATTGACAGCGAGGCTCAAGACTGCTGTTTACTCTCGCTGCCGTAGTCTCCAGCGCCTGCACTCACGCCCGAAGCTAGTTGTAAATAGTCGTAAAAAAGGGCTTTTGGACTCGTCAGCCCGTGAAGGTAGCCATCTCAGACCCGAAAACAACAGTTATGAGTGACATCGCCACAACAGCACTTCCAAAAACACACTTAATACATAAAACATTTACAACAACAAAAATACAATAAAAATGCTACAATAAATAGAAATAAATAAATTAGAGGGACATGATACCCATACGTGCTCAATGGGATTGAAGCCAGGAGATCTGGGTGGCTACTCCATTCGGCGAATATCTTCTTTGAGAAAATCGTCGACAGCATGAGCTCGATGAAGGCGGGCCTCATCGTCCATAAGAATAAAATCTGGACCGACGGCTCCTTGGATAGGGCTGATATATGGGTTCAGGAACTCGTCTCTGTACTGCAGGGCAGTAACAGAGTCACTCAGAAAGATGTGCAGGTATGTACACCCGTTCGTCATGATTCCTGCCCCAACCATCACGCCACGGCCACCAGAGTAATCCTTTCTCTGATGTTCGAAGGACTGTTTACAAATACCTGGTTCTCTCCAAATGTTAATGCGTCGTGAATCAGTACTTTAGCTGAATCGCGATTCATCTGTGAACATAGCATGCGCCCACTGGTCTGGACTCCAAGTGTGACGTTGGCGACTCCACGTTAAACGAGCTCTCCTGGCGGCTGGAGATAGAGGGATACAAATAACAAATCTCCTGGAAAAAAGGCATGGCTCGCGAAGTCTACTGTAAGCAGTAAGTCTTGAAATCCTCGATCCTGTATATATTGCTGTCGATAATTGCTTAGAGGGCATCACTCTGTTCCTTCAGGCAGTAAAATTCATATAGCGATCGTTTGCAGCAGTTGTGGCTCTGGGACGGCCTTCTCCTGGTCGACGACGAACGTCTCCTGTCTGTCGAAACTGTCTCCAGAGTCTTGATGGGACATGCGCCGCCTTGATAGGACATTTTGTGGAGCATTCAATGATGAAACTTCCGTCTGGGACTGACCTACTTCCATCCTTCCTATCATTTCCTACCGCTGAAAATCATCCATACGTCTTCGGGACATAATCAGTTCGACGTACCACTGAAGTGAAAGCAAGAGTTGACTAGAACAGCTACAAGCTGCAAGTAGACTAGCGCATCTTTTTAACGCGTTCCTAATTTGCATGTTCCTGCTTACGTGCGGCAACTGTAAATGCAGGATAGTTTTCTGCGTAGCGTATTTTCGATGTTCGCCTATTTTCAGTACATTCTTTTACATATATCGGCAGCTATATACGTTATAGTCGATTATCCTTCAATTTTGAGCACCATTGTAGATCCTAAATTTATTTATTGTTTTGGGAATGGAATCGTTAAACAGATCCTAAAAATCTTTAATGCTTTGAGAAGGAAATCGTTAAATAGAGCCCAAAGTTGTTAGATCCTAAAAAACGTAAAGAATTTTTGAGAGTTTGAAACTTTAGAAAGTGGAAAAAAAATCATCAGAGTCTTTGAAATTTAAAAGTAATGAGAAGAGAGCAATTAATGGTAGACAAATTATTTAAATCTTAAAAGGAAGAAGTTATTTATCGGAGTTTCAAATATTTAGAAGTAAAAAGAAGAAATAATCGGAGCTTAAAACATACGTAAGAAGAAAGAGAGTATAATGAATCTGCGAAAAAGTGCCAAAAAAGGAAAACTAATAACGCATTCGTTTTGCAAAAAACAAATGTTAAAACAGATGAAAGGATGAAATCGCATCGTACAAATATAATTGCATGTTAATTTTTCTTTCAAACTCTGGAATTGCGGCTTTTTTCTCCACAGCTGATGAGTCAAAAAGAACATAGATTGAAAGCATAAGTGAAGAAAAAAAAAACCTCTTGATAAATGTGTATCCTTCATGTAATCTAACCGAATCATAAAGGTATTAGTGTACAATAATTTTTTTTCTGAATCAATTTAATTCCCAAAACTGAAAAAGAAGTTGTTAGATTAAAAATATAATTGAGTAGCTGCAATGTAACCCAAATAAAACATAAACTATCAGTGTGGTTATTTTTTAAATCAATTCAAATATCTGAAACGATTCCGAGATTAAAGAAATACATGGCAAAATTTCTTTATGGTGTCATCCTCGTTATAAAAACGTTACTTATTTTTGTGACAATCCAGTTTCTTCGTATAGTTTAGTGAGGTACACTTTTCACTTAAAATCCTACATAATTTCTTCTAATGGCTCACAATTACCTTTTGCATCTATTGGCCTCAGGTTTTTCTCTACCACTATCAGAAGAAAAATTTCTTCCAATCCCGGTTTTTATTTTCGGAAAAGCCTCTTTTTTTTATCATCCCGCTTAATTTTGCGATCAACAAACAACCTTGTCGTCATCTAAGGAAGACTATTCTTCAGTCAGTAAGCCACAAAGGCGAACTGAAACAGCAGAGGGCCTGCTTTTGTTTTTTGTACAGTTTCCCGGATACGAAACCAACAATGCTCGTGTTACGACATTTGAGAGCGTCACCCAATAACATGGTCGCTGTCTTCCAGATCAGAGAGAGATTGGAAAATAAAAACTGATCTTCTCGTCGTCCATGCATTAAATCTAAAGGAGCATCTGAATCGCCAAGAGAAAAATTCGAGATGCAGAGGAAGAAAACGTTTCCTCTAAGACGTGTACCGCTGTACCCAAGTGTAGAATACATTCCGCAGAGTTGTTTACGAAGATTATCATCAGGTTTACGTTATTCAATTTCTATATAAACAGTCAGTATCAGATCGCAAACATGCTATAATCCTTTATAAATATCTATCGATAATAAAGATTTTTATTCGCAACATATGGAACAGCTCGAAAAAATTATTTTGAAAGTTAGGCTGCAAACGGTATTCCTTTCTTTACGCAGATTTCGTAAACACCTGATGAGTTATCGGAAAGTTCAACTGAATATTCAAAACAACTCAACTTTTTTTTATTCCGAAATAATGTCAAGAAAGTGGTAAACGAAGTATTAGAACAAAATGCATATATGCCAGATAAAAAATCTGAAAGATTCAATTCAGAATCATTAGCACATCCAGATCCCAATTTAATTTTTGAATTGACTCTCTCGTTTTAATTTTTTAAAAGGAAAGAAGGTACAGTCTCTCAAAAAAGTATCCGAACACTAAGGTTGATTACAGAATTCAGAAAAAATATCTGGCAACGATTTTTTTAGAAATTAGTGATCTGGCAAAATTCGTGTCACGTGACACGAAGGTTGCCAGATTACTAATTTCTAAGAAGAGTAAGAAGGTAGAGAAATCTGGCAACCTTCGTGTCACGTAACACGAAGGTTGCCAGATTACTAATTTCTAAAAATATCGTTGCCAGATATTTTTTCTGAATTCTGTAATCAACCTTAGTGTTCGGATACTTTTTTGAGCGACTGTAGGTGGTCATATTATTTTGATACTAGATCGTGTGGGCTCACTCACGGAAATATTGAGCGTGTGCAGTTACCGTTCACAGCAAACTGGAGCGTGTCCAGTAACTGCACACGCTGCAGTTTGCTGTGAACGGTAACTGGAGTGTGTACAGTTGCTGTACACGTTCCAGATATTTTTCCTGAATTCTGTAATCACGTGACACGAAGGTTGCCAGATTACTAATTTCTAAAAAAACGTTACCAGATATTTTTTCTGAATTCTGTAATCAACCTTAGTGTTCGGATACTTTTTTGAGCGACTGTACGCCCTTATACAAAAGACGGATAGAACCTAGAAGCTCTACTACGTTTATCCTTGTTTTCTCATACAATATAGTACAGACACATACAGGTAATGGACAGAAAAATAGAAACAACAAGGTTTGCGGAAATTCTTCGGTTTATGTTAAAGAACGGCGTCTCCATGCCACTGATAAAACCATGAAGCATACAAATGACATCCCAGAAGGCTTAGAGTCATGTTTATAAAGGCAAAACCGGAGTAACTGCATGTAAATATTGATACTATGTCGTCGAGAAAAGACCTTAGAGATTTCGAAAGGGACATGATTGTGGGAGCGCGTTTGTCAGGAGCCTCGGTCACTAAAACAGCTGAACTCGCTAATGCTTCACGAGGAACAGTTTCCAAATCATGTCTGCATGGGAATCTAAAGGGAAGACATCATCTGCACGTTGCTGTTTCCGATTTTGTTTTTCCATTACCTGTATATAAGACCATTCCCGCAGGTTTAGTGGTCACTTACGCTAACTACTGAACCAGATTGAGCTAATTATGTTTAGCAGATAATTATAATTTTAAATAGTTCGAGCATAGGAAGCTTTATGAAATCCTGCAAGATAGTACTACTACGTCTTTCAGATTTCTAAAAGACATCCGTTAAAGACTCCTAGCTAAGAATGACTTCTATAAGACGTTATAGGATATCGACAACATCTATTGATATCTGATGAATGTCGTGGTTTGTTCATCATTTTCTTAATACTATTTGAAAATGAGGGGAGAAATGGAGTTCCTTTGAATATCGGTTATCAGGTGTTTACGAAATTTGTTAGCAGCCTAGCTTTCGAAATCAGTATTTTCATGTTATAGACATCTTTTTGCATTCTTGGATATTCTATCATATTATGGATGCACTGTGAACATAAATAAGGATTTATTTGTCTTACTGTCTGCATTAAAGATACGCTGGAAGCAAAATTCTGTTGCCGCATCAGTTTGCAAGAAATTGCTAATATTAATGACTACTAAGTGAATAATAATCTAATTGAAATCCCTCCCTTTGGGTGCTTTAAACACTTCTCCACTAACATCTGCTTTACCGTCGGTTAGAAAAAGAATACTGGTGGTTTGGGAAAGACTGTTGCCCATCGGATGAGATGTTAAGCAGTAACCCCAAGTGCAAAGAGATAAAAGGAGATCTTGTACGTGTTAAAAGACCACGCTGGATGGTGATGAAGAAAAATTCTCTGTTTGGTAACAGTGTTGCATAGGGGGGAAAGCGATCCACTGGGTAGCTATCCAGTGGAACCCTTCCTCCTAGGCAACTTTGGGCCTTTAGAGTCTTTGTGACCTGCTTATTTTACCCATTGTGTGTGCAAAAACAGTGCAGTTTAGTTCAAAGGTGAAAACAATAAAAAACTAGATGAAAGTCACTTGCTATACACTTAACTTTAACTTTTGGTAAAAGTAAAACAAATAATTATTCAAAAGTAAATTTTTCTTGGAAGTACTTGCTTTTCATTTAATTATTTACGTTACGTAAATAGGAATATCAATAATGGACAATCAATAATTGACTAGCCCACCAGTTGATTGTGTATCGTTGTCCACTGGGAATCATCCTGATTTCTCAGTTCGAGCTTTAGCACAAGTTTCTCATATATATTTCAAGTTTCGATTTGAGCATAGCGGTTTCAGTTTTAATTTTTTTTTGCGAAAATTGCGCCGTGAAACTTCAAAAAACTTGGCAATATATATCTGTGCAAAATTTTGGAATTGTGTATATTGCAATAACAAGCTTTCGTTGTTTTGAAAAATTATCTTTAATAAAGACCCGCAAGGCCTATCCAGAAAAAGCACATTTTGCGTCTCATTAATAATCTAAGCCCTGTTTTTGCATTAACATTTCAAACAATACGGACAATACGGATATTGGACTTCTGAGAGATTATAAAAAGATAAATTCTCCTGAGTTAATGTGCATCAATTGATTTTTTTTTTATTTACTTATATATATATTCTACTTTTAACGTTTTGAGGTATTATTCTCACTTTGCGAAATAATTTGTTCTCGCTAAGAAAAACTGAAATGCCTGAAGTAACATCAATGAATCATTACAAAACAGTAATTTATTGTAGCTTCAATAGCGCGCTGATTCCGAGGATTATCTTCAAATCCTGCTGGGATTTTGTATCCTAACTTCGTGTGAGCAAACTAATATAAGCCTAATATAAAAAAAAGAGCATTAGTTTCTCTTAAAATAAGATCACATGAAATTCTTCTTAAAATAAGATCACAGGAAAACATTTTTCATGTATCGTTAACAAATTTCTTTATCATTTATTGACTGTTTTGTATTGTCGTTTTTATTTTAAAAGGAAACTTCGTTTAATTTTTTACCTTGAGATTGCTTTTGTGTAAAATATATCTATTTACTAGCAAACTTCTCGTTGAAATTTAATCTTATTTTCGAAGTGGAAAAATAAAAGTGGTCTAAATCTCTTCAGACACTGTATACATTACAATGTTCATCATTTTTGGAATTTGTTTTTCAACACAGGAAGAGGTGCCTAAGTTTGAAATGTTTGCAAAGTGTAGACCAGTTATTAGTATACAGGAATGAACTGGAATTTGGTTCCATCTATGGATATAATAGAAATTACATGCAATAACATTGAAGATAACTGTGCCTAATACGCAACAAGAACTGTTTGGTTATATTTTACAGGTGTCATTCATTGTAAAAACACAGCGCCGTGAAACTTCAAAAAACTTGGCAATATATATCTGTGCAATTTCTATTTACATAGATATGTTTATAGACAAAGTGAATTTTTTGTGTTTATCCTGACAAAAGTGATGTGCCTATCCTGACAAAATGAATGCTTTTATGTTCCTTTTTACAGTTTTCTAAGATATCAGAATTTTGCGATCCGTCTATATTTTAATAACCATACTGAATGTCAGTGAAATGATGTTAAAAAACGCAGTTTTTATATTTTTCTTGTTCCTTTGATCAAACAAAAACTAAAAGGACGCATACAGCCTTTGGCCATATGGGAATTTCGTTTTCAAAGAGAATGAAGGTTTTTCGTTTACCTACTTTTTCACTCGTTAGAAGTTTTAATTTCAGTTAATAGATGATGGAAAAAAATGCAAATAGTAGTAATTATAAAATATAAAAAGCATTTGTCTGCTATTTTCTAATTTTAAAGGTTCTAAAAAAATTAAAGGCTTTTCTCACACTTTTCTGAGAAATATGGGTAGATTTTTGCTGTCAGTGGAATATCATTTGACACTCTACCATCGAAATTTCAAATTTCTACAATAAACAGATCACTTGCAACATTCGTTAAAATTTCGCTGTTTCCATATTTAGTGATTTCTAACGATATGAATTAAACTGTCTAAGCATTTGAAAAACGGCAATTTTAGTATTTCATTAGTACTAATCCAACTAAAAAATATTTTCAATTATCTCTTAAAACAAATCAATTGCGTTTCCCACCCACCCTGGGAATAAGAGGTCAACTCATTGATGTCAAAATAAACTTCATGACCATCAAATTCCACCACTAAAAATGCAAATTTCTAACATAACTACATCGTTTGAAATTTTCGAATTTTCATCTTTTCCATCGTTAGAGGGCGCATTTATAGCTTTGGGAAGATTCGGAAAGTTCATATTGTAATATTTCGTCAGTATGCAACCTAAAAATAAGTTGCAATTTATCTTTAAAAACAAACGATTACCTGTTAAAATATTTATTTTTTTCATCCTCCCTGGATCTAAGAGGTCATCTCATCGTCACCATTGGAAACTACGTGACCTTCATATTCTACCACCAAAATTTCAAATTCGTAGTTTAACTACATCGTTTTCAATATTCGTTGGAAATTTTGGAATTTTCAGTATTTTCTATCGTTAAAGGGTGCAATCATAGCTTTTGAGAGATTCGAAAAGTGCAAAGCGTGTTATTTCATCAATACCTATTCAATAAAAAAAAATAATTTTTATCGCTATAAACAAAAAAGTTTCAATGTCTACAGACAGACAACAAAATGATTCAATTATCTTCTCGATTTTGTTTTCTGCAGTAAATAAAAATTCGGGTCTGACAGGAATTAAACTTGAATTCCGGTTTTATCAAAAAAGAAATTTTGAACCGAGCTCTCAAGTACTTGCTTTTTAAGTGGTAGTCGAAAATTGTTATATTAATAGCTCTCAGCAGCATTGACCGGAGCAAACAGCATCCTGAACAACTCCCATCTTGGGAGTTCAGATTATGTCCGCATGCCATGGAAGATAGATATTCAATTGTCAGGCAGGAGCCCTCATCCCGCAAGGACTTGCATGGAGATATTCTATTATTAATATAGATTATAACTGGAGATTATCCATAAAACCAAGGACTTCAACAGTATTAGGGAAAGAAGCATTTTCTATCCCTCTCAACAGGAAGAAAGTATCAGCTTTGCTGTGCTTACTCTATTTCAGGGACAAGGGCGTCATGCTCATCGACCCCCTAGTCAAATTTAAAAACAGAAATTAAACATTAAACATAAAATATACATGCAGTATTTAGCAAGAATATTTTTAAAAGACCAATACATAGTGCCTAAAAATAATGATGGCGATTTCGAGAACCAATATGTAACAAATTAATATACTATATTCGAGAAAGCAATATTTTAATTGAAGGCGTACCTTAAATAGTTTTGAACATGATGTGAACTGTTCAAGACCATGCTTTGTTCAATAGGTATTCCACGTATTCATTTTCGAGTTCCTTGCTCAGTTGCATCTCTTATTTTGGCTTTCAAACGATTCAGGTCTCGAATTTTGCCCATACAAGTATAATTCTTTAGAAAGCTCTGCAACAACAAAAACAAGGGTTTCTTAGTGGCCTAAGAATTATATCACCTCTGCCAAGAAATGTTGCACTAAGAACTTTCGTAACATCTTTTATGAAATGTGATGCTGCACCATCTTGTCTGGTGATCGCCCATGAAACTGTTTGAGTGGGGGGGGGGATGTACAGGTACAGCATTCAATGTCATACCTTTTGTTGTATTTTGGGACAGTGCTTACCGAGAATCCACCATCAGTTGCCGGACATCCTGAATAATGAAAAGGAAAACCGCATATTACATAGATAAGAGAAAAAATACCAAAAAATATATTAGTCGAACGGCGTTTTGGTTAATTCTGTTTTAATCCATAAACCTGAACCCTTAACTCTAATTTATTTCTTAATTCTTCTTTTGTTTCAAACTAACTCTATGGGGCGAAGATGGCTCAGCCGCTAGCGCGGCAGGTTCGTAATCTGCAGTTCCCAGGTTCGAGTCCCATCTGGACCAGCGTTATGATTTATCTCCGAAACATTCCTCGTACTGCCTGCCGTCAGTAGAGGACACCAAGGGCTTGGGCAGATCGCTGTCCATTGGATGGGATGTTAAACCGTGAAGAACACGTTGGATGACCTTGACATGAGACTACCATCTGTCTTCCAACAGCTGTCCAGTGGGTTCCCTCCCCCCAACCTTCCCTGAGCCTTCGGGGTCCTTGTGACCTGGCCTTTGTATGCAAATAACTACCGCTCAGAAGTCAAATAAACCAACTCTATAGTATCAAAAGTGGCTGCGGTAGCAGAGTGTGAGTCTGCTACTTTCAAAAGCATTAAAGAATCTTTTTTTCCTTCATTTTTTTTCGGGGCGGGGGTGGCTCAGTCGGTAGCGCGCCAGGCTCGTAATCTGTAGTTCCCAGTTCGAGTCCCAACTGGGTCAGCGTTGAGATTTATCTCCGCAAAATTTCCCCGCCCTGCCCACGGTCAGTAGGGGACACCGATGGGCTTGAAAAGGCCGCCGTCCGTCGGATGGGACGTTAAGCCGTGGCTCCGTGTGTGGGAGAGCCATACCCTGTGCACGTTAAAGAACACGCTGGATGGTCTTGACGGGAGGCTACCATCTGTTCCCAACAGCTGTTCTAGTGGGTCCCTCCCCCAACCTTCTCTGAGCCTTCGGGGTCCTTGTGGCCTGGCCATTTAGCCCATTGTGTGCAAAAAAAGTGCCGCTCAGAGGTAAAACAATCCTTCATTTTTTAGTTACAGCATAAAGGACTTAGACAAAATGATTGGTGATGAATAATTTAATTATTACAAACGCCTTTGCTTCTTTTAATGAAATATTCACAACATAACTGATAAACTCTCACAGAATTAGAGCAATACAGCTTTTAGAAATCACGTACACAGGAAGTGAGAATTGTTTAGCATCGAGTGTATATAGTTAAGCACAATTATACCTACTATAATTAGAAACATTCATTTTAGTATCGTTGTTCATTACAAATACAATTAAAGAACAAACTTACTCGTTTTGTTCGGGAAAAAAAAATAGCCCATGTTTAAATGCCAGCGTTTCTTATGTAACAGGAAACTACAAAATAATGTAGTTCAAAAATATGTCGGTGACTGTAACTTTGGGTGATGAAGCATAATTATCGTTAGTTATATTAATAAAACAAGAATCGGCGAAATATAAAGTAGTAACAAAAGTATATCTAAGAGTTAAATAAAATATGTCACTTTTTATTATAAAGATAGCGATAAACAGGGAAATACCCAAGGGGGGCATACGGCCCCCTCCGAAAAACCGGTCGTCTCATATAAAAACCGGTCGTCTCATATATATCTCTGAAATTTGTTCATGTGCTTTGAAATCCAAAACAGTTGTCTTTGCATAATTTTATTTCTTGTCTCTGTAGAGTTATATTTTGTATAATTTATCTACAAAGCAATGAAATGCAGAAATATTTGCAAATAAGTAGGGTTGGGTTGTTTTACCTCTGAGCGGCACTTTTGTTATACACATGGGCTAAATGGCCAGGTCACAAGGACCCCGAAGGTTCAGAGAAGGTTGGGGGAGGGAACCCACTGGAACAGCTGTTAGGAGACAGATGGTAGCCTCCCGTTAAGGCCATCCAGCGTGTTCTTTAACGTGCACAGGGTATGGCTCTCCCACACACGGGGCCACGGCTTAACGCCCCATCCGACGGACGGCGACCTTTCCAAGATCTAGGTGTCCCCTACTGACCGTGGGCAGGGCGGGGGAATATGCGGAGATAAATCTCAACGCTGACCCAGCTGGGACTCGAACCTGGGAACTGCAAATTACGAGCCTGGCGCGCTACCGACTGATCCACCCCCGCCCTACAAATAAGTATGTTTTACTATTAGAAACAATTCAGCTTTGCAAGAACAGCTGCAGTATCCAGCATGAACAATTGCATATCTAAATCTAGAAATAGACTATCTATTTTTCTACAATTGCTGTTTTCTCGTTTGTTAATCGCTTGAAGTGTCAAAGAATTAAACTTTCACAATTAAGGAAGGCACGTCGTTACATTTTGCTTTTTAGTCATAACATTACTGGAGAAGTAGTCATTAAAAAAACCTATACTTCCTCTACAGGATTTCTTAGAGACTAACATACAGCCCATTTGCAAAATTTGAGACTTTTTTTCTGGGTTGAAATATCATCGTGGGCGGCTAATTTTTGCACACGATAGCCTAAATGGCCATGTCACAGAGCCCCAAAAGTCTCGAGACTGTTAGGGAAAGGGGATTCACCGGAAAACTGTTAGAAGATAGATAGTAACCTCTCTTCAAAGGCATCCAGTGTGTTCTTTAAAGTGCATAGGGTATGACTCTCCTCAACAAGGGAGGTCCACGGCTTAACATTTCATCTGACAGCTTTTAACTAGCTTTCTCTCTCGGACAAGAAATAAATCTCAACGCTGGCCTAGGTGGAACTCGAACCTGAGAACATCAGATTACGAGCAAGGTGCGATATCGATTGATGCAACCCCTACCCAAAGTAACAGACAAATAATCAGCAGCAACGAGCTGAGAAAGGTTATTGATAAGACTGACGTGTGGCTCCATGCAAAGGTGAATTCCCTGTGAACATTAAAGAACACATTCGATGGCCTTGCAGAAACTACAGAACCCACTTAATATTCAATCCAGCGCCCACTGATTGACCTTAACGAACCCTACAGTGGATAGCTCACGAGTACGATGGATAACCTTTACGGACTCAAGAACATTCTAGATGAGCTCAACGAATTGTAGAACATTTCAACAGATACGATCATACATGTGTGATTTAAACTTCATAAGCTTAGAAACATCCAGCCTGTTAACAGGTTAATAACCTGTATCTCCTATTCCAAAACAGCTATCCTGTAGATTATCTTACCCACTTCTCCTTTAAGTTTTCTTGTTTTTTGACATGCTAATGAACCTTATTTTGAAACTTTCTAATCCGGAGAAAAACAACCCATAATCGGATTCAGGTAAATCAGTTTTTTATCTCTCTCATTTTGTTATGTACTCGTTCCAAACATAATTTTCTCTTCTTCCTTAGTGTACGGTTTAATTCAAAAGTAGTAAGTGTTTAAATAAGAATCCCATTAACCAAGCAAACACGTAAAAATAGTCTGGCCTCATTAAATGTGTTATTCAGTGAATGTAATTAAGCTCGGTAGTAGTTAAGAACGTCTTGGAGATGAAAATTTCCATTATTTTAAACAGCTACACGATTGTGATTATACTGTCTTTGATTAATAATTAATGCATGTTAACATCGTAGGTGAATACTCGTTGGCAAGTAAAGGGATGCGCATTAGTTGGAAGTATAGAAGATTATTGTTCTTCGGGAATTTGGCCTGACCTCCACGAACTCACTGCATGATCCGCTGATCTTCATTACAAGAAACAGAGTAGACTTTCTGTACTCAAATGATTCAGTTTAGTAGTGATCATTAGGACCAAACATAAGAGGTAGCAATGATCGTTTCAAAAGTTAAAAAAATTAATCTCAGAAACTCTTAATAAACTTAATGGGTTTTCATCACTTTTCAATTGTCTCCAGATCATTTAAATATTTGTACCATGTATCCCCAGATTATCGCCGCCTCGTTGAATATTGTGCTCTACTTGAATGCCGCTCCTTACATATCATATGTATCCTATTTAACGCCGGGACTTAAATAATAGCATGTGGATATATAAATATACATTGAACTGTAGCGGGTAATAGAGCAGAATTAGAAAATAGTGGCAGGGTCTCGGACAGGGACGCCAGAACCTGCGGTACTGTCCCGCAGAGTATCAAGTTATCTCACTTTCCCCATGTGAATCGGATCGATACGAGGCTCAAGTGTTGCTCATCCAGTCGATAATGAGACTCAAGTGTTGCTCATCCAGTCGATAATGAGGCTCAAGTGTTGCTCATCCAATCGATAATGAGGCTCAAGCGCTGTGGGTAGGTTTGATAATAAGGTTCAAGTGCCTTAGATCAGATCGATGGTAAGATTCAAGTGCCTAGCTTCGGATAGATAATAAGGCTCTCTTGCCATGGGTGGTATCGAGCGTGGGATTTATTATCAATCTGAGTGGGTAAGATTGATAATAAAGTTTTCATGTTGTGGGTCGGCTTGATGATAGGGATAACGTGTCATGAGTCTGACAGATAGTAAGGATCAGCTGTCGTGGGTGGAACTGATAATAGGAATATAATGCTGTCTAATTGATAGCAGGATTCACGCGCCGCACCACACGTGCATCCTAAGCGAAAGCAGCGAGCGGCACTAAGAGTGGGAAATTTACAAACTAACCTCCGTACCTGCAGTAAAGTTGACTCGAGAAGGTACGGTCTATTTTTCCACAGATATTTTTCAATTCCTTTACAAAATGACATTAAACTTAGCAAAATTAATCATTCATATCTAAGATCAGATATTCAAGTTAGGCCAGGGCGGTAAAATAGCTATTCCCGGAAACTAGTTAGGTCGATAGTATGAATCGCGTCCAGTGGGTAGGAATAATAGAGAGAGCATGACGCGGATTGGAATGACAGTCGGCAGCTTGCGATGTTGGTTATGGCTTTCGTGGATAGTAGGAATCGCATGATGGGCTCTAAGTTAGGGCTCATATGCATGTGTCAGATTGATAAAGAATGCTCCATGTCATGGGTCGGATTGATAATAAGGATAGCACACCATAGGTCAGATAGGGTTAGTGATGAAAATCTGAACGCTGATACAGTGGATACTCGAAAGTAGTAACAGCTCATTATGAGTCAAGTGGGTCTCTGACTGAAGCATATCCCATCCCCATGGATTGAAGGCTGGCTCTGTACCCTTGGCCAAAACTGCGAAGCCAATGTGTAGTATTTCATTCCGCATTCAGACTGATTCCCACATCAGTTACTAGAGAAATGTATATACGTTATAATACCAATAATCTGTAATGTGTTTTAGTTGTTTGTACCACTACCAGTTGTATTAGTAAATGCAAATCGATTTACGTAATGAGAGTTGAAATAAGTTTCTTCCTCTCAAGATCTTGATAACTATAATGAACGTTAGGTTGCTCTCACGCTAGTGTGAAGAGACTCCCTTCGGAGTAGATGAACTCGCCGCAGAAAGGGAGAACTATCGCAGATAATTTAATCACGATCGCTCCAAGCATCTTTATCACATATGCTGTTAATGTCTTCGTCATAGTCACACCAATCATTATTATGAACTTCTAGTTACTTCCACATCATCAGGAAACTTGAAAATTTTTCTCCATCTGCTTTCCATCGAACAACGAGAGTTTCGTCTGAACTGACATTAATGACCTTGATGAAGGTTAACTTCAGGAGACGTGTGACGCAGTTCTCTTGCAGAACTAGACTATCCTTGCAATGCCGGTAAAGATAAATATGAGTAATTATTCTTTTCCTTGTATTTATCTTTGAGTGCATGTAGTGGTTTCTCTCTTCAGCGTTTTTGGCAGCGGAACAAAAGAACCCCAATTCGAGAGCTGAAAAAAGAATGGATGATCGTGTTTCTGATGTACACTATATTAAAATAAGTAGCCGGGCAGTATCATGTTATTTCAATGGAAAGCCACAATCTAAGCTCCAGATGTTTGAAAATAGAATTTTAACTGAAAAATGTCACTGGATATAAATTGAAGATCATATTTATATCTCTTTAAGTATCGATTTTCATGAATATTTGTTCAATATATAAGTAGTTATTGAAGCTGGAATATTTAACAGCGGACGCTGCTATCACATTCTTCCTAGACGTTACACAAACTTCAAACATCACATTTATGTTGGTGAAGAATTTATTATAACAGTAGTTTGGACGTGCAGATGTAACCTATATAACTTGCGCATGCGTCCAGTATCGATCGTTCCAGACCTGACTGATGTTGGTGAGAAGTGTCAAAGATTCACCGATCCTCGTCTTTGAAGTTGCTGCAAAACAGATCTCGTGCCTCATTATTTGATACAAAAGATCAGAAGTTAACGTAATCTTTTACAGGGTCAACTATTAGTTTCACTTCATCGGGAACATCAACATCAACAGGTAGAAAATCTTATCAGTGACACTCTTTCAGAAGTATCTGCAAAGTGCTCGGAACAGTCATCATCTAAGTCACACTTCCAGTTTTAGTGGTATAATTTTTACCTCTGAACTGCACTTTTATGCATACAGTGAACTAAAATAAGTTGGTCACAAGGAATTTGTTTTAGAGAAGTTTCTGGAAGAGGATTCCCTGGGCAGTTGTCGGGAGAGAGATGAAAGTTCTTCAAAGCTGTCCATCGTTTCTTATGCGCATGAGGCCACGGCTAACATCTCATTCAAAGGTAGATCTCTTTTTCAAATCCATTGGTGTCCCATTTCTCACAGAGGTTGGGGGGTTCTAATAGGTTACTAGTGGATTCCTTTCCCCAAATTTCCCTGAGCCCTTGTGATCTGGCCACTTAGCCTGTGGTGTGTAAAAAAGTGCCGCTCATAGGTAAAATAATTCAACCCTTTTGTTTCCTGCAATTTATTTTTGCAACTTGTTTCCTGCAACTTATTTTGTTAAAAAATAAATATAAAATTCAATAATCTTCAAAAAATAAAAAATAATTGAATTATTTTAATATTAGTAAAGATGTTTTACATTACATATTGACAAATATACGGATTATTTATTTTGTTAATGTTGCAGATTAACTGAACAATATTTTGACGAACACGTGGGAAATCAAAGTTCAAAATCTTGCAAAATGATTAATAAATCTTCACAAGATTTTATTAGAAATATTCCTTCATATTTAAATATAACATTTATACTAAGCTATTAAACGCCCTTCAGCACTTATGTCTTATTTACCATTTTGACTTCGTAAAATCCTAAATTTCTTGTAAACTGATATTTGTCAAGATATTTTTAATTGGCTCCATGCATGTTACCGTCGGAAACAAAATTTCTCTAATCCAACTTCGAGAGTTATCGAAATTTAATGTTGGTTGGGTATGTACATCGAAGTGAATGTCTTGCATTCAAAACACTTCATTGGGAATTCTTCGAATTTCTATTTCTAATGTTAATATTAATTATATATATATAAAATTTCTAATGTTAATGTTAGTTTGTACTTTTCAATTCGGTTGTAGTAATCTTTTAGGATGTCTTCAGAAAATATTATTAATGCTTGTAAGTACTTCAGTCTCTTTCCAGAGAACTGGAGTTAAGAACGTTACCACGTGATAATAATACGTAACAATCCGCAAGATGGAAGTTTTGTGGAATACTGAAAAAAGATAATTGCCGTATGAAAATCAGAGAAATTAAACAAAATTGTAAAGTCTTAGAATTTATGCTATGTCTCAATTCATTCTGTGAGTGGTTTAACCCTTTCACGACTAAGGGAAACATTTTTCCCATTTTAAAATTGGTGATTGTCGTATTTAATTATAACCTTATCTGCATTTTTTATACAGAATGTCAAAATAGAACGTATGCCGAACGCAATTACGTAAACGGGAACGTTTAGAAAACATAAACAGAACTGTCAGGACGCATAATATATGTACTATGTGCAATGTCCATCTTTGCTTCACTACCAAAAGAAATTGCTTCGCAGAATATCATAATTAGCACATCATTTTGTATAGTAATTTTATTTCATAATTTTGTATTATTTTAGTTAACATTTTGTTCTAATAAACCAATAAATAAAAGACATTGCATAATAAGCCTAACTATAATTTGTGTTACCTTTATAGTCCATTGGGAAAAATATTTCCCATAAAATTCCAAAAAAACTACACATTGTTAGGTATTTTTCTTATGATTTTTATTTATTTTACGTCTAAACAAACTAAAATAAACAGTTACATACTAATATTTACTCTTAGAAACCTTATGGTCCTGAAAGGGTTAAGAGCGGTCAAAAGGAGTGTCTTTAATGTTGTGATGCAGAGAAAACGTTTAGAGTTTAGTTTATTTATAAATTATGTAATAGTTTATTTTAAAATAATGGTGTAATTGCATGTTGTTAGAATGAGGTGGGCAGACAATGTTAAGAAGGAACTTGTTAGAATTGGCCTGTAGTGACAAATGCTGCAGTTCAGGACAGATCTTTTTGGAAGACTAAATTACACAGTCTGGTTGGACATCCGTAGCCTAGGCCAGCTTGAGGATGAATAGATGGATGCAGGTCCGGATCAAGAAGAAAATAAAAGAAGTTCAAGTGACTATCGATCCAGAAAAAAATAAAAGGGGGATCAGAGGCAAGAGACAGTATAATATTTTCGAAACAATCGAGATGATGTTTTCGTTTTGTCGGCTGTCAGTTCGTATGTAGACATCCAAACTATTTCCTTCTAGAGATGAAGTTTTCTATGTTTTGGATAGGTATTGATAAAGCATTACAATTCTCACTTTTCGAATCTTCCGAAATTTAAATTGCGCCTTCTAACAGTTGAAATATATCAAAAAAAAATTTAATTTAAAAAGGGTATTACAAGCGAAGTAATTATGTCAAGGGAACCTGCCTCCTTTAATTGGAGAGATATTTACTATTAACATATAATTTTAAGAAAGTTGTTAATATTGGAATTGGTCTATGTTGATTTAAACTATATTTGTCACATAAAATCCATCACATTACAAACTCTGACAATTATGCCTTTTTTGAAACAATTGGGATTTTTTTGCAGAAAATGATAAATTATTCTTATTGCAAATAAATCGAATGCTGTATATATAATTGTATAATATATTATCCCATTATTATGTTTATGTAATATAAATATAACGTTATATATATATATATATTATATATATATATTATATATATATATCAATATTATTGTAATTTTTGTGTTCAGCACCTCGAAATTAGTAAAGATTGTCTATTTTCATTTCAAAGACTTTTTGTGTGTTGCCCAATGAAATTATTAAATCAACGCATTACTTATTTATAATGATATAATATACAAAAAAATGGAAATAAAATAATATGAACGTTATATATATATGTGTAATTATATGAATTGCCAGATATTACTCAGATCTGAATATAGAGGGTGATTTCAAAAGAATTGAACACTTTCAAAAAATTATTGCTCAATAACTAGGCGAATCACATCATTCGACTTCTTCTTGTGGGGATACGTCAAGAACTTCGTGTTTTAACCAACTCTTCCCTGAAGCCATAAGGAAATGAAGGAACACATCTTGACTGTCATTTCAACCATCATCATCATCCTCAAGCAGTCATGGGCTACGGAGGTCCAACCAGACCGTGCAATTTAGTTCTCTAAGTAGGTCTGTTCTGAGCTACATCAACTGCATCTGGCCACTGCACAGCAATTCTAATAAGGTCCTGTTTGACATTGTCTGCCCATCGCATCCTAGGTCTCCCCCTCTTTCTGAGGCCTTTGGGCACAATGTTCATAACCCTATTCGCCAATCTATAATTACCCATACGGGCAACATGGATAAACCAACGGAGTCTCTCTCTGCACAATATGTTGCTTAAAGGAAGTTGCCAACTCCTTTGCCTAACCTCATCATTAGTTACAAAGTTGAACCATCTAATGCCCAAGATACTGCGTAAGCATCTAGAATCAAAAGCATTTAGTTTCCTGTTATCTTGTTTACAAAGTGTCCAAGTTTCACTACCTTAACTAACCCTAGAAAGAACCAAACTATTATACAGTCTAATTTTAGTCTTTAGGTGTATACGCCTATTTCACCACACTCTCCATAGATTCTTAAACGTCCCGGCAGCAATCCCTATTCGTCTGTTAATTTCATGCCGCACATCACCATTATCTGTTACATAGCTCCCAAGATAATTAAACTGTGACACTTGCTCAAGACTGCAACCATTTAGAGTAACTGAATCACAGCCTGCCTGATCAATTTTCATCACTTTAGTTTTCTCTCTGTTTATAACCAAACCTACTCTAGTACCAGTTTCATCAACAGCTCGAAAGAAAGAGTTTATCTCATCAACATCATTAGCCAACAAGGCTAAATCATCAGCATAATCTACATCAGAAATTTTCGTATCTCCAGTCCATTTAAGGCCAAAATCTTTCCTTGAAGTGAATTTTGCATAACATAATCAATAACCAAGCTAAAGGGAAAAGAAGACAAAATGCACCCTTGTCGAACACCAGAAATAATGCTAAACCAATTGCTACAAGACTTACCAACTCTCACACACGACTCAGTGTTATTATAGAGAGCTTTCATTATGTTAACTAACTTGTCTGGTATAGCATATGGTCTCACAATCAACCACAAATTATGACGATCAACAGAGTCGAAAGCCTTTTTGAAATCAACAAAGCTAGCAACCAAAGGTTTCTGAAACTCTAAATATTTCTCAAGAATCTGCCTAAGTGAAAATATCTGATTCACACATCCCCTACCACTTCTGTATCCATATTGTTCATCACGCAATTAACTGTCAACCAGATTCTTAATTCTATTAAGCACAATCATGCAAAGAACTTTACCTGGAACAGAGAGTAGGCTAATATCCTTATAGTTATCACAAAAACTGCGATCAACTTTTTTGAAAATAGGGATAATAATAGCTCTGGTAAAATCCTTAGGAACCATGCCTTTATCATAAAAGATATTCAAAATTTAAGTGATACAAGTGGTAACAGAAACATTCCAAGCTCTAAGCATTTCCGTCATCTACCCCTGGGGATTTATGAAGTTTAAGTTTATAAATAGCCAATATGACTTCAGATTGTGTTATAGGGCCAACATTAAAGCCACCAATGCATCTATCATCATTGCAAACAATGGGAGTAGAACTAACCACATTGTTTAGAACATTACTGAAATGCTCAGCCCACCTAGCCATGACAGAATCCTCACCTTCTATAACCTTACCTTGTTTATCCTTCAATCCTTGTATACCTGTCCGTTTTCTACCACATAAAGCATTAACTATCTGGTAGAGCTCTCTGCTGTTGTGCTGTCTAACTGCTTCCTCGGCTTTGTCAGCCAAACCATCAAGCCAAAGATTCTTATCAGCAGCTAACTGATCTTTTACACGTTTATTAAGTCCTCTGCAATGCTTTCTATTAGGAGTAGTAGGGTATTGATTAAGGACATTCCTGCAGTTCTTTTTTTCCGAAATAAGCTCAAGTGCCTTATCACTCAGATAATTCTGTCTCTTCTACTCCTTTTTTCCTAAAAGAGTAATGTTAGTGTCCAAAAAAGCCTGTTTAAAATGATCCCATTCCTCCTCAACTTCAGTAGTAAGCAAACCATGACTGTCATAATCACTAAGTAACCTATCATGGTAAGCTTTGGCTATAACTGGGTCTTTCAGAGTTTCAGTATTAAAAGTAAATTTTTTAACCATAGCCCAACACTTTTTAAGTTTAAGTTGTAACACACTTTTAACAAGTTAATGGTCAGATCCAATTTCAACTCCCCTATATGCCCTAGTATTCCTAACAGAACTAGCCCATTTGCTGTTAATTAATATGTAATCAATCATATTCTTATGCAGCCCATCAGGTGAAACCCATGTGTACTTATGTATGTCGCGGTGTTTGTAATAAGTGTTAGTTATTCTGAATCCATTGAGTTTACTTACCTGTAGGAGACGTTGCCCATTGCCATTGCAGCTACCAATACCAAAAGGGCCTATTACTCCTCCCCAAAGGTCAGAGTCAGTACCAACTTTGGCATTGAAGTCACCAAGAACAAGGGTAATATCTCCTTTCTTGACAGAATTCAAAATATCCTGAAGTTGTTCATAAAAGCTATCCTTCTCATCCTCATCGGCATCCTCAGTGGGGGCATAACAGCAGATAACATTCAGGTCTTTAACGCTTGTCTGAAATTTTGCTGTAAGAAACCTTTCATTAATGCACTCATATCCTAGAAGAGCATCACTAGCGTGTCTGCTGAGAAGCAGATCCACGCCTTGGTGATGCTTATTGTCGTCCCTCCCTGAAAAGAGAAATTTAAGATTATTTTTAAGAATCTGACCTTTATCTGTCCATCTGGTCTCTTGCAAGCCGAGAATATCTAAATTATGGTGGTGGAATTCTTGTGTGAGGACATCAAGAGAAAAAGCTCTGTGCAGAGTCCTCACATTCCAACTACCTATGGAGAGAAAATGGTTAGTGGGATGTTTAAAGAAACTATGTTTATTGAGAGAGGGAATGCCGACAATATCAAACAGCCCCCTAATCGCAGACATGGGGCAAAGACTCGTTCCCCCACTACTAAAGGCTGAAGCCATCTACACTGGAAGACTTCCTCCAATGTAGAATTTGACGATGCCAATAGAAGCAAAGAGTTCAGGTGCCTGCGATGACCTCTGCTCAGGATTATCCAACAGCTGATAAACATATCCTGTGAATCTATTCACTTGGGGCTGTCAACCCACAAAGAAACAGAAAACACAGCGGAAGATTTTCCCTCCACAGAAGCCCACCAGTGCAGCAAAATCAGGATCCATAATCAAGCTCAGAGCCATATATCTGTCCAGTCCAGTGGGTTTATATGGTCAGCACCAGGACCCTGTGTGGTTGACCACTCCTCAGCAGGGTAGAAAAAAGAAAAGTAGCCATAGTTGTCCAGATCAGTAGGCCACACAAATCTGGCAGCCCTCCCCTTCCGTTCACTTCCACAAGAGAGTATCTCTTTTGAAAGGTACTAACGGTCTGCACCACGAGAAGGCGGGTCGGACATTAAGTGCTAGGCATGGCCGGTTCTATGCATCATCACAGGGGATTGGTGCATAGCTCTCCTTCCAGTGACTACCTAGCTACCATTTACAGACCGGCTTCGACTACATGTTCATATATAACCTAGTTATTGAGTAATAAATTTTTGGTAGTGTTCAATTCTTTTTTGAATCACCCTATATATAAATAGCAAATGGCAAATGGAATGCGAAAAGCTTCCCTTTTTCATAAAGTGTAACAAAATCGACTATTTATTGAGTTCCAGGAGCCTTTCTTCTCTCTCTCTTTTATTCTTTTAAGAAATTTTTTGTTGTCGGGGGGGGGGGGGGGGGCATAAAGTAGGAGACATACGTTACATTAAATAATTAATATTTATAATAATCCCGTAATTTATATATAGTTATAAAATGATTTTATCCTCGAATAATTTAATTGTTACGTAAAATTATGACCAGAGGATGAAGTATTTTAGAAAAAAAAATGAGGCAGGATTTTCAGAACTGTTAAAATGACACCAGTCTTTCGAATATTCAGCCAACTGATACGTCACTAATGGGCGAATCTCATGTGAACATGACTGTTTCCGGTTGGATCGTTACGTTTACTAATCATTACAGATTAATCATTTTTTAGAGGGAGGGAATTTTATAGGGTCCAAACTTTTACGTTTCACTACAAGCGATGAGATAAAGCTGTATACCGAATTTGGTTGTGCTTACTCTTACTGTTTAGTAGAATTTCTTGAACAAATAAACAGACAGACAAACTCTACAAAACATATATAGTAGTTAAATAATATATCTATGTTACGTTTTACGCAATATTACGTTTTATAGAAATAAGTGTCGAATATTATTAAATCGCTGTTAAGATGTCGATCATCCTTTGCCTCAAGAGAATACATGAATTGTGGCAAACGCCTATCTCCCCATGAGACATAAGATCTATTTGCGCTCCAACCGATCATTTTCACAGATTGGAAAGATTTTAACTTTAAGCTATATGCTGTGGTTGGAGGATTGAGAGTTGTTGATTTTACCAGAGGTTTTTAATCACATTAGCATTACTCTACCGATTCTTTTCTATCATTAGTTCTTTAACATCCTATGTCCCAATGAGTTCGTCGCCAACGGTTTGCCACTCAATGCAAATACCTCGATAATCTTGTAGGTTTTGTGCTTTTTCTTTTGCTCCGTTTCACTGCTCCTCTTGAGGTCTTAGAAAAACTCCTACTCTGGTTTAGAATGGCATAGGTAACAAAGAGTGGGACAACAGATGTTTTTGTTAGGAAGGATGTCATGAACAGAAAAAAAATTTTTTTTGCTGTAGGTATTATTAAACCATAAAAATAAGTTCTCTTTCGCCATCTACATTTTATGTTTTCCTTTACTTTTTTTTTTCATTTCTCATTGTGCAGTATTCTATATTTTAAACGTTCGGATTTTTGGACATATTCATTCGAAAAATATATATTTAACTCTTAAAATGACTATGGGACAAAAGCATCGTTGATTTTCCAATCTCGAATAAGGTCGTCTTTCACTGAGGTCGCATCTCCTTATGAGAAAGCTCTCGTCATCTGCAGTTCCCAGGTTCGAGTTCGACCTCTGCCGGTGTTGAGATTTATCTTCACTGAACTCCCCACACTGTTTAGGTCAGAATGGGGTAATCGATAATCTTGGAAAGGCCGCCGTCCTTCAGATAGAACTTTAAGCAGTCGTCCTGTGTGCAGGCGAGCCATACCCTGCGCACCTTAAAGAACATGTTGAATAACGTTGACGGGAGATTTCCATCCGTCTTCTAGCAGTTGTCAGGGCTGGGATGGCTCAGTCGGTAGCGCATCAGGCTCGTAATCTGCAGTTCCCAGGTTCGAATACCAGCTGGGCCACCGTTGAGATTTATCTCCGCTAAACTCCAACCCTTTCCTCTGTCGATAGGGAGCACTGATGGGCTTGAAGTGGCCGCCGTCCGTCGGATGTGACGTAAAGCCGTGGACCCGTATGCGAGCAAGCCATACCCTGTGCACGTTAAAGAACACGCTGGATGGTCTTGATGTGAGGCTACCATCTGTATCCTAACAGCTGTCCAGTGGGTCTTCGTTCTCGAAATCTTAGTGACCTGGTCATTTAGCCCATTATGGACAAAAAAAGTGCCGCTCAGAGGTAAAACAACCCAGTTCTAACAGCTATCCAGTAGTTCCCAATCTTATCTGAGCTCCTGAGGTCTTTGTGACCTGTTCATTTAGTCCATTGTGTGAAAAAAAGTGCAGCTTAGACACTCTATTCTTGCATAACTAACGGATTTGGGTTGTTTTACCTCTGAGCGGCACTTTTTTGCACACCATGGGCTAAATGGCCAGGTCACATGGAGCCCGAAGGCTCAGAGAAGGTTGGGGGAGGGGACCCACTGGAACAGCTGTTGGGAGACAGATGGTAGCCTCCCGTCAAGGCCATCCAGCGTGTTCTTTAACGTGCACAGGGTATGGCTCTCCTGCACCCGGGGCCACGGCTTAACGTCCCATCCGACGGACGGCGGCTTTTCCAAGCCCATCGGTGTCCCCTACTGACCCTGGGCAGGGCGGGAAATTTGCGGAGATAAATCTCAACGCTGACCCAGCTGGGACACGAACCTGGGAACTACAGATTACGAGCCTGGCGCGCTACCGACTGAGCAACCCCCGCCCATTCCTAACGGATTTCTTTGGTATATTTATTGAGGCGTCTACTAGACTCCCATTATTCTTTGGTATATTTATTGAGACGTCTACCAGACTCCCATTATTCTATTAGGCTTCTGCCAGACCCCCATGGAAAATGCGCATAAAAGAATATACCGATTTTCACATTTGAAGTAAATAGAAAATTTTTTTCAGAATTTTCTTCTGTGTTACAAAGAAAAATTTCAAACTATCTGAGCATCCCCTAGGTTGCTATCGGAACAGAAATTGTGAATATCTCTAATCAAACAAATTCATTGAATGTGAAAACCAGCTAAAGGCATTTAGTTAATTTCCCTTTTATATAATGTTGGATATTATCAAGCATTATATCAAAAAAGTCTCACTAAGTCACCTGTTAGTTGCTTGTTTTTTTTGCTCAAAATACTAGTTTCACACTATCGCAACTCACCAAAACATTTTACATTTTAATTGAAAATATTACAAAAAACTTTACAAAATGTTTCAAAATTTGAAACGTCAACTGAAAAAAGTGGCGTTTTAAAGTCTCTAAAAACTTTCAAATTATAAGCTGTCTGATATAAACTAAAAAAAGGATTTTAGGCTCCGCAATATTATCTCCTGCACGTCAAAAAGCAGACTACAGCATGCGAGCAAAAGGCATCAAGGGAAAACCAACTCGAAATGGTATCACTTAGAGAAAACGAAATTCTCTGTAGGGTATTATAAATATCTTTATAAAAACACTGAATATCAGAAAAGACGTAGTTTCAAATGCATATGAACATCAAGGAGAAAGAGGCACTCACGTTGGCGAAGGCAAGTGAGGTAAAACACATCTTCGCAGATTCAATAATAAACAAAAAGCATTTCGAAAGCAAGTATATCATCTATTTTTAAAAAAAAATAGATCAGTACCAACTATGTGAGAATATCGAAAGTCTAAAACGGATTAAACAACATTATAAATCCAACAAATTTCAGGAGTCATCATCACAAACAATAATTATCTAGGAAATATGTGTTGCATATTTGTCGGGTTTTCCTTATAAACTCATTTATTCTTCGGTTGATAATTTAGGATAACAAATGCGTTTCTCACAGAAAGAACTCAGTCTTATATCATCAGCGGATGAGACGAGAAACATTCCCTTTTCTTCTTCTTCTTCGAAGTAGAGGTTTCCATTCATATCTTGATTTGCCCACACGGGTGCAAGGAAAACTGGGAGCATTGTTCCCGACATTTGACTGCCGCTGCTGTTAACACATAGCGTAATAAAAAGCCAATTTACTCGGCCATAATTTCCACTTGGCACTCAGCAGAGCAGGAATGTCTCGTAACCGCAAGTTACTGTCGACATTGAATTCTCTCGAATGCCGTTATGTTGTTAAACTTGCGTCACGGGCGCCGAGTCAACTTGGATTCTCAATATCCTTGTTTGTGGCGACCCAGAACGAAGATTATAGTTAGGTTTTGCCAAAGGTTGCACTTTACTTCTATAAGTACTGTTCAGCCGCGACGGTGGATAATGGTAAAACGTGGCATTATCCCGAAAGATGTAGTGCATTATTGCGGAGCATCTGGGTCTTGTTATTAATAATATTTCCTGTGTTGTTGAAAGCGAAGTTGCAAACAATGTGCTACTTTGTCAAAGGAACTGTGGTAATGTTAAGATCACAGATACACAGCAGTGCAAGCTGAATTTGAGTAACGCGACAGAGTATCATAAGGCGACTTCGAAATCCACGTAAATAACATCTCCTAAAATTATCATTATAGGAGATGTGAATTCTTATAGAAAATAGGAAGAGCTTCACAAAGTTCGTGTTATGTATCATATAGTCCTGATAGGTTTTATGATTATATAAGGCTTGCACTCTTTTGCGGAACGAGGGGGCGGGGGTGGCTCAGTCGGTAGCGCGCCAGGCTCGTAATCTGTAGTTCCCAGGTTCGAGTCCCAGCTGGGTCAGCGTTGAGATTTATCTCCGCAAAAATTCCCCGCCCTGCCCACGGTCAGTAGGGGACACCGATGGGCTTGGAAAGGTCGCCGTCCGTCGGATGGGACGTTAAGCCGTGGCCCCGTGTGCGGGAGAGCCATACCCTGTGCACGTTAAAGAACACGCTGGATGGCCTTGACGGGAGGCTACCATCTGTCTCCCAACAGCTGTTCCAGTGGGTCCCCTCCCCCAACCTTCTCTGAGCCTTCGGGCTCCATGTGACCTGGCAATTTAGCCCATGGTGTGCAAAAAAGTGCCGCTCAGAGGTAAAACAACCCAGCAAACCAACCCTTTTGCGGAACGAAACTTACTTTTCAACTTGAAGTCAGGATAGACACGCTTGTGAATAGGGAAAAGTAAAACGTTTTGTTCTGATTCGATTAATTGAATTTGATTGCACGTGTTGTTATTGGAAAGGATTTTTTATGATGAAAAGAGTATGTTATTATGTTTAGCAATAGGTAAAAAAATTGACGGTGGACAGTAAATCTTTTAGAATCTTATGCCTAGGGCATTACCTATCAAAGAGGACCTAGAAGGAGGTAAATGGATCATACAAAGACTTAGCGTGCATAGCAAACAAGATTGAGCTCGATTTTTCACCTCACATATAGCAGCTAAATGTCAAGACATCAAAGACCCCGTAGGGCTCAGAGTTCGATAGGGGAAGAGGACCCCTATTGCTGTTAGGAGATAAATGGATACCTCCCATCAGAAGGGTTCAGAGAAGGTTGGGGGAAACGGACCCCCTGGACAGCTGTTAAGAGACAGAGAGAGAGAGTCTAGGACCTAATGGACAGCTGTTAAGAGACAAAGAGACAGAGAGTCTAGGACCAGCTGGACAGCTGTTAAGAGACAGAGAGACAGATAGTCTAGGAACCCCTGGACAGCTGTTAAGAGACAGAGAGACAGAGAGTCTAGGACCCTCTGGACAGCTGTTAAGAGACAGAGAGACAGAGAGTCTAGGACCCCCTGGACAGCTGTTAAGAGACAGAGAGACAGAGAGTCTAGGACCCACTGGACAGCTGTTAAGAGACAGAGAGACAGAGAGTCTAGGACCCCCTGGACAGCTGTTAAGAGACAGAGAGACAGAGAGTCTAGGACCCCCTGGACAGCTGTTAAGAGACAGAGAGTCTAGGACCCCCTGGACAGCTGTTAAGAGACAGAGAGTCTAGGACCCCCTGAACAGCTGTTAAGAGACAGATAGACAGAGAGTCTAGGACCCACTGGACAGCTGTTAAGAGACAGAGAGACAGAGAGTCTAGGACCCCCTGGACAGCTGTTAAGAGACAGAGAGACAGAGAGTCTAGGACCCCCTGGACAGCTGTTAAGAGACAGAGAGACAGAGAGTCTAGGACCCCCTGGACAGCTGTTAAGAGACAGAGAGACAGAGAGTCTAGGACCCCCTGGACAGCTGTTAAGAGACAGAGAGACAGAGAGTCTAGGACCCCTGGACAGCTGTTAAGAGACAGAGAGACAGAGAGTCTAGGACCCCCTGGACAGCTGTTAAGAGACAGAGAGACAGAAAGTCTAGGCCAGTTCCCAGGTTCGAGTCCCAGCTGAGCCATCGTTGAGATTTGTCTCCGCAATAAGATTTTGCGAATATGGATAAGGATAAGATCCGGGAATGTTAATAGTAAGCAAGAAACTACCCTCTGCTCTAGGTCAGTAAGGGACGCCGATGGGCTTGGAAAGACCGTGTCCGTCGGATGGGACATTAAGCCATGCTATCCTAGGCAGGAGAGCCATACCCCGTACAAATTAAAGAACTCATTCGATGGGCTTAATGGGAGGCTAGGGATTGGTGCAGGGACTTTTAAGAATTTGTGGAGAGTGTGGAGAAATAGGCGTATACACCTAAAGACTAAAATTAGACTGTATAATAGTTTGGTTCTTTCTAGGGTTAGTTATGGAAGTGAAACTTGGACACTTTGTAAACAAGATAACAGGAAACTAGATGCTTTTGATTCCAGATGCTTACGCAGTATTTTGGGCATTAGGTGGTTCAACTTTGTAACTAACTAATGATGAGGTTAGGCAAAGGAGTCTGCAACCTCCTTTGAGCAGCATGTTGTGCGGAGAGAGACTCCGTTGGTTTGACCATGATTCCAGTATGGATAATTATAGATTGGCGAATAGGGATATGAACAGTGTGCCTAAAGGCTTCAGAAAGAGGGGGAGACCAAGGATGCGGTGGGCAGACAATGTCAAACAGGACCTGAATAGAATTGGTGTGCAGTGGCCAGATGCAGTAGGTGTAGCTCAGGACAGACTTGCTTGGAGAACTAAATTGCATGGTCTGGTTGGACCTCCGTAGCCCATGGCTGCTTGAGAATGATGATGACCATCAGTATTTTAACAGCTGTCCAGTGTGTCCTCTTCACCCAACCTTTTCGAAGTCTTTGTGACATGGCTATTTAGCCCAATGTGTGCAAAAAAAGTGCGAATCAGCGTCAAAACAACTCAACAATTGTCATTCTGAATCAGAAATATCACATGAACAGGGGTCTGAACCGAAGGGGTTAGGACTCTATGGGTAATTACAAAACATTCAGCAAATTCCACGAAATTCTCATAGACTTAACATTAATAAATAAAAAAATAAATACCCCCTCAAGCAGCTGCTTGCCACAGAGGTCGGACAGGAGCCTGTCAGTTTATATGCCACATTAGAAGGTCTGAGAGGATGGCAGGACCTCAGCAGAAAAACAACGCAAACAGCCATGCCTTATCCGGGGCTCGAACCCAGGTCCCTACATCAGTAGCCAAGCGTGCTAACCACTCGACCATGGGACGGCTTTAACATTAACAGTTGTGGAAATAATTGTTCCCGCCAATAAATTTATAAAATGAATACTTCAAATAATTTCGTTCTACTTTCGTGTGATAAAACCATTGTTTCAGAAATGAGTAAATATCACGAGCGCGACACGTTCCTTTTTGTGGACGTGTCGGATTTATTCCTAGAGTTACAACTGGAGGTCAGCTGAGTAGACATCATTTTTATGAACTGATGAAGCTCTCTTTACACATGGAGGAACGATCAACACTCGTAAATAGGCAATATGAAAGGAAACACAATTACTTCTTCAAGTACAACACCTCACGCTGTTGACAACTCCCCTGGGGCATAGTGGTTGGCGAGCATGTTTGCTGAGTAAATAGACTAAGATTCTAGTCCCAGATAAGGCACAGATGCTCTCTTTGTCAAGCCTCGCCTCTTTCACAAATCGTCTCTTAAACTCTTAAGACCAAGAAGCTTCTCTCAGACTTCTCTGCTAAGCAGGTGCTTATAAGGGCTTTATACATTTATATTTTTCAGAACCTATACGTTGGTTAGGATTCTTTTACCTAGAGTGGCACTTTTCTTTGCATATAATGGGATAAATGACCACGTCACAAGGACACCAAGTGCTCAAAGAAGGTTAGAGGAAGGAGACTCACAGGATAGTTGTTAGAAGACATATGGATGCCACGAGGCACTGACGAGGAAGAAAAAGAGCACTGAGTTTGGATCTCTTGCACAAGAGGCAGCGGCTTACGTCCCATCCGACGGACGGCGGCCATTCCAAATCCATCGTTGTCCCCTTTCTCACCAAAGGCGTAATGGGAATTTTTCTTAAATAAATAATAATTTGTTTCCATACTCATTTAGAGAAACATTATACATAAAAATTTGTCATCCAATTTGGATGGAAACTGCAAAAGAAAATAATGTAAAATAAAATAAACGATTAAAAAAATACAAAACTGACAGAAAATATACACTTAACAAGTATATCTGTGTAATCTAGGAGTTACAAAACAACTCTTACAGATTACAAAAACAAAATTCTACTGTAAACGAAAATCTCAGGCAATGGAAAAAAAACTAAGAAATTACATTAAAAGCGTCTTCAATATCATCAGTATTTACTAAATAAAATTCGTTTTTTTTTAATTACATTCACTTTTTCTTTTTATAGTATTAGGTAAAGAATTATATAATTTTGGTGCAATAAAATTAAAATTCTTATGTACGATTTCGTTCTTTGATTTCACAACATGAAACATGTTTGTTGAACATCTACACATCTACATATGAACACATGGGATGAACATTTTTTCGATCCAATTGTTGATTTTATGTAGAAATAAAAGATTTCTATATAAATATAACTTTCTCAAGGGTAATATATCATTGCTTATGTAATGATCATTTATTCTGCTAATATTGCTATTTGAAATTACTTTTACAATTTTATTTTGCAATTTTACTAGAGGGATATATATAATCTTTGATATATAATCTCCCCCCCAACAAGTGATTCCATTGCTTAAAATTGAATGAACCCAAGCGAAATAAACTAAAATAAGATAATATAACTTATAGAAAATAAATCTTAATTTTTTACACACTGTATCTACATGTTTTTTCCATTTAAGATTTTATTGGGGGAAAATTCTATAAGCAGGCACATTTAAGACTCGAACCTGGAGTTACAGATTATGAGCCTTGCGCGCTACCGATAGAACCAATCCCTACCCAAACCCTACACGTAATGAATTTAAAATGTTAACAGTGAGCAAGAAACACTTAAGCTTTCGTTATCAAACGCTACTCTTCCTTTACGTCAATAACATTTTAATTTGAAACTTTTACGTAAGAAGGCGCAATTCCCCTCATTGTGCAAGAATTGTGAGAGCAGCGTTAACTGATGAATTTCATGATCGAATATTAATCAGCGGAGGTTACTCTCAAGAACGTCAACTTGCTACCCACATCTCAGTCCTACAGAATAATGTTGTGGAGATTCCTGAAACGGTAATCATCGAAGAGCTCTAGTAAATTCTGGGAAGCGAAAGATACCGTTAGAACACAATGTGCCCATCATTGGAGAACAATGCCATTAGAATATTCTCACGCGTTGATAGGATTTTCAAGCTAAAACTCAGCTTTACAAGACAATTGAAATGATTTGATTAATTTCACTCTTCTAGACCAGCCACTCCCAAACTTACTTGCTTTGGGATTCTACATTAAACTTCTCAATATATTTTAGGCTAATATTTTAAATGTAAAATGATTTTAGACATTTATTGAAATAATTGTTACGAATATTCGTTAATGAGATAGATAAGGTTATTTTGAAGAAGGAAGTGAATCAAATCAAGATCAAATGTTATTTTTATCTCAATTTCAAAAAAATTAGAGAATGGTTCTTTATTTCAAATCGTTCGTCTCTAGACATCGATTTTTTTTGTTGTTTTTAGAGATAAATTAAAAATTATTTATGCGTTGGATAGATATTGATGAAATATTAAAATTGGCACTTTCCGGATTCTACTCTAAAGCTATAATTGCACCCTCTAGCAGTGAAAAAAATTTTAAAATTCAAAAGTTTTAAACGAATATTCTGTTAACGTCAGAAATTTTAAATTTTAGTGATGGAATGTGAAGGTCATGAGGTTTGCTTTGGGAACAATGTGTTGACCCCTAACCCTCAGGACGGGTAGGAAAATGAAATCTTTTTGTTTTAAGAGATAATTGGAAAAATTCTTTTTCAATTCGATTGGTACTAATGATATATATATTTCGCATTTTTTAAAACCTTAGGCTGTTTTTATTTGCATCCTTAGCGGAAATTAATTAAGTATGGAAAATGTGAAACTTTAATGAATATTGCATCCATGGTTAAATGTTAAAAATGTGGTAGAGTGTGAAGCGATGTGTTCCAGGGACAGCAACAATCTACCCCCCTTTTCTCAGAGGGGTGTGCGAAAAGTAACTTTTTAAATTTAAGGAATGAAATACATTTTTTTTGTTCTACACGTATTAATAAAATATTACTACATATTTGCTTTCCTCTAATCATCTTTTATTCCGAATTAAAACTTTTAAAAAGCGCAAAAGTAGGTAAACGAAAATCTTCATTCTCTTCGAAAACGAGATTCCTACATTCGTCAGAAGTGATTATGTATTCTTCTATCCATAGCACATACATAAAAAACGAGAAAAGATATAGAATTCATTAAATCATCCAATGCATGGCTTAATGGTAGAGCTTTCTGGAAAGTATCTAGCGAATTCGATTCCGCCGCGTTGGCAATAATTTTTTTTTACTTGATTGTTTAATGCATTCTTCTAGTTTATTCTTAAATCTCATTCAATCGCATATAATGTTTCTGCATTAAATTTTTAAAAACACGAAATTAAAAAAATGCATGTTTATAACAAGTGTGCACTGAGCAACAGCTGAGCATTTATTTAAAGTTCTAGGAATTCGGTTCATTATTGCACAGTACAAATAAATTGGCCCCCAAAGTCGCGCTTGGCTACTGATCTAAGGGACCTGGGTTCAAGCCCCGGGTAAGGCATGGCTGTTTGTGTCGTTTTTCTGCTGAGGTCCTGCCATCCTCACAGACCTTTTACTATGACATATAAACTGACAGGCTCCTGTTAGACCTATGTGACAAGCAGCTGCTTGAGGGGGTATTTATTTAAAGTCTTCGCAGCCTTCTCTTTATATTTTACATTTGTTTTCCACTTCAAACTTTTTCGTGACCATTAGTTTGGAAACCGATATTCTATTTCGTTCTTTATTTCAAATCTGTAAATTATCAGCCTTATGAAAATATTTATTTTCCGGTAATCCCAGTTGAAATATGACAATAGAAATATGAAATCAATGGATTTTTCATGTGCTGGATGAGAGGAAGTGTGACCTGAGGATTTCTCACTGGCTTTCACTATCCAGAAAAGTTATCTTCCTCAAGCTTAATATAAAGCCTTCCTATATCTAAGAAAAAAAATCAGTGTTTGAGCAATGTAGTCCATATTTCAAACAGAACAGCTAATAAGGCAGATCACATTCCTTCATTGCATTAGCTCAACTAGCGAAAAGCACGTGCTGTGCGTCACCAAGTGCTCTCCTAAAGCAGAAAGTTATCACTTCGTTTTAAAAGCAGAGACACCCAATTGGCTCCCAGCAGATGGAGAGCATTATTATAAAAGAAATCATTATTTTCCTTTAGCTAATTTGACCCTGAATAGTTTGCACTATTTTCTGCATTTATGCACATTAACAGCAACGAGACAATGAAAACATTGTTTTCCATAAGAATGCGAACATTGTTTTCCATAAGAATGCGAACATTGTTTTCCATAAGAATGCGAACATTGTTTTCCATAAGGGTGGACGTTAAGACCCAGTCTCTGCTCCGACATTTATACCTTTACGATGTTCCGTTTTTAACTTTTCTACACTAAAGACAAAATAAGAAATATGCGCTCTCTCTGTATAAGGCTGTCAAAAAGAACCGGATCTAGGAAAAAATCCGGGGAGGGAGAGATTGTAAGAAACGCAATCGAGCAGGAAAAATGTGTAAGTGGGAGGCAATTGACTGGATTTCAAACACATATAACATTTCCCCCTCCGTTTTAAAGGTCTTTTAAAAAAATATTGAAAAATGCATTAAATATAAATAAGTTTAGTGATTTTTGCCTCTATAATTTCGAAAGGGGTATGGCCCCCTTGCCCTCCCCTATATCCTGCCTTGTTATCATCCTTTAAAAGGCTTCAGCACAACGTTAAATCTAGGGCAGGGATGGGCAATTGTTTTCGTATCTACACTACTCATGCGTATTGGCGTGGCCGTCCTAGTGGAAAATACGAGACGAATCTTCGGTCGCGCACGGGAAGGAAATCTCGGTTCAAGGCGGATTTTTCTGACTGTCTTGGCGGGCCACAAAAAACTTTTAGCGGGACGAATGTGTCTTAGCGGGCCGCTATTTGCCCACCCCTGATCTAGGGGATAGCAAGAGAGCCATGTCCTCCTCCTTCCTTTAAGAATGCTAGTAAGGTATGAGGGGAAAAAATCAAAACCCTTGTGCATATTTCATGTATTTTTCGAGAAATTTTCAACTACCACTAAAACAGAGGGGGAAATGTTATACTGCAAAAAAAAGCCTCCTTTTTTTTACCGGCTTGATTGCGTCACTTGGCCCTCGCTTTTATTTTTTACTAGATCCGATCCTCCTTGAGGATAACCAGTTTTACCGATCCTCTTTGAGGGTAACGTCACCGGGGACGCAGTGTCCGTGTGGTTAGCCAACTTGTCTACTGATCAAAAGGATATGGGTTCGATATCCGGATAAAGTGCCAATTTTTCTTTTCTTGTGTAGTCTTTCTGCTAACGGTTCGCGTACCTCGCACATTTTCTCTATATCTATATAATGACAGACTCCTGCCAGATCTCTGCAACAAGAAGCTGCTTGAGGTCAAGTTCGAGTCCGAACTGGGTCAGCATTGAGATTTATCTACGCTAAACCTCACCCTGCTCTTGATGAGAATGAGGACAACGTTGGAATTAGAAAAGCTGCCGCCTGTTGTATCTATGTACGAGAAAGCCATAACCTGTGAACGTAAAGAACACATTAGATGGCCTTTACAGGAAGTTTCCATCTGTCTCCTAACATCTGTCCAGTGGATCCCCTCACTCAAACTTCTCTGAATCCTTGGGAGTCTTTGTGACCTGGCCATTTAACTCAATGTGTGCAAAAAAAAGTGCCGCTCAAAAGTAAAACAACCCAACACAATGCTGCGTTGAGGGATTTTTTTTTTATAATTTTTGTCATAAATTTTTAGTATACAATCTTCACAGGGTCCTAGCGCTGACCATTTATACCCACTAGATAGGTTTATGGCTTGAGCTTGATTACGGATCCTCGACTTCTGCTTGGTGGGGCTTCTATTGAGAGTAAAAATACATCGCCGTGTTTTCTGTTTGTTTATGGGTTAACAATCCCAAGTGAATAGCTGCACAGGATACCTTATTCACCTGGCGGATAATCCTGATCAGAGCTCATCGCATTTTTATACACAATAGTCATCGCATATAAAACATATCTCATCGCATTTTTATACACATCTCATCGCATTTTTATACACAATGGGATAAATTATCGGTCACAAAGACCTGGCACCACGGGTTAATATGAACCTGAAAAATGGTGGCCTTTCCAAGACCATTGGTGTATCCTTCCTCACATAGGGTGAACAAGAGTTAGTAAGAAAATTTCCAATATAGACACAGCTGAGACTCGAACCTGTGAGGAGGCAGGGTAGTCAGTCGATACAGCGCCAGACTCGTGATCTGAAGTTTCCAGGATCGAGTCCCAACCGGAGCAGCAACGTGATTTATCTCCGCTAAATTACCCGCCCTACCCTAGGTTAGTAAGGGACACCGATAGGCTTGGAAAGGACGCCGTACATCGTAAAAGCCGCAGCAATGTATGCGGGAGAGTCATACACTATGCACGTTAAAGAACATGCTGGATGGCTTTGATGGGAGAATACCATCTGTTTCCTTACAGCTGTCCTGTGGTTCCCCTCCCCACCAACTTATTCCGAGTCCTCGGGGCCATTGTGATCTGGCCATTCAGTGCACAAAAGTGCCGCCCACAGATAAAAACAACCCAACCGAACTTGAGATTTACGATCTTTGGAAAATGATATCGGTTATATCAGCATTTCCTTTCTTTCCATCCGGAAAAAGGCAGTTTTCTTAACGAGATCCTTCTACGATTAAATCACGATGAAAAGAATCGAAAAATAGAAATTATCGAAAATGTAAATGATTATTTACTCTGATCAAATTAATTGCAAGTAACATAGGGTGAAAAATGATTTCTTTTAAATGTTGAATGAAATTGTTGGAATTACTGTCTTACTTTGGAATAAATTTTATTTAATTAAATGTTATCACAACGAAATTCCGATTTAATTAATCTCTTAGGGAATGACTTTTCTTGTACTAAAAGGAAGTTTTCACTAAATAGGGATGAGACAAAATTACATCTGCAAATTACTCATCATCTTACGAGGTTCGCTATATATAATTATGAACAGAACCGAATCCACGGGCAAGGGGCCATTATACTAGTTTATTTTTATTTTTATTAAGTTTATTTTTATAAAATTATAATTCTTTATTGTATACTGTATTTGGATTCCGGCGGATAAGTTTCTTAGCTTCGTGGGACTTGATTTTGCATTAAAAAAAGTTATGGAAAATAAGGCAAATTATTATTAATTATTATTAAGCAAAATTATGAAACTTGTTTATATTTCACTCATATTTCAAGAAAAAAATTTAAAGGCCTCTTCAACGGAGGAGTAAATGCTACACTGCAACAGAAATGCAGTCTCTCCACACTTCTTTTATTTTTTTTTTTGATTGCGACATTTGTGTCTCCTCTGCACCACCCCTATATTTAATTTTTTTTTCTAGATTAGGGTCTGATTATAATAAAGTAATTTGATAATGTTCCCCAATTCATCACCAGGAAAAGTTTTAATATTTATTCTCTTATGCTTCTTGCTTGCTTAAGTGTATGTAACATCTGTAGTGACAAGACTCCCTGGCACCCCCCCCCCACCACCACCACCACAAACACACACACACACGGCGTGCACAATGACATCATAGATGGAAAGCATTGCCTATGGGGGTGCCAGATAGTCTTATCGCTATTGAAGTCATTCGCCAAAGATTATGGTTTTGTGCAGACAACCATAATCCCTAGATCCGGCCCTGGCTATGCTTAATGATTTCTGGCAGAGAGAGATGTTAATATCGGTGGCTATTTCGATCACAGGCACTTTAAATTGAGGCATGAGTTCTGAACGGTCAGAAATTTCTTACAATAATCGCGGTTTGTTTAGGAAATCGTACTTTAACAAATACAGAAAAATCATGCATTATTTATATTGAGATTCAGCTGGGACCACAAATACTATTCACTAAATGCGAAATTTCACTGCATATGGATTATTTTTCATTTTCAATACAGTGGACCTTCGTTATAGCGCTGCTCGCTATACCGCGCACTCGGTTATAGCGCCGGCGATGTTCGCGATAAGTTATAGATGTTTGTTTTTACATATTTTCAAGCGTACCTTATGTACGTAAATAAAATAATAAATATATGTACTTATTAAGATGTATAACTATGTTATGTGAATTTTAATAAAACACTTAATAAATAAATTGGTTTTTTTATTAAAATACATGATATATATAGTTGATGGGATGTTTCAGTATATAGCTCAAATCGTTCTGAGTAAATTTATCGTGTCGCCACCGCGCCGCTCGGTATAACGCGGTTCACCTTATAACGCGGGTGTTGTTTCCCACCCGACATGCGCGTTATATCGGGTGTCCACTGTATTTCCAAATTTTTAAAAAGTTCAAATAAACAAAAGTTGTTTTTTTTTCTCTAAATATTTGAATATAAATTCAATTCATTTGTTTTTCTGAAAACTGTTTATTAAAATTCTCCTTAATCTTAGTCCGCTTGTATTTGTTATTTTTGGAACATTATCCTCCTGCAATTGCTTTCATTCCAAGAACATTGTTTTTATGCAAATATTATTATTGTATGAACATTCTTCTACTTCTGCAGATCGTGTTATTGTATGAGCATTATTATCTTCCTTTCCTCGCTAACTCTGTTAGTTGCTAAGGGATGTCACAAATAAAACGAGTTCAAGAAAATTCCTCGCACTTGTCTCTTCAAGACAGCAGCATCTCTATAAGGGTTATTCTCTCTCATGCAAAACCGTGTTGTTATTATTCATAAATTTAAGGAGGCCATTTAGAAATTCATAGTAAATAAATATAATAATATGTATTTTGTTATTATAAACAGAGCATTTTTTTCAAAGAAATGTAAAATATTTATGGCGTATGAGTTTTATTAGCAGTTCTTTGCAAGTGTTTTCAAAACGCTCTCCTACCCAACGAGTTATCAAAAGCCTTCTGCTTCTCTAAAATGAATACATTGCAGACCCTTTTCTTCTATTACTATAGTCATATATATATATAACAGAAATATTACATATAGAAATATTAATATATTCAAATATAACAATACAAAAGTGGAAAACTCTTTTCAACATTTTTTTTAAAATGAATTCCAGGTTTTTTGGCTCGCTTTTAAACAACATTGAGCTGATAGTTTTACTTTATAATAGTCTATCTATCCATCTGCTGACATTCAATTTCTTTGTTTTTGGTGATAAATTCAATAATCTTTTCAGCGTGGTTAGGTATTGATGAAATATTGCGATTTACGCTTTCGGAATCTTCCAACAGCTATAATTGCACCTCTTAACTGTGCAAAAAATGCAAAGGGCAAAATTTTAACGAATATTACAAGCGACCTAATGATATTAGAAAGTTGAAATTTTGACAGTGAAATGTGAAAGTAACCAAGAGTGCATTGACAATAATGATTTTTCTCCTCTTAGCCCGAGGAGGGGGGGGGAGAGATATGCAAATCTTTTAAGAGATAATTGTTTGTTTTTAGAGATGAATTAAAAATTAGCTTTCCGGTTGCATAGGTATTGATATATTATTACGACCCCAACTTTTTTGGGCGGGGGTGGCTCAGTGGGTAGCGCGCCAGGCTCGTAATCTGTAGTTCCCAGGTTCGAGTCCCAGCTGGGTCAGCGTTGAGATTTATCTCCGCAAAATTCCCCGCCCTGCCCACGGTCAGTAGGGGACACCGATGGGCTTGGAAAGGCCGCCGTCCGTCGGATGGACGTTAAGCCATGGCCTCGTGTGCGGGAGACCCATACCCTGTGCACGTTAAAGAACACGCTGGATGGTCTTGACGGGAGGGTACCATCTGTCTCTCAACAGCTGTTCCAGTGGGTCCCCTCCCCCAACCTTCTCTGAGCCTTCGGGGTCCATGTGACCTGGCCATTTAGCCCATGGTGTGCAAAAAAGTGCCGCTCAGAGGTAAAACAACCCAACCCCAACTTTTTGAATCTCCCAAAAGCTTTAATTGCGCCCTCTGACGTCGGAAATGTTTGAAAATTTCAAAATTTTAACGAATATTGCAAAGAAAATTATTCGAGCAAAAATTTTTATATTTTAGTAGTAAAGTATGAGGATCAAGTGCTTTACATTGGCAGCAACAATTTGTCCTTTCACGCTCAAAGGGATGGGAAAACACATTTTGTTTTAAGAGATTAATGAATGGTTTTTGTTGAGTTGAATAGGTACTAAAGAAGCATGATGATTCATTGTTTTCAAATAATCGAAAAGACATTATTTGACACCATTAGAGAATATTAAATGTAAAAAATGCAAAAAAGCACTTTTGCAAACGAATATATTTACACTAGAATTTTGAAATTCTAATGGTGGAATGTGTTGATCAAGAACAGATATACCAATGTAACTAACTGACGGAATTAATTTATTATGAATAATTAAATATTATATTCATAATAAATTAATAATTAATATATTAATTATTAATTTATTATGAATATAATATTTAATTATTCATATTATTCATATAATATTAATAATTATTCATATAATATTAATAATTATTCATATAATATTAATAATTATTCATATTATAATTAAATATTATATTCATAATAAATTAATAATTTATATAATTAATAAAAATATATTCATAATAAATTAATTTATTATGAATATATTTTTTATATAAATGTGTGTGTTTTTACATTGAAACACATATGTATGTGTTTTAATATTATTAGTAGTGAATATCAACCGGGTGACCTTTATTTTAAAAAATAATACTTAAATTTAAAATTTTCAATATTTTACTTAATATGTGCTGAAGGATTTGTCTCTTAACCCTAAGAGACGAGAAAATGCAATTTTATTACTTTAAGGGAAAAAAATGAGAAATTCTTTTTGCACTGTATTAAATAATATTTCTTTATAAATATTTTATTATTTACATTTCCAAATCACCCATTACTATTTTTAAAGGGTACAAAATTCGGAAAATGAAAAACTTCATTTAATTTGAAAACGTGCATTCTGTATACGCCAGAGATGATATGTTGTTTTTCTAGTTTACATTTGTGTTGAGGAGTAATAAGGATATAATAACTCACTCTATCTAGCCGAATGCCCCCCTTGGATACTTGACTTGATTAAATAATCGACTCACTAAAACTAATAATTGGATAAAAAAAAATGCAATAATGAACATGCCCTGTGTGCGGGAGAGCCATGCCCTGTGCACAGTTAAGTGCACAGAGTATAAGAGTATATATATCCTGTACAAGGAGAAGCTGGATGGCCTTGACTGGAGGCTACCCAACTGTCTCCCAACAACTGATCCAGTGGATCCCATCCTCTGAGCCTTCGGGTTTCTTGTGACCTCGCCATTTAGCCCATTGTGAGCAAAAAAGTGCCGCTCAGAGGTAAAACAAATCAATCTGTTAACTGTTGTTAAAATTCTGTTGGTATTGCTAAGTTGTCTGTGGTTTACAATACGTTGTTTCTTCATGAATTCTTGATTACTTTTTTTTTATCACATTTTCTTTTTTATTTCGTATGTAACTAAAACAGACTTCCTTTAATTTCATTTAATTTTAATTTTTGAACAATACAAAAGCTTTGTTCTACAGATGTTTTTATTTTATATTTCATCTTTGAGCATCAGGCAAGACGATCATTCGAAAAAGGAGAAACATATGGAATAACTGCGGCGGTTCTTAAAGGAAAGAAGAAACTTAAGATTTGAAAAGAAATATAGCATATTTAAATACATATTACTCTAGAGTTTTACAAATTTTCCAACCAAATCTAAGAATCTCTAAATCGTATGCATTAAAAACAATTTTCGATTCTTTTTCTCGACAACTGGCTGAAATTAATCGCACTGGAATCGTGGTACGGCTGCTATTCCAAAAGTCACGATTTTTATTTCGTTTTCGAAAAGAAACAACAACCAAGATAATGTTTTTATTTTTGTCGTCTGTTCGTTTTGAGACATCGAACTTTTTTTTTCCTTAGCGATATATTAAAAATTATTTTTGTGTTAGATTGTTATAGATAAAATAATACCGGAACTCTCAAAAACTCTAAATTGCACCCTCTGACTGTGGAAATTTTTCAAAATTGCAAATGTTTAAACGAATATTGCAAACGATGTATTTATGCTACAAAAATTTTTCGTTTTGGTGGTGGAATGTGAAGGTCATAAAGTTTCAATTAGTAGCAATGAGGTTTTTTTTATTTTGAAATTTTGAAATTTTGTTTTAAGAGATAATTATTTTTATTTTAGAGATAAGATTAAACATTTTCTTCGGATTGGACAGGCAATGATAAACTATTATGACTCACACTTTTTGAATCCTCCCAAAATTTTAAATTTCGCCATCCAACGGAGAAAAGAGTTCATTATTTCTAAATTTTAAATGAATATTGCAAGCGATCTACTAGGGCTAGAAAACTGAAATTTTCATGGTGGAATGTGAAGGTCACGGAGTTTTCACTGTAAGCAATGTATTGACCCCTTATCCCAGAGGGAGGAGGGAACAACGTGTTGTTTTCTTTTTAAGAAATAATTGTTAGCTTTTAGAGATAAAAATTATTTTTCTCTTATATATGCATTGATGCAATATTATGATTCGCACTTTCCGAATCTCCCAAAACCTATTATTGCGCCAACAATAGAAAAAAATCCAAAATCCAAAATTTTTATCTAACATTGCAAACGATGTATTTACGCTAGAAATTCCCATTTTTGGTGGTGGAATGCGAAAATCATGAAGTTTCCACTGATAATAATAATCTGGCCTCTTACCGGCAGAATGGAGGCAAAATGCAACTTTTTTTTTTGTTTTAAGAGATAATTGTAAAATTCGCTTTTAGTTCAATTGGCACTAATGAAGAACAATTCGCATTTTTTTAATCCTTAGGTAGTTTTAATTTACATTGTTAGATATCACTAAATATGAAATCAGCGAAATTTTAACGAAATTGCAAGTGATCAGTTTATGGTAAAAATTTGAAATTTCTGTGGTAGAATGTCAAGAGATATTCCACTGAGAGCAATAATATATCCCCTTTTCTAAGAGAGATGTGAGAAAAGCAACATTTTAAATTTAAGGCCAAAAAGACAAATACTCTAATGATGTATAGGATTTAATAAAATACTAGTATTTGCATATTCCCCATCGTCCATTACTTCGAATTAAAACTTTTAAGAAGTAAAAAAGTGGGTAAACGAAAAATGTCATTCTCTTTGAAAACGATATTCTCATATGTGCTAGAGGCAACGTGTGTTCTAGTTATCTGTTACCTCCGAGACAGTGCTCAGCAGACTTGTCTTAGTGTAGAATGTCTACTTATCAAGAGAACCTGCACAAGCTAGGAGTCCTTTCGCTGACATTTATGTAACAAATAAGGAAAAAAAAATAAGCAAACGGTTGCATTAAAACACAACTGCAAACCTTTCTAGAATGTTCATGGACTGACATATACCTGCGGTAATTTTCTGTTTCATAAAAATATTTCATTCTTGTTCAGAAGCCGGATTAGCAGTTTTTCCCCCCAAACGGAACAAAGAGAAAACATTTTTTCTCCACTCTATTATACATGTGTCCGTATTCCTCAAGAGAGTTTAGCTGCAGCAAAAGTGTGTATATAGAATGACAAAAATATCCGCTACGTTTGTCTAAGTTCATGTGCACAAAAGACTAAACGACGATAATCCGACACTACCAAAAATTATCATCATAAAAATAATAATTGCTCAAATCTTCAAACGTTCAAAACATGTACAGGATTTATTCTTGAAATATTCATTCTCCTGAACTTTAGAACTCTAAACTCATGTATGCAAGTTAGTTTTATCGTTAACTGAAATCATTGAAAAAACATATTTATTATTCTTTCATTACGAATTTTTCTCTTATTGTGGTCTGCCTTTTTCACTTCTCCCTTTGCTCTAATTTTAGAAGAAATTGTTCATTGATTACTGAGGCAGAAGCATGCTATTCTTCGGCAAGGAAGAATAAAACTCATTTGGAATAGAATATTAAACTCCCAATTCAATTGTATACATCAACTTAAATTACTAGTGAAAACGACTTACTGATGAAAAAATCTTACGATAACATAAGAAAACTTATTTTTGAACTTTTTGAAACTTATTTTGAAGTAAAGTAACACGACTTGCATAAGAAAAGTAAGTAATTATATATAGGAATTAAAATATTTAGGTAAAAAAAAATATAAAAAGCAGCACAATACATGCGAACCTTTAAAGCAGGCCCATCTAACCCACGGCTGATATAACACATCATCAATAGACTGAATCAGGCTCGTTTCTTCCGATTTCTTGATCAAAAATGTTTAGGTACATAATAATAGATAATACATAGGAGGATAAGCCTTTTTAAAATGCTATTAACCGAAGAAGAGGTGAAAAAAATGTTAAACATGGTTATAATAATGTATTTTTCAAAGAATTTGTTAAAGACCACTAAAGTGGAGGGATAATGTTTATACCGGAAAGGCGTTTGGGTTCATTCCGATTCCCCCGCCTTCTCCCTTATTTTTTTTTTCTAGATCCGGGCCTGGTTCTAACAATAGCTCAAGCTGTAATTCAATAAACAGATCCTCCTCTATTAAAGATCAACTATGTACTTCAAATTTCCCTAATACTGATCTATGACCAGTTATTTTATTTAATGCTTCAGTGTCCTGTATACTATAAAAATTGTTCAAAACCTGACCTACGGAAGAAATGTACTGTCCAAAATAGCATTCTACTTTTGTGCGGTAGCCTTGATTCTACACTGATACTTGCTGAAGAAACGCATATTAGTTCTGCCACCATAGGACAGTAACTTCATTTTCTGATTAACTGCAGATCTTTCATTAAATTAAAGTACTATAATAGTGATAAAATTAGATGTACTTTGTAGGAAAAGGGAGTCATATTTCAATGCTAAGCTTGGTTGGAAAAGCTAACACTTTAATTGACTTATGTAACCATACAGATATCAAAAGTGCCTTTCATGTGCTGGCGTTAATTAAGTTTTTCACTCTCTTATTACTAGTTTATTCAAGCTATATTAGTTTATTAAATTACTGTTTTTGCTGTGCTTCTGTTCTCCTGCATTCTAGTGAACCCGAAAGGTTTTAATTCCTTTTATCTCGTAAACGAAGTGCAAGTGGGGCCTTCCTGTGAGCCTTTGACAACTTAATGGTATTGAGTTATAGAATTTAGTGAGGTGTCGAATGGCTTTTATCCTAATCAAATATTCCACAAGTATAAACAGTTTCAAGTGTTTATTAGATAGAGTGTATCCAAAACGATACGTTTCTTATGAAAGAATAAAAAAATAAATAAATACCCCCTCAAGCAGCTGCTTGCCACAGAGGTCTGACAGGAGCCTGTAAGTTTATATGCCAAAGTAGAAAGTAGTTTAAAAATCTTTAGGTTGGTAATTTCAAATTCGATCGTGAAAATAGCATTCTTTCAGCAGGGGTGGCCAAAGAGCCACCAGAAAAAAAATTTGTATTCTTAAAGAGTCGCGGGAAAAAAATTCGACTTATAAACGAAAACATACATTTCTAATAAGCAATGGACTGAAAATTAAAAATTAGTTTTTAAGAAATCAAGAAAATAGCTTGATTTGAAAAGAGAAATATTAATTTTTATAGAGCCTATGAATTGGGTAAATCGTGTCGAAAACATTTCGTTGTACAATTTCTTCAAAATATGGAATTTATGGGTTAAAAATATGGATTATTAAGCACTGTGCAATGGGTGGGACTGGGGTGTCTTGACACTAATACCGTTGTTCTTTGAGGAGACAGTTCAGAACGTTATCAAAATCTTTTGAGCCAATTTACTCATTTGCTGAAAGAAAATGAAAGGAATTGCTGGTTTCAGCATGATTAGGCGAATTCTCGAATTGCGAACACAACAATGCTTTCTTGCAAGACTTCTTTGGTGAGCGTATTTTCCGAAGTGACCTTTCGCCACCAGTCCCCAGACATCACACCACCTGACTTTTTCTGTGGGGATATCTTAAAGAAAGAATCTGTCGCAATAGCCCCCGAAGCCTGGAGGAACTTAAACATGACAATGAACAGGCTATTGCCAGCATTGACAAACAAACTCTTTGAAAAGTTGTAAGAAACAAGGTTAAAAAGGTGGATGCGTGTCCACAAGCAGGTGGTGGACATTTTTAGCATATATTATAATTATACTAAAACTTGTTTATAACATTTATATCCCAGTTACTTTGAAAATATATGGTACAGTCGCTCAAAAAAAAATCCGAACACTATGGTTGATTAAAGAATTCAAAAAAAAAATATCCGAACACTATGGTTGATTAAAGAATTCAAAAAAAAAATATCCGAACACTATGGTTGATTAAAGAATTCAGAAAAAAATATCTGGCAACAATTTTTTTAGAAATTCGTGATCTGGCAACCTTCGTGTACAGTAGGGATTTTTTTTGAACGACTGTCCACAGTATTAAGTTTTTTTTTAATCATATACCCTGTATAAATACAAATGTTCTCTTTAAGACTGTTTTTATTATGAAACAGAAATAAAAGATGAAATACAAAACAAATTCACCAAAAACACAATAAAAGTACATAATTTTATCCAATAAAAAAAACCTTAAAAATTTATTTTTAATTTACAAATTGCATCTTTTACCAACAGTAAAAGAAAGATTTCGCATCTGCATAATTTTTCTCCTTTCATCACAATTTTTTAAGCTTAAGTCCACCCCCCCCCTCTCCTCCAAAATATTTTCTGGCTATATACAGTAACTCAAAAAAGTATCCGAACGCTACGGTTGATTGCAGAATTCCGAAAATATATCTGGCAACGAATTTTTTAGAAATTTGTGATCTGGCAACCTTCGTGTCACGTGACACGAAGGTTGCCAGATCACTAATCTCTAAAAAAAAATCGTTGCCAGATATTTTTTTCTGAATTCTTTAATCAACCGTAGCGTTCGGATACTTTTTTGAACGACAGTACTTGGTGTATTCAATGCAATTTCAACCACCATGTGGAATAATGATTTTAGATTAATATTGAATGACGATAACCCGTAATAAAGCCATTTCAGATAAGAGTGCAATTTATTTTAACTGACTGCATTGTTGCTGTGTTTCTTTATGGTTTCTCCCCCACACCCTCCCCCTTCACACACAATTCTGAATATAACGTACAGTTATGAAGCAAAACGTAATTGTTGCTGTTTTTATTTAAGAAAAGAAATAGTCCTGGGGTCTTTTTAGAATTTCTGCTCTCGTGAGAAACGTCTTCTCTCGCGAAGATAATCTCGTAAAATATGCAATTCGTGTTGCTCAAGATTCTGGTCATGTACCGCAGATGAATATTAAGATAAATGAGGAGGAGTTTGGGATGGAAACAGGGAAGATTCAAGGAGTGAAATATAAATGCATAAATCATACGATTGCACCAACTGATCCACTTTCGTAAATTATGCAAGAATTCTTGAGAAGGAAACACAAAGAGCTTCAGAACACATTTTTAACCAAATTTTGTACCTTTCTTGGGACACCGTAAAGAGAGGCTGATGGATGAAAAAAAAAAGATACTACAAAGAAAAATTTAGTAACTTATCACATAATATCTTTAAGATTATCTTACCAAGGCAAATACACTACCTTGCAATTCAAAGAGAATTTCGTAATAATTTAAAATGTCTTCGATAAAATGTAACCAAAATATGTTGCAATAAAATGGAAAATCGCTGAATACGGTATTGTGACCACATGTAAATGAATGCTGCGCGCATTCACAGATGTATCGCCTTATATGGCACCAATCATAATATATCCAAATCACAAGTGCTCTCAAATCGTTGCTACGTCATTCGACGTTGGAAAAACATTTTGTTAACTGAAAGGTAATTTTTTTTATTACTCAGTGGAACATAGAACATAGAACACATGGCTACAGATGAATTGAAAGTGGACAATCACATGTCGAGATCTTGAAATAGCTCAGTGTGAGTTTTTCTGTAGTCAACAGGCTATGGCAACGGTACCGAAAGAAAAAAATATTTTTCCAGAAAATCAAAGAGTCATTCAAGGCAAAAAGTAAAATAATACAGGTAGCAATCACACAACATTGGCTGAAGTAGGCTACTGGGGCTTCTACACTTCAATGGGGCAACAGGAAACCTGGTTTCAACTTCCACCACTTAAATGATGCGTCGAAAGATAGTTTCTAAAGATCGTCGCCGATCAATGCTCGACGAAGATGGTCTCTATGCCTGACGAAGAGGATCTCTGTGCTTGACGAAGAGGATCTCTGTGCTTGACGAAGATGATCTGCATGCCCGCCGATCTGTATGTTGTCTGCTTCTCATCCAACGCCACAGAAGAGAGCGCTGAACTAGATCAGACAATATCGTGATTAGATTGAGGATAAATGCCGATCATTACTCATTATCAGGAGCGTATCTAAGGAATTGGGTTGTTTTACCTCTGAGCGGCACTATTTTTGCACACAATGGGCTAAATGTCCAGGTCACAAGAATCTCGAGGGCCCAGAGAAGGTGGTTGGGAGAGAGGACCCAAGGACAGGTGTTAAGAAACCGATGGTAGCTTCCCGTCAAAGCCATCCAGTGTCTTCTTTATGCACAAAATAAGAACTCTCCCGCACACGATATCACGGCTTTACGTCCCCATCCGACGGACGCAGCTTTTCCAAGCCCATCGGTGTCCTCTACTAACCGAGGACAGGGCTGGGAGTTTTTCGGAGATAAATCTCAACGCTGGTTCAGCTGGGACTCGAACTTGAGAACTACAAATTACGATCCTGGCACACTACCGATGCCCAGTATCAAATGGGGATGGTTTTGGAAGTTCAACCCTCCCTGGTCAAGATTTGACAACTGACATTGTTTACAAAAATGCGCGTAATTTTCGTTTTTGAGTATACGCAAATTCGAAGCACCACACTCAATTCATCGTTGCCTAGTACGTCAAAACTTTCCCCGTTCAAAAAACCTGGGTACGACACTGCTCATTACTGATGAGTGTAGAGATGAATTTGTCCAGGAGAGAGAATGAATAAGGATCCGATCTAGAAGGAACAACGGACACGGCATTAAACATCAAATGTCAAGAGAGATACTTATGGGTTGGGCAGTGTCATAGTTTAGACAGGCATTTCACTGGGTGATCGCCCAGATCTTTGTGTTTTCCTACGGTTCGATGACAACTGAGAGGTACAGAAATAAGGCTCTTGATTCCTGTTTGAGACATTATGCAGATACAATAAGGGACATTTTATTTTGCAGGGAAATAGAAGATGTTCCTGTCGCCACAGAATTATTCGACTGGTGAATTCGACTGCATGAATCAGTCTACCAGCATGTCTCCCGAACTCAGAGCAGTGGTCTACAAGTTTTTTTTGATCAAGCATCCCCTCTACCAGCAAAAAAAGAAGCACTCACCCCCAATGTGTATGATGATATACATTTATGGTCTGTTTTTCTGGTCTGTAAATGGTAGCTAGGCATAAACTGGAAGGAGAGCTGTGTACCAATCCCTAGTGATGATGCACAGAACCGGCCAGGTCTAGCACCTGATGTCCGACCCCGCCTTCTCGTGGTGCAAGCCGTTAGTACTTTTCAAAAGAGATATTCTCTTTTGGAAGGGAACGGAAGAGGAGGGCTACCAGTTCAGCGTGGCCTACTAGTCTGGTCATCTATGGCCACTTTTTTCTTTTTTTTCAACCCTGCTGAGGAGTGGTCAACTTCACAGGGTCCTGGAGCTGACCATTTATACCTACTTGACTGGATTTGTTTATGGATTTGAGCTTGATTATGGATCCTGGACTTGCTGCACTGGTGGACCTCTGTTGAGGGAGAATCTGCCGCTGTGTTTTCTGTTTGCTTCTGGGTTGCCAGCCCTAAGTGAACAGAGGCATGGGATACCTTATATCAGCTGGTGGATAATCCTAATCAGAGGTCATCGCAGGTACCTGAACCTTACTTAACTAGTTGGGCATCGTCAAGTCTAAACTGGAGAAATGTGTCTCAGCCAGGTCATATGACTCTTGAAAAAGTCCACTTGAAAAGGTGGTGCCTGAAGTTCCTACCAGAATCGGTGACTTCAACCTTTAGCGGAGGAGGAACAGGTCTTTGCCCCATGCCTGCGATCAGGGGGCTGTTTGATATTGTTGGCCCTACTTATCTCAATAAACTTAGTTTCTTTAAAACCCCTACTAATCATTTTCTCTCTGCAGGAATGTGGAAAGTGATGACACTATGCAGAGATTATTCTCTTGATGTCCTCACGCAGGAATTCCAGCGCTAAAACCTAGATATTTAGGCTACCAAGAGACCAGATGGACAGCTAAAGGTGAGATACTTAAAAATAACTTTAAATTTCTCTTTACAGGAAGGGAGGATGGAAAGCATCACCTAGGCGTGGGTTTGCTGCTCAGCAGACATGCTAGTGATGCTCTTCTAGGATATGAGTGCATCAATGAAAGATTTCTTACAGCAAAATTTCAGACAAGCGTTAAAGACTTGAATGTTATCTGCTGTTATGCCCCCACTGAGGATGCCGATGAGGATGTGAAGGATAGGTTTTATGGACAACTTCAGGATATTTTGAATTCTGTCAAGAAAGGAGATATTACCCTTATTCTTGTGACTTCAAGGCCAAAGTTGGTACTGACTCTGACTTTGGGGAGGGTGGGAGCTAGGTGGACTGAGCTAGTAGGTCCTTTTGGTATTGGTAGCTGCAATGGCAAAGGGCAACGTCTCCTACAAGTAAGTAAACTCAATGGTTTCACAATAACTAAAACTTATTACAAACACCGCGACATAAATAAGTACACATGAGTTTCATCCGATGGGCTGCATAAGAATATGATTGATTATATATTAATTAACAGCAAATGGACTAGTCTGTTAGGAATACCATAGCATATAGGGGAGCTGAAATTGAATCTAACCATTACCTTGTTAAAAGTGTCTTGCAACTTAAACTTAAAAAGTGTTGTGCTAAAGTCAAAAAATTTACCTTTAATACTGAAGCTCTGAAAGATCCAGTTATAGCTAAAACTTACCATGATAGGTTACTTAGTCATTATGACCGTCATGCTTTGCTTACTACTGAAGTTGAAGAAGAATGGGATCGTTTCAAACAGGCCTTTTTGGAAACTAACAGTACTCTTTTAGGAAAAAAGGAGCAGAGGAGACAGAATTATTTGAGTGATAAGGCACTTGAGCTTATTTCAGAAAGAAGGAACTTCAGGAATGTCCTTAATCAGTACCCTACTAGTCCTAATAGAAAGGATTACAGAGAGCTTAATAAACGTGTAAAGGATCAGTTAGCTACTGATAAGAATATTTGGTTTGATGGCTTGGCTGACAAAGCCGAGGAAGCAGTTAGACAGCACAACAGCAGAGAGCTCTACCAGATATATAATGTTTTGTGTGGTAGAAAACGAACAAGTATACAGGGATTAAAGGATAAACAAGGTAAGGTGATAGAAGGTGAGGATTCTCTCATGGCCAGGTGGGCTGAGCATTTCAGTGATGTTATAAACAATGTAGTAAATTCTACTCCCATTGTTTGCAATGATGATAGATGCATTGGTGGCTTTAATGTTGGCATTATAACATAATCTGAAGTTATTTTGGCTATTTCTTAACTTAAACTTCGTAAATCCCCATGGGCAGATGATATTACTACAGAAATACTTAGAGCTGGGAATATTTTGGTTACAACTTGGATGACTAAAATTCTGAATATCTTTTATGATAAAGGCATGGTTCCTAAGGATTTTACCAAAGCTATTATTATCTCTGTTTTCAAAAAAGGTGATAGGAGTTCTTGTGATAACTATAGGGATATCAGCCTACTCTCTGTTCCAGGTAAAGTTCTTAACCTAATGAAAGCTCTCTATAATAACACTGAGTGGTGTGTGAGAGTTGGTAAAGCTTGTAGCAATTGGTTTAGCATTACTTCTGGTGTCCGACAAGGATGCATTTTTTCTCCTTTTCTCTTTAGTTTGGTTATTGATTATGTTATGCGAAATTCATTTCAAGGGAAAGATTTTGGCCTTAAATGGACTGGAGATACGAAACTTTCTGATTTAGATTATGCTGATGATTTTGCCCTTTTGTCAAATGATGTTGATGAGATGACCTCTTTCATTCGAGCTTTTAATGAAACTGGTAGAGAGTAGTTTCGGTTATAAACAGAGAGAAAACTAAAGTGATGAAAATTGGTCAGGCAGGTTGTGATTCACTTCATCTGAATGGTTGCAGTCTTGAGGAGGTCTTACAGTTTAATTACCTTGGGAGCTATGTAACAGATACTGATGATATGTGGCATGGGATTTACAGACGAATAGGGACTGCTGCCGGGGCTTTTAATAATCTATGGAAATTATGGAGAAATAGGTGTATACACCTATAGACTAAAATTAGACTGTATAATAGTTCGGTTCTTTCTAAGGTTAGTTATGGTAGAGAAACTTGGACGCTGTGTAAACAGGATAACAGGATTCTAGATACTTACATAATATCTTCGGTATTAGGTGGTTTAACATTGTAACTAATGATGAGGTTAGGCAAATTAGGGAACACATCTTGACTGCCATTTCAACCATCATCATCATCCTCAAGCAGTCATGAACTACGGAGGTCCCACCAGACCGTGCAATTTAGTTCTCCAAGTAGGTCTGTCCTGAACTACATCAACTGCATCTGGCCACTGCACACCAATTCTAACAAGGTTCTGTTTGACATTGTCTGCCCACCGCATCCTATGTCTCCCCCTCTTTGTGAGGCCTTTACGAACACTGTTCCTAACCCTATTCGCCAATTTATAATTATTCATACGGGCAACATGGCCAAACCAACGGAGTCTCTCTCTGCACAATATGCTGCCTAAAGGAGATTGCAGACTCCTTTGCCTAACCTCATCATTAGTTACAAAGTTGAACCACCTAATGCCCAAGATACTGCGTAAGCATCTAGAATCAAAAGCATCTAGTGTCCTGTTATCTTGTTCACAAATTGTCCAAGTCTCACTATCATAACTAACCCTAGAAAGAACCAAACTATTATACAGTCTAATTTTAGTCTTTATGTGCATACGCCTATTTCTCCACACTCTCCGTGGATTTTTAAAAGTCCTAGCAGAAATCCCTATTCGTCTGTTAATTTCATGCCGCACATCACCAGTATCTGTTCTTAATAATAATTATTAAGTAATTATCTTGGGAAGTAGCTCCCAAGATAATTAAACTGTGACACCTGCTCAAGACTGCAACCATTCAGATGAACTGAATCACAGCCTGACTGACCAATTTTCATCACTTTAGTTTTCTCTCTGTTTACAACCAAACCTACTCTACTACCAGTCTCATCAACAGCTCGAATGATAGAGTTCATCTCATCAACATCATTTACCAAAGGGGCTAAATCGTCAGCATAATCTAAATCAGACATTTTCGTATCTCCAGCCCATTTAAGGCTAAAATCTTTCCCTTGAAGTGAATTTAGCATATCATAATCAATAACCAAACTAAAGAGAAAAGGAGACAAAATGCACCCTTGTCGAACACCAGAAGTAATGCTAAACCAATTGCTACAAGACTTACCAACTCTCACACATGACTCAGTGTTATTCTTGTGAAGAGCAGTCTTCAGTGAGAGCTTTCATTATGTTAACTAACTTGTCTGGTATACCATATGATCTCACAATCAACCACAAATTATGACGATCAACAGATTCGAAAACCTTTTTGAAATCAACAAAGCTAGCAACCAAAGGTTTCTGAAACTCTAAACATTTCTCAAGAATCTGCCTAAGTACAAATATCTGATCCGCATATCCCCTACTACTTCTGAATCCAAATTGCTCATCACGCAATTGACTGTCAACCAGATTCTTAATTCTATTAAGCACAATCATGGAAAGAAATTTACCTGGAACAGAGAGCAGGCTGATACCGCTAGAGTTATAACAAGAACTGCGATCACCTATTTTGAAAATAGGGATAATAATAGCTCTGGTAAAATTCTTATGAACCATGCCTTTATCATAAAAGATATTCAGAATTTTAGTCATCCAAGTGGTAACCGAAATGTTCCCAGCTCTAAGCATTTCCGTACCATTTTCATCTACCCCTTGGGGATTTATGAATTTTAAATTTAGAAATAGCCAAAATAACTTCAGATTGTGTTTTAGGGCCAACATTAAAGCCACCAATGCGTCTATCATCATTACAAACAATGGGAGTAGAACTAACCACATGGTTTAGAACATCACTGAAATGCTCAGCCCACCTAGCCATGAGAGAATCCTCACCTTCTATAACCTTACCTTGTTTATCCTTCAATCCCTGTATACCTGATCATTTTCTACCACACAATACATTAACTATCTGGTGCAGCTCTCTGCTGTTGTGCTGTCTAACTGCTTCCTCAGCTTTGTCAGCCAAAGATTCTTATCAGTAGCTAACTGATCCTTTACACGTTTATTAAGCTCTCTGTAATCCTTTCTATTAGGAGTAGTATGGTACTGATTAAGGACATTCCTGCAGTTCTTTCTTTCTGAAATAAGCTCAAGTGCCTTATCACTTAAATAATTCTGTCTCCTCTGCTCCTTTTTTCCTAAAAGAGTACTGTTAGTTTCCAAAAAAGCCTGTTTAAAACGGTTCCATTCATCATCAACTTCAGTAGGAAGCAAACCATGACTGTCATAATGACTAAGTAACCTATCATGGTAAGTTTTAGCTATAACTGGGTCTTTAAGAGCTTCAGTTTTAAATGCAAAATTTTTTATCTTTAGCAGAACACTTTTTAAGTTTAAGTTGCAAGACACTTTTAACAAGGTAATGGTTAGATCCAATTTCAGCTCCCCTATATGCCCTGGTATTCCTAACAGAACTAGTCCATTTACTGTTAATTAATATATAATTAATCATATTCTTATGCAGCCCATCGGGTGAAACTCATGTCTACTTATTTATGTCGCGGTGTTTGTAATAAATATTAGTTATTCTGAAACCATTGAGTTTACTTACCTGTAGGAGACGTTGCCCATTGCCATTGTAGCTTCCAATACCAAAAGGGCCTATCACCCCTCCCCAAAGGTCAGAGTAAGTTCCAACTTTGGCATTGAAGTCACCTAGAACAAGGGTAATATCTCCTTTCTTGACAGAATTCAAAATATCCTGAAGTTGCCCATAAAACCTATCCTTCTCATCTTCATCGGCATCCTCAGTGGGGGCATAACAGCAGATAACATTCAAGTCTTTAACGCTTGTCTGAAATTTTGCTGTAAAAAACCTGTCATTAATGCACTCATATCCTGGAAGAGCATCACTAGCGTGTCTGCTGAGAAGCAGATCCACGCCTTGGTGATGCTTATTATCGTCCCTCCCTGAAAAGAGAAATTTAAGATTATTTTTAAAAATCTGACCTTTTTCTCTCCATCTGGTCTCTTGCAAGCCGAGAATATCTAAATTATAACGGTAGAATTCTTGTGTGAGGACATCAAGAGAAAAAGCTCTGTGCAGAGTCCTCACATTCCAACTACCTATGGAGAGAAAATGGTTAGTGGGATGCTTAAAGAAACTATGTTTATTGAGAGAGGGAATGCCGACAATATCAAACAGCCCTCTAATCGCAGACATGGGGCAAAGACCCGTTCCCCCACCACTAAAGGCTGAAGCCATCTACATTGAAAGACCCCCCATGTAGAATTTGACGATGCCAGTAGAAGCAAAGAGTTCAGGTGCCTGCGATGACCTCTGCTCAGGATTATCCACCAGCTGATAAACATATCCTGTGAATCTATTCACTTGGGGCTGTCAACCCACAAACAAACAGAAAACACAGTGGAAGATTTTCCCTCCACAAAAGCCCACCAGTGCAGCAAAATCAGGATCCATAATCAAGCTCAGAGCCATAATTCCGATCAGGTTGGTATGTATGGTCAGCACCAGGACCTGTGTAGTTGACCACTCCTCAGCAGGGTAGAAAAAAAATAAAAGGAGCCATAGTTTTTCAGATCAGTAGGCCACACTAATCTGGCAGCCCTCCCCTTCCGTTCACTTCCACAAGAGAGTATCTCTTTTGAAAGGTACTAATGGTCTGCACCACGAGAAGGCGGGGTCGGACATTAGGTGTAGGCCTGGTCGGTTCTATGCATCATCACAGGGGATTGGTGCATAGCTCTCCTTCCAATGACTACCTAGCTACCAATTATATGAAAATCCTGATGTGAAAACTTTGTTATACAGCGATTCGAATGTCCAGTTTTAATTGTTGCCAGTTCTGAGTATGTCCAGGCATTTTTAAGAAACTAAAGAGAGTGTTGCTTACGCAAAATGACCACGAAATTGGGTCGGGGTGGCTACGTCGATAGCTCGCCAGGCTCATAATTTGCATTTCGCAAGTTCGAGTCCCAGCCGGGCCAGCGCTGAGATTTATCTCCGCAAAATTCCACGGTCAGTAGGGGGACATCGATGGGCTTGGAAGACCGCCGTCCGTCGGATGAGGCGTGAGCTGTGATTCCGGAGAGGCCATTCCCTGCTAACATTAATGAACATGCTGGATGACATTGACGGGAGGCTATCATCTGTCTCCTAACGGCTGTTCCAGTGTGTCCCCTCCTTCAACCTTCTCTGAGCCCATGGGATCATTGTGACCTGGCCATTTAGCCCATTATGTGCAAAAAAGTGCCACTCAGAGGTAAAATAAGCCAACCACGAAATTTAAATATATTGGCGAATATATATATATACACATTTTTGGTAATTTAAAATATTTCTAAAAAAAAGATAAATTATAATCATTGAATTCCATTCGCTCATTCTCGGGGGGCGGGGGGGGGCTCAGTCGGTAGCGCGCCAGGCTCGTAATCTGTAGTTCCCAGGTTCGAGTCCCAGCTGAGTCAGCGTTGAGATTTATCTCCGCAAAATTCCCCGCCCTGCCCACGGTCAGTAGGGGACACCGATGGGCTTGGAAAGGCCGCCGTCAGTCGGATGGGACGTTAAGCCGTGGCCCCGTGTGCGGGAGAGCCATACCCTGTGCACGTTAAAGAACACGCTGGATGGCCTTGACGTGAGGCTACCATCTGTCTCCCAACTGCTGTTCCAGTGGGTCCCCTTCCCCAACCTTCTCTGAGCCTTCGGGGTCCATGTGACCTGGCCATTTAGCCCATGGTGTGCAAAAAAGTGCGGCTCAGAGGTAAAACAACCCAACCCTTTACCATTGACGACATTTGTCTCATATATTCTTGTCATCATCATCATCGTCGTCGTCGACATCCTTTTATTAATATTTAGAAAGAAAACTGGATCCTCTCTTTCGCGTATTCATAGAAATTAGGTGGTGAAAAGCCATACATCTCTCTCAATTTCACGTGCCTTTATTTATTGTATTTCCCATTCAGGTTTTTTTAATGCGAAAACAAAAGCAATTAATTTTCAATAAATATAGAGGAAAAATTGTCATTAGTCTGGTGGGATCTGAATACGACTGCTTGATAGTATGTTAGATGCTCTGACCGCTGAGCTACAGCCGCCGAAAAATCAGCCTCTATTCAGCTTTAAACATTATACCACAGAGTTAGTCATAAGAAAAGTATGACTGTAATTGAAGACGCTGGTCTAAAAGTCCCTTTCCTGTTGAGTTCACAAGAAGAATGTTGTGGGTCTTTTAAACCAGCACGCTTTGTATGAAGCGTAAGGAATAATGCTTAAAATAATAGGAAATCACACACATGTTGATAGTACGTTGAATAAATACAGAGGAAAAAAAATCATCGTTAGCTTTGTAATTATTTTTTTTATATTTATATTTTATTGTAGTTATTTTTCCTCATATTTATTCAACATACTACCAACAGGTGCATATCTGTGATTTCTTAATATATTTTAAGCATGGGCGTTTGCAGAAAATTTTCCAGGGGAGGGAATAAAGCTTGGAGACAAATAATTACATAAATAAATTTTTATTTAATTATTTATTTTTTAGGTTTTTTTTTTACAAGTAGTTTATAGAATACAGTATTGCATCAATACAAAAACACATACATAATGTATTATAAATTAATTACGTTTAAATTGTTACGATTATAATTTGTGGAATTTTTACCCGATTCCAGGGTGGGCAAATGCCCCGTTTGCCCCCCTCTGCGGACGCCCATGATTTTAAGTATATATTATAATATTAGGTTATGTCTCATGGGGGAATTACGACCATCGCCGCCTTATTCAGGGACCGCCTCTGCACAGTAAAACAGCTTACAACTGCTTAGTTTGCATATTATCTGAAAGTAAGACAATTGCTCTTTGCAAAGCATTTGCATTGTATATTGCAAAAGTTGCATTTGAATCGAGCTAAGCAGACTGATTTCCTTCTTCTTCAAGTATTAAGTTATACTGATTTCCTTCTTCTTCAAGTATCAAGTTATTCTGTTTCCTGTTTCCAAATGATTCGAAAATTCCTGTCTATATCGATTTACTTCTACGTCACGCGCACTGAGTGACCTTCGACAGTTAAGCAATGTGAAGTCGGCAGTTGACAGCTGCAGAGAAATGAAATCTATATTTAAAGCAACAGAGTATGTAACTGGAGGAAACTTTTCAAGTTTTCTGGCGCAGAAATCTCATTCTGCTAGTTTTGAAGGAAGTTATATCGTATATCAAGGGCAAGCAGTTTCCATACACGTCTGTGGGATTTACGCGGATCAGGAACACATTCAGCTCTTGCTGTTGCCATAGCAACAATGGTGAAGCGCGAAGAGTTCGTGATGGTGGAATTTTGCCTAAAGAATCTCAAAGGGACTGAAAGCTCTCATTATTAAAGCAGAGTGTTTATTTCTAATTTAATGCAAAATTTCAGTCTCATTCGGTTTAGAAACATTTCACAACGTTTCACAGAAAGGCTTATTCCTTTTAAAGTGTTAAAAGTTTTCCGTGAAGGTATTAAAATGCTAGAATACGTTATTGCCGAAAATTTATTATTTATTTTTCTTTAACATATTTAAATTTTTAAAATGAACCACGAGCGCTGAACTGTACAAAGCTGAAATTTCTTTTAAAGAATTTGAGAAATTTAAATATCCTTTAAAGGCTAAGGGCATTCATAGGATTGTATCATTATTTTTCTCTCGTGAAAGTTTTGTCCTTTTATAGGAAGTTCTATGCAGAAACTATTCCCTGATGCGCGACTCATTGAATGACTGCGAAATTTCCTAGAAAGCAACGCTGGTATTACGCCAGAATTACAATAGAATCATTGTTGCCCTTATATCCTTTTGCTTCTCTTGCTTCTGTGAACGATTCTCCATTCTCAGAAACAATGGTGAATAGGGCAACACGGTCCAAGGAAACAACACATGTCTTTTAAAGCAGGATTTACCTCCAAAGTAAAAAAAACCACAAAGTCTTTTAACGGACTGCACCTTTCACCATTACAAGTCGCAAGAAAGAAGTATTAACAAGACCAAATAGGATCAACCATATATGGGTGTGAGAGAGTGTAACGTATGTTAAGTGTGCTAGTTTCTATTGCGCTGTAACTTTGTATAAGTTTTGCTTCATTCAATAAGCTAATGTATCTTATCATACAGATTAGAGGGATTGTTGCATGATCATATCCTCTTAGCTGGTGAAAAGGATTAATATGAAATGTTGGCTTATATTTTTTGTGATTGAGTACACAATGGCACGACCAGAAAGTTCTTTTGTGAGTTGGAATAGGTCATATACTTAGGGGCTACTTTGCGAGATTTTTTCACGAAATACCAGAGAGTTGGTGTGACTTATAGAATGAGGGAAGAAATTTCTGAAGCAAAGCTGATAGGCGACTACAGCATTATTCTGTAATCTTTAATTACTAAAATACATTGACTTTTATATCAGTAGGTAAATACATTATGCAAGTATGAATGCATTTAATATTTTAGCTTAACTATCAGTTGTTGTTGTTGTTTTGATTCTCTTACATGTTGTGCTAATGACACAGTGGGTTGGGTTGATTTATCTCTGAGCGACACTTCTTTTGCATACAATGGGCTAAACGGCCAGGTCAAAAGCACGCCGAGGGCTCAAAGAAGGTTAGAGACAGATGGAAGCCTCCCGTCAAGATCATCCAGCGTGTTCTTTAACGTGCACAGGGTATGGCTCTCCAGTACACGGGCCGCGGTTTAACGTCCCATCCGACGGACAGCAGCATCTCCAATGCCATCGGTGTCCCCTACTTACCGCGGGCAGGGCTTGCGGTGATAAATCTCAATGCTGGTCAAGTGAGACTCGAACTTGAGAACTGCAGATTATGAGCCTGGTGTGTACCGACTAAGCCACACCCACTCCTAATGACACAGTGATTTGTTTGCAGCAGATAATTTAACTGAATTAAAAATTAATTAAGGTTTTATTAGTTTGATCTGAAAATAAAGTCACTCAGGTCATTCCGTGGTCGAGTGGTTAGCACGCTAGGCTACTGATTTAAGGGACCTAGGTTCGAGCCCCGAGTACGGCATGGAATGTTTGTGATGTCTTTCTGCTGAGGTCTTCCCTTCCTCAGAGACCTATTAAGGAATATAAATTGTCAAGCCCTCTATAACAACAAGCATCTGTTTGAGGGAGTATAACACATAAATTGAGTTTAAAAACTGAATTAATGTTGTTGTTTTTTTAAATGAAGCACAAAAATATCCCTTTTGAACTTAAATACTATAAATTATATTGTGATTTTAATATGTATTACAGTTCAGTCCAAGTGTTAAAAATTGAATTTTTTTATGCTAAGCATATCTTAAAATGGAAATTATATGCTCATAAATTAACGAAAAGGTTGCACTTTATAACATTTTTATTCAATTATTTAAGAAATATAGTGTCAAATAATTCTGGGCATATTTAACATAACAATATTAAAACTATTATTGGGGGTATTGTTAAATTACACTGTTCTACAAGGGAAACGTTTCTTTGGTTAACTGATATATTCCTAAAGTATTTTGGTGTTGGATATTGAAATCTGAGATCAGAATTCGCCTATCAGGGCAAGTTTTAGACTTATGGAGATATAACACGTCAATTTCATACATATTACTTGGGAAATGAAAAATCAGGAAATGTTACATCAAAAAAGTTGGCAACACTGACTTTTTTTGCAATAGTTATACTCACATGTTGGCAACGATGTTATTATTCATAGTTTAGATTATGGTTTCTCAACCTTTTTTCCTTCACGTAACGCCTGGAAATGTGTATGTAATTGCCGTACCCCTTGTATATATAGATAAAACTACAGTTATAATATAACAATAAGAATAAAACTTTGTTACTAGATCTAGCGACTTTTGAGAACTCACGGCGTACCCAAAAAAATTTACCGCGTACACCCACGTTGAGAACCCCTAATCTAAACTATGAATAGAATAACATTGTTGCCAAAATGTGAGTATAAACTATTGCAAACAAGTGAGTGTTTAGAACTTTTTTGATGTAACATTTCCTGATTTTTTATTCCCCAAGAAATTTGTATGAAATTGATGTGTTATATCTCCATAACTCTAAAACTAGCCGTAATAAACCAATTCTGATCTCAGATTTTAATTTCCGACATCAAAATACTTTAGAAACATATCACTTAACCAAAGAAAAGTTTATGTGTAGAACAGTGTAAGTCATTGTAAATCTAGGAATAAAATGAAAAATTAAAAATCGCCTAACTCGAAAACTATCCCTGATAGAAAACATCTAAGCACAGATCTGAAGTCTGCAGTAAAAAAACCTTTAAGAATCACACAGTCTTACTGAGAAAAAATATTTTTTTTTTGTAGAACAGTGTAATTTTTTTTTTTGGTTATTCATTGCAATAGATAAAAATGTAAACTTTTAATGAGCTATGCAAATTTTCCATTGCATATTCTTACTCAGCTTTATAAGGCAAACTTACGTTTATTGAATGGTATTATTTGAGGATTTAAAAACTGAATGACTTCACGAAAGTATGAATATAACATGAAACATGGGAATAATCAATGCGTAGTGCCATCCCGTAAAAGTATATTGAATTTTCATTTCGTTTTCCCGTTACAAGAATGCATAATAATTTAGAGCTATTAATAAAGGATGGACCGAATAATAATTCCAAGAATTTTCCAAGTATTTTCGTTTATTAGTAGAGAGAAGTAAAAAGGAAATAAGAACGAAAAAATATGTTTAGTATTTGATGGCCATCAACATTGTTGCTACAAAAAGAATGCATTATTATTTTTGTATTTAAAAGCTAGATTAAAATGCCATTTAGTTTTAAAAGAGAAAAGGTGATTTTTTTTTTTTTGGTGCTGTTCGTGAAATATATTTTTTATTATTATAAGGGCAGCATTGTTTCTATGAAAACTGCCTCATTAATGTTATATATAATTACAAGGTTTTAAGAGGGTTAAGATTTGTTTTGTCCTATATTTTTGTTTTGTCCTATATTTTTGCTCTGTCCTTTAATTCTTAATTTATATTCTTAATACGAAATTTTATATTCTTAATACGAAATAAAAATCATGTTGTCTTGTCATTAATTTTCATAATTTTTTTATTTTTGTTTATGTCATTGAAGAATTTTTATGCTTTTCAGTACTCTTTGTTTTTAGAATCTAATTAATATATGCAAATCATTTGTCTTAGGTTCGAGCTTTTTAAGATATATTTACCATTTTTCGAGGATGACTTTTCTACACATCGCATAAAATTAACGGTATCATGATAATAATTCATAAACGAATAGTATAATTTCCAGAAAATATATTTTTTAACAAGTGTCCTGTATTTTCCTCAAAAAAAATGATCGTTGTAACTCTATTCGGTCCCAGTAGCATTAATTTATATTATCAATGAAGAGGAGAAAGTGTTTATAGTTCTAACTGGCAGCGTGAAACAGAATTCACTGAGAACCCAGAGAAGAATTTTTAACTTTTTTTCCTTTTGATGCTACTGCTTATCAGATTAAGGTAGTAAAGCTACTGCAGGTAAATTTAAGTAAATCTTAAATAGTATCACTAAACGCGCTTTACAAAGGGAAGAAATACATCCATGGACTGTTTTTTTAAGGTCAAACTATGCAATTATTTTTTTTTTCAATTTGCTCATAATATGTAATGAATTTCTAAGTTTATCAACTTATCAAACCGAAGGTAGTCGTCAGTAGCACAGCAAGTAGTATCATCACATTCCACCGATCCCCCACTAGTGCTTTCCCCCATATGACGTCACCGACCACGCCCCCTATGACGTCACCGACCACGCTCCCTATGACGCAGCATGACGTAATCATTGCATAATCATTACGTAACCGACCTTTATTAATAATTCCTCCCCCTTTCACCCCCCCTTTCCCCTCAGTGGCGCCATCTGTTGACAGTGAGAAGTACTATTTTCCCAAAAAAAACCCTATTTTTATTCTAATTCTTCGATTTTTGATTTCCCCCTTTATAAAAAAAAATTCCTCCCCCTTATGAAAAACCCCTGGCGCCATCTGGTGCCTGTGAGGAACACTAATTCTCCAAAAACCCTTATTTTAATTCTTTGATTTCCCCCTCCTATTAAAAATTACTCCCCCCCCTTTTAAAAATTTCTTCCCCCTTATGAAAAAACCCTGATGCCTTCTGTTGACAATGAAGAGTACTATTTTCGGAAAAACCTCCTTATTTTAACTCTAATTCCCGATTTTTCTTTATTTTGTCCCAATGGTTGACCTATATTTTAAGCCCTCCCCCTTATGAAAAACTCTCTGGTTGACCATTTTAAGGCCCCACTCGGCTGATGCAAGTCTCAGAATAATTGCATGGAACGATTGACTGGTCTTAGAATAATTGTACAGAAAAGGATGATACAAAATTCCTTAGTAATTAAACACTCATCAAAATTCCCTTACCTCTATTAAAAATCATCCTACAGTTGAAACTCATTTTACTCTTACTGCTTCCATAGAAAATACCATAGGGTGAAATTAATAATGGTTTAAATTATTCGTAGGGATGGCATGTTAAATCTGCTTTTAGAACACACGTCTGCAGTGGAAAAATTTTCAAACTCCGTTAATCAACTCCCTAGTAATTAAACACTCGTCAAAATATTCCTCACCTTTATTAAAATCACTCCACGGTTAAATCAGTTTTTCTGTAGATGTGTTTCACCGGAAAAAAAAAAAATCGTCCCTCGCTCTGTGGATTCCGTCCGACTGTCTTGGGTTCCCTGACTGTACCGTGTACTTGCTGTGGCCTTGATGCGGGTCAGGCATTTCAGATATTAACCTAGCTTTTTCTATGTATTTCTTACATCAAAGCCAACACTAGCACTGAATTCTTTTGAATGTAGATCTCAAGTTGTAAATCAACTCACAGAGTTGTATTTATTCCTTAGTAATTAAAACTCTTTGCTATTCATTTAGCCAGGACGACTAAACGATTCCTTTATAATTAAAATTCCCTGCTATTAAACTCCCTAGTAATTAAACACTCATCAAAATTCCCTTACCTTTATTAAATAAAACAGTTTTCTGTAGAGGCGTTTTATCGAAAAAAAAAAACTTCTCCTCGGCAACGAGAGTCGAACGCGTTACCCACAGCTTCACTCTGTGAACTCCTAACAAGAACCAACCTGCAATGGAAAAGGCATTCCTGAAGTCGTACGTGGAGTCATGCCCACACGTGTCCGTTTACCGGTCAGGTAGCAACGAAACATCTCGTGACACAATCGCCCTGGGAGGTTGAGTGTCCAGCGCTCAGCAGTGTGATGACTCATACGATGTTGTTCTCTGAGGGTAGGTGACGTCACAACAAGGGGAAAGTAACGTGGAGTGACCAGCGAGTGACACGTATCAGAAGACTGAGCACTGGGGATGTTTAACCTTCAGTATAATTTTACACAGTGTGTTAGGATTAACAACTCTTATAGCATAGTTATTGCGGATAGGCTCCCTCTCCCACTTTTAAAATTTAGATCTTACACCGACAGTCTTTTCATATACGTATTTTTATAACCATTTTAAAACCAACACTTATTTCTTTTATCCCTAGCGATTACTGGCTGTTGCATTTTTTACTAGAAGAAACCCTACCCCTGCAGTAACAGCCCCCGCAGAAAATAAAAAAATGCTATCGGGCGAAAAATTAATAAAATCTGATTTTATTCGTCGTGATGAAAAATATTGATGGGGTAATAGGTTCGACTTAAAAGACTTCGTGTTCGGATCCTCACCATGGACAACCTCTCGCTGAAGGACGGTTAAACCCTACGAAATTATTCCAAACGGGGAATCACAAGGTTTTTATTGACGAATGAATCTTGGACCTGTACTGCTTCCGTACATCGTGAAAACCCACTCACAGCCTTGATCCGTGTTCCCAATTTCCTTTACTAAGTCACTTCAAAAAACATTGTGATTGCAAAAGTATGACTAACAGTTTTATTACGCCACGTTTTAAAAATACTTATTACTGCTGTATCCGCGGTACGGGAGAGTAACACTGTTCGAAGAAAAATCAGGTAAAACAGTTTTAAAAAAAAATCGTTTTCTCCGTCGTTTGCGTATGTCTCATCACGCTGGTGAAACCGGGTGAAAAAATATTTTTTTTGTACGAGGTAGAATGTTAAAAGTACGTCGCGTGCAAAAACTTTAGTTCCATCACGAATGCACATTAATAGAGTAGGGAGGTCGTAGTTTAATACTTCAGCTATAAAAAAAAAATACAATGTCTCTCACACACACCTCTCAATTTGTCTACACTAATCCTCTGAAATTTCATTTGCAACGGAGGCTGATACTTCGAATCCGCTATATGTTCCGGAGCTGCAGTGGAATGCATGGCCCCTGCTGAATGCTACGCTATCAGAAGTCCATGTGGCTGTCACGTTCTCCAAGCGCTCAGAATATTACTATACTTATAACTGATCTAAAGTCCGTTTTAATCAATACTTATTTCTTTCAACTCTGCGACTATTGGGCCGGCACATTTTCACTAGAAGGACCGCCTCACAGTGGCAATCCCGCAGAAAAAATTAATAAAAGGAAAAAATCTGATTTTATTCCTCCTGATGAAAAATATTGAAGGTAATAGGGTCGACCTAAAAGGCCCGTGTTCGGATCCTTGCCCCGAATGGTTTTTAACAAAAGTCCTACGAAATAAAAAACTATCCCGTTACACGACGGCGTTGTTTAAAAATACTTATTACGGTTGTATCCTCAGCAAACTCTTTCCTAGGAAGTAACGCTACTCGATGCAGTCCCAGTTACATGCTTTTACCGAGTAAAGACTGTGCGCCAGAATGTTAAAAGTAGAATTCATACGTTTCCGTAAAAAAAAAAACAAACAACTTTAGTTCCTGCTTAAAGGAGTATGGTTCGATTCAGGAAGAATAGGATTTGACCTCGTGCATTAGAAAAGGGAACAAATCCGTCCCCGGTGTCATTTGTTAGGTGGTAGTATTAGTATCCTTATACAAGCTCACTTCAAATTTTCATGACATTCTGGGGTTGAGTTTCAACCTTTTTATTTTTTCCAACCGCGATAATGCGCAGTTTTCTGCGGAACGCGAGCGACTTCGGCGCCAAGGACGACCCGCACTAAACGATACGACCGTGCACTAGAAAACCGTGAACGGACTTGTGTGAAACGTAATGTACAGAGCTTGACAACAGTAATATAGACTGGGATCCTCGCTCACTATACTATCATAACCCTCGAGAAATTATCAAATATGAATAGACCTCTGTAAAGTTCCGACCCCACAATCTTCTGAGTTCATTCCCCGGTCGATGCGGTCAGGATCACAAGGGATGTTTTACACATTCAACGACTTTTTCTGACATTCGCTAATCAAAGTGTCTATCTACACATCAGACTTGTCATTACATCGACAAACTACCTGTCCATAGGCTGAGTAAGCATTTAGAATGAAAGATTGAGTCTGCTTCACGACACAGATTCGTAAAACGCTCATTAATTATTTTGTGAGAGAAAGCATGCATAAAGTTCAAACACTAATACATCTTCCCTTTCTAATAAACCATACGATCAAAGTAGATAAATTGCAAGCATCATCGGATCTGATTCCGTATATCTGCTTACGACCAAAATCTCACAATAGCCTATTCAGTACTTTAATCCCCCGATACAGTATGTGACTAGGTCGTTTAACTAAATTACGTGCATAAACGAAAATGTAAAGGGATATCTGTAAATTCGCACAACGGGATAGGTGAATATTTTCACAATTCTTTTGAAGGCAGAATAACTGTGACGAGAGAGAAAGTATAAAAATGCAGTGGGATGGCTGTAAAAACAACAGATTACATCGCAAATACTGTAAGATAGAAAAAGCGACTATTAACAAGTGTCATATAAGGAGCGACCGATAAAAGTCACACCGTAGCGGAAGGACAGGAAAAATCATAAAATATTAACCCCCCCTCCCCCATGCTGGTAAATCACGGTCCATTGCGTACACACGGATGAATATCACAAAAATACTTTGCATATAGTAAAGAACCACCGAAGTTTGGAAATTTAAAATCTGAAAACTCACTTTTTATAGTATTTCCGTGAAAAGTCACCCCCCAGAAACGAGATCTAGCTCTGTCGCCAGTTATTCCAGCGTACTATCTCTTTTCAGCACGTTTGAATAAGTGCATGTGAAGGTGGCTAGCTGCAGACACAAGCTTTTCGACAAAGATAGGATGTTTCACTACAATCTAACACGGAGATATCTGTTAAGTTATTTTTTCCTCCTATTTCTACACTAGTGTCGAAGTCTTAGAACAAGTGGTTCGGGTTAGCACACGTTTTGATATTATCTTGTTTGGCAATCTGAAAGAACACTGTCTGTGGAACATTACCCCCCTGCAAGCTAGTACTAATCACTTTACGATTCTGAGGGACGAAGGTTGAAATCGTTGGCAGATATTTTTCAGAAATATGTAATCAACCATAGTGTTCGGATATTTGATCCATAGTAAGACATGAACGATGTTTACCTGCCATCAGCGACCCCTTCTACGGATCGTATGAGAGGTAATTGTTACGACAATTAGCTACGTGAAGTCGTGTTTATTTTTAAAAGCAAAGACACACTAATTACCGACTAGCTAGAGAACGATATATTAACCTACTAAAGTTTGATTTTAACGATCAGATAGTGTATATATCATCACTTTTTTAGTTCATAATAATATTCCAACTTTTAAAGGAAATATTGTCTCGTTATAAGCGATTACATACAAAGAAATACACACTCTATACTTTAAATCTATAGAGACAACGATCACTATCCCAGGAACACATCTGTGAAATATCACCACATTTTTGTTTTTAACGTACGGTTGAATCGTTCTACGATGCTAGCTTTGGTTTCCCATCCCTTTCTTTTACACCCACCCGATATAAAACATTCGACCCAACATAGCTTGCTAGCTGTGCGAGGTCTTGATACAGAGAACAATATTAACACTTCTAAGGCTGACCTTAAAATCCCCGTTAACTATACAAAAGAAATCACATTGACAAAAATATCAGAGACATTCATATTTATTTACATTAAGGTCACATTAATATTTAGTTCGTACATACCAGTTCACCGTGCACCTCTTTTAGTACTGTTGCAAAGTTCAATTTAGACATAAATGCGACATTAGCAGGACGATTTAGTTCGATACATGATTCTTCCACAAAACTTACGGCAATATCAGTTAGATTAACGTTTCTTACCACTTCGGGGAAATAATCGTAAGCTGATTCAGCGTTTATGGTGAGGCACGAATGGCGAAGTTGACTCGGATGATCCACTTCACACCCGAAACAGTTCTTACGTAGCAGCGTAAACAGTTCTTTTCGGAGATCTGTTTTCAAAGTCCGCTTTAAACAGTCCATAAGCTTTACGAAATCACTGCTGTCTTGTTCAAGGGGTCGATCGTTAGATGGTGGGCTTCGAGGAAGATTTGCCGCTAATTCTACCTTCCGCACTGCATTACAAAATTTACCATTTTCAAACTTCAGAGCCATCAAACTGTAGGTGATTGGATCGCATAAATCTGTCAACCGATGCCACTGTTCGACGCTGAGCCGAACCGATGACGAAAATACAAGTCTTCCGTCACGGGGGATGCTTTTTTTAATGACCACGCCGTGTCCACCTTTGAGCACGACGAGGCAAACCATAGCGTCCAGTTCATACTCGCCGTATTCGACATCTTCGAACGCTTCGACGATTGTAGACGCATACGAAACCAGTCCATGCCACTGCTCTTCAGACAGCATCACACCGTCCTTTGTAGGATATAGTTTTAACGAGTCATCACTCTGGAACACACGTATGTGCACTTTAGGATATGACCGATATTCACAAACGCTCGCAAACAAATCCGATCCGAGTTGAAACATATGGCTATCATCATCTCTAACAGCAAGTCGCTTCGCAGGAAGATCACCATCGGTCAGGGAACGTTTAGCACAAGCCATAGCAAGTCGATACTGGAAAAAATAATGCCTTACAGCCCGTCGAAGGGTAATACTTATACCTTAAACCTGGTGACGTGTCCCTGTAACTCCATCCCATTGGTCGAGATCTGGTAGATTTGCCATCTCTTAGTAAACATGATGACGTCTACAAATATTTACGAGCCTGTATAGACGTGCTTTCGAAATATGCATGTGGTGCTCCTTTAAAACGGAAATCGTGGGAGCTTTTGATCACAAAAACCTTTCAGAATATCTATGAAATTACAAACAGATAAGGGGGGGTTGAATTCATTAACAGAGTATTTCAAAAGTATCTTAAAAACACACTCATAATGAAACCAAAGCTAGCATCGTAGAACGATTCAACCGTACGTTAAAAACAAAAACGTGGTGATATTTCACAGGTGTGTTCCATGGAGGCGCCACTGAGGGGGAAAGGGGGGTGTTTTAATAAGGGGAGTGGCCTGTTACGTAATGATTACGTAATGAATACGTAACAGGCCACTCCCCTTATTAAAACACCCCCCTTTCCCCCTCAGTGGCGCCTCCATGGAACACACCTGTGAAATATCACCACGTTTTTGTTTTTAACGTACGGTTGAATCGTTCTACGATGCTAGCTTTGGTTTCATTATGAGTGTGTTTTTAAGATACTTTTGAAATACTCTGTTAATGAATTCAACCCCCCCTTATCTGTTTGTAATTTCATAGATATTCTGAAAGGTTTTTGTGATCAAAAGCTCCCACGATTTCCGTTTTAAAGGAGCACCACATGCATATTTCGAAAGCACGTCTATACAGGCTCGTAAATATTTGTAGACGTCATCATGTTTACTAAGAGATGGCAAATCTACCAGATCTCGACCAATGGGATGGAGTTACAGGGACACGTCACCAGGTTTAAGGTATAAGTATTACCCTTCGACGGGCTGTAAGGCATTATTTTTTCCAGTATCGACTTGCTATGGCTTGTGCTAAACGTTCCCTGACCGATGGTGATCTTCCTGCGAAGCGACTTGCTGTTAGAGATGATGATAGCCATATGTTTCAACTCGGATCGGATTTGTTTGCGAGCGTTTGTGAATATCGGTCATATCCTAAAGTGCACATACGTGTGTTCCAGAGTGATGACTCGTTAAAACTATATCCTACAAAGGACGGTGTGATGCTGTCTGAAGAGCAGTGGCATGGACTGGTTTCGTATGTGTCTACAATCGTCGAAGCGTTCGAAGATGTCGAATACGGCGAGTATGAACTGGACGCTATGGTTTGCCTCGTCGTGCTCAAAGGTGGACACGGCGTGGTCATTAAAAAAAGCATCCCCCGTGACGGAAGACTTGTATTTTCGTCATCGGTTCGGCTCAGCGTCGAACAGTGGCATCGGTTGACAGATTTATGCGATCCAATCACCTACAGTTTGATGGCTCTGAAGTTTGAAAATGGTAAATTTTGTAATGCAGTGCGGAAGGTAGAATTAGCGGCAAATCTTCCTCGAAGCCCACCATCTAACGATCGACCCCTTGAACAAGACAGCAGTGATTTCGTAAAGCTTATGGACTGTTTAAAGCGGACTTTGAAAACAGATCTCCGAAAAGAACTGTTTACGCTGCTACGTAAGAACTGTTTCGGGTGTGAAGTGGATCATCCGAGTCAACTTCGCCATTCGTGCCTCACCATAAACGCTGAATCAGCTTACGATTATTTCCCCGAAGTGGTAAGAAACGTTAATCTAACTGATATTGCCGTAAGTTTTGTGGAAGAATCATGTATCGAACTAAATCGTCCTGCTAATGTCGCATTTATGTCTAAATTGAACTTTGCAACAGTACTAAAAGAGGTGCACGGTGAACTGGTATGTACGAACTAAATATTAATGTGACCTTAATGTAAATAAATATGAATGTCTCTGATATTTTTGTCAATGTGATTTCTTTTGTATAGTTAACGGGGATTTTAAGGTCAGCCTTAGAAGTGTTAATATTGTTCTCTGTATCAAGACCTCGCACAGCTAGCAAGCTATGTTGGGTCGAATGTTTTATATCGGGTGGGTGTAAAAGAAAGGGATGGGAAACCAAAGCTAGCATCGTAGAACGATTCAACCGTACGTTAAAAACAAAAATGTGGTGATATTTCACAGATGTGTTCCTGGGATAGTGATCGTTGTCTCTATAGATTTAAAGTATAGAGTGTGTATTTCTTTGTATGTAATCGCTTATAACGAGACAATATTTCCTTTAAAAGTTGGAATATTATTATGAACTAAAAAAGTGATGATATATACACTATCTGATCGTTAAAATCAAACTTTAGTAGGTTAATATATCGTTCTCTAGCTAGTCGGTAATTAGTGTGTCTTTGCTTTTAAAAATAAACACGACTTCACGTAGCTAATTGTCGTAACAATTACCTCTCATACGATCCGTAGAAGGGGTCGCTGATGGCAGGTAAACATCGTTCATGTCTTACTATGGATCAAATATCCGAACACTATGGTTGATTACATATTTCTGAAAAATATCTGCCAACGATTTCAACCTTCGTCCCTCAGAATCGTAAAGTGATTAGTACTAGCTTGCAGGGGGGTAATGTTCCACAGACAGTGTTCTTTCAGATTGCCAAACAAGATAATATCAAAAACGTGTGCTAACCCGAACCACTTGTTCTAAGACTTCGACACTAGTGTAGAAATAGGAGGAAAAAATAACTTAACAGACATCTCCGTGTTAGATTGTAGTGAAACATCCTATCTTTGTCGAAAAGCTTGTGTCTGCAGCTAGCCACCTTCACATGCACTTATTCAAACGTGCTGAAAAGAGATAGTACGCTGGAATAACTGGCGACAGAGCTAGATCTCGTTTCTGGGGGGTGACTTTTCACGGAACCACTATAAAAAGTGAGTTTTCAGATTTTAAATTTCCAAACTTCGGTGGTTCTTTACTATATGCAAAGTATTTTTGTGATATTCATCCGTGTGTACGCAATGGACCGTGATTTACCAGCATGGGGGAGGGGGGGTTAATATTTTATGATTTTTTCCTGTCCTTCCGCTACGGTGTGACTTTTATCGGTCGCTCCTTATATGACACTTGTTAATAGTCGCTTTTTCTATCTTACAGTATTTGCGATGTAATCTGTTGTTTTTACAGCCATCCCACTGCATTTTTATACTTTCTCTCTCGTCACAGTTATTCTGCCTTCAAAAGAATTGTGAAAATATTCACCTATCCCGTTGTGCGAATTTACAGATATCCCTTTACATTTTCGTTTATGCACGTAATTTAGTTAAACGACCTAGTCACATACTGTATCGGGGGATTAAAGTACTGAATAGGCTATTGTGAGATTTTGGTCGTAAGCAGATATACGGAATCAGATCCGATGATGCTTGCAATTTATCTACTTTGATCGTATGGTTTATTAGAAAGGGAAGATGTATTAGTGTTTGAACTTTATGCATGCTTTCTCTCACAAAATAATTAATGAGCGTTTTACGAATCTGTGTCGTGAAGCAGACTCAATCTTTCATTCTAAATGCTTACTCAGCCTATGGACAGGTAGTTTGTCGATGTAATGACAAGTCTGATGTGTAGATAGACACTTTGATTAGCGAATGTCAGAAAAAGTCGTTGAATGTGTAAAACATCCCTTGTGATCCTGACCGCATCGACCGGGGAATGAACTCAGAAGATTGTGGGGTCGGAACTTTACAGAGGTCTATTCATATTTGATAATTTCTCGAGGGTTATGATAGTATAGTGAGCGAGGATCCCAGTCTATATTACTGTTGTCAAGCTCTGTACATTACGTTTCACACAAGTCCGTTCACGGTTTTCTAGTGCACGGTCGTATCGTTTAGTGCGGGTCGTCCTTGGCGCCGAAGTCGCTCGCGTTCCGCAGAAAACTGCGCATTATCGCGGTTGGAAAAAATAAAAAGGTTGAAACTCAACCCCAGAATGTCATGAAAATTTGAAGTGAGCTTGTATAAGGATACTAATACTACCACCTAACAAATGACACCGGGGACGGATTTGTTCCCTTTTCTAATGCACGAGGTCAAATCCTATTCTTCCTGAATCGAACCATACTCCTTTAAGCAGGAACTAAAGTTGTTTGTTTTTTTTTTTACGGAAACGTATGAATTCTACTTTTAACATTCTGGCGCACAGTCTTTACTCGGTAAAAGCATGTAACTGGGACTGCATCGAGTAGCGTTACTTCCTAGGAAAGAGTTTGCTGAGGATACAACCGTAATAAGTATTTTTAAACAACGCCGTCGTGTAACGGGATAGTTTTTTATTTCGTAGGACTTTTGTTAAAAACCATTCGGGGCAAGGATCCGAACACGGGCCTTTTAGGTCGACCCTATTACCTTCAATATTTTTCATCAGGAGGAATAAAATCAGATTTTTTCCTTTTATTAATTTTTTCTGCGGGATTGCCACTGTGAGGCGGTCCTTCTAGTGAAAATGTGCCGGCCCAATAGTCGCAGAGTTGAAAGAAATAAGTATTGATTAAAACGGACTTTAGATCAGTTATAAGTATAGTAATATTCTGAGCGCTTGGAGAACGTGACAGCCACATGGACTTCTGATAGCGTAGCATTCAGCAGGGGCCATGCATTCCACTGCAGCTCCGGAACATATAGCGGATTCGAAGTATCAGCCTCCGTTGCAAATGAAATTTCAGCGGATTAGTGTAGACAAGTTGAGAGGTGTGTGTGAGAGACATTGTATTTTTTTTTTATAGCTGAAGTATTAAACTACGACCTCCCTACTCTATTAATGTGCATTCGTGATGGAACTAAAGTTTTTGCACGCGACGTACTTTTAACATTCTACCTCGTACAAAAAAAATATTTTTTCACCCGGTTTCACCAGCGTGATGAGACATACGCAAACGACGGAGAAAACGATTTTTTTTTAAAACTGTTTTACCTGATTTTTCTTCGAACAGTGTTACTCTCCCGTACCGCGGATACAGCAGTAATAAGTATTTTTAAAACGTGGCGTAATAAAACTGTTAGTCATACTTTTGCAATCACAATGTTTTTTGAAGTGACTTAGTAAAGGAAATTGGGAACACGGATCAAGGCTGTGAGTGGGTTTTCACGATGTACGGAAGCAGTACAGGTCCAAGATTCATTCGTCAATAAAAACCTTGTGATTCCCCGTTTGGAATAATTTCGTAGGGTTTAACCGTCCTTCAGCGAGAGGTTGTCCATGGTGAGGATCCGAACACGAAGTCTTTTAAGTCGAACCTATTACCCCATCAATATTTTTCATCACGACGAATAAAATCAGATTTTATTAATTTTTCGCCCGATAGCATTTTTTTATTTTCTGCGGGGGCTGATACTGCAGGGGTAGGGTTTCTTCTAGTAAAAAATGCAACAACCAGTAATCGCTAGGGATAAAAGAAATAAGTGTTGGTTTTAAAATGGTTATAAAAATACGTATATGAAAAGACTGTCGGTGTAAGATCTAAATTTTAAAAGTGGGAGAGGGAGCCTACCCGCAATAACTATGCTATAAGAGTTGTTAATCCTAACACACTGTGTAAAATTATACTGAAGGTTAAACATCCCCAGTGCTCAGTCTTCTGATACGTGTCACTCGCTGGTCACTCCACGTTACTTTCCCCTTGTTGTGACGTCACCTACCCTCAGAGAACAACATCGTATGAGTCATCACACTGCTGAGCGCTGGACACTCAACCTCCCAGGGCGATTGTGTCACGAGATGTTTCGTTGCTACCTGACCGGTAAACGGACACGTGTGGGCATGACTCCACGTACGACTTCAGGAATGCCTTTTCCATTGCAGGTTGGTTCTTGTTAGGAGTTCACAGAGTGAAGCTGTGGGTAACGCGTTCGACTCTCGTTGCCGAGGAGAAGTTTTTTTTTTTCGATAAAACGCCTCTACAGAAAACTGTTTTATTTAATAAAGGTAAGGGAATTTTGATGAGTGTTTAATTACTAGGGAGTTTAATAGCAGGGAATTTTAATTATAAAGGAATCGTTTAGTCGTCCTGGCTAAATGAATAGCAAAGAGTTTTAATTGCTAAGGAATAAATACAACTCTGTGAGTTGATTTACAACTTGAGATCTACATTCAAAAGAATTCAGTGCTAGTGTTGGCTTTGATGTAAGAAATACATAGAAAAAGCTAGGTTAATATCTGAAATGCCTGACCCGCATCAAGGCCACAGCAAGTACACGGTACAGTCAGGGAACCCAAGACAGTCGGACGGAATCCACAGAGCGAGGGACGATTTTTTTTTTTTTTTCCGGTGAAACACATCTACAGAAAAACTGATTTAACCGTGGAGTGATTTTAATAAAGGTGAGGAATATTTTGACGAGTGTTTAATTACTAGGGAGTTGATTAACGGAGTTTGAAAATTTTTCCACTGCAGACGTGTGTTCTAAAAGCAGATTTAACATGCCATCCCTACGAATAATTTAAACCATTATTAATTTCACCCTATGGTATTTTCTATGGAAGCAGTAAGAGTAAAATGAGTTTCAACTGTAGGATGATTTTTAATAGAGGTAAGGGAATTTTGATGAGTGTTTAATTACTAAGGAATTTTGTATCATCCTTTTCTGTACAATTATTCTAAGACCAGTCAATCGTTCCATGCAATTATTCTGAGACTTGCATCAGCCGAGTGGGGCCTTAAAATGGTCAACCAGAGAGTTTTTCATAAGGGGGAGGGCTTAAAATATAGGTCAACCATTGGGACAAAATAAAGAAAAATCGGGAATTAGAGTTAAAATAAGGAGGTTTTTCCGAAAATAGTACTCTTCATTGTCAACAGAAGGCATCAGGGTTTTTTCATAAGGGGGAAGAAATTTTTAAAAGGGGGGGAGTAATTTTTAATAGGAGGGGGAAATCAAAGAATTAAAATAAGGGTTTTTGGAGAATTAGTGTTCCTCACAGGCACCAGATGGCACCAGGGGTTTTTCATAAGGGGGAGGAATTTTTTTTTATAAAGGGGGAAATCAAAAATCGAAGAATTAGAATAAAAATAGGGTTTTTTTTGGGGAAAATAGTACTTCTCACTGTCAACAGATGGCGCCACTGAGGGGAAAGGGGGTGAAAGGGGGAGGAATTATTAATAAAGGTCGGTTACGTAATGATTATGTAATGATTACGTCATGTTGCGTCATAGGGGGCGTGGTCGGTGACGTCATAGGGTGCGTGGTCGGTGACGCCATAGGGGGGAAAGCACTAGTGGGGGATCGGTGGAATGTGATGATACTACTACAGCAGGCTCGTAATCTGTAGTTTCAAGGTTGCCTTGGATCAGGAAAGGAGCAAAGATGAGCATGGAATGGCCGCCTTCCTTCGTATGGGACGTTAAGCCGTGGTTCCATTACAGGTGAGCCATACCCTATGCAAGTTAAAGGGCATGCTGGATGGCCTTTATAGCAGGTTTCATCTGTATCTTAACACTGTCTAGTGTGTTCTTCCCCCCCCCCCCCCAACTTTCTCTGAGCACTTGGGATCCTTGTGACCTGGCCATTTAGCCCAGTGTGTGCAAAAAAAAAGTTTTGCTCAGAGACAAAACAACCTAACCCTTTCAAACCGTGTTTGTCGACATTTGCATAAATAATCTGACTCCGAAAAAACCTTTCTTGGAATTTTTTGTATTTATTTTCTTATTTCCATAGAAAGGTAAAAAAAAACGGTAAAATTTAAAAACATGACACATATATATATGTATATACATATAAGTAATCTTTCAGAAATTTCTCTTTCGTTTGCTTGTACAGTTTAAATGTAGACATTTAACAAATTGCTTAATGTTAATAAACTAGTTGTTCCAAAGCATTTCTTTGTCTCGAGACACCCCTGTTATAAGTTGAAAATCTCCGGATTCATTCGTTATTGAACATTCTGGGATGTGAAAGCGGCTGGCAATGAATCCACATCCTGCTCAAACTGTGTTAGCGTTGCGAGACCATCTTTTAGAAACATAATCAATTGTATCCGAGTAAAACATCAGGTATTGCTTCAAATCAATTCAACTGCGTGTCGCTGCTTGTATCTCCATCATCAGGAATCAAACTTTGCACTGGAACTATATCGTTTTTTTTTACCATTAAATCCCGTTCTTTTGTTCTAAAAGTCGAATTATTTCATGTCCTACCGAACAACTGTTCTACCGTTGTTGCTGGATTGTTTTACCTCTGAGCGGCACTTTTTTGCACACCATGGGCTAAATGGCCAGGTCACATGGACCCCGAAGGCTCAGAGAAGGTTGTGGGAGGGGACCCACTGGAACAGCTGTTGGGAGACAGATGGTAGCCTCCCGTCAAGGCCATCCAGCGTGTTCTTTAACGTGCATAGGGTACGGCTCTCCCGCACACGGGACCACGGCTTAAAGTCCCATCCGACGGACGGCGGCCTTTCCAAGCCCATCGGTGTCCCCTACTGACCGTGGGCAGGGCGGGGAATTTTGCGGAGATAGATCTCAACGCTGACCCAGCTGGGACTCGAACCTGGGAACTAGCACGTTACGATCCTGGCGCGCTACCGACTGAGCCACCCCCGCCCTACTGTCCTACCGAACACTACCGTAACCATTGAGACTCAAGGCCTTTTCACTGGTGACGTCACACGTTCTGACGTCATCATTCGTCGATCTAGCATCTTGACACCCCGTAGCTGCTTGTGTGTTTGTTGGCGGGATTATTATCTTTAATTATTATCTGGTGTTCAACAAATGTATTTTTAAACAATTTTTGCAAGATAAAAAATGATTGTTTGTTAGAGAATTTAGGAAATAAGAAAAAATGTCTTAGTGCCAAAAAGAGAAAGTTGTGTAACCTCAATAAATAGTATCCACAGAATTAACTGCTGGCTTTGATATTAATAGTTTTGTGACAAACAGTTTTTCTGGCATGTGGGATTTGAACCATATCTCTCCAGGTACATGCCACAGTGTTCTAAGACCACAATTAATAAGTTATATTAGTGGAAAAAAAGGCAGCGTCTGTTAGTTTAGTGGTCTTACACCACTGGCTTATATCTGGAAAGATGTATGCGTAAATGATTTAATCTTTCTTTACCAGGGTGCATAGAATTATTTTTTAACAATTGAAGATTGATTAGAAACTATTTTCTTTACATTTGGGAGGTTAGTTGAGCGATTTATTGTCAAATCTTTAGTCATAGATTTAAATGTAGCTTTGTAAACCAAAATATATATGTGTGTGTGCTTGCAGTAAATTGTAGTTTCTAAAGTTTAGATGCACTTTTCCTGCTAGTTTTTGAATACGTAATCCATCGGAAGGTTGTATCCATGTCCAAATATTATTCAAATTTAATGAGAGTTCAGAAAAAAATACACCTCAATATTCCTATTAATTCAGTCTAATCACTAAGAAAAAGTATTGAAATGAAATCATTACTAACTGAAATTGTTACAGCTAAACCTATACAGTATATCATTAATTTTTAGTTCACATTTGCCAATAAAATTGTTCTGAATAATTTTTGTGTTTTTTTCGCTTTTTAATAAAACACACTAATTTTCCATAACAATTTATATGTCAAGATTATATTATTAATGGTACAAACAACTGGATCAGTTATTGACAGAATTTATTGCGAAAAATATATGAAGGAAATGATTTTATTTTTGTTAATATATAACCGAGTAATTATTTGCATTTAACTTTATTTTTAAACATATTGTGTCATTGTAATTATACGTACAACCGATTATGACGCTCCTGGTAATTTATATGTCGTTCTACATGTTCAGAGAACGTTAAACGACGATTGCATTTTGAGTCATCAATTTAGCACAATTACAAATCAAGATCTATTTTAGTTTCAACGTCTTCCCTATTTTAAGGTTTGCCATAGAAATATTACTCTAATGTATATATATACCATATAATAATACCATGTCAATCAGTTTTTGAGCACAGTGCTACACAAAAATGCCCTCCCGATCTTATAAAAAAAAAGTAAATGCTCGATTTGCTACGATAGAACTATGTGCGCAGGATGCACTGTGGATCCACAGGATGTGACGTCAGTTTAGACTGCAAAGGCCTTGAGTCTCGAAGGTTACGACACTACTCATATTTACAAGTACTTATACCTTAGGTCATCATACCAATACCGCTACATCTTGCATATACTTAACCTTGAAGTACCAAAAGCTATACTTACATTTTTCAAGTACTTATAGTTCAAGTACAGAAATCACTACTTATGTTTTCAAGTCTTATATTTTCAAGTGCTGAAAGTGCAGGGCTGGGGTGGCTGAGTCAGTAGCGCGCCACGCTCGTAATCCGCAGTTCCCAGATTCGGAGTGCCAGCTGGGCCAGCGTTCAGATTTATCTCCACAAAACTACCCGCACTGCTCTCGATCAGTAGTGAACACCGATGGACTTGGAAAGGTCACCGTCCGTCAGATGGGATGTTAAGCCGTGGCTTCGTGTACGACAGAGTCATAGCCTGTTCGCGTTAAAGAACACGCTGGATGGTCTTGACGGGAGGTTACCATCTATCTTCCAACAGCTGTCCAGTAGACCCCACAACCTTCTCTGAGCCCTAGGGCTCTTTATGACCTGGCCATTTAGTCTATTTCATGCATCAAAGTGCAGCTAAATGAGAAAACAGTGCAACAAATTGCAAAAATAGCAAACTTAAATCAACTGGATTAATATCTATTGTACATTTTCGACGCAGATCGAAAAAACACTGGAAGCATTTCAGGGAACAAGCATGTAACTCAGGCATGTCAAACTCGTTAACCACCGATGGCCATATTAAGTATTATATATTAAATCGCCGGCCGCAAAACAAAAAAAACCAGATGAAAATTGTTATGTGCAAACTAGACTAGAACGCAGTATTCGTTCACTGACTGCTAACGAATAGCTTCCGACTCTACTGGCATTTCGTGACTCATTGCCATGCGCAAAGTACGTACATTTGAATGACCTCGAGACATGTGTATACATGTCGGAGTCCGATCGTAGAATTGCTCATATCATGAAATGCCACTATTTCGTGAAATGATCGGGCATTTCATGATATGAGCAATTCTACGATCGGGCTCCGACATATACATTTATGCGCAATAGTTTCCCTTATATATAAATGGAAATGTTTTCTGAAATACGTTTATTTAATTCATGTACCGTGTACGTACTTATAATTTTAATTAAAGAATCCAGTGTTGTCAAAAGTTAAATAAACGTATTGGTTATCATTCTTAGCGGGCCGCAGAACATTTCCCGGCGGGCCGAGTGTTTGACATGCCTGATGTAACATATACTAAGAGCCAAAATGCAATTTTTATGTGGCACGAGATCTGGAGCTCGTGAACTCCGGTTATTGAATTATGATTATTTCACTTATTCTATAATTTGGTTTGATGCGGATTTCTATAAGCAGTTTAATCACTGTTACTATAGTAACGGCCAGCTTTTCATATCTCGAAACACATAATAATTGGACACAACTATTAATAGTTAGGGGAGTGCTTCTGTTGCTAAACAGAAACGGAGAGTTCGAAACAATTGCATAACAATTGGCGAGCGCTTGTTCTCAACAGAGGCTAAGCATTTTCTTCATTGCAATGAATGCAGCTTGTAAACCTAAATTTCAAATCCCGTTGTTAGAGTTGCATGGAACTCATTTGATATTTCTCAACAAGATAAATCAACATGTTCTGTATCCATAACAACACTAATAGAAGTTATCGGAATGTTTGGGGATGACTCGATATTTACTCTTTGGGCAAAGTTTCAAATAAATAGGCAATACACGACTTCCTGGGCTGAACATTTTGGATGTCTATTTTTTTTTGCAGCCTAGAAATTGTAGGATGAATAATAACAGAAATCTTATTTTCTAGAGCTTGGTGCTGAAGTCTAATAATTTTTGACCTATTTTAAATATTCTTTCAACTTTTGAAATAAATGTATATATCTTTTCTTTTCAGTTCTTGTTTTATCTATGAGAGAGACTTTTTTTAGCCACACACTGAAATGAATAGCCAGGTCACAAGGACCCCAACGAATTAGAGCTTGTAAGCCAAGGGACCCATTGGACAGTTTTTAGGAGTTAGATGGAAGCCTCCCGTCAAGACCACCCGACGAGTACTTTATCGTGCATAAGGTATGGCTCTCTTGTTCCCGAGACCACGGTGTAACATTCCATTGACGAATGGCGGAATTTCTAAGTGCACGGTGGCATTTTCTCACCGAGGGTTTAGGGTTAATGGGTTAATGGGTGTCTTTCCCGAGGGTTTAGGGTTAATGGGTTAATGGGTGTGTAAATGGGTTAATGGGTGGTTTTAGGAGGAAAATGATTAAAATGTTTGTCCATGTGGGGGGTAATTGGTGTTCAGACCAGATTTTGTTGAAAATTAGTAATAGTTTGTCTCTCCAGGGGGTTGGGTTTGGGTTGTTTTACCTCTGAGCGGCACTTTTCTGCACACCAAGGGCTAAATGGCCAGGTCACATGTACCCCGAAGGCTCAGAGAATGTTGGGGGAGGGGACCCACTGGAACAGCTGTTGGGAGACAGATGGTAGCCTCCCGTCAAGGCCATCCAGCGTGTTCTTTAACGTGCACAGGGTATGTCTCTCCCGCACACGGGGCCACGGCTTAACGTCCCATCCGACGGACGGCGGCCTTTCCAAGCCCATCGGTGTCCCCTACTGACCGTGGGCAGGGCGGGGAATTTTGCGGAGATAAATCTCAACGCTGACCCAGCTGGGACTCGAACCTGGGAACTACAGATTACGAGCCTGGCGCGCTACCGACTGAGCCACCCCCGCCCCCCAGGGGGTTGGGAGATTTTTAAATAGTTTATTAGGAATTTTGTCGTCACCTGGAGCAGAGTTTAGATTCAGTTTATTAATAGCATGGTTAAGTTCCTGGATTGAAAAAGGTTTGTCTAGAATGTAAGAGGCAGGTTTAACGTTGTTTAAAAGGTTGTTGATATTGTTAGTGAAGGAGGTTTCCTGTTTGTTAAGATTTAGTTTACGTGTAATTTTGAGGTTAGATGCAAAGAGATTAAAGGTGTCTTGTAAAGTAATGTTATTCTGGATTGCGATTTCTGCCATAGGTATGGTTTGAGTTTTCTGTGTGTTGATGTTTTTGTATGTTTTCCAGAGGCTGTGTTCAGAGGAAAGGGTTGTAAGTTGGTTGGTAAATGTTTGCCATTTTTCTTTATATAGTAATTTTAATTTTTTCCTGACTAATGCATTGATTCTTTTATAGTTGTTTAGGTCAGAGAAAGCTCTGGAGTTTTTTGCTTTGTTCTCAGCTTTTTTTCTAATGGCAGATAATCTGTTCATGTACCAAATTTTTTTTGTATTTTTGGTAGTTTATTTAGAAGGGTTTTGAAAGCAGGTTTGGTATTGTCAAAAATGTGGTTTAAGAATGTGTTGTAATCATTTAAGTTCGTTGAAGGTGGGGAGTGGGTAAGTATTTTCTTAAATAATGGCCAGTTGTTTAGGTGTATGAGTTTTTTATAATGATTTTTAAGATTTGCTTGTATAATGATAGGGTGGTGGTCACTTCCTCTGGTGTCAGGTAATATAGACCAGGAAAATGTTTCGGAAATTTCAAGGGAAATGAAGGTAAGGTCAATTACAGATCTATTGTTGTTTGTGTTTTCATGTGTTGTAGTTTTGGTGTTTAGGTTGATAAAATTTGTGTTGGTGATAAATTACTTAGGTAAATACCAGGATAGTTGGTTGTGTATGAGTGCCAGGAAGGGTGGTGGCTGTTAAAGTCACCTACTAATATGTGGTTTGGGGGTATTTGTTTAAATATATCATGATAAATAGATTCTTTAATAGCAAGACCAGGATTATAAATATTGACTAAAGAGAAAATGAGTTTTTTGACCATCACTTGCACTACAAGAATGTCAAGGTTATGATAGTTATAGGAGATAGGAAGAATTTTGTGTTTTATACTTTTTTAATAAGGAATCCAACTCCATTTTTACTGTGTTGTGAGAAGTAAAAGTAAGGGAGGTAGTTAGTTATGTTAAATTTTTTTTTGGTTTGAATCTCTTGTAGTGCAAAGATGTCAATACCATAATATTTACTTATTAGATCCTGATTTTTGGAAGGGAGACCTCTACAATTCCATTGAAGAATGGAAAAACAATTAATTTTTGAGTCTGAGTAGAATACTAGTTAAAAGTGAGAGGTCTTCATCAGATCTACATATATATATATATCTTAAGAGTTGTAAAATTAAATCTATCACTAAGGTAATAGAGATGTTATCATTATTAATATTTTTTGCTATTTCAGTAGGAGATAATAGCGGTGCTATCGAATTGCTCAAGTTTTTAGGTTTAGCAGCAACACTTACATATGTCTTGGCATTATTGCTTGTACTTGGTTGGTGGTAGACATTATCACATGTAGACGTAGTAGTCACTATGGGAAAGTTATTAGGGTTAATAGTGTTATATTGTGGATTGTTGTGAGGCAAGTTGTTGACACTGATCGATGGGAGTTGATCGTTGTGTCTTGTAGTAGCATCAGGTCGCTGCAGAAGAGGCACTTTATGTAATGGTGGATGAGTAGAGTTGATGGTAGTTGATTGATGAAGGTGGAGAGAGTTGATTTCTCGCTTAGCCTGTATGAAAGCAGATGACCAACTGCAGTGGTCATGATCTTGTATGCGCATGGCGCGGCAGGCAATTTTTTTTGTAGGGCATCCATGATAGGTGGCAGGGTGTTGACCACTGCAATTGGGGCATTTTAATTCTGTTGACAGGCAAGTTTTGTGGGAGTGTGGGTCTCCACATCTCTTGCACCTTACCTTGCCTTTGCAGAAAGTTGCGATGTGGCCCCATCTATAGTATTTACTGCACAGGGAAGGAGCACCAAAATATTCATTGACCCTGAAATGTGAGAAACCGATGTCCACGCTGGCTGGCGGTTTAGGTGATGTTGTGTAGATAATAACATTTTCGAGATCCACTTTGTCAGATCACTAATTTCTAAACCTGGATCGTGTGGGCCCACTCACAATAATATTGAGCGTGTGCAGTTACCGTTCACAGCAAACTGGAGCGTGTGCAGTTGCTGTACACGCTCCAGATATTTTTCCTGAATTCTGTAATCACGTGACACGAAGGTTGCCAGATCACTAATTTCTAAAAAAATCGTTGCCAGATTTTTTTCTGAATTTTGTAATCAACCACAGCGTTCGGATACTTTTTGAGCGACAGTAGGTAGTCATATTATTTTGATACTAGATCGTCTGGGCTCACTCACGGAAATATTGAGCGTGTGCAGTTACCGTTCACAGCAAACTGGAGCGTGTGCAGTAACTGCACACGCTCCAGTTTGCTGTGAACGGTAACTGGAGCGTGTACAGTTGCTGTACACGCTCCAGATATTTTTCTGAATTCTGTAATCACATCACACGAAGGTTGCCAGATCACTAATTTCTAGTCGTTGTTGGCAGGGTTGGTATGTATCTACTCATTCGACGAATCTTATAAACATCATATTTTTCAAGGCATTTAGAAGGAAATCATCATATTTAGTGTTAGCTCCCATAAGCATCCCCATGGAAAAGTCCTTGGAAGGAAAGCGTGATTCAACAGGTATTTCAAGAATTTTGTCGATGGTTTGTAGTTTTTGTAGATCCATTTCATTTGTGGGAAATACGATGATGTCTCCTTTGCGAGTGAATCTGCCTTTGATATCTTTTTGAAGAAAATTGAAGAAAAAGTCAGTGATCTTGCCATCGTCCAGGTCAGAGAGCTTACAGGTGTGCACAAAAATGTTGATCAGAGGTAAAAACAACCCATCGTACACACTCTCCCAGATTTATGAGTCCAAGCCATTTCGATAACTATTGAGTCCAAGCTCTCATTCAAGGGAGAGAACTTTCTATTTGTAAAATTTTAATTCTAATTTGAATCTATACATTTCGTAAAGAAGTTTGATGCTCCAAAAATTCTTATGAGATCTACAGCCAAATACTTCTTGTGATCAACATGAAATAGCCAATCTGGCCGTACGGAATTGACATAATTCCATTAAAAACGCAGTAAAAGTGCTATTTCATTTAAATCCCGCTCCACACGTACACGTTTTTCCTTACAACACGCTAATGCTAATCCCCAACCCCACCCTATTTTCTGGCGTAGCACGTGAACACTAATTGATTGCCTCCACATGGAGTCTTTCCGCAGTTCCAGCATCTCATCAGGGCTCATGCACATATCAAGACCTCCAGAGGTGGACGGCTGCATTTCACATTTTATTGTCCAGGAACGAGATACCTTTTCCATCGGCAAAAAAACGCAACGCTCTTGCTAGGGCATTACTAATTAATGAAATACAAAAAGAGGGATTGGATTGGATTGTTTTACCTCTGAGCGGCACTTTTTTGCACACCATGGGCTAAATGGCCAGGTCACATGGACCCCGAAGGCTCAGAGAAGGTTGGGGGAGGGGACCCACTGGAACAGCTGTTGGGAGACAGATGGTAGCCCCCCGTCAAGGCCATCCAGCGTGTTCTTTAACGTGCACAGGGTATGGCTCTCCCACACACGGGGCCACGGCTTAACGTCCCATCCGACGGACTTTCCAAGCCCATCGGTGTCCCCTACTGACCGTGGCAGGGCGGGGAAATTTTGCGGAGATAAATCTCAACGCTGACCCAGCTGGGACTCGAACCTGGGAACTACAGATTACGAGCCTGGCGCGCTACCGACTGAGCCACCCCCGCCCTTACAAAAAGAGGGAACTACAGAGAAAATAAAAATGTAGGTAAAGAAATAGTTAACAAACAAAGAAAAGTTTGGCCACTAAAAAAACTTCAGGAGAACAACCCGATGAATTTCGAAATTATTTAAGAATGAGCGATGAAGCATTCAATATTCTGCTATAACACCGTTTGTAATCTGAGTAGGAGTGTTTTATATTTAATTGCGAATTTTAACCCTTGATTACTAACCCTGTCGCAAAATTCATTAGCGCTCAGTGGGAAATCTCAAATCTTCACAAAATATGTTAAGTATATATATTCATCCTTTATAGCATTGAACGATTTTAATATCATCTGTGCTAATGCTAAAGCTCACTGGAGAATTGAAAACGATCGCTTTGATATAAAACGATCGCAATGAATTGATTGAAAACGATGGCAATATCACGTACAATCGCTCAAAAAAGTATTCGAAAACTATGGTTGATTACAGAATTCAGAAAAAATACCTGGCAACGATTTTTTTAGAAATTAGTGATCTGGCAACCTTCGTGTCACGTGACACGAAGGTTGCCAGATCACTAATTTCTTCGTGTCACGTGACACGAAGGTTGCCAGATCACTAATTTCTAAAAAAATCACTGCCAGATATTTTTTTTGAATTCTGTAATCAACCATAGTATTCGGATACTTTTTTAAGCGACTGTACACCTCCAAACAGCAGATTGTAATTCGAAAATTACAAAAGATTCTTCAGCCTTTTTCCCCTTGCTGAATATGAGCACACTTGTGACACTTAACTGTATGAGAGTTTTTAAGGCATAAAAATATTTTAAAACTTGCTATTTTCTTGCGTGCTATTAAGTTTATTAAATAACTCGTAATTGTTGGCCAATTTATTAATAAAACCAATAATAAAAAAGTTAATTTGTTCTTTTAAAAAAAATACTTTTTATAATGCAATGGTTTAAAAAATATTTTTTGGGTTGGGTTGTTTTACCTCTGAGCGGCACTTTTTTGCACACCATGGGCTAAATGGCCAGGTCACATGGACCCCGAAGGCTCAGAGAAGGTTGGGGGAGGGGACCCACTGGGACAGCTGTTGGGAGACAGATGGTAGCCTCCCGTCAAGGCCATCCAGCGTGTTCTTTAACGTGCACAGGGTATGGCTCTCCCGCACACGGAGCCACGTCCCATCCGACGGACGGCGGCCTTTCCAAGCCCATCGGTGTCCCCTACTGACCGTGGGCAGGGCGGGGAATTTTTCGGAGATAAATCTCAACGCTGACCCATCTGGGACTCGAACCTGGGAACTACAGATTACGAGCCTGGCGCGCTACCGACTGAGCCACCCTCGCCCAATATTTTTTGTAAGCAGTATTTGCTTCTGTTTGAGAGTCCAGTATATTTATTGCTGTACTCCGTACTTTTTATCTTCCATAAGCATGGATGTTGCTTGTATTCTTCGATAAACTCAGTCATTATTTCTCTGCTAAATATTGTTTCTGCCATTTTGCACAAGACACAGAACGGTGTGACAACGAAAAGAACACGCAATCTCCTCATTGGGCATGCGCTTATCACCAAAAGACACCATGTGGTTCTTCAACTCACCGTTCAAGGCTATGGAAGGGACAGGCAGAGAGGATGGACTGCAGCTGGAATTCCAACAGGCACTTAACTCCAAATTTTCCCAAGTCGCGACGCTGTTCCCAGTGATAAGCTCATTAAAGGGGATTAGGAACGGTTGGGATGGGCCACTTATGGAATGGCGCGTAGGAAAATGTGTACATGTGGAACGGATTTAAAAGTTTCAGAAATGTTGAAAATAATCCGCGGAATCCATCGAACCCCTACGAATTAGGAGACCACAGGCTGGGCACCACTGGTTTATAACATAACAGGTATTGGATAGAAAATTGGAAACACTTTCATGTTATTTCAATAGGAAATCCCATTCGGAACTCAATAACTTCTTCAATATGATTTTTAATGGAAAATGTATCTAAAAATAAATTGAAGATCTCAATCACATTTTTCTAATTCTCGATTTTAAACAATATTTATTCAGTATTCAAAGAACGCTGAAATATTTAACATACAGAAAATTCACCTCAAAATTAACTCAAATAGTGTACCGGCTGAATTCCACCATGATCTCTGATCTCATAAACTGTTTTAATATTTTAACTCATTTTTGAGATCAATGTTTTTCAGCCTGTTAAATATTCCAGTATTCATAACTGTTTGAATACTTAACAAACAGTGTTTAAAATCAAGATTTAGACAGAGTTGACGGAGATCTTTAATATATCCTTAGACAAGTTTTTCATTAAAAATCGTATTGAAGAAGTTATTGAGCTCTGAATGTAATTTTCTATTCATATAACAGGGAACTGTTTCCATTTTTCTGTCCAATACCTGTACATTTATTTGTGTGCGTTTCCTTCTCTTAATCTGTGGTTTTTAAATGATTGGCTTAATTAAAAATTAATTAAAAATTTAATTATTAAAAAGTTTAATAAAATTAAATTAATGATTTGGGCTAATAGTTTTTACTATTAATTATACCTATGACCAAAGTAAAGACCTGAAATTTAAAAAAAAATGTTTTAACACTTTTACCAATGTAATTGATTGGTTTGGTTTTTATAGGCAAGAATCCATTAAATCAAATAGCGTTAGAAATTCGTCTTTCAAAAAGAATTACACTAGAAAAATAGCGGATCTCTAGCGGCGAATAAGGAATTCTCATTTTCTGACTCTAGCACCCTCTAACGCTGAAATTTCGAACTAATGGATAATTCGGAAATACAGTGGACCTTCGTTATAGCGCTGCTCGCTATACCGCGCACTCGGTTATAGCGCGGGCGATGTTCGCAATAAGTTCAAACATGTTTATACAGGTCCGTGCGGCGTTAGTGAGTATCGCATTTTATTGTTACTGCGTATTGAGTAATTGTGTATGTATTGAGTTCCTGCATGTATTTTGAATAGTGTTTAATTATTGTATGCATGATGAGTAAAAGAAAAGCTTACAGTGTGAAATTTATTGTGTCGCCACCGCGCCGCTCGGTATAACGCGGTTCACCTTATAACGCGGGTGTTGTTTCCCGCCCGACATGCGCGTTATATCGGGGGTCCACTGTACTAATAACGATATTTTATTAGTACTTATCAAACCCAAAAACACTTTTAACAAAAAATTTTTTCTCTGAACACATTTTTTCAGAGACAAAAAAATTTTTGTCTCTGAAAGCAAAAAATTACCTTTTACCATCCCGTGAGAGTGAGGGGCATATCATTTCTGTCCACCCTTGATTGCCACCCATTAAGACCCAAAATTGGAGTTTCTAGAGTGAATACAATATTCTTTTAAAGTTTAAAAAAATTATTTCACTCTAAAAAATTTATTCACTCTAGACTTTATTTAAATTTTAGCTCCATGGGACGGTGAAAATTAAATTTAGAGAAAATTTCGGGAAATGAGAATTATAATATTTCGTAGTACCTATTCACCAAAATATATTTTTTTCATTTGAACTAAAAGAAGTAAAAATGAAAATGTACAATTGGACAAATGTCAAAGTGGGCAAAAAAAAATAGATCGTTTTTTAAAAGAGTTTAAAATGTTATAACAATGTTTTCATATAAGCTCGAAATACGCAAATAAGCTTCTAATATTACACGGTAGTGTGGCTCCATCTACATGACCAATGTTAAGTGAAATGTAAGTAAATAATGACATAAATCCCCAAAAATGCAAAGGTTTAACAAAGAAAAACAACAGATGATTTCAACATCCTTCCACTTTCAAATGTTGACTGATTTTTTATTTTGTATCACTAAAGCAAAACAGAAATCTCATTGGAAAAAAAAAAAATCAAAATTAATAACAAGAGTTTAATAAATGGCCTTAATTCAATGATATTTTTTTCCTTTATACGAAACAATTTAATTAACTGAGCGAATTCCTAAACACGCGCAATGGAAGCCATAAATTTGTTAATGAGCATAAAATATTAAAATTATTATAGGCAAAAGAAACGCGCTAAATCAATTGATTGAAATTTCAAATCTAATTTCGAAAAAATGACATCTGCTTTAAAAATTCCCACTAAAGAAAACGTTTAAGTCGCAGACGTCTGCTGTTACAGAATTTAAAATGATTAAAAAAACACTCAAAAGGAATCAAAAGGTAAGAAAAAACAGAAGAGCAAAAAAAAAGACCATTTTAAAAACACATAAGGTTAAGACTAATGAAATTAAAATGATTTCGTAATTAAACGGATATGAAAATGTTTATAAAGTTCCAAAATTAATGACAAAATAATGCAGCATTCACAGATCCCTAAATCATATTCAAATGTTTCCTCATTAATTTAAGATTTCATTTCATATTTCCAAAAAACAAGAAGAACAAAATACTTCAATTGCTTTGATTTTCTACTTTGAACCTGTGAAATGCAATTTAATTTAGTAGAATAATTGTCAGTAATATTAGAAGTAATGGAAAAAAATTCATTATAAACCATTCAATACGCATTATTTATCATTAAACGCAAGTTTGAAAGTTACGTACGTTTTAATATTTCATTTATATCACCAAATAACAAATATTAATAGTGTTCATTCTCTAATCTTATCGGATTGAAATTTTAATTGGCATATGTGTTTTAAATCCAATTATAGCACCCCGATTCATTAAATCGCAAATTAAATCAACATTTTTTTTTACAGAAGAATCAGCAGCCTCAAAAAACGGTTCTTATCAAAGCAGAGATGTCAATCCTTTAGAGATATGACATTTATAAAACATTAGCATAATTATCACCTTTATCATTGTGAATACCTGGTCGAAACTAAATCTAATTATATTAAGTAACAAATATGTTATTTTAGATAACATGTATGAACTCTAATTCAGTGGTAAAGTATCACAGCAGATGTCCTGTAAAACATGGAAATCATGAAACAGTAAGCTGAAAAAAAATTGCTTTTGCCGTGAGTGTGGGTTCGAATCCCACTCACAGCAAAAGCAATTTTTTTTTCAGCTTACTATTTCATGAGTATGAACTCTATTTTATTTCATGTTTAGATTACTGGTTTCTATAAATTAATGAACAGCCCTATGTTAGGTCAATGGGAAGCTACAGTCGAACTTCTGATTTTTTTTTCTTTTGAAAGATCAGAAAGCAGAAAAAAATCTCAATCAAATATTTAATTATCTCGATTTTCAAAACTATGTGTTGAATATTTAATGAGTTATGGAAGATGAACTATTTGATGAGCTATGAATATTTAACAATAACAATGCCAGTCACAAAAATTGACTTAAGAAGTTAATTAGAACTTAGTAATAAGTATTGTATCAAAGAGTTTAATTAAATAAGTGTGTGTTTTAGAAGTTTGTGTAACGAATTCTTTCATTATTCGTTAGTTTTGTAAACGTTTCTTAAGAATGGCATTGCTCTTGTTTAAAGTTAGTTTTTTCAAAAAAAAGTAAAGTGACTTGTTTGAAAAGTCACAACTGATCGCAACACACTTAACAAATGATCACAACACTTTCCACAACTGATCGCAACACACTTAACAAATGATCACAACACTTTCCACAACTGATCGCAACACACTTAACAAATGATCACAACACATTCCACAATTGATCGCAACACACTTAACAAATGATCACAACACATTCCACAACTGATCGCAACACACTTAACAAATGATCACAACACATTTCACAACTGATCGCAACACACTTAACAAATGATCACAACACATTTCACAACTGATTGCAACACACTTAACAAATGATCGCAACACATTCCACAACTGATCACAACACACTTAACAAATGATCACAACACATCCCACAACTGATCGCAACACATTCCACAACTGATCGCAACACACTTAACAAATGATCACAACACATTCCACAACTGATCGCAACACGCCTCATAACCTCATTGCTGCACATTGAACAATTGCTCGCGACACACCTCACAACAGCTAGTTCATTTGTCAGCAAATTTTGACTGTAAATCTCTTCGACCTTGTAGTCACAATTAGCTTAGACGTTGATAGCTAAGTTGTCAGAATACCCGACATGTAAATGGAATATGTGGGTTCGAGTCCCACCCATCGGTGAAACTCAGCTTTACAGAAAAATTAGTTCCTCAATTCTGATACCAAGAGTCTTTGTATTTACTAAAAAAAGGAAACGTTTTGAAAACCTTGTAAAGAAGTGGTTCTCAACCGTTTTAAAGCCTGGACCCACTCCCATGGACCTACCCAGATTTTGATGAAATCCATTCAACAATTTTGAATGATATCGAAAGAGCTATGATGTAAGTAAGTGAGAGGGGCATTATTTTACGAATAACGTTGAATTCGCTATAATTTGTATGAAAAGTAAATCAATCGGAATTTTCTTATTAAATACCATTTACTTGCGATACACCTCACCACTGATCACAACACATTTCACAACTGATCGTGACACATTTCACAACTAATCGTGACACATTTCACAACTGATCGTGACACATTTCGCAACTGATCGTGACACATTTCGCAACTGATTGCGACACACCTTACAACTGATTGCGACACACCTTACAACTGATTGCGACACACCTTACAACTGATCCGCAACACCGCAATTGAGAATTGCTGCTCTAGAAAATCTACATAATAAAAAAAGGTGTCTCTGTGTGTGGCAGCCATAACTCATCAGGAAATCATAGTAGAAGCTTCTAATATTCAGAGAATGTTTCTTACTGTGGTCCGGGTTGAAATGACATATTTAAACTACACTCACCGCCCACTAAATTAGAAACGTTTATTCAATACCGAGTTGGACCTCCTTTAGCTCGAATTACAGTACATATGTGGATTGGCATAGATTCCACAAGGTGTTGGAGTGCCTTTACATCTTCAGCATACCAGGCGTTCACCAGACAGTCCTTTAACTGGCTCAGCTTTGACGGAACAGGACATTGCTCCCGGATATGTTTTTCTAACGTATCCCATACATTCTCAATGGAGTTCAGATCCTGCCTTTATGGTGGTCAGGGAAGATGGTGGAAGTCGCTGTCATGCTTGCTGAACCACTGGCGAACATATCTTGCGCGATGGACAGTAGCATTGTCGTCCATGAAACAACCGTCACCTGCTGGTTATAAAGTCAGGATTGCTTTTCATCGGCAACAATGTTCAGATAATCCTTGGTGGACATCCGACCTTCCAGCAATATAAAGGGATCCGTTCAACTATAACGTGCCCACACCATGACAGCCCCTCCAAAACCTTGAATTGTGTTTACAATGCAAGCTGGGTCCACTGTTTCATGGGGCTCCCGCCAAACTCTCTGCCTACCGTCGATACAGAATAAGGTGTAACGCGACTCGTCGGATCACATGACTTTTTTCCAGTCTTCCAGTGTCCAGTCACGGTATTCCTGACACCAGTGTAGACGAACTTTCCTGTTCTTCGCAGAAATTGTGTTTTCCGTATACGCATGCCACTGCTAATACTGATCCTCTTCAATTCCCTGCGCATAGTTCGCTGAGATATGGGTCGGGAACAGCCTTCACTGAATGCTTCGGTTAATTGCTGCACACAGGAAGTCCTGTTTCTCCGTACAAGCCTTTTCAGACAACGGCGATCTCGTTCCTGACAGATTGTCGTCGCGACACACTTACGCCTCTTAGACAAGCAATGTGGGTTATTTTTCCACTGATTAAAAACCTAAGATATCTCACTTTTTGAGAAACCAATCAGCTGTGCTGTTTTTAAAATCGTCGCTACAGCCAGATGGGCATTCACAATAAGCTCTTTATCGAACCCCGAAAGATCCTTTGTTTTTCCCATTGTGATAAACACTACTGACGATTACTGACAAGTTGTTTTTAAATGGAGGCGCTGTCATGGTGTGGGGCACGATATTTTGGTACCTAACGGGTCCCTTGATATTGCTGGAAGGTCGGATGTCCTCCAAGGATTATCTGAACATTGTTGCCGATGAAGCAATGCTGACTTTATAACCAATAGGTGACGGCTGTTTCATTTACTCACATGAATCACGTGGTGACGCATGTGACCAAATAGTTTGCATATACGTTGAGCAAGTGACGTTTACGTACATCTGAATAAAGGTTTCTAATTCAGTGGCCGGTGTGTACAGAAAGTCCAAAAGGGAGGCTTACTAGAAGCAAATATAATTACCAAGCTATTCCTACGGGAAGCGATAATCAATGTCAAATTTGCTGTTGCCATTTACTGCTCCTTAACTGTGAACATAGTCATGATAACACTTTAATCTTCTGCCTTTGCCAGATTCCTCACATTTCCAAAGGAATTATTTTCAGGCGTCCCATTACAACAAAGGACCTGATTTTTTAATCCAACACGGGATCAGGCAGGAGGAATGCGCCTACGTAATTTGGGACCGTTAGTTCAAGTACATCGGGAGTCACAGAATACAAAAATCTGTCGAAATAGTCTTAAAGATAGATTGCGACGAAGCCACTGGCTATGAGAGTGCGAGCTGAGTCAGCAATGAATGACCTTTGTAACACTGAGAATTCTTCGTGCTGAAACTGAGCTAAAATGCAGAGGTGGGAGGGATACTCACAAAACTAACCTTTATTGCACTAAAAGACAGATTGTGCAGATTAAAGGTGAGACCTGAGCAGTGACCATTTTTGTGGAAACGAAGCCACGGTCCAAGTAAAAACGTGATTTTTTTGAACCAATCACCGTGGCACACGGAGGATGCCATGCAGGAAATTTAGATAAATGCGGTCAAGTATCACGGGAGCCATAGGGTAGCAGAATCTGTCGTAATGGAAATAAAAATCTCGATAGGTTAGGTAGAAACTAAACTAACTAGGGCTATGAGAGAGTTGTTGGGTTGGGTTGTTTTACCTCTGAGCGGCACTTTTTTGCACACCATGGGCTAAATGGCCAGGTCACATGGACCCCGAAGGCTCAGAGAAGGTTGGGGGAGGGGACCCACTGGAACAACTGTTGGGAGACAGATGGTAGCCTCCCGTCAAGGCCATCCAGCGTGTTCTATAACGTGCACAGGGTATGGCTCTCCCGCGCACGGGGCCACGGCTTAATGTCCCATCCGACGGACGGCGGCCTTTCCAAGCCCATCGGTGTCCCCTACTGACCGTGGGCAGGGCGGGGAATTTTTCGGAGATAAATCTCAACGCTGACCCAGCTGGGACTCGAACCTGGGAACTACAGATTACGAGCCTGACGCGCTACCGACTAAGCCCCCCCCCCCCCCCCCCCTATGAGAGAGCGTTCTGACGTCAGCAACGACCTAGGCAAATGCCGGGAATTTTTCTTTGTATTTTGATATTTTTAATCGTTTATTTATTGAGACAAATTTAAATAAATAATTCTTTATTTACAGATGTCCCGCAAAGCTATTAAGATCTGCCGATCTTAATATATTTATATCACATTGCATTTACTATGTACTCTCTTACTAATATCTGTTGAGAATTTCGACATTCAATAATATGTTCTCTTTACTAAAAATGTTTACCTTTTTTCATTTAAAATATTTCAAAATAACATTGGGATTTTTATGTTAACATTCAGCACCACATAATTTGTCAGTAGCTATTAATCATCTAATATTTAAGAAAAATCTGTTTAATTCGTATTTTATTTCTCTGAAAGAATATACGGCTATCAGTTCCCTTGGTAATTGAAAATGTGTGGAATTTTGTAGCCGCTTGTGCACTTGCTATAGTTATTTGAAAATTCGGTAGTTGAAAATAACTTTTTTCTTTAAATCTTGTGTTTTTATCAAGCTGGACTTTACTTTTATGTGTGTTGTCGAAAACATTACGTATGAAGCATGTTGCCTTTTCATTTTATTACCACATAACTGTTAAATTTCTTCCACAAGCGAGTTTTTACTCTCGTGGAAGACTCAACATTTTTTCTCAGACTTTTACTGAAAAATGTAGGTAAAATTATAAAACACTAATGAAATATAATATTAAAATTTTCCATATATATGGTATGAATAAATATATGATTTTTATTGGACAAACTATGTATAAAGAAGAATATATATTAGAAAATGTAATACTTTAAAATTGTGCATCTGAGATACACAACATTATATATATTTCATTATAACTTCAGTTCTAAGGTAAAAAACATGTAAATGTAAAGTACTGCATATTCTGAGGATAAATAATTTAATATAATTTAATAATAAAATATATTTGTTCCTCCTTTGAATATTGGTCGCAGAATTACCGTTTTAAGCTTAGTTGGTACTGTACCAGTTGAAATACTTTCGTTAACTATTTCTTTCATGAAATGTGTGAGATGACTTGAAATTAAGTTGTTGATAAATGATGGTTTTCTATGAATTGTGGTTTGAAAACTTGAATATGAATAAAAATAAAAAAATTTATATAAGTTTATAGAAAACCATCATTTATCAACAACTGAATCGACATTCAATTCTGAAACTTTTCAACTCATCTCACAACAGATCTTCATTTATCTCCACCATGTTTTCATTATTCTACAGAGCCTATAAAGTCTGCAGCAATAAGTATTTTTTGAATAAAGAAATTTCGTCTATATATTCTCTAAGTCAGGATGCAGGATATCCTCAGCAATTCATAAAGATAATTCACCTCTCCACCAGAAATGAAATCAACAACTTGCGTCTTCAAAACAACTCTTCTCAAGATGTAAAATATACTTCATCCATTTTACATTTTCCAGCCACATTAACAATACCATCAAAAATATTACGAAATTTTATAATTATAAAGTGCTTACCAAGTCTCCTACCACTGTTTTATCTCTTGTAAAACGAGACAGAGATACATCTTCACTTACAGGTGGTGTATATTTTGTACCCATCACTTACCCTAAATCAGACTCTTGCAATTCTTCCAAACCTCTTGATTACAACATAGGACAAACTAAAAGAACTCTCCAAGAAAAAAGGAACATCAAAGAAATATCGAAATAATGCAAACTACTACAACCCTTTCATCTCTGTTATTCTTAAAGGAGCTAAACCTTTATTCAACGAACCTTTCATCATCAATATTCCTTCATCCATCTTAAAGTTATCGTTTACTGAAAATGTAGTAATTTTTGTCAATAAAACCTATTGTTGTAATACCAAAGAATGTATAAGGAAAAGAAGTTCAGCTTTGACAAAGCGTAAGTGGCGACCTCAAGTGGTGTTTCGATTCGTGTCGTGCATTTGGTATAGCTGGGAAGCAAACAATAAGGGGCAAAGGAATTATGCATCAAAAAATTTATATTTTAAAAAAGGAAAAAAGTAACTGCACTTTGTATTTGAAAAAAATAATATCATGATTTTAATAAAGGTTTATTTTCTCCATTGGAATTATTTTTTGTTGAACCAACAATTATAAATTGAACGGATAGAGAAGATTTGAAATTAGCCTGAAGTTAATTTATAGAAAATTATTACAATTAGAAGCTTTCTTGGTTGCATAGAAACAGAATTGATATTATATACTCTGCAAGGATGTCAATGGGAAATTATTTCATAGGAAAAGCGAAGAGAATGGAAGTTGACAGTAACATGTAATTACAAAAGCGTTCGTCCCCTGTAATGTTCGTTTCACCTCTACGCCAAATGCACGATACTCTATTTTACATTAATCTCTATGGAAGCTTAACTTCTTCTCCCTCTACATTCTTTCGTAATACCGACCAAGCCCAATTAAATCCAACATGGCAAATTCTCTTACAAAATTTTTCACAAAATAATATGTCTTTGCTACAGTTATTAAACCAAACTTCATCAACCAACCACAACTCTAACAATCAGTAGCACCTCTCGTGAGAGCTGACTTTGTATATCATTCTACATGACTCGTGCCTCTCATCTCTGTACAACTATAATTTGAAGCAGAAGTTGGAACTTTGAAATTTCCCTATGTTTTATAATGTAATTTCTAGTCATTGTATGTCTGATGAAGTCCTAATAGGTAGGACGAAATCGATCACATCTTTTATATTTTCTATTGCACTATTTGACAATCAACTCATCTTTTAATTTTATGCATTTTCAAGATTAGTGTACAAAAACAAGTAAGTATAAATTCTAAAAAAAAGTTGTTTAGCCTTCCTATTATTCCATCTACGACACTATTCAACAAGAGACTGCAAAATCGACAAATAAACAACTGTAGTGAAACAAACAAAGGGACTATTATATATGTTTGATATAAGTTGTTTAGCAAAGTGTTTACTACTTTATAAAGCATTCCTGAAATTTAAGCTTTTCCGGTTGGGAAAACAAAATATTTCGTGCAACGCTTGTGAAATGCCCACAGCACAGCAGCTGAAAAACACTGACCTACGAGGTTCTTTAATATATTGTTATATTAGAGAAAATCGAGGTTGAGCATAATATTAAATGCTCATGATAAAAAAAGAACAAGGTTAAAACAGCTCTTAAAGCATTTCGTCTCTGATTTGGGTATTTTGATATATTAACAACATGGCAGGATATAGAAGAGAATCACCCCACTTGCCTTGAGGAGAGGCTCCATTTATCTCCAAATAACTGCCCAGTGGTTTCCTTTCTTCCCAGCCATCTCTGAGCCCTTCGGATCCTTGTGACCTAGACATTTAGCCCATAAGGTGCAAAAAAGTATCTCTAAGAGGTGAAACAATCCAACCCATCACTGGAACAGAGTGGGGCGGGGGTGGCTCAGTCGTTAGCGCGCCAGGCTCGTAATCTGTAGTTCCCAGGTTCGAGTCCCAGCTGGGTCAGCATTGAGATTTTTCTCCGCAAAATTTCCCCGCCCTGCCCACGGTCAGTAAGGGGACACCGATGGGCTTGGAAAGGCCGCCGTCCGTCGGATGGGACGTTAAGCCGTGGCCCCGTGTGAGGGAGAGCCATACCCTGTGCACGTTAAAGAACACACTGGATGGCCTTGACGGGAGGCTACCATCTGTCTCCCAACAGCTGTTCCAGTGGGTCCCCTCCCCCAACCTTCTCTGAGCCTTCGGGGTCCATGTGACCTGGCCATTTAGCCCATGGTGTGCAAAAAAGTGCCGCTCAGAGGTAAAACAATCCAAAACTGGAACAGAAGGAGAAAGAACTGTATAAAAACTTGTAATTATTTCGCAAGAATATTTTCTTAAAAAGAGAAAGAAATGGAATATTGGTTTCGGATCAGTACTTGTACTTTCCCCACTTCCACCCCCACCTCCTCCCCCTCTAAAATGCATTCTAGACCCCGGCTTAGTAACTAACAATAAAGGACAAACAAAATGAGCCAACGTTTTAAACACAAGCGACGACATAAAGTCGCGATTATGAACAACACATTTAAACAACCTATATTTGAAAAGAGGACCCGCTGCTGTTTCGCCTGAATATATGTTCAAATTAAAGAAACCAGCATTCTTTCCCCGTTTGATTACCGAAATGCTTTCTATACCTAGCCACTCTCTTTACTTTAGCCTAGTTTGTTCCACCGAATTCGCTGCTCACTGTAGACAACAGGAGGCGAAACCGTCTTATTCCCATCGGCAACACTCGCTAATTGCATTCCGCCAAACTACGGTGTTCCTTGTACGACCAAGAAGCATTGGAAATGCATGTAATGGTCTTTCGTGCTTCGTCTTTCGTGAGGAAACTGTTTGAGAAGTGAGTATTTCGTGATCTTACTTTCTACTTATTTTAATATTCATACGAACGAAAAAACATCGATTTTGGAAGGTAAACAGCGAAAGACAAACTTCCTTCTTTCACGGAAAATTAACTTTCGTGAAATTATGAAAAGAGAAAAATATTCTTTATATATTTATTTTCCATCGTTTTGATAGAAAATATCTAATCCTTTCCTCACGTTCCTTTAAAGTACAAACCTAGATAAATGAGACCTTAAAAAAGCAACTGATTTATTTTTTCCCGAGGGATGGCGTAACCGAGGTTGGTTTAAATCACTTGGATATTTTCGCAGACTGCTGTATGCTTCCGCGACACAGTGGTAGGACTTCTCTTCTATGTTCTTTCCGAAGCGGTGAGAGAATTTCCAGGAATCTTGAGGAAATAAGACGGTCATTTCTGATCGATTTGCCTGTTACGTAAGCTCTATATCTTTCTGTCAGATCTTCCCATGGGAACGCCGAGTGATCTGAAAAGGAATATTCAGTTTCCTTTGCTGTATATATCAATCAGTTCCTGCATGTATTTGATCACGGGTATTGTGGAGAATTAAACTGCGCGGTCTGGTTGTACCTCCGTAGCCCATGGCTGCTTGAGGATGATGATGATGATGATTGTTCATCCTCTAATGGGGAAGTTGATTCTTCCACTAAAGCAATAATTTAATTAAGATTTAAATTTTTTATATTTTAACTTAACCGATAAATGTTTTATAAGTCTGTCACTATACGCACAAAACGAAACTATAATTTACGTATGTATATCTATATAATTATGTATAATGCTTAACTTATTATTATTTATATATATATAAAAGATAATTATATATATAGTATATTTATATACAGGGTGTCCCTGAATTCATGGCCCAAACGTGAGGGGATGGTAGTACACACCGAACCCACCAATATTCGTCATAGAATATGCGGCCGCAAACACAGCCCGGTGCCGGTAGGGGACGTAGCGAGGCGGCACGGCTTAAAAGCTCTGAATCGGCCAAACCCCAGCATCTTAATACCACATTTGGGAACAGATGGATTGGGTGCGGTAGTCCCATCCCGTGGCGTCCCAGATCGCCTGATCTTTCTTGTATCGATTTCTTTTTGTGGGGACATTTGAAGAGTGTCGTGTACGAGAAACCCGTGCAGTCCGCGGAGGATCTGGTAGCCCGACTGTCCGTCGCAGCCGCCGATGTGCGCGACAAGCCCGGTGTTTACGAGCAGATACGCCGATCACTACTCCACCGTTGTGCCGCCTGTATCAACGTTGGTGGGCAGACGTTTGAGCATTTGTTGTAATGATCTCCAATATATGTCACTCTGGAAACCTCTGCGTCTGTCCATCATTTCCGACCTCACTGCGTTTGTGGCCACATATCCTATGATGAATATTGGTGGGTTCGGTGTATACTACCATCCCCTCACGTTTGGGCCATGAATTCAGGGACACCCTGTATATTATTATATATAGTATAATAATAAATAATGACGAAAAATGAAATTGGATATTGCCGACAGATATGTCATTAACTATAATTTTAAAATAAGAATATTTTACTCTCAGAAAAAAATTCAATATTTTTGTTGTTTTAGTCTTATATAAATATTACACTCTAAGTTTTTTGTCATTACTCTCTTAATATATTAAATATTATAACAACCTGAACGAATCATGCTCCTATGTTGTTTACATTGCAAAAAATGTAATTTATATCAAAATAAACAGTTTCATATCATATCATTTGCGATCAGTCTAATTACAATATTTGCATCACCAAAGCATTGAAACAAAATTAGTATAAAAGAAAACTCCTGCTTCATGGGATGGTTTCAGTTACTACACAAAATTCAAGCGCAGCGAAACAAAATTAGAAGGTTAAAAAACAATTCAGGGGAAGAAGCCTATACATGAAGTTTATAGTTCTTTCCTGTTACCTTTGGATTCTAAGCTTTACTAACAACTGACATTTAAGTCAGTACTATGCAATCTCATTTAATTCCCATGCTCCTTATAAACTGCATATGTATATTTGCAGATCCCTAGTAGCTAAAACCCGTTTGAAAAACATTGGTTTGTTCTCTTCGATTGAAAGAATTGCCTGTAGCTCTCAACGTTAAGGAACCACAATATTCAGAAGTCAATAACTATTTGCATGGCAGTGCGGACACCCAATAGTGACTAAATTCTTGCTGCCGTATTTGTATGTCCGTCCATGCATACCTCCAGTTAATACAGCAAGTACACATAAGTGATGTACAAGAAAGGTTCCATTGCAAAGTAGACTATACATCTCCCAGAATAATCCAGAACGAATTTTGCTTAGATAATTACTGGAGCAACAATACTGACTTGAGGGCAGGAATCGTGGATCCTTCTTTCCCGCGACCCTTTCTAAATGGATGAGGTATATTCTTCGTAACTCCCCCTCCCCCGTAAACTCGTATTAACATTAAAAAATATTTTAACTCTCCTTCTAGTAAATGCCTCAACTAGTGTTTTAACGTGCTCTCCACATGGAAAAGGTACTTACCTATAACTATGGAAAGATCATGAAACCGCTCTTAACACCGATGTCAAATTTAGAGGATACATGGTCTTGAGTCTGATGAGATACGAACCCAAGACCTCTTACTGACAACTTCTCACAATATGCCAGGTACTCTGCCCAACAAGCTATCGGCCGCTGCTCAAGATCTCCTCTATTCAATGATATGAACTTTTCTATCATCAGTACACAATTCAAATATCTGTGTCACTTAAAAACAATGTCTTCTTCGCTTTCAAACACATATCCAGCAGTAGATGGCAATATATGTTACAAATATTTTTAATTCATTACTGAATAAATCTATTGATGTTTCTTCAGTTGAAAGGCCATGAAGTCATTATTAACATCGACATCAAATTTAGAGGAAACTTCGCCTTACTTTGGACAGGATACGAACCCACAACCTCCTGATAACGTGGTGTCAACTACTGAATTCGATATAGATGTTAAGAATGACTTCACAACATTTCAATTAAAGAACATTTCGAGAGATTTGCTCATCATCATCATCCTCACGCAGCAATGGGCTACGGAGGTCCAACCAGACCGTGCAATTTAGTTCTCCAAACAAGTCGATCCTGAGCTACATCTACTGCATCTGACCACTGCACACCAATTCTAACAAGGTCCTGTTTGACATTGTCTGCCCACCGCATCCTAGGTCTCCCCCTCTTTCTGAGGCCTTTAGGCACACTGTTCATAACCCTATTCGCCAATCTATAATTATTCATACGGTATATTGTATGACGAATATTGGTTTGGCCATGTTGCCCGTATGTTATTAACAAATAACATAGGGGCAACATGGCCAAACCAGTGTAGTCTCTCTCTGCACAATATGCTGCTTAAACGAGGTTGCCGACTCCTTTTCCTAACCTCATCATTAGTTACAAAGTTGAACCACCTAATGCCCAAGATACTGCGTAAGCATCTGGAATCAAAAGAATCTAGTTTCCTGTTATCTTGCTTACAAAGTGTCCAAGTTTCACTACCATAACTAACCTTAGAAAGAACCAAACTATTATACAGTCTAATTTTAGTCTTTAGGTGTATACGCCTATTTCTCCACACTCTCCATAGGTTCTTAAAAGTCCCGGCAGCAATCCCTATTCGTCTGTTAATCTCATGCCGCACATCACCATTATCTGTTACATAGCTCCCAAGATAATTAAACTGTCACACCTGCTCAAGACTGCAACCATTCAGATTAACTGAATCACAGCCTGCCTGACCAATTTTCATCACTTTAGTTTTCTCTCTATTTATAACCAAACCTACTCTACTACCAGTTTCATCAACAGCTCGAATGAAAGAGTTCATCTCATCAACATCATTTGCCAAAAAGACTAAATCATCAGCATAATCTAAATCAGAAAATTTCGAATCTCCAGTCCATTTAAGGCCAAAATCTTTCCCTTGAAGTGAATTTCGTATAACATAATCAATAACCAAGCTAAAGAGAAAAGGGGACAAATTGCACCCTTGTCGAACACCAGAAGTAATGCTAAACCAATTGCTACAAGCCTTACCAACTCTCACACACGACTCAGTATTATTATAGAAAACTTTCATTATGTTAACTGACTGTCAGGTATACCATATGATTTCACAATCAACCACAAATTATGATGATCAACAGAGTCGAAACCCTTTTTGAAATCAACAAAGCTAGCAACCAAAGGTTTCTGAAACTCTAAACATTTCTCAAGAATCTGCCTAAGTGAAAATATCTGATCCACACATCCCCTACCACTTCTGAATCCACATTGCTCATCACGCAATTGACTGTCAATCAGATTCTTAATTCTATTAAGCACAATCATGGAAATAACTTTACCTGGAACAGAGAGTAGGCTGATACCCCTATAGTTATCACAAGAACTGCGATCACCTTTTTTGAAAATAGGGATAATAATAGCTCTGGTAAAATTCTTATGAACCATGCCTTTATCATAAAAGATATTCAGAATTTTAGTCATCCAAGTGGTAACCGAAATATTCCCAGCTCTAAGCATTTCCGTAGCAATTTCATCTACCCCTGGGGATTTATTAATTTTAAATTTAGAAATAGCCAAAATAACTTCAGATTGTGTTTTAGGGCCAACATTAAAGCCACCAATGCGTCTATCATCATTGTAAACAATGGGAGTAGAACTAACCACATTGTTTAGAACATCACTGAAATGCTCAGCCCACTTAGCCATGACACAATCCTCACCTTCTATAACCTTACCTTGTTTATCCTTCAATCCCTGTATACCAGTTCATTTTCTACCACACAAAACATTAACTATCTGGTACAGCTCTCTGCTGTTGTGCTGTCTAACTGCTTCCTCAGCTTTGTCAGCCAAACCTTCAAGCCAAAGAATCTTATCAGTAGCTAACTGATCCTTTACACGTTTATTAAGCTCTCTGTAATGCTTTCTATTAGTACTAGTAGGGTACTGATTAAGGACATTCCTGCAGTTCTTTCTTTCAGAAATAAACGCAAGTGCCTCAAGTCACTCAAATAATTCTGTCTCCTCTGCTCTTTTTCCCCTAAAAGAGTACTGTTAATTTCCAAAGAAGCCTGTTTAAAATGGTCTCATTCTTCCTCAACTTCAGTAGTAAGCAAACCATGACTCTCATAATGACCAACTAACCTATCATGGTAAGCTTTAGCTATAAATGGGTCTTTCAGAGGTTCAGTACTAAAGGTAAAATTTTTAACCCTAGCACAACACTTTTTAAGTTTAAGTTGCAAGACACTTTTAACAACATAATGGTCAGATACAATTTCAGCTCCCCTATATGACCTGGTATTCCTAACAGAACTAGCCCATTTGCTATTAATTAATATATAATCAATAATATTCTTATGCAGCCCATCGGGTGAAACCCATGTGTACTTTTGTCGCGGTGTTTGTAATAAGTGTTAGTTATTCTGAAACCATTGAGCTTACTTACCTGTAAGAGACGTTGCCCATTGCCATTGCAGCTATCAATACCAAAAGGACCTATCACCCCTCCCCAAAGTCAGAGTCAGTACCAACTTTGGCATTGAAGTCACCTAGTACAAGGGTAATATCTCCTTTCTTGACAGAATTCAAAATATCCTGAAGTTGTCCGTAAAACCTATCCTTCTCATTCTCATCGGCATCCTCAGTGGGGGCATAACAGCAGATAACATTCAAGTCTTTAACGCTTGTCTGAAATTTTGCTGTAAGAAACCTGTCATTAATGCACTCATATCCTAGAAGAGCATCACTAGCGTGTGTGCTGAGAAGCAGACCCACGCCTTGGTGATGCTTATAGTCGTCCCTCCTGAAAAGAGAAATTTAAGATTATTTTTAAGAATCTTATCTTTATCTGTCCATCTGGTCTCTTGCAAGCCGAGAATATCTAAATTATAATGATGGAATTCTTGTGTGAGGACATCAAGAGAAAAAGCTCTATGCAGAGTTCTCACATTCCAACTACCTATGGAGAGAAAATGGTTAGTGGGATGTTTAAAGAAACTATGTTTATTGAGAGAGGGAATGCCTTCAATATCAAACAGCCCCCTAATCGCAGACATGGGGCAAAGACCCGTTCCCCCACCACTAAAGGCTGAAGCCATCTACACTGGAAGACTTCCCCCAATGTAGAATTTGACGATGGCAATAGAAGCAAAGAGTTCAGGTGCCTGCGATGACCTCTGCTCAGGATTATCCACCAGCTGATAAACATATCCTGTGAATCTATTCACTTGGGGCTGTCAACCCACAAAAAAAACAGAAAACACAGAGGAAGATTTTCCCTCCACAAAAGCCCACCAGTGCAGCAAAACAAGCATCTGCTTTTTCATTATGTAAAAGTCCTATATGAGCAGGTACCCAATGTATGGTTAAAATGTTGTTTTGTGAAATATGTTGTTTGATTAGCCGAAGGATATCATTTAGGAAAATTTTAAAATTACTTTTCATAGGATCATGGTATATGATGTCTATTGAAGTTTTGCTGTCTGTTAAGATAACTATTTTGCTATTATGAAATTTTAAAGCCCAGTTGATAGCTAACACTATAGCTGTTAATTCAGCAATTATGACTGGATTTTGTGTAGAGAATTTAAACATATTGTTGCGGATCACAAAAATGGATAGCCACTGAGCGTGAGTATTAAAAGCTATATTTCAAAACCAAATTCAATACAAGGTAAATTGTTACAAAGGAAATATGGATGAAGTATCTTATTAACAAATCAACTATTAACATGCACAAGTCATCAATCTTCCTGCGTAAAGCACACAATATCAGCTCTGTGTATTTTACTAAATACTACCTTTTACTTGATTTACCAGGTCACCCGAAGATCTTCACTCGCAAACCAATTCTCGTCCTGTGCTAAACTTTTCACACACTAGCCGAACAAAAAGACAGTCCGTGTAGACATTCGAAGTTAGCCATAAAAGTTCCCACTTTTATACTTCCGCGTATACACAACACATCAAGTTACTTCTTGATACTTAACGATAAAAGATCCCACTTTTATCCTTCCGTGTATACACAACACATCAAGTTACTTCTTGATACTTACGCGCACTGTCTCAGAACAGCTCACCGTCCATTTTCGAACTCACCGACCGTTACAATACAACGACCGTTACAACACAACGACCGTTAACACTCCACTCTTCTTCTCCAAATTCTCCCAACGTTCTTATTCGTTGGCTGAAACTTTTTTTTCGGTTGCCAGATTCTTCTGTCGTAACACTGCCCCCTTCCTAGGTATTGTTCGTCCCGAACAATTCTGGATTCCAAAGCTTCTTCAGTTCTTCGATGAAACGGGGCCAAACGATCCACGTGAACCACCTTGCACTTTGTAGCTGGACGTCGACGAATGCGATATACCACGTCTGTGTCAAAATGAAAGCGAATCTCATTATGACGTAGATTTCTTTTCTGACTGAAGCCTCGTCCACAAACATAATACGTGTAAGGCCTATAGCCCTTGTGAACACGTTTATGTCTCCGCAGGGAGAAGAATCGACTAAGAGTTTTCGTGCAAAACCTGTAAAAAGTTTTCTTCTTTGTCGAAAGTTTTCTTCTTTGGATTTTTACTTCTATCAACAGTAACAAGGAATGAAAGTCATTAGTGACATAAAATCTAGGGAGGAGTTTCATCCTCCAGTCTGACCCTTTTGTCAGTTGACTTTCACTTAATTCAGAACTGTCGTGATGAACCTTCAGCCATATTTCACCTGATTCAATTTGATCCCCAAGGTGCTTCACAATTATATCAGCTCCATAATTCTTTTTAGCGCTTCGGTCCATCTCCTCCTTCCATACTCTTGCTAGGACTGCAGCTTCTAATCCGACAACCTTACCTGTTTCTCCTGTATAAGTGAAATCAGTGATGTGTCGGGCTGCTAGCAATATTTTTTCTGTTTTATCTTCACATAGCCAGCTTGCAACATCTTCAGATACTCCTTGTTCTATTAACATGTTACGAAACTTGTTCAAAGCATTGCCGTTATGCAGAACCTTGCGGACACGTGATGCTTCATCTACCCTATTATCCACAATGTTCACCAAACGCAGAAGTTCTCCTCCTAACTCTTCGACGAGCTCTTGCAGTTCCAAGGATCCGTCACCAAGGAAACACTGAACAGCTTCCATCACTTCCAGAGAGTTGTCAACAGAGTTTTCAAGAGGTGAATCCATGTTGCTGATAACAGCTGAACAACTCAAACTCTTCATTCCACGAGCTTGTGATGCTGCAACCACTTTCTTAACTAAATCAACAGCAACATCTTCTGTACTGATGAGATCAATAGCTCCTTTTCCGAATTCAACATCATAAACCAAAGCACACACTCCTTCAGCCAGCTTTTTGGACACAATTGAGCATATCATTAGAGGAACGCTATCTATGGTAGCCATCAGATCCTTGCAGCGGTAAATCTCCTTATCTGTTGGCACCAGCTCCTCTGTCTGTCCTACGATGCAGCATCCGACGTCTTCCATCATCTGCTCGATTTTATCTTTAGTGCAGTCGACTGTGAAGCCAGGGATGGATTCCAATTTGTACAGAGTATCTCCCGTCAATTGGAGAGCACGACCGGAGATCATAGGGACCTTGAGACCTAAAGCAGCAAGTGCAGGAGCCAAGACAAGACTCACTTTGTTGCCGACACCTCCTGTGCTGTTTTTATCTACCATCCGATGGCGCCACTCGGGTCTCCAGCAAAACACATGACCCGAGGAGGTCATATTTGCTGTTTCTTCCGAATTCACTTTCTTGGAGCTCTCATTGTAATTTGCCAGGGAAATATCAGTCATGATTGCCAAATTGTTCATTCTGGAGATCAGCGACGAGTTCTGTAACATGATATTGTCCACTTTAGAGCTCTTGTAATCGTGATAAAACTTTTCTATATCCTTATAATCTAAATGGTTATAATGTCCAAATCTGCACATTGACTGTTCAGAAAAGAAATTCAGCGTGGCTACGTTGAAATTATCTGAGGGATTCACTTCTCTCTGATCGTAACTCTGAGGCTTAGTTTCATCCAGAAAGTTAGTCTTTGAAGTACTGTCTCTGCCTGAAGCTCCTTTACTAGCATCACCTGTTACGCTTCTAAGCCATTCTTCGGAATTCCTCTTCCTTAAATCCCCACTTTCTATAAACGATTCAAGTGTGGCTATATGCTTCGGAAAAATCTCTCCGACTTCCCGGGTAACGTCGAATGGCACTTTGTTTCTATGATGAATGGACGCCTCTTCTTTACTCGGACCACTCTGCGAAACGTAAACTCTGTTTCGTTCCCCCTCATTACCACTCGTTACTCTGCCTTTGCAATAATTGTCCATGACGCATTTTGCTGACGGCGAGGAATAGAATACCTTTCGTGTGGATCTCTCTTCAGATCGTGCCAGACTTGTATACCTAGGTATTTTGAAGTGCAAAGCGTACTGTATAGTCTCACAGCTCTCTGATCTGTGTGATTGTTCTTCACAGTTCCTAGACATGTCACCAGCGACATAGACATTCTGCCATGCATCACCAGTAGTTGCGTGGTCAAAGGCATTATCTGCGCTATCTCTACGATTCTTGATTTCCAGTAGCAGATCCACATTTTTATATGCGTTGCCTTTCTCTTTTTCTTTTCCATGTTTACAATCTAACTTAACACTATCAAGATCATCTTTTTCACTGACAAATTCAACATTTAAACTATTGCATTGTCTATTGAGTTCGGTTTTACTATCCTTGAACTGATCAATAATCTTACCAACTTGAGGAGCCACTTCATCTCTCATCTCAGTATTTTGTGCGGCCATTTCGGCTTTCAAGTCACCTATTTTATCGCTTTGGGCAGCTAGATCACTTTTAATATCAGTCATCTGCGTAACCATATCGGCTTTCATATCAGTCACCAGCGTAGCAATAACGGCTTTCCTATCAGTCATCAGCGTAGCAATCGGCTTTCATATCAGTCAGCGCAGCCATATCGGCTTTCATATCTTTCATATCGGCTTTCAAGCTATTTATCAACTTTACTAATTCATCCATACTTCTAGTTAACGGCATTCAATAAATTATCCCGCTTCTGACACCAAATGTTGCGGATCACAAAAATGGATAGCCACTGAGCGTGAGTATTAAAAGCTATATTTCAAAACCAAATTCAATACAAGGTAAATTGTTACAAAGGAAATATGGATGAAGTATCTTATTAACAAATCAACTATTAACATGCACAAGTCATCAATCTTCCTGCGTAAAGCACACAATATCAGCTCTGTGTATTTTACTAAATACTACCTTTTACTTGATTTACCAGGTCACCCGAAGATCTTCACTCGCAAACCAATTCTCGTCCTGTGCTAAACTTTTCACACACTAGCCGAACAAAAAGACAGTCCGTGTAGACATTCGAAGTTAGCCATAAAAGTTCCCACTTTTATACTTCCGCGTATACACAACACATCAAGTTACTTCTTGATACTTAACGATAAAAGATCCCACTTTTATCCTTCCGTGTATACACAACACATCAAGTTACTTCTTGATACTTACGCGCACTGTCTCAGAACAGCTCACCGTCCATTTTCGAACTCACCGACCGTTACAATACAACGACCGTTACAACACAACGACCGTTAACACTCCACTCTTCTTCTCCAAATTCTCCCAACGTTCTTATTCGTTGGCTGAAACTTTTTTTTCGGTTGCCAGATTCTTCTGTCGTAACAATATTTTCATATTTTTCAATTGGGCAGTGAAATGCACCTGATAGAGTTTGTCATTGCTTAGTGAGCCATCGGTATAGATGTGTATATAATTTTGATATTTAGTATTTATGAGGCACTCTGATAAAAATTTTAATGATTTCGTATCTAGTGTTTTTTTTTAGTCTATTCCTGGGATGTTGGTTTCTAAAATAGGGAATGTTGTTCTCCAATATGGAATTGGTGGGAGATGTTCCTCCACTAGTTTGATTATTAATCATAGAGATTATTATATTTTTTTGGGAAATGAATTTATTGTGATATCTTGATAGTGATCAGTTATTTTTTCAATTATTGAATGGTTTTTATTTTTTGATGTTATTCTAAATAATAAATTAGTTAGTAGATATTCTTTCTTAATGCTTAATGGAGGTATTGCTGTTTCAGCATATACATTATAATTATTTGTACTTTGAAAAAGTCCCAGACAAAATTTTAATATTTTTGTTTGAAGTTGTTCTAGTTGTTTCATTTTTGTGTTTGAAATAGTATTTATTAATTCAATTCCATATGTGAATTTTGGTAGGATTATTGAATTGTAGAGTAATAAAAATTCTTAGTAGAACAGCCCCATTCTGAGCCTCCTAAATATCTTAGATAATTGAATAATTTGTTTGCTTTATTGTTTGCTGATTCTGTATATGTTGTCCATATTATTTTAGAATCCAGATCTATTCCTAAGAATTTAAATTTATTTGTTATATTTAGATTAAATTGTTTAATTTTATTATGAAATCTGTAGGTAATTATTTATATTTGTGAAAATATGATATGGTGGTTTTTTCTGTTGCTATTTTTAGATTCCACTTTACACAGTATGAGTTAAGTTTGTTCATTGTATCTTGTAGTCTGGATTGAATTCAGTCAAGATTTTCGTCAAATGTCCAAAAAATGAGATCATCAGCATTTGATCAAAATTTTACCTCAGGATTGTTTCGAATAAGTCATTAATATAAACATTAAATAGTGTTGGAGATAAAATATCACCTTGTACCAATCCGTTAGTAAATTCATAATCTGATGAGATATTTTTTCCAATTTTTACTTGAAAGGTTTCATTTTGTATGAATTTATATAGAAAACTGTATATATTACCACTTAATTTTAGTTGTTTAATTTTATATAGTAATGCATTGTGTGATACACAATCGAATGATTTCTCTAAATCTGCAATAATTAGGACTAAGTAAATTCTATTTTTTATTGAGTATTCTGCATCAGAAATTAGGTTAAATATTAAATCTTTTGTTGATCTGCCTGTTCTGAAACCAAATATATTTTTCTTAAAGAATTTTTCTGTTTCCAAGTACCAGTTTAATCTATTAGCAATAATTCTTTCAAATAATTTTAGCATATTTGAGCTTAGACATATTGGTCTGTACAGTCGCTCAAAAAAGTATCCGAACACTACGGTTGATTACAAAATTCAGAAAAAATATCTGGCAACTATTTTTTTAGAAATTAGTGATCTGGCAACACGAAGGTTGCCAGATCACTAATTTCTAAAAAAATAGTCACGAAGGTTGCCAGATCACTAATTTCTAAAAAAATAGTTGCCAGATATTTTTTCTGAATTTTGTAATCAACCGTAGTGTTCGGATACTTTTTTGAGCGACTGTACGAAATTTAAGTTGCCAAAAGGTTTATTTATTTTTTTCGAAAAAACATGTAGTTTTTATACCAATTGTCTGGATATTCTTTAGTTATCCAGAATTTATTGATTTCTTTTAGCGGAAATTGTATCCATTTGTCTGGTAAGTTTTTAAGAGTTTGTTTGATATGTTATCTGGACCAGATGTGGTATTTGGTTTTAAAGCCTTTAAGACAAATTTCATTTCAGAAAAAGTAAAAAGTGCATTTAAAAAATCAGTTTTTGGACAGTGAAATGTTTGGTGGAAAATATTAGAATTTTTAAATTTTTTATCTAGTTTATTATTAGATTTATTATGGAAATTTATAAAATATTTGCTATTTTTTCAGTTGTTTCTTTTAAATCTTCCTTATTTTTAATGCATATGAATGTAGAGGGTTTGTTGGGGTAGTTTCATCATATAATTTGTTTTATATTTTCCATAAATTAGTGGTAGTGGTTGTAGGTGAGAGTTTTTCTGTTAATAAATGCCAATTTTGTTTTTGTATGTTTTTTATTTTTTTTTAAATTGCCTTTTCTAGTCTTTTAAATATTTGGCAGTGAGTGAATTTTTTTATTATTAATGTTTCTTTCTGCTTTTCTACGTATTGCTATTAATTTGTTAATAAATATTGTGTGTATGTTGTTTTGGGGTATCTTTTTTATAACATTTTGTGTGTTTTTTTAATTTGGTTTTTGAATGTATCTATTATTGTGACATAGTCAATATTTTCTATGTTTTCAGATGTTTCATTAAGATCCTTTTTTAAATTTGACCAGTTTATTATTTGTATTTGTGGTTTTCTTTTATTTGGTGTTTTAAATTTTATATAAATTGGATAGTGATCGCTTTCATAGTTGTCAGTTGATATTTTCTACTCTTTTGCTATGTTATTAGTACATAAAGTTATGTCTATTACTGATTTATTCCTATTTTTATTAATTCTGGTGACACATTTAAAATAATTAAAGTTTTAATTTCAATAAATTCTAAAAAAAATTTACTTTTAAAATCATTTTTATAGGACTACCATGTTTTATTACGTGTGTTGAAGTCACCACAAATCAAAAATTCTACTTGATTAATTAAATCTAAATATTTATCCATCGTGACCACTATAAATGAGTTAATAATATTTACAATATTAACAGTTTCATTGTTTAGTTTTATTTGTATTAATATACATTCTAATTTTTCATGTATTATTGGTATTTCAATTCTGCGTTGTGAAATATTTTTATACACATAAGTGACAATACCTCTAGAGCTTTTCTTATTTTCTTGACAGTATGCTATAAAATTATTAAATTTAGGGATATTTTCAGTTACTGTTTCCTGGATGCAAACCACCTGAATGATGTTAGTTTTCAATAAATGTTTAATGATGTGTCCTTTACTATCCACTCCTCGACAGTTCCATTTCAACACAATTGGTCTTAGTTCCATGAACCTCCATTGAGAATTGTACTTAAAAGATCTTTAATAAGATTGGACTCAGGGCATGCCGTAGAATAAGATCTAGCAATTTAATAATAAGTTCAACCAACAGACTCTTCTGGTTCCAAGCTTTTACAAAGGAAATATTTGTGTCTTGTGCATGAGAATCAATATAGGTGCTTTTTCCTTTTTCATTATTTACATGGTCGTGAGGATAATATTCAGATGGGTCGGGGGTGGCTCAGTCGGTAGCGCGCCAGGCTCGTAATCTGTAGTTCCCAGGTTCGAGTCCCAGCTGGGTCAGCGTTGAGATTTATCTCCGCAAAATTCCCCGCCCTGCCCACGGTCAGTAGGGGACACCGATGGGCTTGGAAAGGTCGCCGTCCGTCGGACGGGACGTTAAGCCTTGGTCCGTGTGCGGGAGAGCCATACCCTGTGCACGTTAAAGAACACGCTGGATGGCCTTGATGGGAGGCTACCATCTGTCTCCCAACAGCTGTTCCAGTGGGTCCCCTCCTCCAACCTTCTCTGAGCCTTCGGGGTCCATGTGACCTGGCCATTTAGCACATGGTGTGCAAAAAAGTGCCGCTCAGAGGTAAAACAACCCTAAATGTTCAGGTTGTTTAGTGGAGGATTTGACTCCAGTGATATTTTTTTACCATTCTAGCAAAGTCAGCCTTATTATCTTGTACATTCAAGTCAATGCCCGTTGAAGAATTCTCTTTAGAAGTTGATGGCAGAATCGAAAAGTCCTCTCTCAGGTCGGGAACAAAATTCTGTTGGAAGTCCCCTCTCAGGTCCGAATCAATCGGCCTTTGAATATGTTGTTGAGTGAAGTCTTTTGCATTTGTAACATCTTTGAAGTTAGAAATATTTATGGTGTTTAGATTTTTTTTTAAGTTATCATCTTGAATTTTAGCTTTTTACAGGCTTGTTGCGATGTCAGATTTTCATTTAGTTGTGTTGTTTTTGCTTTGCATGCTATGATCCTGACAGGACGTCCAGCGTAAGTCGCTGGATGTGAACCTGAGCAATTCGGACATTTCAATGATTTCGAATGGCATAGTTTATGATGATGTCTGCCGCTACATATTTTGTAAGTGTTGATTATATGTCCGAATTTCCAACATTTTAGACAGAGCGAAGGTGGAAAATTATAGCTTTTTACTTTGTGTCTATTAAATCCGAGGTAGGCGTATTGTGGCAATATATCACCTTCAAACTCTAATACAATTTTATGTGTTATCTCACATGAGCATCAGTTTGACAATCTATTGATTTTTCAAAATGTAACTGCGTCTTAAAGTAATAACCTTTTGGTTAGCAAGCATCTCTAATAAATAATCATCGTCTAGATAGGTTGGGATACCTATTATTGTTCCCAGACAAGATATTTTAATATCTGGGTATTCAACCTTAACTTTAGTATTTAGAACCTCTTCCAGTTTTAAGATTTTTTGATGTTGTGAAATATATTTGGAAAAGACCAAAAGACAGCCTTGAGAAATGTATTTTCCTTCTATAGGTTCATAGAAGTTTGTAGAAAAATGATGAAACTTTTACAATGTTCAATTTACTACTATCGTTGTTCACACCCGTAAAACTAGTGATAAGTCATCTTTTGAATTTATTGCACTTTCGATTATTTCGGGGAATTTTATATTATCAGAATCAATTTTTGTTATGATTGAGTAGCTTTTATTTTCCTTATTATTTATTATTTGAACTTTATCAGGGGTATTAAGTTCTGTATTATTAGTGGGAAGTTCGTTTAAGTAATTAATTTTCTTAAAATTGTTATTTTCTTTTACCTTAATTTCTTTGGTATTTTTGGAGTCCATGTTGGTTTGTAGACAGTCATTTTCTTCAGTCGATTTTGTTTGGAGACAGTTCAGAGTCTGATGAAAATTTTAGATCTTCCGATAAAACTTCGTATCCATTTGTGATGATTATATTTGGATCTTTGTTTGGAATTGGTGAGCTGTTGTATTTGCTTCTTTTCACTCGAATTTTCACTGGTGTCGGTGAGTTTTTCTTTTTACGGTGTCCTCCGTTAGCCATTTTAGCACAGATCAAGTTCCGTCATCTAGGATTGAAGAGGTACAGTCGCTCAAAAAAGTATCCGAACGCCATGGTTGATTACAGAATTCAGAAAAAATATCTGGCAACGATTTTTTTAGAAATTAGTGATCTGGCAACCTTCGTGTCACGTGATTACAGAATTCAGGAAAAATATCTGGAGCGTGTACAGCAACTGTACACGCTCCAGTTACCGTTCACAGCAAACTGGAGCGTGTGCAGTTACTGAACACGCTCCAGTTTGCTGTGAACGGTAACTGCACACGTTCAATATTTCCGTGAGTGAGCCCACACGATCTAGTATCAAAATAATATGACCACCTACAGTCGCTCAAAAAAGTATCCGAACACTATGGTTGATTACAGAATTCAGAAAAATATCTGGCAACGATTGTTTTAGAAATTAGTGATCTGGCAACCTTCGTGTCATGTGACACGAAGATTGCCAGATCACTAATTTCTAAAAAAATCGTTGCCAGGTATTTTTTCTGAATTCTGTAATCAACCATAGCGTTTGGATACTTTTTTGAGTGACTGTACTTGTGAGCTGATTCTTTCAAACAGGATCGCAAAATTCAAAACGTAGGTTCACTAAAAGATTCAAGCTCCAATAAAATAGGAATTTCCAATCGAACACGCACACTCAAAATAAAACAGGACTGCCACCTTCGGTTGCTGGCGAAGGAATCCAACAATATGCAGTTGGTTTAAACATGATGCATAATAAAATGGCGCATCCTGAATGGGAGCAACCTATGCAGCTACATCAAGGCCCACAAATGTAAACGATCAATTTAGGCATCTGATGTTAACTTCGCTCTTTATTTTAAGCAAATTTGAAAAATAAAACCCAATGAATTTTTCAGGATCGTTTACTAGTACGGTTCGAGCCGCCAGACTCAAACGAAATCAAGGTTTTCTTCGAAAGATTTTTAGAATGCGCATATTTTAACGCAAATTCAAATGCGTTAATCATCAATATATGGTTCATGTTGAAACAACAAGACAAAAATTAATGGGGGAAAGCAAAATTTAGTACCTGCACTGGAACTGCTAAATGTGACTACTTCACTGATATGCATTGTACATTTGCTCATGAAAAAGGTTGGGTTGGGTTGCTTTTCGACTGAGCGGTAATTTTTTTGCACACAATGGGCTAAATGGCCAAGCTACAAAGACCCAAGGGTTCACTTAGGGTTGGGAGGAGGAAACCCACTGGAACAGCTGTTGCGAGACAGATGGTAGCCTCCCATCAAGTCCATCCAGCATGTTCTTTAATGTCCACATAGTGTGGCTCTCCCGCACATGTGGCCATGGCCTAACGTCCCAACCGATGGGAGGCGTCATTTCCAAGCCAATCGCTGTCTCCTACTGACCGAGAGCAGGGTGGGGAGTGTTTCTGAGCTGAGCCTCAACGCAGGCCCAGGCGGGACTCGAACCTGGGAACTGCAGATTAGGAGCCTGCCGGCGTACCGACTGAATCATCCGCGCACCCCATGATAAAGGGGTTGGCTAAGCAGGCAACCAAGGTGTGCCATTTGGTAACTTGATATTCACATGTTAAAGACTCCACTGTTCCTGAGTTGAGATATTCTCTCACAGCTCCTGTTTTGTCATCGGTAAGAAAGTGGCCATCATGGCCTTGATAGTTCGTCATTCACCAGATGCGAAAATAAATTGTGTGCAAGAAATCCATAGCCTATGCGTCTGTTAAATAACATGCGAGAACGCTTTAGCGGAAAGCTACCATCCGTTTCCTAACAGCTGTCCAGTGCATCCTCTTCTCCTATCTGAGCCCTTGGGCGGTCCTTGTGACTTTTCCTGTTAATACATTTTGGGCATAAAAGTGCAGTTCAGAAGTAAAATACCCAAATACTTCTATAAACGTTTCCCTTTTCTTATGAAATGCAATTTGCGACATGTAACTATGTAGAAGAATAACATAACGCTTCTGGAAAATATGGAATGCTCTTTTGCAAAAGAAACGAAGTTTTTAATTTTCCGAACTTGAAACTCTTTAACAGTAATAATTCGTACTAATGGGTGACTCTAAAATGTAAAAAGAAGGTAATTTCGCGCTGTATAGGGCGAATACGCCCTATACAGCGCGAAAAGAATTTCTCCTTTTACCCCGAAATTTTCCCTCTTTCACTAATATTTTAAACTTTAAAGCTGCGTGTTTCTATTCCCCCCTGAGGGTGAAGGGCAAACTGTTGCTGCCAATGTAAACCCCTTTACCATCACACCCCACCACTAAAATATTCAGTTTCTAGCTCAAATAGATCGTTTTACAAAATTCGTTTAAAGTTTTTAAATATTAAAATTTTTTCTCCGTCAGAGGTCTCAATTAAAACTTTTGGGAGATTCGAAAAGTGTGATTAATAAGAGTTAACAATACCTATCTAACACAACCAAATAAAACACAAAATAAACACACAAGACAAAATAAAATAAAAAAAGCTCGTTTTTTTTTGCTCACTAGAAGAACGCATATAGCTTCTGGCGCATATTGGGAATCTCGTTTTCAAAGAGAATGAAGTTTTTCGTTTACCTAGTTTTTAACCCATTAAAAAATTTCTAACACAAAAAGAAGTTTTAATCTATCTCGAAAAATAAACAAATTCCGTTCTTCTATATCCTTTGACGGTAGAAATTAAATCGTTGTTGTCAAAGCAAACTTCATGACATTCACATTTTGTCGTGCGACGCAGTGGATAAAGGATGTTAAGATTCTTTGGACGCACTTCGTAGGGGACGATCAATTAGTCCACTTAGGTGAGCATCACCTAGGTGAAATCACAGGAGAACTGTCATTCTTCTAACTCAATTAACTAATAGTTAGATGAGTGACATTTGTTAGATGATTCATCTAACTAATACATAAGAGTTGTAGACGGGCGACACAGTTTATTTACATTCACACGCATATTTACATATGTGAATGTTCTCGATCCCGTGGGCCTTAGCTGCGTTGAAGATCAGAATGATTTGGCTTCCTAGATGCTCTGTTGCTCCAATCAACTCAAATTTAATCCCAAAGATGCGTTGCTACGGCAAGCATTCATGTGAGGCGGTGGAAATCTGCACTTTACAGAAATCTCTTTACCGACCTCAAAACTCACGAGAGGATATTTAATTCCTGTCTAAACTTCTTGGTTTACAGAGAACCGAAACCTCTCCTAGAGGTTTGTTTTTTTTTTTCTTAGAAAGAGTTGCGTCCCCTTGACGCGCTTACACAAACGACTTTTTCGTTTCTCCGTCTCACTCCGTCTAACATTAATTATTTACGCTCCTATCCGTCTCACCCGCACTAGAGCCTCCGGCTAGTGACGTCAGCATAGTGCTGACGCTCCGTTCAAAGCATGTGGACATAGCCTAGTATGAGCTATATATAATAGTAACTCATGAGCCATATTCCCATCTCGGCGGGGCGGGGTGGCTCAGTCGGTAGCGCGCCAGGCTCGTAATCTGTAGTTCCCAGGTTCGAGTCCCAGCTGGGTCAGCGTTGAGGTTTATCTCCGCAAAATTTCCCCGCCTTGCCCACGGTCAGTAGGGGACACCGATGGTCTTGAAAAGGCCGCCGTCCGTCGGATGGGACGTTAAGCCGTGGCTCCGTGTGCGGGAGAGCCATACCCTGTGCACGTTAAAGAACACGCTGGATGGCCTTGACGGGAGGCTACCATCCGTCTCCCAACAGCTGTTCCAGTGGGTCCCCTCCCCCAACCTTCTCTGAGCCTTCGGGGTCCTTGTGGCCTGGCCATTTAGCCCATGGTGTGCAAAAAAGTGCCGCTCAGAGGTAAAACAATCCAATCCAATCCCATCTCGGCACTTCCTAAAATACACAGATATGTACAAAACAACGAAAATACAATAATAAAAATAAATTAGAGGGACATGACACATTTCACAACCAAAATTTCAAATTTATGACAATTTTTCAAATTTCTAAGTCTTTTACGGTTCGAGAGCGCAATCATAGCTTTTGGAAGAGTCCGAAAATGCGATTTGTAATATTACATTACAAATCAAGAAACAAACAATAATCTCTTAAAACAAAAATAATTGCTTTTTCTCACACACACACACCCGGGGAAAAATCATTATTAGTAATGAAACTTCGTGACCTTTTCATTTCACAAATAAAAATTCACATTAATTACATCGCTTGAGACTTTTTCCTCCGTTAGAGGGCGCAAATATAGCTGTCAGGATATTCCAGAAGTGCGAATCAATACGTATCCAACCGAAACGGAATTTTTTAATTTATCTCTAGATATATAAAAAGATGAATGTCTACAGACGGACTGAGAGACAAAAGACAAAACAAAAAAGCTCGTTTTTTGCTAACTAAGAGGAACGCATATCGCCTCTGGCGCATATTGGTAATCTCGTTTACAAACAGAATGAAGTTTTTCGTTTACCTAGGTTTTAACCCGTTAAAAAATTTAATTCGAACTAATGGATGATTGGGAAAATGCAAATAGTAGAATTTTCTTGTAATCATACAGCATAAAAAGTATTTGTCTTTTATTCGTTCAATTCAAAAAGTTGCTTTTCTCACATCTGAGAACAGGGTGCAAGATCGTTGATGTCAGAGAAATATCTTTTGACACTATAACACCGAAATTTTAAATTTCTAACTTGGACGCTGTGTAAGCAAGATAACAGGAAACTAGATGCTTTTGATTCTAGATGCTTACGCAGTATCTTGGGTATTAGGTGGTTTAACTTTGTAACTAATGATGAGGTTAGGCAAAGGAGTCTGCAACCTCCTTTAAGCAGCATATTGTGCAGAGAGAGACTCCGCTGGTTTGGCCATGTTGCCCGTATGGATAATTATAGATTGGTGAATAGGGTTATGAACAGTGTGCCTAGAGGCCTCAGAAGGAGGGGGAGACCTAGGATGCGGTGGGCAGACAATGTCAAACAGGACCTTGTTAGAATTAGTGTGCAGTGGCCAGATGCAGCAGATGTAGCTCAGGACAGGTATGCTTGGAGAATTAAACTGCGCGGTCTGGTTGGACCTCCGTAGCCCATGGCTGCTTGAGGATGATGATGATGATTACCATAAACAGATCCCTACAATCAGTTAAAAGCTTCTACGTTTCCGTATTTAGTGATCTCTAACGATATAAATTAAAACCATCTAGAGATTTGAAAAATGCGAATTGTAATATTTCATTAGTACCAATTCCAACTGAAAAAAAGATTTTGCAATTTTCTCTTAAAATATAACGGTTGTGTTTACCACCCACCGTGGGCGAAAGAGACCAATTCATTCTTGCAGATAAAACGTCAGTCACATTTCTCTGGGAAAATTTCAAATTTGTAGCATAAAATCAATCGTTTGCAATATTCGTTTTAAGCTTTGCAATTTTCAATTTTTTTTACCGTTAGAGGGCGCATTTTAAACTTTTGCGAGGTTCAGAAATTGCGAATTCTAATATTTCACTAATGCCTATATAACACGAATAGAATATTTATATCTTAAAAAAAACAATTATTTCTTAAACCATAAAAGTTGCATTTTACCACCTACCCCTGGGGGTCAACCGATCGTTGCAAATCGAAATCTCATTACCTTCACATTCCACCACCACATTTTCAGATTTCTAGCTTAACCTTCTTCAGCGGTAAGCCGGGTTAGCCCTACCTGGTCTAGTGGTTAGCGTACCTAACTCCTAAGACTAGTGGGGCATATCCTTGTGTAAGTGTTTATACAGTGTATTATAGGAGAAGCCTAAGATAGCTTCTACGTTATCTCCGATCTTTGTTGTGGGAAACATAAAAGTCCCCTTTAAAATAAAAGTCCCCTTCCAGTCGAAAAAGCGCCCCCTAGCGTTGGAAGAGCATAAAAGAGGGTTGCCCCAATGGGACCCTAATGGATGCCTTCTTACAGTTTTTTTTATCTCGTTTTCTTAGAAAACGAGAAAATGATTTCGCTTTGTCGTCCGGTCTGTAGAAATCAAACTTTTTTGTTTACTGAAATAAATTTAGAAACTTTTTTGTGTTGGATAGGTATTGATGAAATATTACGATATGCCCTTTCCAAATATCTGTAAAGCTATAATTACGCTCTCTAACGGTGGAAAAAGTTTGAAAATTCCAAAATTTCAAACAAATATTGCAAACGATGTGTTTATGCTAGAAATTTAAATTTTGGTGGTGGAATTTGAAGGTCACGAACTTTCCATTGCCAACAGTGAGTTGACCCCTTACACCCACAGGGGGTGGGAAAACACATCTTTTAGTTTTAGCACATACTTGTTTTTTTTAGTGATAAATAAAAAAAATATTTTTGGATTAGATAGGAATTGATAAAATATTATTATTCACACTTTTTAAATCTTTTGAAAACTATAATTGCGCTATAATAATTGCGCTATAATATTATAAACTATAATTAATTAAGACTCTTCGTTTGGCTTTTCCATTGATAAGCCTGTCAACCGAGGATCTTTTCCAGTCGCAAGCCTTCAACTTCGTCCTCTCCATGAGTGTCACGCACCCGCTGTCCCCCAGAAGCAGTCTGTACCCCAACTTCACCGAGGCTGCCCCGATAAGACCACTGGACCTGTGCCCCCCAACACCAGTCCGCAGTACTCTCAGCCACAGCCCCTCCATCGGGGCTGTGAACCTAAAGCTTCCCTGAGCAAGCGAATAAGCTCACTAGACTGACCCCTCTCAAACCAGTCTGCAGACCCTCACAAGCCCTGCCACCAAAGGCCACATCCCATCGTGCAAATGAGGAAACAACGGGAGTGACCCTACTTCACAGAGGCACCATTAAGCCCCCACCACCACCACCACGTCAAGGTGGTCCCCTATCGGGGAGTCGCCTCAAACAGAGAGCCAGAGCACTTAGTCCAATCCGAAGTGACCAGTAGATGTCCCCCCTGGATCCCCTTTAGGCCCACCCCGATTGTCAGATCCGCCAGTCACTAGTTTCTGGAAAAAAAGAGCGCCGTAGTTGGTCACTTTGGACACCAAAAAGTCCCCTTCCAGTCGAAAAAGCGCCCCCTAGCGTTGGAAGAGCATAAAAGAGGGTTGCCCCAATGGGACCCTATCTAAAGGGTCCCATTGGGGCAACCCTATAATCTAAAGTTTGAGAATCCTAGCTACCATAGAAAAAGAGTTAAGGTCGAAAAACAGATTCAAAAGTCATCAAAAAACGACATATCACAAGCATCTCGGAACTCCACTGAAATAGATTTGACAAGTAGTAAAGTGAAATACTAGTATCCTAACTCGAATTGCAAACTTCGAATATTCAACACTTTACTGATTCGTTCTCACTTGGCTTCACCTCATTTGGGGAGTTTTTTATAATGCGGACGATAGATTCATTAGAGGTTATGATGTTAAAATTTTGTGTACCCTTTGCTTCAATATTCATAATACTGTCGAAGGTAAAATTCGATCTAATTTGAATCTCGAAATACGGGCAAAACAATGAAAATGTATTCCGACAAAAAATTTCCTCCTGCACCTTTGGGGGCCACTGCGCGAGTTCCTATCCCAGACGTCAACAAGGGACGGGGTGACTCGCGCTATCTGCTGGCGGTAGTTCAGCACTGGTCTTTTTCTCTTTTTGTAGAAAAATCCCGTTATCTTACATTTTGTACTTCTTACATTTTCGCATGCATCTTTTCAATAAAAGCCTTTTTCATACTTTGCCGAAATAGTATTTGTCATTCTATATAATGCCTAGGTATTCTATACAATGCTTAGGGAAAGTATGTAAAATATTAAAATAAAACAGACATTTCATACTTTGCCTAAAAACGTCACGCATTCTATACAATGTCTGCTTTTCACACTTTGCCGGTAATATATACATATCTCTCTTAAAATATCACTAAATATAAAACAACTTTTATTTTATCCAGTTTTACAAATATTATGTATAGAATAGAAATTTGAAAAATTAGTGGTAGTTTTTAACAGATATTTAACTGACAGCAATAATGTACCGTTTTTCGAAGTTCTGTTCCGTCAAATTTGAGTCAGTTGAAGGATTGTCCTGGTAGGCTGGAGATGTATTAGCACTCCAACACCTTGTGGAATCTATGCCAAACCGCATACGTGCTGTAATTCGGACTAAAGGAGGTCCAACTCGGTATTGAATAAAGGCTTCTAATTCAGCGGCCGGTGTGTCTAATTGCAGTTCTTTTGACTTCAGTAATATTGCTACGATATGACCTTTTTATTTCATTTCGTGATCAAAACCCACAAAACGTATTTGATTTTTGCTGCTATCTTTTCGGTTTTTACCTATCTACCTACTTTTTTGAGTCATATATCAAATGAAATTTTTGAAAGAAGGTATTTCTACCGATAAAAAAATATAAATAAATTATTTCTTTAAATACCTGTCGTCCTATAGGGCCCTAAAAAGTAGAAAACAAACCTAAAGCATATCGATGGTGCAATCAGTCACTTCAAAGGAAGACAGTGCGCCGATTTTTCCTACTCAACAAGATTGCCAGCGCTCTATCTTCCTTTGAAGTGAATACGAACTCAGTGACTGATTGCACCATCGATATGCTTCAGGTTAATTTTCTTCTTTTTAAAGCCCTATAGGAAGATGTGTATTTTTTTTAATTTTTTAATTTATTTATATTTTTTTCTAAATTAATATCGTTTCGAGGGATTTTTGATGTTTACTTTTACAGTCTTTAACAGAATTTTTGATCTTCATATTTAAAATTTAAAAAAATTTAGCGTTGTTTAAATTAAGAAGTTTAGGGAGGTTTTCGATTCCTACTTTAACATATCAAAGAATTATTCCTGAAATATAGTTTTCTTATCACAAAATCTCCTTTAACTATCGTGATGCAGGTATTCCTAATAGACATCTCTAATATTTACTCAGAACAATTCCGCCGATTTTTATCCATTGTCATGTATATATGATAACATCAGTTGTAAAACTATAAAATGTTAATGCACATTGGGTCATTGACATTTAATATGTTTTTATATATTTTTGAATAATTATATATTTTTCAAAAATATTAAATATTTTAGAATAATTATTTCAAGTTATGTTAATGAGAAGTTAATTTCAAAGCTCTGTAACTTCTAAAATAAACTTTTTATGGTAAAATGTGACTCACATTCACAGGTCACTGACATTATCTGAATCTCGTTTTTCAATAATAATGATAATAGCTATGTAATTTATTGAGGTGGTTGGCGTGCTTGGTTACTGATCAAAGGGACCTGGGTTCGAGTCCCGGGTAAGGCATGGATGTTCGTGTCGTTTTTCTGCTGAGGTCTTGCCTTCCTCACAAACCTTCTACTATGGCTCCTGTAAGACCTGTGTGACAAGCAGCTGCTTGAGGGGATATTTATTTTATTTATTTATTTATCAGAGTTATGGAACACGGAATATTAAACAGCAGCAATGCCACTATGTAAAGAAACTTAGAAAAATTTGACGAATATCGGAAGAATTACACAAATTTCTAAAACATATGCTCCTTTTATTAAACGGCTCGAAATAATGCATAATATTTAAATTTCAATTAACTTTTGAGGTTTGGTTAAATATTACCACTGAACGGCGCTTTTGTGCGCACAATTGTGCTAATGATCAGATCACAAGGACTCCAAGAGCTGAGAGAAGTTTGGGGAAAGAGCACCCGCCAGGAAGCTGTTAGGAGACAGACTGAATCCTCCGGTCAAGGCCATCTAGAGTGTTCTTTAACGTGGACAGGATATGACTCTCCAGCACACGGAGCCACGTCTTAACGTCCCATCCGACGGACGGCGGCCTTTTCAAGCCCATCGGTGTCCCCAACTGGCCAAGGGCAGGGTGGGTGGGATTAACCATAGCGGAGACAAATCTGTTCGGGGCTCGAACCTGGGAAATACGGATTATGAGGCTAGCGCAATATTAACTGAGTCAACCCCTCCCCTTCGCGAGCCCTTAACTTTCGAAGCAAATTGCTGCTGTTAAATATGCAATCTTCTACAACTCGAATTTCTCGAACGAATTGTTGAAAATCGGGATGTAGATAGATTTCATAGAAATCTTTATCTTCAGGCGCATTTTAATCTGAAAGCTTATTTTGTTTTTTAACCTCTAATAAATATTTCCAAATACATTTCCTGGAGAGGACCCTGGAACTGCCTTTACTGACCTCTCATTTTTCGAAGTCAGTTTCCCATTGATATAACAAGGGATTGTATTTGAGTGTAGTATTAACACATTAGACATGTCGACATCAAAATCACAATGAATTGTTTTTCTCCACTACATCAATTGCAACATGTACAGTCGCTCAAAAAAGTAGCCGAACACTAGGGTTGATTACAGAATTGAGAAAAAATATCTGGGAACGATTTTTTTAGAAATTAGTGATATGGCAACCTTCGTGTCACGTGACACGAAGGTTGCCATATCCTAATTTCTAAAAAAATCGTTGCCAGATATTTTTTCTCAATTCTGTAATCTACCATAGCGTTCGGATACCTTTTTGAGCGACTGTACTTTCACCACAGTACCAAAAGATTTTATCTTTTAAAAAAACATGGTAAATTAAAGTATTGGAAATCATATGAGAAATTAACAAAATAACTTCCTTACTCTTCTTTGCAATTGACGGTTTCAGCGCTTAACTTTTCAAATGCTGACACTTTTACAACATGTTACTTATTTCCGTGAAATTTTTACAAGAGAAGAGGAATATAAGCTCTAGGCTCTAGGGGGGCGGGGGGCGGGGTGGGGCTCAGTCGGTAGCGCGCCAGGCTCGTAATCTGTAGTTCCCAGGTTCGAGTCCCAGCTGGGTCAGCGTCGAGATTTATCTCCGCAAAATTCCCCGCCCTGCCCACGGTCAGTAGGGGACACCGATGGGCTTGGAAAGGCCGCCGTCCGTCGGATGGGACGTTAAGCCGTGGCCTCGTGTGCGGGAGAGCCATATCCTGTCTCCCAACAGCTGTTCCAGTGGGTCCCCTCCCTCAATCCTTCTCTGAGCCTTCGGGTCCATGTGACCTGGCCATTTAGCCCATGGTGTGCAAAAAAGTGCCGCTCAGAGGTAAAACAAACCAAACCAAATCTAGGCTCTAGGTATTTTGTCTCCTGAGACACACTAGAATTTCGACACCCCTTTTAGGCACTATTTGCTAGATTTACACCCTACAGTTTTCTCTCTATTATCGAGGATCTTCTGGATAGTAAATACTGCCCATGTGAGAAAGGCAGTCCCCATACTCACATAGGCAGTACTTACTGTTTTAATTATTAATAATATTTCAAATTACTTTTACATTATTTATATTTGATTATTAATACTATTAATAATTAATAATAGTTATTAGTAATTCCAATAAAAGCAAAATTATTATAAAATATTCATTCTTGTACTGCTTTGAAATGTACATATTCGTTGGTTGTTTCTCCAGTTCGTATGGAGAAATATTAATATTAAAATAACAAGATATTTTGCGGCATATTTTCGTACACTTGTATTTTTTTATATTTACACTTTTTGCTGCTCAAAATTTTTCCACCCAAGAACAGTGCCTCATGTGCTAAGCACTGGAGCCGGACCTGAATATAAGTAACGTTCTATTCTACCGAAATTTCTTTGATAATCTCTAACTACGATTATTACAAACTTAACTGAACACATGATCTCAATAATCGGAATTATATATACAGGGTGAATCTGAAAAAGTGGGCAAAACTTTACGGGGTGGTAGAACGCAGCTATACGAGCAATATTCGTCATAGAATGCATGGTCGGAACGCAAACGGCGAGCCGCCAGGTGGCGTTGGAAATGGTATAAAAGGTGCCTGGTGTCTTCGCAAATGTGCGTCGGTCCCCTTCCCGCAGGTGTGAAGCCTGCATTACAGCTGGCGGCAGCTCTTTTGAGCAATTTCTTTGAGCATGTACCTCAATTACATTCCTGTTAATAAAATGTTTTCTGAAGTATCTCCTCTCCTTCTTGTGTTCATTCTTTAAATGTGACGGTGGAAAACTACCTTTTAACTTCTCACCGCTTGCGTTCCGACCATACATTCTATGACGAATATTGCTCCTATAGCTGCGTTCTACCACCCCGTAAAGTTTTGCCCACTTTTTCAGATTCACCCTGTATATTGGCTTGCTTAAAAATCACTGGTAACCACATTAGTAATATATTGGCTCGAACTGAAAGTATAAGTGACGCTTACCTGCCAACAACATGGTTGGTAAATATATTAGTAATATATTGGATTGTCTAAAAAGGGAAAGTGGTTACTTTTTAATAGCATTAGAATTCAGCAGAATTCATCTTTTTGGAACAAATAGCTTTTGAAAAGCTTTATGGTAAATATTAACCCACACATTTCCGAAACTGATTAGCTCGATCATAATTAATTACTTCGTAATGGTCATTCTACTTTTCGTCTGCCATTTGTCTGTTGGTTAGTTCGTGGATTTGCCAGAAAAATTGTTCCTCCAATATATTTAATATATTTAATAATATTCTAACCGGTAGCTGATCGTAATGATTTGCATCTTCGAAAAGAAGTTAGAAAATATTCTTTCATTTTCTCCCTCACCCCGCAAAAAAAGGAGAGAATTGACCATAATGATCTATATGCCAAATGAAACTTATAACGTAGGGAGTGATATATGCATTAAAAAACTGCGTTCAATTTTTCTCTTCCCCCACTTAAAAATGATAGTAAGTAAGCAAATGTATCGTACAGTATGTACGTATCTTCCCAACACGGCGGCAGATCACATAAGTTCCATGTCAAACGGTAGCATAAGCTGTGCAGAGTAACACTGTTATGATAAATTACTTCTCCTTGCAATTAGGGTGAAAGGTTAAGAGTTTTTACCGGCAAATCATTTGCGAAATTGTCCCTCTGTCACATATGCAGGTAAAAAGGAACTAAAAATACAGAAAAAAAACAGAAAAAAAATTAAAACTTATTGTCATTAACAAAACCACTTGTCCAATTCATATCTTCGAAAGAAAGCAGAACTCCAAAACGGGTAACTTTTAACAATATAACAAAACTTTTAAAAACTTTTAATATACATGTATTATATTGTTTACTTATATCACTTTATTCATTTGGAGGTAAATTGATTTTTAAATTGTTAGAAATTTTTTTATTGAAGCCTTTCAAATACTGATGAATCCCACTCAAAATATTTTTCATAAAATATTGCAATATACTGCATTAAAAATTGATTTTTTGACAGAAAATCCTTGGTTCTCTATATAGTCAAATGACTAGTCAAGATTAAAATTACTGAAAATGACAAATGTTTACTACAAAACGCAAAACGTTTTCATCTTAATCGATAAATAATATCCATAGACGTTGACTTTAAAGTTAATAAATCAACAAAGAGTTTCGTGGAAGAAATCTCGCACTTCAGATTATTTTTGAAACTTCGAAAAACCGAAACTTTTTGTCTTCTTTTCATCTTATACTTTGTTAATTTTACCCTCCAGTAAAGAGGAATTAATAACTATTTTCTTAAAGAATGTTTTTACGTTCCAAAATAATAATTTCTCTGAAATGTAAATGGCGATGTATTTCACTTTTCAGACGTTTCAAAAGACGCTGTTAATTTAATGTTTTTGAAACAAATTCTGACAAACTTTAGAAACTAACGCTAGTTTTATCTGTGTTGTTTTATCACATTTTTAAGTTTCTTTAAGACAGCGGTTTTCGAAGGACTTGTAACCCTAATTGGCTCCCATCAATTCCCATATCATTTCAAAAGTGTATGTACCAAATATTAGTAGCAGTAGTGAATTTATTTTCATAGTAATTATTTACAATGCAAACTGAAAGTAAATGAGTGTAATCTACTGCATGTGCTCTCCATACCAATTAAATTTCAAGAACACGAACTAAAAACATGTTTTTAGCAACATCGAAGGATACAAAAAGCATTAATTTTTGTAACACTTTACTAAAATGCACCAAGATTTCACCATCACCGATCCCAAAAATAAACTTTTCAAATTTTTAGTAAGTGTGTGATGATTTGTTGCAGTTTTGATGTCGTTTGAGATAAACTTAAGGAATTTCGGAGCTAAATATGAGATAATATCTAAATTTTTATTTAATTAATGTATAGAATACATTTAATTTTTATCACCTCTTAGGTCATAGTGAATTAGGGGAATTTCGTCACATTTTCTGTGGTAAAATAAATATTTGTAATTTTTAAAAAAGTAATCGTATCTTAAAGGCATTATAGTGTCTTGCCTAAAAAGTGGAAGTGAAAACCAAAAAGTGGAAAGGACGGTCTGAATATTCGAATAATGCAAATAGTAATATTTTGTCAGCATTCATCCATTACAAAAACGACTTTTACCATATTTAAATTAAACTACCAAAAGGACAAAAAAAAGCGAAAGCGTCTTTTGTTTGTTTTTTTTGAAAAAACAACTAAAAACTATCCAATCCTCAACTCAAGCACTAGTTTGAAAATGCAACACATGAAGCAAATGATTTACAAGATAAAGGTAGTTTTAGTTTTTAACATATATTATTGAACTAGCTTTCTATCGCCAAATCTTAAACATTCTTTGCTTCCAACATAATGGGCGGGGGTGGCTCAGTCGGTAGCGCGCCAGGTTTGTAATCTGTAGTTCCCAGATTCGAGTCCCAGCTGGGTCAGCGTTGAGATTTATCTCCGCAAAATTTCCCGCCCTGTCCACGGTCAGTAGGGGACACCGATGGTCTTGGAAAGGCCGCCGTCCGTCGGATGGGACGTTAAGCCGTGGCCCAGTGTGCGGGAGAGCCATACCCTGTGCACGTTAAAGAACACGCTGGATGGCCTTGACGGGAGGCCAACAGCTGTTCCAGTGGGTCCCCTCCCCCAACCTTCTCTGAGCCTTCGGGGTCCTTGCGGCCTTGCCATTTAGCCCATGGTGTGCAAAAAAGTGCCGCTCAGAGGTAAAACAATCCAATCCAATCTTCCAACATAAACAGGTCGATTCATATTTCGTTTCTTAAAAGTTGTCATGTAAATTTACTGACATTAAAAATTTGATTCGTTGATATTTAAATTGGTTCCTTGTGTTTTTCCTCCGCATTTCGTAAGTCAAAGTTCTGCGATTGCGAATAGTTTTCAAATCATTTGAAAAGCATAAGAATAAAAACAGATTTGTTCTACACCTTGTATCATCATCGTCATCATCCTCAAGCAGCCATGGGCTACGGAGGTCCAACCAGACCGCGCAGTTTAATTCTCCAAGCATATCTGTCCTGAGCTACATCTGCTGCATCCGGCCACTGTACACCAATTCTAACAAGGTCCTGTTTGACATTGTCTGCCCACCGCATCCTAGGTCTCCCCCTCCTTCTGAGGCCTCTAGGCACACTGTTCATAACCCTATTCGCCAATCTATAATTATCCATACGGGCAACATGGCCAAACCAGCGGAGTCTCTCTCTGCACAATATGCTGCTTAAAGGAGGTTGCAGACTCCTTTGCCTAACCTCATCATTAGTTACAAAGTTAAACCACCTAATACCCAAGATACTGCGTAAGCATCTAGAATCAAAACCATCTAGTTTCCTGTTATCTTGTTTACACAGCGTCCACGTTTCACTACCATAACTAACCCTAGAAAGAACCAAACTATTATACAGTCTAATTTTAGTCTTTAGGTGTATACGCCTATTTCTCCACAATCTCCATAGATTCTTAAAAGTCCCGGCAGCAATACCTATTCGTCTGTTAATCTCATGCCGCACATCACCAGTATCAGTTACGTAGCTCCCAAGGTAATTAAAATGTGACACCTGCTCAAGACTGCAACCATTCAGATTAACTGAATCACAACCTGCCTGACCAATTTTCATCACTTTAGTTTTCTCTCTGTTTATAACCAAACCTACTCTACTACCAGTGTCATCAACAGATCTAATGAAAGAGTTCATCTAATCAACATCATATGCCAAAAGGGCTAAATCATCAGCATAGTCTAAATCAGAAATTTTCGTGTCTCCAGCACATTTAAGGCCAAAATCTTTCCCTTGAAGTGAATTTCGCATAACATAATCAATAACCAAACTAAAGAGAAAAGAAGACAAAATACACCTTTGTCAAACACCAGAAGTAATGCTAAACCAATTGCTACAAGCCTTACCAACTCTCACACATGACTCAGTGTTATTATAGAGAGCTTTCATTATGTTAACTAACTTGTCTGGTATACCATATGATCTCAAAATCAACCACACATTATGACGATTAACAGAGTCGAAAGCCTTTTGAAATCAACAAAGCTAGCCACCAAAGGTTTCTGAAACTCTAAACATTTCTCAAGAATCTGCCTAAGTGGAAATATCTGATCTACACATCCCCTACCACTTCTGAATCCACATTGCTCATCACGCAATTGCCTGTCAACCAGATTCTTAATTCTATTAAGCACAATCATGGAAAGAACTTTACCTGGAACAGAGAGTAGGCTGATACCCCTATAGTTATCACAAGAACTGCGATCACCTTTTTTGAAAATAGGGATAATAATAGCTCTGGTAAAATCTTTAGGAACCATGCCTTTATCATAAAAGTTGTTCAAAATTTCAGTCATCCAAATGGTAACTGAAACATTCCCAGCTCTAAGCATTTCCGTAGTAATTTCATCCACCCCTGGGGATTTATGAAGTTTAAGTTTAGAAATAGCCAAACTAACTTCAGATTGTGTTATAGGGCCAACATTAAAGCCAACAATGCATCTATCATCATTGCAAACAATGGGAGTAGAATTAACCACATTGTTTAGAACACCACTGAAATGCTCAGCCCACCTAGCCATGACAGAATCCTCACCTTCTATAACCTTACCTTGTTTATCCTTCAATCCCTGTATACCTGTCCGTTTTCTACCACATAAAATATTAACAATCTGGTACAGCTCTCTGCTGTTGTGCTGCCTAACTGCTTCCTCGGCTTTGTCAGCCAAACCATCAAGCCAAAGATTCTTATCAGCAGCTATCTGATCCTTTACACGTTTATTAAGTTCTTTGTAATGCTTTCTATTAGGACTAGTAGGGTACTGATTAAGGACATTCCTGCAGTTCCTTCTTTCTGAAATAAGCTCAAGTGCCTTATTACTTAAATAATTCTGCCCCCTCTGCTCCTTTTTCCCTAAAAGAGTACTGTTAGTTTCCAAAAAAGCCTGTTTACAATGGTCCCATTCTTCCTCAACTTCAGTATTAAGCAAACCATGACTGTCATAATGACTAAGTAACCTATCATGGTAAGCTTTAGCTATAACTGGGTCTTTCAGAGCTTCAGTATTAAAGGTAAATTTTTTAACCCTAGTACAACACTTTTTAAGTTTAAGTTGCATGACACTTTTAACAATTACAATTATGTGGAGTGTAATGATAGTTACGTATTTCTCTCATTTTTAAATTTATGGATTTGAGACTCCTCCCCGAAAATTTTGCACCATAATGAAATAATTACTTAACCAATTAAACGTTGAAAAAAATCATTGCTTTATGAAAATCACTGAAAATAAACCAAATTTTTTTAGAAAGTTAAAAAAACTTCCATTTCTGATTGTCAAAACGTTACTCGCTATTTGACAATTTAAACGGAAAAATAAAAATTTAACTGTCTTGGCACAAAAGTTTTTAATCAAAAGCGAAATCGAAACTAACCTCTTAACTCATCTCGAATTTCGATACATAAACTTGAAACGTAGCGAATTGTAATAATATTAGTTTGCTACTTCTAAGGCAACTCATGCAAGTAAATTCACGACACGTGTACTTACATAGTGGAGTTCTTTCCACTGCTCCGTGGCTAAGCATCGTTAATCTCCTCCGTCTGCTAATCCACCGAAGTGTCATACGCTCACTGCACGCGGAGAAGCATCTCCGCGTCGCGTTTCCTGCGACTTATGCAGCGCGCGGTTATCAGAGGAGAACTGGAGTGGCACTGCATCGCGTTGCTTCTACTTAGCCTCTGAGAATCCCACTCAGTATGGTGCTGCTCATGCGCACTAACCCTCGGGTGATTCCACGGCACAAATTTCGTAATGGAGTAGTCAGAGAACGGGTCTATACGGGAAAGGGGTAGAAGGAAGAGTAGAAGAACTGGAATATCTCAGTGCCAGAGGACCAGAGAATATCGGATATGTCAAAGATATCAGAGGGGAGATTTGAATGTAACGAACCTAAGTTAATATAAAATATTGACTATGTGTATCGTGGTAATTAATGTATCACTTGGTAAACAATGTAAATATAATGAAATGTGCTAAACTCAAGATTTGAATTCGCGGGATGAATGAAATAGTTTAAACTGTTTTTTTTTTAACTCAAGTTGACTACATAAGGAAAAAACAATTATACAAATATTATTCTAAAAATGTTACATATTCTTTATTGTAAACTACACGGAAATATTGCTGTCTTAAATTTAAAGTATACTATTTAAAATATGAGCATTTCTGCATATCCTGCAATACAGTTCAAAATCCTTATACACCTAAAAGCCGAAATTGACCCCAAATTTTGATAATAAATTCCGTAGAAATGAAAATTACTTCCATAGAATTAAAAATAAAATGCTTTGGCCGACAACAGTAACGCAATGCTCATTGGGTGTTCATGCGTAGCATTTTTTTCCCACGTATTTAACCTTTTAATTTCGGTTTTTCGCTTTCGTAGAGCTTATGCAGATTATACTTCTTTTGGTGTATTTATGATTCTTTTCTAAGCTTGTTCTGTATTTATAATTTTTCTGTTATTTTACATCTGATATAAAACATGACAATGAATTGATTGACTTCTGTATATACACTGAGCGTTCATTAAATTATGACCACCTCTCTCCATGTTATGGCAATATAAGCTAACTTCTAAAAAAAGAGTTTTTGTGACAGAATGGGACTAAAGGTAATTAAAATTTATTTTTCAAGAAAAATAAATAATTAAATTAGTAAAAAATGCGTACCTATACAATATGTGACACTTACTTAAAATTTTATCCTTATATCTTAAATAATTAATTGTTGCGAGCGTTACTTTGTGGCATTCCATTTTCAAAATAAAACAAAATATTAATAAATAGTGGTTTTTTACAAAGAAATAATTTGTTTTATTTTTTTATATCTTAAATTTGTGGCCTTTTTTTACAGATTACAGTATGAGTGAGCCGAAGAAAAAAATGCGGAAAATATAGTGTTGAATATTTAAAATATGACTTTCTTCCGTTACCAGGAAATAGTACTTTACCTATGTGCCTTCTATGAAATAAAACTTTGTCAAACGATTCAATGAAACCTTCTAAGCTTAAGGAACATTTGACAAAAGTCCATAGTGACAAAAAAGATGAAGATTTAACTTTTTTTAAAACAGTCAAAGAACAATATTTGAAAACACCGTCATTGCGACAACTCTTAGCGACAACATCTGAGCGAGATGACGATGGACTGCGTGCTTCTTATAACATTACTGATTTCAAAGTCCGGAAAGCCGCACACCATTGGTGAAGAACTTATTCTACCAGCTGTAAGTGAGGTAATACGCACCGTGCTACATAAACCAGCTTCCGATATTATAAGAAGAATTACACTGAGTAATAATACAGTACAAAGAAGGATTGACGAAATGGCTCGGTGCGTAGAAAATTCTTTATGTGAGTACGTAAAAACATCTGAATTCTCTATACAGCTTGACGAATCAACTTTGCCAGGAAACAAAGCTTTACTTTTAGCTTATGTGAGATTTGTAAAAGAAGAAAAAATTTCCCAAGAATTGTTATTCGCCAAATGTTTGGAAACTGATACGAAAGGTGAAACAATATTTAATGAATTAAAAAGATTTTTCGATGTAAAAGCTATACCCTTGAGTAATATCCTCTCCTTTGCTGCTGACGGTGCTCCGGCAATGGTAGGACGACACCAAGGCTTTCTGGCATACTTAAAACAAGCTATACCGAATGTATTATCTGTACATTGTGTCATTCATCGACAACATTTAGTCGCCAAAAATCTTAGTGAACGCTTGCATGGCTCACTAGATTATGTCATTAGAGCAATTAATAAAATCAAAAGGAATGCCTTAAGTGAGAGATTATTTGCTCAACTTTGTTTGGAAAATGATGAAGATTATAATCGTTTACTACTTAACACGGAAGTTCGTTGGTTATCTAAAAGTGCATGTTTAGATCGATTTCATGCACTCTTTGATTCAGTGTTGTAATTCCTGGTAAGTAAAGACAATGATTTGCGGCTCAATTTAATTAATTCAAAAAATGACATAGCTTATATGACTGACTTATTTGCCAAATTTAACGAAACCAATTTGAAGCTACAAGGTGATCAATTAAATTTAATCAAAACTAAAATTATAATATCTGCGTTTGTTGCAAAACTTCTATGCAAACAAAACTTGGGGAGAGGAGAATGCTCTCAGTTTCCAAATCTTTCAAAATTACAAAAACGAGATGAAGATTTGCTTGCTTATTGTCAACACTTAACGGCTCTTCATTCTGACCTCAGCCAAAGATTTGAAGACATTCTTCACTTGGTTATCCCCGATTGGGTGTTCGACCCTTTTGCAAGTAGACCCACAAACTCAGATGAATCCATACTAATACAAGAGCAATTTATTGAATTATCCACAATTGAGGAGCTGAAACCAATGTTTGAACAAAGATACCACAAATTCTGGTTACAAAAACAGATACCAATTTTATATCCTGCATTATGGGTCACTGTACAGAAGCTGTTGATTGCTTTCCCGTCTTCCTATTTAGTAGAACGTGGATTTAGTGCAGTTATGAGCCTCATCACGAGAAAAAGTAACCGACTGGAAATTAGTGCTCGTGGACACTTACGAATGTTATTCACAAAGATAGAGCCGAACTTAAATAATCTCATATCATCCCATCAGGTTCACCCATCTCATTGAAAAAAAAATAATGCGTTTTTGTATTTTAAAACAAAAGTTATAATTTCAATAAATACTACTTTAAATATCAAATATTTTATTTATGTTTTATTTTTACGTCACCATTTCCCATTCAATACATTTTTGAAACAAAGCGACGCTGTGTAAACAAGATAACAGGAAACTAGATGCTTTTGATTCTAGATGCTTACGCAGTATCTTGGGCATTAGGTGATTCAACTTTGTAACTAATGATGAGGTTAGGCAAAGGAGTCGGCAACCTCCTTTAAGCAGCATATTGTGCAGAGAGACACTCCGTTGGTTTGGCCATGTTGCCCGTATGAATAATTATAGATTGGCGAATAGGGTTATGAACAGTGTGCCTAAAGGCCTCAGAAAGAAGGGGAGACCTAGGATGCGGTGGGCAGACAATGTCAAACAGGACCTTGTTACAAATGGTGTGTAGTGGCCAGATGCAGCAGATGTAGCTCAGGACAGATATGCTTGGAGAACTAAATTGCACGATCTGGTTGGACCTCCGTAGCCCATGACTGCTTAAGGATGATGATGATAAGTATCCGTGTGCGTGTGTGTGAATGACATTTGAATGTATATTTTTAATGATTCTTTTTTCTAATGGGTTCTCGATTTTATAACGGGGTCTCGATCTCCTGTCAGATTTCTGTGGCAAACAGCCGCTAGAGAAGTAATTTAATTAAATTATTTATTTCTGCGGGGATTTTCGACAGTTATCATAGATAACAAATCAATGACTTATCACTTGTTTATTATTAACACATGATCTCTTAGGATTATCGTAACATCAATTGCATAGACTCATTGTCTTACCGTACTGTAAGAAGTTGTCATACACTCTATGTCACTGCATGCTTTGCAAAAAAAAATTTTTACAAAATATTTCTTTTCCTACTCCCATACCTCCCTGGCAACATACCCATGATTTAGAGTCGGAGGTTGGAGGGGTCCAAGAATTTAGTTTCGGGAGGGGAGAGTCTCTATAATTTTGTTTCGGGGGATCCAAGAATTCAGTTTCGGGGGGGGGGGGGGTTTATGTGAGAATTAGACTTGAGTAGGGTTTCCTATTTACAAAAGTATTCTACCGGATAGGAAAGATTAATTATTATTATTATGGAATAAGATTTGATAGGTTTTTTTTTTCTGTCTATTTTTAATGTCGGACTAAAATATGGGACTAAAATAAAACTATACAAAGACAACTATTTTGGATTCCAAATCCGGTAGACAGGTTTGAGATTTCGTATAAGACGACAAGATTTTTGGGGGAGGGGGTTCGAACCACCTTCCTCCTCGGATACGTCCCTGCTTCCCGGCGACCACATGGTTAATGTACTTGGTTGCCGATCGTAGGGTTCTGTAATCGAGTAATGGATAACAAGACCGATTGTCCAGTAGGTACAGTCGCTCAAAAACGTATCCGAACACTATGGTTGATCACAGAATTCAGAAAAAATATTTGGCAACGATATTTTTAGAAATTAGTGATCTGGCAACCTTCGTGTGATGTGATTACAGAATTCAGAAAAATATCTGGAGCGTGTACAGCAACTGTACACGCTCCAGTTACCGTTCACAGCAAACTGGAGCGTGTGCAGTTACTGCACACGCTCCAGTTTGCTGTGAACGGTAACTGCATACGCTCAATATTTCCGTGAGTGAGCCCACACGATCTAGTATCAAAATAATATGATCACCTACAGTCGCTCAAAAAAAGTATCCGAACACTATGGTCGATTACAGAATTCAGAAAAATATCTGGCAACGATTGTTTTAGAAATTAGTGATCTGGCAACCTTCGTGTCATGTGACACGAAGGTTGCCAGATCACTCATTTCTAAAAAAATCGTTGCCAGATATTTTTTCTGAATTCTGTAATCGACCATAGTGTTCGTGACACGAAGGTTGCCAGATCACTCATTTCTAAAAAAATCGTTGCCAGATATTTTTTCTGAATTCTGTAATCGACCATAGTGTTCGGATACTTTTTTGAGCGACTGTACAGTAAGCATTGTGTCAAGAGATTGCAAAAACTAAAGGTTTTACGAAAAAATATTACACATCTGAGTAACAAAAATGTCAATTTTCAATTAATTTTAGTTTCAACCTTTCAATACACACGTCATGTAACTGATACTTCATGTAAAATAGTTCTCATACTAAATCTAGTCAACTTTCTGTTAACCGTGGCAATAATGGGAAGAATGTCGCGGATATCCCAAAATCACTCACTGATGGGCTTGGAAAGGCCGCCGTCCGTCGGATGGGACGTTAAGCCGTGTCCCGTGTACGGGAGAGCCTTACCCTGTGCACGTTAAAGAACACGCTGGATGGTCTTCACGGGAGGCTACCATCTGTCTCCCAACAGCTGTTTCAGTAGGTCCCCTCCCCCAACCTTCTCTTCCCAATCCATATCAAGACCTTCAGTCAGATGGGACATTAAGTCGTGACAGTTTCGTATGCAGGAGAGCCGGATCCTAGCACGCTAAAGAACATGCTGTATGGTCTTGACGGGAGGCTTCCATATGTGTCCTAATAACTATTCAGTTCCTCTTCCCCAATCTTTTCTGAATCTTTGGGATCCTTATAACCTAGCCATTTAGTCCAATGTGTGCGAAAAAGTGTCTCAGAAGTAAAGCAATCCAGCCCTATCTTCATTTGAAATGAATACAAATTCAATGAGTAGTTTCACCAATCTTTTATTTTTACTTTTAATGGCGTTATTAAGCGTTGTTAAGGAAGTTTCTGTTGCCACAAATTTTTCTGCCTTATTGCTCCCATGATATTCGTTCGCACGGTCCAATTTTCCTGCACAGCGTCCCCCGTGTGGCCAGGAGATTGGTTTAAACATCAGGTTCTCAATTGGCCCTTGGCTTCGTTTCTACACAAATTGTGACAGCTCCTGTTTCACTTTTAATCTGCATATTCTGTTGTTTCCTGTACTAAAGGTTAGTTTTGCAAGTATCCCCCCTCAGACATTTTATCATAGTTTGAACACGAAGAATTTCTCGGTGTTGCAAAGGTCATTGCTGACTCGGCGCGCGCTCTCAGAGCAAACGATCGAGATATTTATTTCGTCAGATTTTGGCATTCTGTAATTCCCGACGTACTTCACCGAAAGGTCCCAAATTTCGTAGGCGGATTCTCCCTGCCAGACCTCATGTTAGGTTAGAAAAATCAGGTCCCTAGCAGCAATAGAACGCTTCAATAATGCTTTTGGAAGTGTGTGGAATCTGGCAACGGAAGCAGTTTTAAATGCTATTTTAACTCTTTACGTTCACAGTTAGGGAGCAGTAAATGGCAACAATAGATTTGACAGCGATTCCCGTTTCCCGTAGGAATAGCATGGTAAATATTTTTGCTTCTAGCAAACTCCCCTTTTGGAACTTTTGCCTGAAATTTGGTACTTCATTCCGGACCACAACCTGAAACTGTCTTTGAAAATATGGAGCGTGTATGTTGATTTCCTGATGAGTTATGCCTGCCACAGACAGAATGAGAAAAATTACTTCCTCGTGCAACAGCCAAAGTCACTCTAGGAAACGAAATATCATGTTCCAAATTTCATGTTGGAAGCAATGGCGAATTTCAACACTTCAATGAATAATCATTCATTCAATTCCGACTTGTCCACTTTTCATTTGAAGGACAATTATATTTTATTAACGTTTCTCTCTGCTAGTGACGTCCTGGTGAAACTCCGAGACTGCGCAATTGACTGTTCTCATAAATTTAGGCCAATGACCTAAGCTCACCGGACAAAAAATTAGTCATCTCCCGCCTTAAGAGGGTTACGTCCATTCGACAGCAACAGAGGGAGCACCAGTAATAAATGCGTCTTACAAATAGCTGCGTCGCGCGCTACGGGGTTCATGCAGTGACAAGAAGTGGTTGTGTACCACGTGTGTGTTAGTCGCTCCGTGAAACATGGGTCGTGCCAAAGGTGTAAATGAGTTACAAAAAGGTGTTATTGCGTTTGGCCGAGCCAAAGGGCATAATGTACAAGATGTTGCTGCCTTTGCAGGTGTGTCGAAACGTACTCTCCAAAAGGTCTTCCAGCAGTGGCGTACATCGCAGTCCACCGCTAATCGTCGCCAGAACTACGGAAGAAAGACTGTGCTCACCAATAGGGACCACCACAGTGTATCATGCACTGTTAGGGCAAACCGCTTTGCAACGAGGCAGGAATTGCTCCAGTCAGTCAATGTAGGCCTACAACAAGCTGTTTCCGAACGAACACTCTGAAGGGAACTGCATGCCATGGATATCTGGAGCAGAGTACCGTGGAAGAGCCCCATATTAACAACTCTGCACAAGGATGCATGGCGCCACAAAGACTGGCCTGTCGACTCTTGGAAGCGTGTGATCTGGTCGGATGAATCACGTTTTTGTTTGTACTCGAATGATGCGAAGCGACAGATACATCATAAGCCGCATGAAGCCTTCTATGCGGACTGTGTGCAAGGTTCTGTTCAAGCTGGAAGAGGCTCTGTGATGTTCTGGGGGTGTTTTATGTACGAAGAAATGGACCCTTTGATTGCGGTGACGTCACACTTGAACCAGAAGGGCTATATGGAGCTACTGGATGACCACATGTTGCCTTTTGTGCAGCATCTCCACAGTGAACACCAGAAGTACCCCAGTCTTCCAAGACGACAATTGTCGCGTGCACAGGACTCGAAGTGTGTCGGATTGGCACGCCGAGCATTCTCAAGCCTTCGAACATCTCGACTGGCCCGCGAAATCCCCGGGTATGAATCACATAGAAAACTTGTGGGACTATTTGGGGCAACGGGTGAAGCTCCGTCCCAGCCATCCGGACAATCTGGCTGAACTGCGGCATTTGCTGGTGGAAGAGTGGATGAATATTGATGTGCACTACATCCGCACAATGGTGGCATCCATGCCAGAGAGGATCTCGGCTGTTCTTCTGTCGCACGGAGGCGTTACGCGCTATTAGGTGACATTCAACCAGAGATGAGTAATTTTTTGTCCGGTGAGCTTATCAATTACTGCCAATAGGCCTCTGAGACATGCTAGTTCCTCTATCTCTGCATGCGCATCTCCTCATAACCTGCCCAGTTACCACTTATGCTACTCCACGTATTAAATCGATTTCAGGTAACTAAAATTATTAATGCAGCATTTAAATGTCAACTAACTTTTAACCATAATATTAAATGTTTTTTATTCCCGTTGAGACGTTTCTTGCTGGAAAACTGGTTCTGTTAATAAGTAAACATGATAATACACATGAGATGTAAAGTATAAAAATATAATTGCATCTCTTAATCGTAAGCACAGTAATAATTTGTGTCACACGTTTCCTAAAAGAACAGAGTAGAGTACAAATAAATCTTTAAAAAAAGTTTCAGCTAAAACTCATATATATATAATACACATCATTAATTATTTTTGAATACTTACCAAGCAAATACAGCTTTAATTTCGTAAGGAGGATATTATTCTTTGTAAAATTTTGAAAAAACTTTTAACTAGTTTTATCAGGCTTGTTTCAAGTCAGGCTGAAAAACTTACTAAGAAAATATAAGCATGTAAGTTACCTTTCTATGATCTCTGTCATTATATTCTTTAAAGGTTTATTGTTGTCCTTAATTTGTTGATTATGTTTACTTAGTAATGCCGTTAAAAACTTTTTAATGACAAAAACATAGTTTTCGTAGCATAGAAAGTAATTTAGTTCCATTTTCATATATTAGGTTCCTTTATTTACTGATAATTAGGGTTGAACAAAAATTATGAGCATCAAAGCAATCCCTCTTTCCCGAGATTGTAATTTGAAAAAATCTTAGAACATGTGAATGTACGTTGGTGATACCAAACACTGAATACGCATTATTTTGCATGTGTAGTGTTACTTTAAATACTATGCACTCCTTAAACATTGAATTATGACCAATCTTTTAATATGTGCTGGCCTAGGGCTCGAAAACCTGCGTAAATAATAATAATTTATTCATTTATTAACGTTTATTTTAGCAGTACAATTCCAAGTCTTTAATCCACAAGAGTTATTGCAACTCGCCAGTAAAGTTTAAATACAATGTTTTTGTTCGTTTTATAAATTTACAATAATTTTAATTACAATAATTTAGACACAGCAATCGTTTAAATAAAAACGTTAAAAATGAACTTTCTGAATTCTCGAAAAACCGTGAAAATTTGTTCAACAACCATTTTATAAAATTCTTGTTTGAATTTTATATCATCTATTATATCACGTATATGATTTGGTAAACAATTATACTTTTAAAGCTGAATAGCCAAAAAATACGATGTAGCATGGATGCTAATAATGTTAATAATAATTACATCACAATTATTATTCAAATAGAACTAAATAATCATATACTGGACGGCAAACACACACTGATTTTTAATTATAGAAACATAGTTTTAATTATTACACTTCAAAAGAGAGCAAACAAGAAATAAATGCATTCAGTGTACACAAATAACCAGGGTAGGCAATATTTATATGAAGAACAAAAATGAATCGGAGCTGGTAATAGAACAAATAATGATTATAATAATTCACAGAATATCAACAGGAACAAATCCTTGTTAAAATGAAGACAGGGATTGAAGATTAATATGCAAAAAATGAAATAAACCAAATTCAAGAAATTATAGGCAGATGGTAAACATTATCTACAATAATTAAAATTTATGATGACATACTTAAAATATATTATTTTCATGTTTTAAATGATATGGATACCAAATGATAGTCAGTTTGCTTTCCAAAAAGGAAACATATTATACTATTTCTACCAAAATTTACAGCCAATGCCAACATGTCATTAAATAAAGATGGAAAAAGTGATATCAAAGATTTTGAATCTTCGAAAACGTTTCGCACAATAAATCCTCAACTTTCCTTACATAAACTAGAAGATTGTGGAATTAGAGGTAATATTTTAAAATACATTCAAATTTATTTAAGAAACAGATACTGAACAAAAAATTATAATAATTACACTCCAAAAAAGTATATATATATGCGGAATTCCGCAATGTTCAACATCAGGATCTTTTTTTCTTACATATATTGACCAACATAAAATTAAATATGTTTATATTTGTATGCTGAAGACATAGTCATTTTATACAACATGAAAAACATAAAAGTAGCAATTGCAGAAATACTAGTATAGTGAAATAATATTTAATGCTGGCAAAATATGGATAGTTTTCATTCACAAAATAAAAATTGTAAGAAAATATGCATATCTAAATATATTACTTAAACTATAAATGTTGGAAAAACTTTCGATGGAAAAGATTATAATTCATACAAATTTCTATTCATAGTTAAAATAAGGCATTTAAATACACCCAATTCTGCTTTTTACACGGATTTTTTTCACAATATTTTGATTTAACATGGTTTAGAAAAAATTCCAATTTTCTTTTTACACGATTTATTTTGATCTAACACGGTTCAAACGGCGCCTATTTAAAAATTTCCATTTGAATTTAATTCCGAAAAAATATTCCTATTCAAGAAAAAATTCCTAGAATTTACATTTATTACAAAGATGACGCTTTTACGGTCACATTTTTCGAAGTAGTTTTAACTTTGAAAATGTACGATAGATACACATTTTGTACACTAAAATCCCCAAAATAAAAACTATACTAACATAACTACATAAGATATATTCTCTATTTTATTCTCTATTTTATGGAAAAATTGTACAAAACCTACTTCATTCGGAATAAAGTGGCAACATCGAGTTCCGGGAATTCCCTTCAAATTTATCTTTAATACATACGTAAGTCTTGGTCTCTCATTTCGTGTTTAAAGTTAGAAGTGTTTAGATGTTTAATAGAAGAAATCGAAAAAAAATTTGTTTCGTTTTTTGAAGTTTTGTGTGCGTAATATAAATTTATTAAATTTTGCTGATACAATTTTTGATTTGTATCAGCAAAATCATCATTGATTTACAATTTTTCATCATCTGATTTATTAACTATAATTCAAATATTTTTCATAAGCCTTACCACGATGTCGGATAATTCAACTAACTATACAAAAGCAGAAAAGGAAAGCTATCTCTTTAGATACTAAGATCCAAATTTTAGATCGTCTTGCAACTGGAGAAGGTTCAACATCCACAGATAAATATTTTGGTTTGAACGAAGCTACCGTAAGAAACATCAAGAAAAATGAAGATGCTATTAGAAAATCTGTGCTTTCTGGAACAAAACTGATCGCTAAGTCGTCATCGTACACGAGAGCAACTTGAGTTTGCTTGACCGGCTTATTGTTTTTGATTGTTGATTACTGAGTGGTTGTTGTGTATTGATCGTCCGATTGTCATTTCTATATATGTCCTAAGAGCGCATTTACTTCATCTTCGATATTTCTTGTTGTTAAAGTCTGGTGTTGTGTATTCGGCAACTTGTAATTCCTTTGATGCTCTAAGGAGCGCATATCCTTCATCTTCGAATTTCGGATATGCTCTCATCTAAAGAACTTTTGTCTGAAAATAAGAATGTGAGCGTTGCAAAAGTTGTTGTGCAACAAACATTGTCAATTACGGGATGTCGAGTAAAGATCTAGATTCGCACTTTTGTTTCACTAGGTGAAAAACAGCAATAAAAAACAAAAAAAAGCGAAATCTACATTTCAAAAGAAGACAAAAAAAAACTCAAATATCAGAACTCCCTGCTAAAATAGAATCCCAACGGACAAATAGATGCAAATTCGAAAAAAAAATGAAATAAGTAAAGGAAGAAAAATATTTCATTTTATATGTAAATAAAGACATTCGCTCATCCTTGTTATGAAAAAGATCTTTTCGTTCTCTTACCAAAACAAAAACGAATATGTTGAAAGCTGAAAAGGTAGATATAGAGACTGAATAGATAGATGTTACATAACATTTTTTGTCAAAACAGTTCTAGAAGAAAGCAACTAATAAGCAAAGGGAAAAGTCCCATGTGATTGCAAATAACTCCAAAGTTTTTGTGGAAGTTCTGTTGATCAAAAATTTTCACTACCCTGAGGCAACATGAAAAAACAAACACACCCACTACCATGATTCTGAGTTAATAAAAGACAAAGAGATACTGAAAAGAACACCATTTCCCCCTGTGGAGAACATAATATGCTCATTTTCAAAGAAAATGAAGTTATTCATTTTCAGAATTTTTCATCTTTTAACAACAGTATTTCGTTTCAATGTGGGATTTTAAAAGGTAAATTATAATATATCATTAGCCCTATACACATCAAAAATAATTTATCCTTTATCCCTTAGCCAACGGCAGTACCAAGCTGAAAACTCAGGTTCTCGTCCGATTACCGAAGTTAAGCAGCTTTGGGCGCGGTCAGTACCTGGGTGGGTGACCACCTGGGAACTAACCGCGTGCAGTTAGAAAAAAATCTGCTGAGGACCCGCCATCCTCACAGATCCCTCTTTTAAGGCGTATTAAACAGACAGGCTCCTGTCAGACCTCTGTTGCAAGCAACTGCTTGAGGCGGTATTTATTTATTTTTTTTATCCCTTAAGATGAAAATAATGCGTTTTCTCATCGCCTACGGTTAAGGCGCAAATATTATTGTATGAAAAATAATTTATTTATTATTAGTATATTAAAATATTATTGAGAATTTTAAAATAATAACTCTTTACAAATAAAAAGCAATCGGTTGAATTTTAACTAACGATATTTAACTCAGATAAATATGGACATATATTGCACTGTTCTACAAGGAAAACTTTCCTTTGGTTAACTGATGTGTTCCTAAAGTATTTTGGTGTGGGAAATTGAAATCTGAAATCAGAATTGGCTTATCAGTGCTAGTATCAGAGTTATGGAGATATAACACATCGATTTCATACATATTAGTTGGGGAATGAAAAATCAGGAAATGTTACTTCAAAAATGTTGGCAACACTGACTTGTTTGCAAGAGTTTATACTCACATGTTGACAACAATATTATTTTAATCATAGCTTAGATTAGGGGTTCTCAACGTGGGGTAGGCGGTAAAAGTTTTTGGGGTACCCCGTGAGAGCTCAAAAGTCGCTAGATCTAGTAACAAAGTTTTATTCCCATTGTTATATTATAACTATAGTTTCATCTATCTATACAAGGGGTACGCCAGTTACAAACACATTTCCAGGGGGTACGTGAAGCATAAAAGGTTGAGAACCACTGCAGCAGAGAGTTGCAATAGTTTGTGAAAAGAAGGGTTTCCTTTGGTGTGTGCGCGGAGATGATTGAAAATTGTCTGATAATTTAGTCCTTGTGGCAAATGATGTTGATGAGATGAACTTTTTCATTCGAGCTGTTGATGAAACTGGTAGTAGAGTAGGTTTGGTCATAAACAGAGAAAACTAAAGTGATGAAAATTTGTCAGGCAGGCTGTGATTCAGTTAATCTGAATGGTTGCAGTCTTGAGCAGGTGTCACAGTTTAATTACCTTGGGAGCTATGTAACAGATACTGGTGATGTGCGGCATGAAATTAACAGACGAATAGGGATTGCTGCCTGGACTTTTAAGAATCTATGGAGAGTGTGAAGAAATAGGCGTATACACCTAAAGACTAAAATTAGACTGTATAATAGTTTGGTTCTTTCTAGAATTAGTTATGGTAGTGAAACTCGGACACTTTGTAAACAAGATAACAGGAAACTAGATGCTTTTGATTCTAGACGCAATATCTTGGGCATTAGGTGGTTCAACTTTGTAACTAATGATGAAGTTAGGCAAATGAGTCGACAAACTCCTTTAAGCAGCATATTTTGCAGAGACTCCGTTGGTTTGGTCATGTTGCTCATATGGATAATTATAGATTAGCGAATAGGGTTATGAACAGTGTGCCTAAAGGGCCACAGAAAGAGGGGGAGACCTAGGATGCGGTGGGCAGACAATATCAAACAGGACCTAGTTAGAAATGGTGTGCAGTGGCCAGATGCAGCAGATGTAACTCAGGACGGATATGCTTGAAGAACTAAATTTTAGTTGAAGAACTAAATTGCACGGTCTGGTTGGACCTCCGTAGCCACTGACTGCTTGAGGATGAGGATGATGATAATAAATACAGATAAAACGCTACCATTTGCATTTTCCCCCATCTTCCATTAGCTCGAATTAAAACTTTTAAAGAGCGTAAAAGTAGTTAAGCGAAAAATTTCATTCTCTTTAAAAACGAGATTTCCATATTCGCCAGAGGCAATATGCAGTTTTAATATTGCAACCTACGAAAGTCAAAGGTTGTTATTCAAAATACAATATAATAAAAAAACTTGAGTGCAATGTTATCTTCTTGCATGACGGTCTATGCTTCTCATACAGTCTAAATAATTTTTTTGTACATATTATTTATATCTTTGAGTTCAAGCTGCAAATGCTACTCAAACAAAAAATTTGAAGAAAATTTTTAATATAGCATAAGTAGTAAAATATTGCAACATCTAATTTAGAAAAAGAGCTCTTTCGAAGCGTGGATCATTTTTTTCTCCAAATGCTAAAATCATTCAATAGTTTTGTAAATAAATTAATGTCTGTCTAAATAAGAAATATCTGTCATAGATATTCTTAAATTCCAATAATCTGGTAATAATAAAGATAAAAATATTGCGATTCTGCCCGCAATAAAACCTTCATTCAGATACTTTTTTCATTTACCTGGTTATTAAATATATTTTTCCCTAAAAGAAAAATAATAATGCAGGAGAAAGCTGTTGATTTCTATTATTTTTAATGTGCCTTAAAAAACATATAAAATAGCTACTCTATCTTCTGCGCAAAATAAGGATTTCTTGCGGGCAGTTTTCGTTTATGTATCGGGATCCGCTACGCACATTTTTCTTCATTTCTTTGTCTATGCATTTTTAAAAAAGTATATCTGTTTACTTTTTACAATGACGCTAGAAAAGTACATCTAAATGATGTTGAAAGAAAATGACTATAAAAAAAAGCGGAATAAATTAAACTTTTATTTCTGATACATACTGCGATCAATTCCAACGAGAGTTACAGGAGAAATATGTTTTTTTCCCTCTTTTTTCACTTAAATGTTAAACCGTTAAAAAATACAGGAGAGTGTGCAAAGTATTATGATAAGGAAGCATTTTAGTAATATGTGCGAATTTTTCGTTTACATGAACTAAACAAATATCGCAACTCCAAAACCAGTGGAATACTGAGTGCGCCTTGCTTTTCAGAAATGGCAGACAAAAAACACACACCTTCCGGTTACATAAGAAACTTTTCCGCTTTCCACTGCACACGATTCTTTTGTTGATATTTGAGTTTTGCCATTTTGCTGACCGCGGTATAGAAAAGACACAAAATCTGCAGTACCATCTACCACAGGATAAAACAACGGTATTGGAAACCTTATAGCAAAAAGGAAGTTATCTGGTGGGATTTCGTTTTCAAAGAAAAGGAGAATAATGTGCTTATTTTGTCGTCTATCTGTCGACATCGAACTTTTTTTGCTTTTAGAGATAAATAAAAAATCATATTTGGTTAGATAGGTATTGATGCAATATTCGCACTTACTGAATATCTCTAAAGTTATTTGTGCCCTCAGGCGGTAAAAAATTTAAAAATTACCAAATTTTAATCGAATATTTCAAACGATGTATTTACGTTAGAAATTTGAAATTATGATAGTGAAATGTAAAGGTCATAAAGTATCCAATGGCAACAATAATGTGATCCATTATCCCAAGGGGGGTTTAAATGCAACTTTTATGTTTTATGGGATAATTGTTTTTTTTTTTAGAGAAAAATTTAAATTTCTTTTTAGGTTGGATAGGTATTAATGAAACATTACAATTTTAACTTTCCGAAACTCATAAAAGCTGTAAATGTGCCCTCTACGGTGGAACTGTTGAAAATTCGAAAATTTAAAGATTGCAAATGATGTGTTTATGCTAGAAATTTGAAACTTCAATGATGGAATGTGAAGGTCATGACGTTCCCATTGCCAGCAATGAGTTGATGACCCCATAGACCCAGGGTGGGTGGCAAACGCAACTGTTTTGTTGTAAGAGATAATTGGAAACTATTTTCATTTGAATTGGTACTAATGAAATATTATAGTTTGCAGTGTTTAAACCTTAAATAGTTTTAACTTGCATCGTTGTAGGTCACAAAATAATGGAAATGGCAGATATTTTAACGAATGTTGCAAGTGATCTGCTTATGATAGAAATTGGAAATTTCGGTGGTGAGTGTGAAGAGACATTCCACTTACAACAGCATTCTGCCCCCTTTTCTCAGAGGGTGTCAGAAAAATCAACTCTTTAAATTGAAAGATGAAAGAACAAATACTTTTTCTATTCTTCTTTATACTACTGTCAAACAGTAGTATAAACAGTAGTTGTATAAACTACTGTTTATACTACTGTTTGATACAGATATACTATATAAGATACTATTGTTTGCATGTTCCCCATCATCCATTAGTTCTAATGAAAACTTTTAAGGAATAAAAAAGTAGGTAAACAAAAAACTTCATTCTCTTTGAAAACGAGATTATCATATGCGCCAGAGGTGATATGCATTCTTCTAGTTACTTTTTCTGAATGAGTTTGCTACTTGATCCAACAGGGCACCCAGCAGGCTAAAGAGAAAGAATTAAAAAAATTAAAATACACCCCTCTATCCCATATGTGCCGTAAAAAAGCAGAAATAAGATTTTTTTTTTAAAATACACTGCTGCTCTTTCGTGCTGCTTGAAATTTTGGTCTTCGGTTTTTTTTTCTGTCTTAATTCAAATGATTAGTAGTTGTCATTAATTATATAAGACCTCGAAGGGATTAGGCTGCTTTAACGCTGAGTGGCACTTTTTTTAACACAATGGCTAAATAAGTAGATCACAAGGACTCCAAGGACTGAGAGGAGACTAGAGAAGGGGATCCACTGGATAGATCTTAGGAGACAAGTGGAAGCATTCCGTCAAGGTCGCCCAGCATGTTCTTTGGGAATAGCTCTTTTGAACACGTAACCACGGCTTTGCATCCCATTTGATGGAGGATGGCTTTTTCAAGCCCACTTGTGCCCTCTTTCTCACCGTGGGTAGAACGAATTGGGTTGGGTTGTTTTACTTCTGAGCGGCACTTTTTTGCACACCATGGGCTAAATGGCCAGGTCACATAGACCCCGAAGGCTCAGCGAAGGTTGGGGAAGGGGTCCCACTGGAACAGCTGTTGGGAGACAGATGGTAGCCTCCCGTAAATGCCATCCAGTGTGTTCTTCAACGTGCACAGGGTATGCTCTCCCGCATACGGGGCCACGGCTTAACGTCCCATCCGACGGACGGCGGCCTTTCCAAGACCATCGGTGTCCCCTACTGACCGTGGGCAGGGCGGAGAATTTTACGGAGATATATCTCAACGCTGACCCAGCTGGGAACTACAGATTAGGAGCCTGACGCGCTACGGAGCAGAACGGAGTTAGTGGAGAACATGCTCAATGCTGGCAAAGTTGAGACTCGAACCTAGGAACTGCATTGCAGGGGTCGCACAGTCGGTAGCGCGACAGGTTCGTAATATGCAGTTCACTTATTCGAATCCCGCCTTGGCCAGCGTTGAGATTTATCTCCTCAAAACTCCTCGCCCTGCCCTCGGCCAGTAGAGAACACCGATGGGCTTGGAAATGCCGCCGTCCGTCGGATGGAACGTTAAGCCGTGGGTCTGTGTGCGGAATTCCTTATGAATTAATTCTTTAGGAAGATAGGAAGATATTTTATGAAATGATTAATAAGTAAAAATTAAAAACATGAAAACTTTTCAAAGTTACAAATATTGACGACTAATACTGACTACTAACTTCGTAACACAACTATTATTTAAGATAGATTCGTTATTAATATATCGTTTTTTCAATTATTTCCTAGTAAGATTCAGGTATATGGGTATCCTGGTGAAATCATTGTTTGAAGCAGGGTTGGCGAATCCAAACTAAAACAACAAGACACTGGAGAAAAAAAAACCTGCTAGATTCTGAATAAGCCGCAGGAAAAATTATCTTCTTAAAAACGAAAACATACATTATTAATGACAAATGAATTGAGAGGAAAAGAAAAATATTTTTAGAATTCAAAGCAAATATTGATTGAAAAACAAAAATATACATATTTTAATCAATACTACCAATTGTCAAAATCATTTAGTAATGTATGGTCGAAAACATTGGAAGAAATGATTCAAATTCATTAAATTGATGAATTTTGTTGGTGGGAGGGGGGCACAAGCTGTCTAGTAAAGAGCTGCGGGTTGGTCTGGTTTATACAGGGTGATTCAGAATTCATCATCAATATTTGGTGGGGAGGTAGGTAATAAGAAACGAAGGAGATTTCACATAGGAAAGCATGGGCGCATATGCCATGTAGTAGGGCAAAATGACCCCAGTTCAATGATGGAAAGAACACATAAGAAGGAAGTGGTAAGGAAAAAACATTTATTATCTTACATGTAACATTTCTTTGCATTGGTTGTACAGACTTACAAGAGGTCCTCGAACTGCCGACCATGTGCTAGAATGCATGACTCACAACGGCGTTGCATGGACAGCCGGACCCTGTGGAAGATGCCTGGCATTTCCCGGATGTTTGAGGCAGCAACTGATATGCGTGCTACAAGATCCATAGCACTATCAACAGGGGTCTCGTACACCATGTTTTTCATAGCATCCCATACAAAGAAATCGATCCTTGTCGAATGACAACTGACTGCACGCGTCAAACAGCTGTGCTTCTGTATGAGAGGTGTGTACACACAGCGCCCTCTACACCACCATGCGTTCGTCTGCCCCCATACTTTCCTATGTGAAATCTCTTTCTTTTCTTATTCCCTTCCTCCCCACTAAATATTGATGATGAATTCTGAATCACCCTGTAGATATCAATTTTTTTAAGAAATAACTGTACAAAAAATATTGTCTTTTGGAGCAAGCTGATAATATATAACAACAAAGACATGATAGCCACTGAATGATGTGAGAAGTCTCTGAATAAAAAGCACCATCATTCAAGTAGTCAGATCTATCTTAAACAAGATTTAAAAGATGGAACTACATAATGCGAAGCCCTCATAAGTATGAATGACAGTCTTCGGCATATGAAAGCAGTCGCACAGAAACTAAATTTAGTTCTCCAGCCACTGCATTTGTAGAGTTTGGGAAATGGGGTTAAGGACAAGTGAGCTGTAGCAGACCGTTGCGCACACAAAAAGTGTCTCTTGAAAAGGAAATGTAGGTCACATAAATAATTCGCAGAGAGAGAGAATACGACAGACAGTCGAATGCCCTGAGGAAAGATTATTGTCTTTCGTTATAACTGAGAGACTAAGAAGGAACAGACAGAAGAAATCGTTAGAGCAGAGAGGAAGATAATTCTTTCTTGAAGATATATTTTCAATAGCAGAGACAGAAACCACTGCTTTTAAAGATGAACGCGCAGAGTAAGAATGATCTATAGCAGTGTCTCGCAAACTTTTTTACTCTGCGGCACACTGAATCTAATTTTTTTTCCGCGGCACACTGAATCTAATTTTTTTTTCCGCGGCACACCTAAAATAAGAATAAAAGCAAACTCTATATAATCGTCATTATATTTGCGCTTTGTTGAAGTCATCAGCCTGGTTTTACTTGAAGATTTGCTCTCATTCTTTAATTCATAACTCGGTGTTTGTTTTAAATATTTGTCCATTCTATGGCTTGAAATAATCAAAAATTAAACCAAAATTTGGAAAAAGCTTGATAAATACTTACAAGATCCCAGTTGACAAAATCTGAAAGATCTTTATTAAAGCACGTCGATAGCAGGTCGATATTAAAGCACGTCGATAGCAAGTCGATATTAAAGCACGTCGATAACACAAGTCAAGTCAAAATGAAATCTTTCGAATATCTAGTGTCAATTTGAAAATCTCTCGCGGCACACTTGGAATCTCACGCGGCACTCTACTGTGTCGCGGCACACAGTTTGCGAGACACTGATCTATAGCACGCACCAAATTGGTTTAGAGAGTTGAGAAATGTAAACAGAGTTGGGTTGTTTTACCTCTGAGCGGCACTTTTTTGCACACCATGGGCTAAATGGCCAGGTCACAAGGACACCGAAGGCTCAGAGAAGGTTGGGGGAGGGGACTTACTAGAACAGCTGTTGGGAGACAGATGGTAGCCTCTGTCAAGGCCATCCAGTGTGTTCTTTAACGTGTACAGGGTATGGCTCTTCCGCACACGGGGCCACGGCTTAACGTCCCATCCGACGGACGGCGGCCTTTCCAAGCCCATCGGTGTCCCCTACTGACCGTGGGCAGGGCGGGAATTTTGCGGAGATAAATCTCAACGCTGACCCAGCTGGGACTCGAACCTGGGAACTACAGATTACGAGCCTGGCGCGCTACCGACTGAGCACTCCCGCCCCCAATGCAAACAGAAGTTACTTATGAAGAATTGTACAAAGCAAATATAAAAGCGCAAATTCATTCGGAGTGCTATTAGAAATGCTTTTAGTTGTAAAAATAATAATGAGCCTATTGAGAAGAAGCATACCACCTTGTTTATTTTCGTTTGCTTATGTAAATACTAAAATATTGAAACGTTTTTAGGGCTATTGTAGTACCCATCAATCTAATCTACTCTTAATACTCATCAGCCCATCAAGCTCGTAATCTGCTGTTCCCAGAGTAGTGTCCTAACTGCTGATCTTTATCTCCGCTAAACCCCCACCCTACCCTTGCTGAGAAAGGGGATACTGATGGACTTCGAAGGCTGCCGTCAGTCAGATGAGACGTAAAGCCGTGGACCTAGTGAAGGGTTGGGTTGGGTTGTTTTAGCTCTACGCACTCTTTTGTGCGGCTCTCTTTTCCACACAATGGGCAAAATGACCAGGTCACAAAGATCACGAAGGCTTAGTGAAGGTTGGGGCAGGGGACCCACTGAAACAGCATTTGGGAGACAAATAGTAGCCTCCCGTCAAGGTTATCCATCGTGTTCTTTAACGTTCACAGGGTATACCTTGAGCAGGAAAGCCATACCCTATGCACATTAAAGAACACGCTACATGATCTTGACGGAAGGTTTCCAACTGTTTCTTAACAGTTGTCCAAGTGGGTTCCTCCCCCCTCCCCAACTTTATCTGAGCCCTTGGGGTCCTTGTGGCCTGTTCATTTCGCCCATTGTGCGCAAAAAATGCCTCTCAGAGATAAAAACCACCCAACTTAGTATACACCAGTAATACCGAGGATGATCTTGACGGAAGGCTCCGTCAGTCTCCTAAAAGTTCTCCCAGTGGGTTCCTTCCCCCTAACTTTCTCTGAGCCCTTGGGGTCCTTGTGACCTGGCCATTTAGCCTCGTGTGTGCAAGAAAGTGCTGCTCAGAGGTGAAACAATCCAACCTAGCACACACAAGTAATACCGGTGGCTGCATTACTCTGTAGGGACACAATAAAATCATAACCGACAATTTAGTTTCATGTGGGGGGGGGGGAGACTTTGAAAGTAAGACTTGAGTAGATTTTCCCAATTATTAAAATATTCCATTTAAGAGGAAAAGTTAAAATGATATTCTGTGTGTAATAAAATTTTACAGTTGTTTCTTTTTAATCTATTTTTAGTGTCGGACATAAAATATGGGGATAAAATAAAATTATACAAAGACAATTGTTTTGGATTTCAAAGCAGGTAGCCAAGTTCCAGAATTCGTATAATATGACCGTAATTTCGAGGGGGGGGGGAGTCGTCCGGACTTCCTGTTTACGTCCGTGTTTGATTATGATCTTTAATTTATCTTTAGGTTTGTATATTTCGATTAAATGCATGTTTTAGAAGTCATAAAGCTTCTAAATTAGATTCCCATTGACTCGAAAATTCTCTAATATTTTGCTATTATGGCAGTGTACGCCTAATGCTAGAAAAGTCCAAAAACTCTTTATATCATATGCAGGTTTCCTGATTGTTATTTATGACATATGTAGGTTTAAAAAAAATTAAAATACCCCCTCAAGCAGCTGCTTGCCACAGAGGTCTGACAGGAGCCTGTCAGTTTATATAGCAGAAGGTCTGAGAGGATGACAGGACCTCAGCAGAAAAACGACACAAACAGCCATGCCTTACCCGGGGATATTTAAAGAGAGTGGTTTTCCTCATAAGAAACAAGCACAATTTGTCTTGTTTACGTGGCCTGTGGGGATCAAAAAGAATCCGTTTAGTTCCCCCAATCCCAACGGAATTACTATCTCTCACGTAACTCCTCATATTCCCCATAGAGTAAAGGCTGAAGTTGAATTTTTTGCTGATGTCTGCCGTGTCACTTCCGTGCCCATATTCGGCATCTGTAAAATTGATATACTACTTTTTATAGTCATGTCATTTGTTTTTGTAGAGTCGTTATATATGATTGTGGTTATGAAACTATAATATTAAATTTTGTGATTTCAAACAATCTTAGAATTTTTTGAAACTCATTTTATGCTCTTTTTCAAAAGAAAAGAGCTAATGTTTTCACTTCGCCGTTTGTCCATCTATAGACATTCATTTTTTAAGATAATTTAAAATTTAATTAATTTATTTATTTGAGCAGGACAGGTATTGATAAAATTTTACGATTCGCATCTCCCAATAGTTTTAATAACGTTATCTAAAGGTGACGATTTTCAACTCTCTGTGGGTCGCTTTGAGTCTCACAGACCCAGGCGATTTTGTATCTTTTTAAACAACGTTAGCTATTATATATATATACAAAGTTACGATTAGCGAAAGCAGCATTCTGAGTTTGGCTGTTCTAGTTCTTACCATTTAGAAGCAGTTCTTTCCACTATTTATCGGGGAATGTATTTTGGGAAGGAGAAACCTTCTGGGGGTTCAAACCCTTTAATTTGTCTAAGTTACGACTAGGGGAAAGCGGTAGGAAAGCGGAAGGGCTGTTTTAGCTCTTATCATTTAAAAGCAGTTACTACGACTTTTTTAAAGAAGTGGAATTGGGATATTTTTTGGGGGAGGGAAATTTTGGGGTCCAAACCCTTACGTTGCTCTAAGTTACGATTAGAGGAAGCACTGTTACAGCTCTTGTCGTTTAATACAGTTACTTGACTTTTTAAAGAGGTGAGTTTGGAGGTTTTTTTGGGGGGGAGGGAAACTTTTGTGGGATCCAAATTCTTACGTTGGCGTAAGTTCCGATTAAAGGAAACAGTGTTCTGAGTTTGCCGGTTTTACCGCTTAGCATTAAAAGCAATTCCTACCGCTTTTTGAACGGGGATGAATGTTTTCTGGGGAGGGGGATTTTTTGGGATCCTGAAAACAGAGGAACAGGAAAAACGAGAAACAGACGGCATACCCTCTCAGATACATCGCAGATTCTTTTCCGCCTGATATTTAGAAATGCATTGATGTCATTCACAACTACCCCCAGGAGAGGGACAGAACATAACTTCGTTTTTGTAGTTTTAAGAGATAAATAAAAAATAGTTCGAATTTCCAGTGTAGAGGACGCTAGGTAGAATGTAAAAAATTTCTGTAGCGCCTTCTAACGGTGGGAAAAATCTGAAAAGTGAAAAAAAGCAAAAGACTATTGAAACTATTTATTCTAAAAGATTTATATTTTGGTGACATAACATAAGCGCCAAGAAACGTTTGTCAACAATGATTTGGTACTAAAAAAATTCTATTTACATTTCCCTTTCGTCAGTACTATTAGTTTCCACTGTTAGAAAGTACTAAAGGCAGAAAATAAAAAACTTCATTCCCTTGAGAGGCGGACATCCCACATTAGCAGTATGTGATATGTTATTCTTGTACTAATTCAACATATTTCTTTAATTCGATATGACTAAAATTTTCCATTGCTCTAGAAAAGCAATATTAAAATAATAATAAAATGAAAGAAAATAAGCCTTCTCTCTCACTCACGAAACGAAAGAATTAAATTTCCTCGTAAAAAACTTCTTGTGGTACTTATTTTCACATTAAAAATCACAAAATACGATTATTTGTCGATCGAAACCCGACAAACTAATTTGCAGTGTGATTTCTAATAAGCTTCGTTTAATTGCATTTCACTAAATTATGCTTCTTAATTTCAGGCAGACTTCCATTGTTTGCATTATTGTGAAAATGGCTTGATATAAATGTCTAATTACTGAATCTCCAATTATCCTTCATCAGCGGAATGGACTTAACTAATGCCTCAAAGCAAATAATTATGGCAATATGAGTTATCCTCTTTTCAAACCTTAATAAGAATGCTGAAAACAAGCAGTTGTTAAGGGAGTTCAATTTCAGAAGATATAGCAACTACTAGTGATTTCATTTCACCACTGTCTTTTAATGAGGTTTCTAGTTTCACATGATTTTAGCAGCAATGGATCCTTTAAGATTAATAATCTGAATTAATATCTTGAGATAAGAAATGCTAAACTAACAGGGCCGTAAACTAAAAACGATTCATCCATCTTACATAAAAGTAAACTCTCTTAACTTATGCTAATCGGTAATAAATATTCTTTTAAAGCAATCTAACATCTTAGATGTTCAAATCCATTAATGAAATTTTATTGAAAAAACTCTCAGCATTTATTTTAAATAAGTGCCCGAGATTTTGTGTTCCAGTTTTGCATGACAGAATATGCAAATGCCAATTAATAATATTTCTTACGCAATGGTAAATGCTTAAGATAAATATATTGGTAATATATCATCTCTTTTTTCGTGTTAGTACGTTTGTGTTTATTTTACATTTGTTCCATTTACTTAGTAATTACCTTCATTTATTTAATTTTTTTTCAATTGAAGAAGGTGGAAAAGTGTACACTAACACTGCTCAATGCATATCAAAAACATGAAATGCAAATTGTAAAGCGAGTAAACATACATGAACATTGCGTAGTGTTCAGCAGTTGCGAGGATTTCAAAAAAAAAGATTATTAATGTATCAAAAAAGGAACAACGAAATATTTGAAAATATTTGAAAAAATCATTATTTGTCAAACAATGGGGTTGATAGCAACAGAAGATGCGAACTACATACAACAGACGACTCTACATTTAAAGCTGAGAGGAAAAAAAGTGTTACAATTGTGAAGCTATATATAATCACTTTGACAACATATAAACGCAATACCTAATAAACATTAAGATGCGAACTATATACAACAGATGTCTGTACATTTAAGGCTGAGAGAAAAAAAGTGTTACAATTGTGAAGCTATAATAATTACTTTGACAACATATAAACGCAATACCTAATGAACATTAAGATGCGAACTATATACAACAGATGTCTATACATTTAAGGCTGAGAGAAAAAAAGTGTTACAATTGTGCAGCTATAATAATTACTTTGACAACATATAAACGCAATACCTAATGAACATTAAGATGCGAACTATATACAACAGATGTCTCTACATTTAAGGCTGAGAGAAGAAAAGTGTTACAATTGTGCAGCTATAATAATTACTTTGACAACATATAAACGCAATACCTAATGAACATTAAGATGCGAACTATATACAACAGATGTCTATACATTCAAGGCTGAGAGAAAAAAAAGTGTTACAATTGTGAAGCTATAATAATCTCTTTGACAACATATAAACGCAATACCTAATGAACATTAAGCTGCGAACTATATACAACAGATATCTCTACATTTAAGGCTGAGAGAAAAAAAGTGTTACAATTGTGAAGCTATAATAATCACTTTGACAACATATAAACGCAATACCTAATGAACATTAAGATGCGAACTATATACAAGAGATGTCTCTACATTGAAGGCTGAGAGAAAAAAAGTGTTACAATTGTGAAGCTATAATAATCACTTTGACAACATATAAACGCAATAGCTAATGAACATTAAGATGCGAACTATATACAACAGATGTCTCTACATTTAAGGCTGAGAGAAAAAAGTGTTACAATTGTGAAGCTATAATAATCACTTTGACAACATATAAACGCAATACCTAATGAACATTAAGATGCGAACTATATACAACAGATGTCTCTACATTTAAGGCTGAGAGAAAAAAAGTGTTACAATTGTGCAGCTATAATAATTACTTTGACAACATATAAACGCAGTACCTAATGAACATTAAGATGCGAACTATATACAACAGATGTCTCTACATTGAAGGCTGAGAGAAAAAAAGTGTTACAATTGTGAAGCTATAATAATCACTTTGACAACATATAAACGCAATACTTAATGAACATTAAGATGCGAACTATATACAACAGATGTCTCTACATTGAAGGCTGAGAGAAAAAAAGTGTTACAATTGTGAAGCTATAATAATCACTTTGACAACATATAAACCCAATACCTAATGAACATTAAGATGCGAACTATATACAACAGATGTCTCTACATTTAAGGCTGAGAGAAAAAAAGTGTTACAATTGTGAAGCTATAATAATCACTTTGACAACATATAAACGCAATACCTAATGAACATTAAGATGCGAACTATATACAACAGATGTCTCTACATTTAAGTCTGAGAGAAAAAAAGTGTTACAATTGTGCAGCTATAATAATTACTTTGACAACATATAAACGCAATACCTAATGAACATTAAGATGCGAACTATATACAACAGATGTCTATACATTTAAGGCTGAGAGAAAAAAAGTGTTACAATTGTGAAGCTATAATAATCACTTTGACAACATATAAACGCAATACCTAATGAACATTAAGATGCGAACTATATACAACAGATGTCTCTACATTGAAGGCTGAGAGAAAAAAAGTGTTACAATTGTGAAGCTATAATAATCACTTTGACAACATATAAACGCAATACTTAATGAAAATTAAGATGCGAACTATATACAATAGATGTCTCTACATTGAAGGCTGAGAGAAAAAAAGTGTTACAATTGTGAGCTATAATAATTACTTTGACAACATATAAACGCAATACCAAATAAACATTAAGATGCGAACTATATACAACAGATGTCTCTACATTTACGGCTGAGAGAAAAATAGTGTTACAGTTGTGAAGCTATAATAATCACTTTGACAACATATAAACGCAATACCTAATGAACATTAAGATGCGAACTATATACAACGGATGTTTCTACATTTAAGGCTGAGAGAAAAAAAGTGTTACAATTGTGATGCTATAATAATCACTTTGACAACATATAAACGCAATACCTAATGAACATTAAGATGCGAACTATATACAACAGATGTTTCTACATTTAAGGCTGAGAGAAAAAAAGTGTTACAGTTGTGAAGCTATAATAATCACTTTGACAACATATAAACGCAATACCTAATGAACATTAAGATGCGAACTATATACAACAGATGTCTCTACATTTAAGGCTCAGAGAAAAAAAGTGTTACAATTGTGAAGCTGTAATAATCACTTTGACAACATATAAACGCAATACCTAATGAACATTAAGATGCGAACTATATACAACAGATGTCTCTACATTTAAGGCTCAGAGAAAAAAAGTGTTACAATTGTGAAGCTGTAATAATTACTTTGACAACATATAAACGCAATACCTAATGAACATTAAGATGCGAACTATATACAACAGATGTCTCTACATTTAAGGCTGAGAGAAAAAAGTGTTACAATTGTGCAGCTATAATAATCACTTTGACAACATATAAACACAATACCTAATGAACATTAAGATGCGAACTATATACAACAGATGTCTCTACATTTACGGCTGAGAGAAAAAAAGTGTTACAATTGTGAAGCTATAATAATCACTTTGACAACATATAAACGCAATACCTAATGAACATTAAGATGCGAACTATATACAACAGATGTCTCTACATTTAAGGCTGAGAGAAAAAAAGTGTTACAATTGTGAAGCTATAATAATCACTTTGACAACATATAAACGCAATACCTAATGAACATTAAGATGCGAACTATATACAACAGATGTCTCTACATTTAAAGCTGGGAAAAAAAGTGTTACAATTGCGAAGCTATAATAATTACTTTGACAACATATAAACGCAATACCAAATGAACATTAAGATGCGAACTTATACAACAGATGTCTCTACATTTAAGACTGAGAGAAAAAAAGTGTTACAATTGTGCAGCTATAATAATCACTTTGACAACATATAAACGCAATACCTAATGAACATTAAGATGTGAACTATATACAACAGATGTCTCTACATTTAAGGCTGAGAGAAAAAAAGTGTTACAATTGTGAAGCTATAATAATCACTTTGACAACATATAAACGCAATACCTAATGAACATTAAGATGCGAACTATATACAACAGATGTCTCTACAGTTAAGGCTCAGAGAAAAAAAGTGTTACAATTTTGAAGCTGTAATAATCACTTTGACAACATATAAACGCAATACCTAATGAACATTAAGATGCGAACTATATACAACAGATGTCTCTACATTTAAGGCTGAGAGAAAAAAAGTGTTACAATTGTGAAGCTATAATAATTACTTTGACAACATATAAACGCAATACCTAATGAACATTAAGATGCGAACTATATACAACAGATGTCTCTACATTTAAGGCTGAGAGAAAAAAGTGTTACAATTGCGCAGCTATAATAATCACTTTGACAACATATAAACACAATACCTAATGAACTTTAAGATGCGAACTATATACAACAGATGTCTCTACATTTAAGGCTGAGAGAAAAAAGTGTTACAATTGTGCAGCTATAATAATCACTTTGACAACATATAAACGCAATACCTAATGAACATTAAGATGCGAACTATATACAACAGATCTCTACATTTACGGCTGAGAGAACACGCTTAAGGAAACGTTATATACAGCTGTCGAAATTTGGAAGAGGTTGAATTATTGGGTTGTCAAAAGCTGTATATTCAACAATCCAAATCTTCGTTCGTGTGGGTCTCATAAAGGTCAAACGGTTGGACATTTTTATCAAGTATTGGTACAGGAAGACACCTGGACATCGTCAAGACTCTGATAGCAACGAAAAAAAAAAACTTTAAAACGGGAGAATCAACGGAAGGAATTTTTAAGAGGGTGGGGATGCTAAAATTACTTCAGATTGATGCAATATTTTTTCCAACGGTGTCAAAAACACAAATCATTATTGCAAGATAAAAATATGTTCTTGAAGGAAGGCAAATGCAAATACAAGAATCATGCATATATTCGGGCCTGAGGGGAGGGGAACCAAGAGTGCCATGCCCCCTCCCCTTTCAGAGTTCTAGTAAGGGTAAATAGATCCAGAAATTATTAAACTTATTTACATTTCAAGAATTTTTCAAGAAATTTTTTAAAGTCCTGTAAAACGGAGAGGGTCCCCCCCGCTTTTACATTTTGTTTCGGCACGATTGTGTTTCTTCGACGATCTCGTTTTTTTATTCTAGATTCGGACCTGCATATATCATACCATAATTGATTAAAATAAGGAGACCCAGAAAATAAAAGCAAACTAGAAGAATACATATCACCTCTGACGCATATGAGAATCTCGTTTTGAAAGAAAATGACGTTTTACGTTTTGCTACACACTTTAAAACTTATTATTCGAACTAATGGGTGAATGGAAAAATGGGTAATAATATTTTATTAGATAATATTTTATTAGATGTAAAAGATATTTCTACTATTTTCCATAAAATGAAAACTAAATCCGGTAGTAAAGTCTTTTGACACTTTATTACCGAAAAATCAAATTTCTAACATAAATAAATCGCTTGAAATATTCATTAGAAGTTTCGCCTTTTCGATATTTAATGGCCTCTAACGATGTAAATTAAAGCTACCTAAGAATTTGAAAAATGAGAATTATTATATTTTATTAGTGCAGTCGCTCAAAAAAGTATCCGAACACTATGGTTGATTGCAAAATTCAGAAAAAATATCTGGCATTGATTTTTTTAGAAATTAGTCACCTGGCAACCTTCGTGTCACCGTTCACAGCAAACTGGAGCGTGTGCAGTAACTGCACACGCTCCAGTTTGCTGTGAACGGTAACTGGAGCGTGTACAGTTGCTGTGCACGCTCCAGATATTTTTCCTGAATTCTGTAATCACGTGACACGAAGGTTGCCAGATCACTAATTTCTAAAAAAAATCGTTGCCAGATATTTTTCTGAATTCTGTAATCGACAATAATGTTCGGATACTTTTTTGAGCGACTGTACCTATCCAACTGAAACAGAATTTTCTAAATTTATATTAGAACAAAATAGTTGCATTTCCCCCCTTTGGTATAAAAGGACAACTTATTGTTGTAAACGCAGACCTCATAACCTTCACATTCTGCCATGAAAAATTGAAATTTCTAGCATAAATATATCGCGTGAAATATTGGTCTAAAAGTTTACAATTTTTTAAATTTTTTCACCGTTAGAGGACACTGTTAAAGCTATTGGGAGAGGAGACAAATGCAGGTCGAAATATTTCATCAATATGCATCCAACACAAAAGGTTTTTTTTTAATTTATTTCTAAAAGCAAAAAAATACAATGTCTGCAGACGAACAGATAGAAATACGACAAAGTGAAAACATTATCTTTTTCCATCTTAAAAAGATATAAAAAGGAAAACTTACACGTGAAAATGCATGAAAAATATTTTTTTCCGTATTAAGCATGCTTCAGAAAGCAAAAAAAGTTCTATTTCGTTATTTTTTCCACTTCTTCTCTGCTGATCGCAATGCACTCAATATAAGTTAGCTCAATTTCTTCGGATGTGTACCTTGAATAGTGGTATTTGAGTGAATGCTTTCAAAAATGTATGTTTCTCGTACGCTGTATTAAGCGGATAACTAAAATGGAATCGATGATTAGCTGTCTGTACTCACCTACATAACTTCATAACAACATGCACATAGAATAAGGAGAGACGAAGGAACTGAACTACACGATGCTGAAAAACTGTTTCGTAATTTGTCGTTAGGGTTACGGTTCCTTGTTATAAAATAAATTTATCACTACAATTGTTTTCCAAACTGACTGATTCTGTTCTTCGAAATGCTTCTTATTAAAGGAATGAATATAACGCATCAATCATTTTTCAACAGAAAGACAAAGTATGCTTAATATCGACCAAGAGAGTCAAACACTTGTTTCCTTCTATAAATAACAAAACACTTTGTTGTGACCCCATAGTGATACACCCAGAAGTAACTCCCTACACTTCTAGGGGTAATATTTCCACAGTGTTAATTCTCATGGAGCAGGGCGACAGTATGCGACAAACGGACTAAGGGCGCCTTCACACTTACACTTCGCGCATGGTCAGCTAAAAAATTACTCTTAAATTACTGGGAATTAATTTTTTTCTTATCTTTTAGAGCATGTACGGTGGTTCAAAAAAGTATCCAAACGCCATGGTTGATTACAGAATTCAGAAAAAATATCTGGCAACGATTTTTTTAGAAATTAGTGATATTTGGTTAGATATTACAAGCAGTGGCGGATTACTGGACAGGCGATTGACATTATCGCAGGGACCTAAAAAAACACAAAAAGAAAATTAGTTTTTTTTTAATATTTCGCTTTGTTGATTGATAAAAAATGTAAAATAATAATAATGATAATAATTTTTTTTAATTCATGCATTTTAGTTTAATATCCTTAAAAAAACATTATTTTAAAGCTTTAAAGGGGCCTCAAAATCACGTTGTGTTTGGGGCCTCCAAATGCTTAATCCGCTGCTGATTACAGAATTATCCTCTAAGTGAGTCGGCTTTACTTAAGTACCTAAGTACTATGTAAAAGGTACAATGTCATATATGCAGCAGAAATTCAATAAACATAGAATCCTTTATAAAATGTCATTAGCTATTGAAATTTTGGATTCATAAACATGAAAATAACAAAGTTCCTTTGATATTTTATCAGATTTAGGCCTTTTTTTTAAATGAAATCCACGCTTTTTAAATTATTTTCATGAAAAAAATTTTCATTTGTCAAATTAAAACTTCCGAGTTCTTCGGGAGAGAATATTCTATTGTACCGCTGGTGTTAAAAGTCAAGGATAAGGAAACTCAGGATTTCCACTATGATGTAAAAACATTAAAAAAATCGTTATTTCACCACTTCGACAAAAACGTTAAGAAAAATGTTTTCCTCACATTTCCAAAATTTCCAGCTGCGCCACTGCATATATAAATATCTTTATAATTCTCAAGTAACCATATGCTAATAGTTATAAGATCTTAAACTAACCATACGTGGTCCCAACAGGTTAATTCAAACGTTCGATTCAATTTCGCTTTTCAAATGCTTCTCTTCTGAGAAACAATTGTTGCAATTAGCTACAGCAAACCAAATTTAATACGGCATTTGTTTGAAATTGTACACCCACCTCATTCACTTAAGTGCACGTTCTACTGATTCGGTGCAAGAGGTAGATTGTCATATCAGTGTTTCGATGTCACGTTTCTTTGAAGACTTAAACCTTACCTTTTTAACTTTACCCTTCGCTAATCAAGCATAACAAACCTTACGCTTGAAAAGTCGTACATGCAGCAGAAATTCAGCGAACAGAGTCCTTTATAAAATGTCATTAGCTATTGAATGCTATGGATTCATATGCATGAAAATAAACAAAGTTCCTTAAGAGATTTTATCAGCTTTATGCCTTTTTTCAATGGAATCTCCGCTTTGGAAATTATTTTCATGAATAGAATTTTTATTTGTTCAATTAAGGCTTTTGATTTCTGAAATCTACATGGATGAACTAACTTAACATCTGTAAAAAGAAAAGATTGTTTAGGAGGTTAGATCTAGTGAAAAGAATGAATAATTTTGATATGGAAAGTAATTTAAATTGTTGTCGTATGTATGCACCTTTCTGTTGATATTAATATTTGCCTCAAGTCACGTAACAGTTGTGGATATCCTCTCAAATAATCAGACAATTGAAAAATATTTTCTTCCTTTTGCGTCAAGAAACAAACTGAGAGTAGTTTCCCAATGAAAAGAAGTTTCACTTCGGAAGAAAATATTAAAATCTTTCACACGAAACGAGAAATTAGCTGGCAATTTTTCTCTACCGAAATTCGAGATTTATAAAACGTAATATTCTATTAACTCAGTGAAGCAGAACTGTCGCTAAAAGCTTCTAGAAAAATCGATCTAATGTTGACTGAAGGTAAAGAAGTATCTGTTTATCACTGATAATACTAGACATTAAATCAAAATATTATCTATCAAAGAAATAAGAAAAATTCTATTGTGAAGCAATATTCTTTTCACAACAGAATTAAGGCGGTTGCCTACTGAAAAACAGAAGTCATGTACAGTCGCTCAAAAAATATCCGAACACTATGGTTGATCACACAATTCAGAAAAAATATCTCGCAATCAGATATTCAGTGTTCTCCATAATCTTGGAAATCCACAATCTGATAAAATCCACAATCTGATCTCCATAATCTTGGAAATCCACAATCTGAAGGCAAATGAAAGCATTTACTTTTCTTTCTTCCTCACATGAAACTTTTTCGCATTTCAGGAAATTTTTCTCTCTGCTCCACACAGGCCTCGATCTCAGAAAATATAGGGGGAGGGCAAGCGATATTTTTTCTGAATTCTGATTAAAAATTTGTGATCTGGCAACCTTCGTGTCACGTAACACGAAGGTTGCCAGATCACTAATTTCTAAAAATAACGTTGCCAGTTGTTTTTTCTGAATTCTGTAATCAATCATAATGTTCGGATACTTTTTTGAGCGACTGTACTTAGTAGTAGTTTTGCATCTCACATACACAGTCGTATCAGAATAATATGACCATCCCCCATTCCCATTATTAGGTAGGTGGTCATATTATTCTGATACGACTGTGTAATAGTTCTGAAGTTAAAAGAGATTTCGAAATCTGCACGTAGTCCCAGAAATTGGAATAAGGAACCATATTATTCGTGAGAGATAAAGTTATAACCATCTGAAATTCGGCTCTTGAATTAGTCAGTGCTTAAATTCTTCAAAATAAGCCCATATCAAGATCTTCGATTTGGAATTTGAATTATATTTCCGAATTTTCGTGGCCGAGTGGTTAGCACGCTTGGCTACTGATCTAAGGGACCTGGGTTCGAGCCCCGGAATTAGGCATGGATGTGTGTGTCGTTTTTCTGCTGAGGTCTTGCCATCCTCTCAGATCTCCTACTGTGGCATATAAACTGACAGGCTCCTGTCAGACCTCTGTGGCAAGCAGCTGCTTGAGGGGGTATTTATTATTTATTATTTATTATAATATTCCTTATTAAAACTGAAAGAGATAGTCAAACTCAAATAATTGGTGTGTAATTATGAACAAACAATTCTCCATAATCTTGGAAATCCACAATCTGAAAGCAAATGAAAGCATTTACTTTTCTTTCTTCCTCACATGAAACTTTTTCGCATTTCAGGAAACTTTTCTCTCTGCTCCAGACAGGCCTCGATCTCAGAAAATATAGGGGGGGGGGAGGGCAAGCGATGCAGTCGAGCCGGTAAAAAAGTCAAGGAGAGGGAGGATAAGAGACTAGATTTTCATCGCAGTATAAAATTTTCTCCTCCGTTTTAGAGGTCTTAAAAACTTTCTTGAAAACCGTGAAATATTCAAAGATTCATTCATTTTCGCTTCCATTACCATTACCAGCATTCTCAAAGTTGAATCAGAAACTCCCATCAAGCTGGATGGTCATGGTGGACCCCGAAGGTGGCTTCCTCATTCTCTGGAACTAATTCCACTCGATTGCTTTTTTTGGGGTTTCATCAAAAACGTTTATCCCCCGCCATTCCCACCATGAACTGAAGGACAGGATAACTCTTACTATCGCCCAGTTAACTCCTGATACGTTCCATAGATTGTGGGAGAGAGTTGAACCATTGGAATTTCTGCTGCATCACCTCCGACACCGATATTGAGCATCTGTAAGCGACGTTTTACTTTTCAGAGAATGTCTTTCACTTTTCTTTTGTGTGAAGAATATAGGGTTACCATACGTCCTCCAAAACGAGGACATGTCCTCCTTTTTCGCCAAATGTCCTCCCAGAATTTTGAAAAAACATAAAATGTCCTTCATTTTGTATAAACTCATAACGTGTTTCAAACTAAAATTAAAGCGCTCTTTTTTGGGAATTTCCTTTTTTAAATTTCTTGAACCCTTAACTACACTGGTTCCCATAAATTAAATAAAATCCCTACATTGGTTTCTATAATTAAAGAAAATCCCTAATCCCTATGTTAAGTATATAATGGTAGAATGTAAGAATAATAAAATGGTAGAGTGAAAGCATGATCTAATGGTAGAGTGAAAGCATGATCTAATGGTAGAGTGAAAGCATGATCTAATGATAGAATGTAAACATGATCTAATGGTATAGTGAAAGCATGATCTAATGGTAGAGTGAAAGCATGATCTAATGGTAGAGTGAAAGCATGATCTAATAGTATAGTGAAAGCATGATCTAATGGTAGAGGAAAGCATGATCTAATGATAGAATGTAATCATGATCTAATGATAGAGTGAAAGCATGATCTAATGGTAGAGTGATAGCATGATCTAATGGTAGAGTGAAAGCATGATCTAATGGTAGAGTGAAAGCATGATCTAATGGTAGAGTGAAAGCACGATCTAATGGTAGAGTGAAAGCATGATCTAATGGTAGAGTGAAAGTATGATCTAATGGTAGATTGAAAGCATGATATAATGGTAGAGTGAAAGCATGATCTAATGATAGAATGTAATCATGATCTAATGATAGAGTGAAAGCATGATCTAATAGTATAGTGAAAGCATGATCTAATGATAGAATGTAATCATGATCTAATGATAGAATGTAATCATGATCTAATGATAGAGTGAAAGCATGATCTAATAGTATAGTGAAAGCATGATCTAATGATAGAATGTAATCATGATCTAATGGTAGAGTGAAAGCATGATCTAATAGTATAGTGAAAGCATGATCTAATGGTAGAGGAAAGCATGATCTAATGGTAGAATGTAAGCATGATCTAATGGTAGAGTGAAAGCATGATCTAATGGTAGATTGAAGGCATGATCTAATGATAGAGTGAAAGCATGATCTAATAGTAAATTGAAAGCATGATCTAATATAGAATGTAAGCATGATCTAACGGCAGAATTTAACCATGATATAATGGTAGAATGTAAGCGTGATTCACAACTGCGCTTATTATCAATCATGAATTGCTCGACCAAAATATTTCTATCTTCAAGCATTCACTCTGTCGTGTGCACTAACTAGAAAACAATCCCCCCCTCCCCTTAAAAATTCTTGCCGATGCTCACAGATACATTTAATTTGTCAAAGTAAATAAAATTGTGGAGTTTTTATAAGCTCTTCCATGTATTCGTACTAAAAACCAAACGATGCCATCGGCACCTCTTGGTTTGTCATTCCGTCATTCCGATCCCTATTTCACCTCGAGTGAGACAGCGGAACTGAAAATTCCTCTCATCTCTGAGTTCCATTGCTGTAAATAGCCCTATTCACCGATTCTTAGCACCCAGCGCTGGTATACTGGGATTTGACCTTTGACCTCGAAAGACCCATCGCATCCAAAATGCGTCATAGATTTTGAGATCTATGACTCAAAATGCTCCAGGAAAACAATTCTTAGCCTTCTAACAATAGATCTATATTTGACGTTTGACCTCGAAGAACAACGCCCCCCTCCCCCGAATTCGAAATTTCTAAACATTTCTGAGATCTACAACCCGAAACATCCAGACCCCAATTTTTACGTTTCTAGCACTCGTAGATCAAGGTTTGACCTCTACATCACCTCCATTTGACTTTGAAGGACACTTCGGAGGTCAAATTTCGAATTTTTATCCGAATCGCCGACACGGATTACCTCTAGATGCAAATTTTCGGAGCTCTACCATTTCTGTATCATATGTTAGAATTAGCATGAACCCCTATCATTCAGTAATGAGTCAGCCGTCAATCACTCATAATCGTCTATTTATATACACTGAAGCGCCATTGAATTAGGTATAGGAGACGTTATCCAAATTCAGTACCGCAAGTCCCGCATTTGCGCGCATGCGTCGCTGAAACTCTGGTCATATATAGCTGTCAGCCTTGGCTTCCCCAAGCATTCGTCGTGAGAAGCGTAATGAAAAGGCTTGGGAATTAGATGCATTTGTCAGAGGGCAGATCGTAGGTGCCCAACGGATGGGACACTCGATCTCCGAAATTTTGAACTAACTTCGATTTTCTCGTTCGACAGTTTCAAGAGTGTCCCGGGAATATGATTATTCCGGCAAAAAAAGCAAGCACCCGGACAAATTGCAAAGGACAACCAGCCTTGAATGATCATGGGCTTCACTGTCTGACCCACATCGTATGGACCGATAGGGGCCAGATATTATCTGAAATCACCTTCCATATGAACATGGGTTCCAACCAGGAAGCCAGTGCACGGACCATGCAACGCTCACTTCATCATCTCGGCTTTTACAGCTGCCAACCTACGAGAGTCCCACTTCTAACGACACGATACCAGTCTCAACGCCTTGCCTGGGCTAAAGAACATCTAAACTGGACTATCAAAAATTGGCAACGGATAGCCTGGAGTAATGAATCCAGGCTTAAACTTCATCACGCCGATGGAAGACTGAGGGTATGGCGCCAACTCCATGAAGTCATGGATCCTGCATATCAGGTTGGAAGAGTACAAGCTGGTGGTGGCTCAGTGATGGCCTGGGGTGTCTTCAGTTGCACGTCTGTGAGACCTTTGGTACGTGTACCAACGACTCTCAATGCATCCCGGTACATAGAACTCAGGGCAGACCATTTACACCCATTTATGACCATCACGCATCCCAATGGAGATGACGTCTAACATCAAGACAACTGTTCATCTCACAGGTCCAGGTTATCTACTGCATGGTTGCAGAAGCATTCTGCTGACTTTAGAATAATGAATTGGCCACCTAGAGGCCCAGATTTAAATCCCTTTGAAAATCTTTGGGATACTGTCGAGCAGAGTGTTTGGATCTGTGTCCCATTAGCAGATATCTTGAGATAATTCTGGACAGCTCTGGAGGATGCATGGTCGCCATATCTGTGGGACATTTACACGAGCTTGTGGAGTCCTTGCCTCGTCGTGTGGCAGCCGTTATCAGAGCCAGAGGGGGTCGAACACGTTACTAGGTTGTTATACCTAATTCAATGGCACTTCAGTGTATTAGATGAATATTTATTATTTAGAGGACTGTATTGCATCTAAACTCTCAATTCTATATAGACGACTTCATACCGAAAATCAACAGTGCCCATCGTTCAACCAATACTGTTCCGTCTTCCAGATTTAAATTTTAAACGAATGTTCTTTGTTAGGTGGGATCTGAACCCATGACCTCCTGCTGTCAAATGTTCTGGTCGCTACAGGCAGCCGAACATGTTCCTGTTCTTATGACTTTCTGTTTTGCTGTAAGAAGCATTTTTATGTCTGGAAAAAGAATAACGTTAGTAGTGTGCGTAATACTCAGTTCCTCCTGACATCTCTAAGGCTAAAAGCAAACAAAATCGTTCAGAGAGGAAGGAATTCACTGTAAATCATTTCATTGAAAGTAGAAACCAACAAGTGACCATTCAGACTACTAAGAGAAGCTGCACAAATCGTGAAATTGTCACGAGTTTACGGCTTCCCTTTTGTATCCTCATTTCTTGGCTTGTTTCTGTCTAAGCTACCGACAGTCAAGAATGCCGACGACTCCATGAGACCTACTTTGAAGATTAAACTTTGACGTCACCCACATTTAGACGATCAAAGCACAAGAGAATTCCTCTTATGAAGAATCCGTAAGATTGTTATAACAACGCTCTTAAAGAGAAAGGCTTCTACAAACTAAACCAATAAGTTCTTTCTTCGTATATTCTTACGTAACTATCATCTAAGGCAGATGTTACCGAAAGCTTGTTCCTTGAAATGGATCATTCTCCAGTTGAACATGTACACTTGTGTCCAAAGGTTAATGCATGTTAACTCCTTGTTATGTAATTGGAATGGTGAAACAAGATTTTATTTACCGGTATGCACGCTTCGAAACGTCGCTATGGGTGTAAAATCACATACAGGTGGTCATTCCCCTGAAGTCATCTTACAGGGGTAATAGTGACGAAAGTACAGTGCCCCAAATTAGTTTCTATTTCTCCCTACACATTGTGTGAATAGCGAATAATTTAACCCTTTAACTACCACAGACCTTGGAAAACGAAGTACCTCAGAATACCAAACCGGCCGACTTTTGAAATGGACTCTTCCTAGTTTGTCGTCCCCCCTTCCTTCACCCGAAGGGCGAAGGAGTTAACCGCAGCCAAGCCAGGCAGAGCTCCCTTCCACTCCGTAAATTGCCTCTCATTAAGCTGAGCATCCCTTCACCTCGAAACCCATATGGTCATGAGCTACTACCCATTGAACACGAGATATCAGACTCCTGTGACATTTACTCTTAACTCCTTTCCCAAAACAGTTTTTAAAACGCATGCATGTTTGTCGATATTTGAAAAGTTTTTTCATTATTATTTTTTAATAATAACTTTTAAAACCTATTTAAATTTGTTTTTCTACTTAAAAACTGGCATAAGGTTGTAATTACTTGGATTACATCTTTTTACATAAAATAGATGTCATGATTTGAAATTTTTCAAAGAAAAAAGTTTCCAATGTTTCCATTTTTTGGATTCTGATGTCAGTTTTCTAACACCCAGCAAAAAGAAAGCTGTTATTAATAGTCGAATGTATGATGAAAAAAAATTAAAGAAAGATTATTAAAATAGAAGACCAAAAATAGAAAGCAGTAAGAGTGCTGAATTGATTTTTAAAGAATAGATTTTAATACAATTGTAGATAGTACTCTAACATAAGAATCAAAAATAATTTTGTGAGAAAGGTTTGCATCTGAGATAAAAGTAATCGAAGTGGATATTGCAAAAGATATCCGAGGAAGCAAAGACTAGATAAAATGGGAAATAAAGAAACTAAAGCAATCAGAGATTACATAAAAATATTGGAGGTGTAAAATATATTATCAAAATGAGAAAGACTTATGAATATGATGGATAAAGGAAGAGGGCTAAATTTAATATGGAAATTAGAACCCGCTGGAAGAAGACGGTGAAAGAGATGGAAAAATGGTATGAAAAAAAGAATGCCGAAAAGAGGACTTCAAGAGCAAGATTGCAAAGATAAAAATAAGTGGATAGAGAGAGATGACTGGGACCACACAGCTTAAACTTGGGAGGGTGAAAAGAATAAAATTTTCTATCATTATACTTTTTATAGAATACATTGTTAAGTAATTGAGTAAGTGATTCAATTCAGCAAATGATTAAATCAAAAGTAGTCTGTTCTATTTTACATTTCAGATATCAGTAATGTGCCTAAAAAGTCTTATGGGTGGACATACTCGAGTCCATGAACAAGATCTAGGGAGGTGGGGGGGGGGGGCATCTCCTATTCCTTTCAGAATCATAGTAAGGGTAATAGAAATAAATATTACTAAACTTATTTATGTTTCATGGATTTTTCAAAAAAATTTAAAAATTTAAAAAACAAGGGGGAAATGATATATTGCATTGGAAATACCGCCTCTTGTCCCCCCCCCCCCCCACCTTTCCGTTTTTTCTGCTCGATTGTGTTTCTTGTTTCCCTCTCTTCTCGATTTTTTTTTCAGATCCGGGTCTGCTCATGTCTATTGGGGTGAGGAGGATGGAATGATGCTTGAGTTAACATATTTCATCTGAGCGGCTCTGTTTTCTGCATAATGGGCTAAATGTCCTGGTCACAGCAAAGACCCATGTACAGCTGTTAGGAGACAGATGGAAGCCTGCCTCGATCTTACTGTTTTAATGGCACAGGCTATAGTTATCCTGCACACAAGGCTAAAATTTTACTTCCCATTTAACTGACGTCGGCCTTCCCAATCCCCTCAGTGTCATATTTTCTCCCCGAGGGCAGGGTAGATATTATCTATATACCCTCGTCAAACAGCTGCTTGTCACAGAAGTCTGACAGGAGTCTTTCAGTTTAATAAGCCATAGTAGAAGGGATTTGTGAGGATGGCTGGTCCTCAGCAGAAGAACAACACAAACATCCATGCCTTATCCGGGGCTCTAAACCTAGGTCCCTCTGATCAGTAGACAAACATGCTAATAAATAATAATAAATTTTTTTTAGTTTATTTTTAATCTACTTTTAGTGTTCCAAATGCAACTCTATCTATTTTTAGTTCCAAATACAAATGTTTTGGATTTCAAAGCAGGTAGAGAAGTCTGAGATATGAATAATACAAGACCAAGATTGCAAAGATAAATATAAGTGGAGAGAGAGAGAGTTGATCTGGACCACACAACCTGAACTTGGGAGGGTGAAAAGCCTCCAAGAAATGAAAAAATTCAAAGAATGAAATTGTGTATCATTATTTTTGAATTACATTGGAAAGTAATTCAGTAAGTGATTCAATTAAGCAAATGACTAAAACAAGCAGAGAGGATGGAAAAGGACAAGAGCATGGCCCATGCCTAAAGCCAGTAACCATGGCAGAGTGTGTGTAGGGGAGGGGGAGAGTCAGCGTGTACCAACCTAAGACCAGGGACCACGGAAAACGGAATGGGTGGATAACAATACAAATTTGTACGCACAAAACAATACAATATTCCGAGCCCCCTGGGTATGTCCCTGTGTTCTCTCGTTACACAAGAAGCTAGTCAAAAGTTGTTGATGTCTCCTTCTTCTAACCACATCATTATTTGCTTAGTCAAACCACCGACACTTCAGCATCTATAGTAGTAGTCAAGAGGAGATATTTTCTCGTTGTCGCATTACAGCGCGAACAAATGAGCTGAAGCAGCATTAAGAGGCAAGGGTGTGGACCAGGACGAACAGGCAAGGGTGTGGCTCCGGGTAGAGGCTGGTGACCTGTTGCAAAAAGCAATATGGAAGACGTCGCACTTACCGTTGCAGAAATCCAGTCACAATCGGAACTATCCGCAGTTTGTGCAAGACAGGTATTCCGGCAACTGCAACTTCCGTGGTCAACTGTCTGTAAAGTTATACGGTTCATCTTGAAATGGTATCCTTTAAAAATGTATAGGGTGCAGCAGCTGCAACCACGTGACAAAAAACAAGGCGCCGACTTCGCTTTGCCATTTCTGGCGAGGATGCAGGTGGATGAAATGTGCCCTTCGAAAGTCTTATGGATCGATGAGGCGCATTTTTTCGTACATGGAACAGTGAATACGCACAACTTTCGAATATGGGGACCTACACATCCGCATGCTGTGTATGATGTGTCCCTATATTCCGACTATGTAACTGTATGGTTCAGGTTTACCGCAAAATTTATAATCGAGTCATTTTTCGTTGAGGAGATCACGCCTTAAGCCTCCGTGCGTCGATCGGTGAGTGGATCACGTGACACAGACCTTCTCCACCGCAAGATTATTCCGGCTTTGTAAGAAAGAAATTCACCCATAGAAAAGCCACCCCATACTGCACTTACGGCAACGCAATTGTTGCGCACCACATTTGGTGAAGACTTCCGTGGTCTTCAAATGAAATAATTTTTCGAACTTTTTCCAATGCTTGGCCACCACATTCCTCCGACATAAACACATGCGATTTTTGGTTATGGGGTTATTTGAAATTGGTTATGGGGTTATTTGAAAAGACGAATTTACTAAAGCAATGTTGAATCGCTTGCTGAAATTAACGCAAGAATAGCAAAGCATGCTGCAGCCAATGTTTCAAGCAACTGTGGATCATGCCGTATAACGTTTCCAGCACATGTTGCATACGAAGGGTTCACATTATGAGAATCTTGATTTTTAAAAAAGGTTGTGTTTGTTCAACTTCGTATGTTCTTTATTTTAGCACACCCACGCCACCTGATGGCATTAAAAATAACTATTTTTTATTCGAAAATTCTCTACTCTATGTTTTTATTAAGGTATCCACCACTTTTCGCTGTGATCAGCCGAGTAGATCCTTCTCTACATCGCTCTGAGTAATACCAGTTTAATTATAATCACCCTGTACATTGCTATAACCCATTTAGAGAAGAAAACATGATGTAAGAAATTGTTTAAGACCTGACTTACAATGGATGGTGTATCTGACCAAAAACAACAATACGAAATCTATGACAAGTGACACTGTTGAACAATAAGTGGAATACAAAAACTTCAATTTGGCAAAGAAATGGAGCATAAGATAAATTCAAGAAGAGTTTGGAACGTCCAGTAAGAATAATTCTTATCTGGAAACGTCCAGATAAGAAATGCCAAAGATTGTGAAAGAGAAATGATTATGTCATGAAAGTAAAGGGGCTGGTTGGCTCATTCAATAGCACGTGAGGCTCGTAATCTACAGTTTCCAGGTTCGAGTGCCACCTGGGCCAGCGTTACCCCCCCCCCCTTTTCCCTAAGTCAGAAAAAGTACACCGATGGGCTTGGAAAGGCCGCCCTCCTTTGATGAGACCCAAAGATGTGGCAGGAGATTCATTCACTGTGTGCGCTAGAGAGCACGGTGAATGACATTGACAGGCGCTTCCACCTGTCTCTTAACAGCCGTCCAGTGAGCTCCTTTCCAACATTCGTTGAACCCTTGCGGTCCTTTTGACCTGCCATTTAACCATTGTGTGCAAAACAGTTCTAAGGGTAGCTTTAAAGGTAAAAGCAACCCAACAACCATGAATGAAGAAACTCTTTTGTATTTATTAGAAAGGAAGGTAAAATACAGCATGTTTAGAAAAGCTTGCTTTAAATAACTATATGCATTCTTTAAATTTGTTTTTTTTTCACCTCTGAGGGGCACTTTTTTTTTGCACACAATTGGTTAAATGGCCAAGTCACAAGGACCCCGAAGGTTCAGAGAAGGTTGGGGGAAGGGGACCTACTGGACAGCTGTTAGGAGACAGATGGTAGCCTCCCGTCAAGACAATACTTTGTTTATCGTGCACAAGGTATGGCTATCCTGCACACGGAGCCAAGGTTTAACGTCCATCCGATGGATGGCGGCCTTTCCAAGCCCATCGGTGGACCTTACTGATTGTGGGCATGGCGGTGATAAATCTAAACGCTGGTCTGTTGGGACTTGAACATGGGAACTGCAGTTTACGACCCTGATGCACTTTCAACTGAGCCATCCCTGCCTTCTGACCACTCTTTAGAAAGAATAATCCATATCTCTCTGTTGGATTTAAATTCAATATAGGTAACACTTCGCAAATAACTTTATTCACTTGTGAACAATTACTCCTTATATTCCTATCCCCGACTGGCATCGCTTTCCGAGGAATTTCAGTCTTGTTGGAAGAAAGAAGAGAGTTCCAACAGGACTGTAACTTCCTCGGAGAACGATCACTGTCAGGGATAGAAATCACAAGTAAATAAAGTTATATTTTTCCTGTATTGAATTTAAATACTTATTCTAAGAGTGTTATGAATTCAACTGTTATTTCTATTGGATTTTCGAAGTTTGATGAGTTGCAGTAAAAAAAAAACTATTTCAGCTCGGGAAATGGAACACATAGCGTTTGCGGTTTTTCTAATCCATTAAATATCTGCTCATTGCATCTAAACTGCCAGTAATGATAGTTACGGCTGACTACTATCCAAGGATCTCATATATGACCCTTTTCACCTAAGATGCCTTCTTGAAGAATGTTTACTGTGCCCAAGACTTACAGATAATTTTAATTGAATGCATTCAACGTATAACGTACAACAGTCGACAGATCAACGCTTAAAACCATTAACCAAAGATATCGAAAAATTTTTCAAAATCAAGGAAAAATTATCAACTCTGATAGGTCATTCATTTATTGCCATCGAACAATCATTATTTCAAGCAGAACAGAGAAATGCATTTCAGGTAAACGATCATTATTTTAAATAGCATCATAATTTGCGACTTCTTAAAATTCCTCATTCATATTATGAGACAAAAAGGAATCCTCTGGAATAATGCACAGGCCACAGTGCACCTTTTCGTAGTTTACTATTAGTAGGAACTAAGAACATTTGTCATGAAAGCTTTGTTATACTATCCCATTATTTTCATCATAATCATTCACAACAGTTCATTCTGTTCATTAACATTTAATTGATTTTTTAAACGAAGAAGTTCAAATTAAACCTGAGTAATTGTATACTTTTCGGACAGGTCAGAAAGACAATATGTATAAAAGTTGCAAACAAAGCAACAAAACATTAATCCATTTCTCCAAGCTCAAAAGCAGAAATCATTACATGGTATGATGATTTGGAACTTTAAATGATGCGAGTTTTGAATATAGAAAGCAGTGGTGGATAGAGAGTATTGTTACGACAGATGAACGCGCTACAGTGACTTCACGAGTTAACGTGATTGTAACCCTCGTGTGTGCTTCTACGTGAGATTCAATTAGCCAACGATTTGGAACTTAGAACAGTTCAGAAGAAGAAGAATGAAAATATAGCAGTGTGTTAAAGTTCTGAGATCTGAAAGGTTGTTCAGATGGTTTGAGTCTGTGCGCGATAAGTAAAAGTCAAGAAGTATCTTGTATTGGTGTGTGCACGGGCGGTAGTTATGTTTTGCTAGAGGATACGTCTAGTGATCTAACAAGAAGAAGGATTCTTTATACCTGGTATATAAGGTATTCAAGAGACACGACAGACAGTATAGAGGTAAAAGTTTAGTAGTATAGACTGAGTTGTGTACTCTGTGCAGGAATGTTAATGACTTTTGCATGTTAGTAGTCGATTTGTTTATGAAAAACTACATCCATATTTTCTTTGTAACGATTTGCATTGTATTACATTTGGCTTTAAAATATAGTTATTATTACTCACGTCCAGTGCATATTCGTATCTTGTAATTCGCAACATTTGGTGTCAGGAGTGGGATCATTTAATTGAATGCCTTTCACTAGAAGTATGGATGAGTTAATAAAGCTGATGACTGACCTGAAAGCCGATATGGCTACACAGAAAACATACATTAAAGGTGAAATAGCTGCCCAGAGAAGCGAAATGGCCGCACAAAATAATGAGTTGAGAAATAAAATAGGTGACCTGGCCGCACAAAATAATGAGTTGAGAACTGAGATAGTTTCTCAAAAAGATGATTTGAAAGCCGAAATAGCCGCACAAAATACTGAGATGAGAGCTGAAGTGGCTTCTCAAGTTGGTAAGATTATTGATCAGTTCAAGGATATTAAAACCGAACTCAATAGACAATGCAATGGCTTAAATGTTGAATTTGTCAGTGAAAAAGATGATCTTGATAGTGTTAAGTTAGATTGTAAACATGGAAAAGAGAAAGGCAACGCATGTCAAAATGTGAATCCAAAACCAATAGGTGAAATTTGCGAAACTAACAGCACTGGAGGTAACAGTATAGATGAACAATGTTTTAAAGATGCTAACCATAAGAATATTGTTGGGCAGTATAAAAATTATAGGAACAAAATTATGCAAGAAGCGAGAGCTGGTAGAGATGTTGTTACAGTTAAGACAACGAAATTGGTTGAAGGTGAATATATCTCCAGCAGTGGGAGCTATAGTACAGATGAACATAATGCTGATGCGGGAAAGAAACGATGCGGAACCAGAAAACATTCCAAGATCCTTCGCTATCTGAAAAAGAAGCAATTTAAGAAACGATGCGGAACCAGAAAACATTCCGGGATTCTTCGCTATCTGAAAAAGAAGCAATGTAGATTCAATTCGTTTTTACAAAATTCGACGGACAGGAGAAGCTCGCTGAGGCAGCGGCGTTCTGATGAAGCCTTCATATGGATTGAAGAGATCTCAAGAGAGATGGAGAAAGTGCGAGAGGACTGCGAGAGGAAGACTACAAAAGAATCGAATCTTCGCAAGAAAGGAGAATCTCGAAATGTGGATCTGCTACTGGAAATCAAGAAACGTAGAGATAGCGCAGATAATGCCTTTGACCACGCAACTACTGGTAATGCATGACAGAGTGTCTATGTCGCTGGTGACATGTCTAGGAACTGTGAAGAACAGTCACACAGATCAGAGAGCTGTGAGACTATACAGTACGCTTTGCACTTCAAAATACCTAGGTATACAAGTCTGGCAGATCTGAAGAGAGATCCACCCGAAAGGTATTCTATTCCTCGCCGTCAGCAAAATGCGTCATGGACAATTATCGCAAAGGCAGAGTAACGAGTGGTAATGAGGGGGAACGAAACAGAGATTACGTTTCGCAGAGTGGTCCGAGTAAAGAAGAGGCGTCCATTCATCATAGATACAAAGTGCCATTCGACGTTACTGGGGAAGTCGGAGAGATTTTTCCGAAGCATATAGCCACACTCGAATCGTTTATAGAAAGTGGGGATTTAAGAAAGAAGAATTCCGAAGAATGGCTTAGAAGCGTAACAGGTGATGCTAGTAAAGGAGCTTCACGCAGAGACAGTACTTCAAAGACTAACTTTCTCGATGAAACTAAGCCTCAGAGTTACGATCAGAGAGAAGTGAAGCCCTCAGACAATCTCAACGTAGCCATGCTGAATTTCTTTTCTGAAAAGTCAATGCGCAGATTTGGACATTATAACCATTTAGATTATAAGGATATAGAAAAGTTTAATCACGACTACAAGAGCTCTAAAGTGGACTCATGTTATCACGACTACAAGAGCTCTAAAGTGGCTCATGTTACAAAACTCGTCGCTGATCTCCAGAATGAACAATTTGGCAATCATGACTGATATTTCCCTGGCTAATTGCAATTGATCTCTATGTTGCGATCTTGTGCAACCACGGCAATTCCCGGTTCCGCCTGACAGCACTACCTGGTTAAAGAAAAGCCATGACTATCTAGAGCCGGGGGCAAGGAATACGCCCTATAGGCGCACCTCAACCCCGGCCTCACATGGCAGCAGTCCTATAGAAGGAAAGCTAACCACCGGAAGAAACCTAAATTTAATCTATTCCCCGGTTTGCAAATGTGCAAGGATATAAAGATCCAAGCTCGATCGGCACCCGGGGTGGAGACTATTAGTAGGACCCAGACTTTTTGGACGGCTCGTGCCTACTAGGCAGGAGGGACCTTTCGACCGAGCCGTCGAACTGACCACCCAAGGTCCCTGAGGTGAGGTCTCCGACGCCGTCACCACCCGACCGGCAATCAAGCCGGCCAGCAGCGTCTTCGACCTCGGTTGGCCTTGGCCATGTCCAACCGGTACCCTAATCCGGCTGGCACAGCCTTCAGCCGGATTGCTGGGCCCTAGGCCCCCCCACCACGACAAGGTGGTCCCCTATTGGGGGGGCCTGGCTAATTACAATGAGAGCTCCAAGAAAGTGAATTCGGAAGAAACAGCAACTATGACCTCCTCGGGTCATGTGTTTTGCTGGAGACCCGAGTGTCGCCATCGGATGGTAGATAAACACAGCACAGGAGGTGTCGGCGACAAAGTGAGTCTTGTCTTGGCTCCTGCACTTGCTGCTTTAGGTCTCAAGGTCCCTATGATCTCCGGTCGTGCTCTCCAATTGACGGGAGATACTCTGGACAAATTGGAATCCGTCCCTGGCTTCACAGTCGACTGCACTAAAGATAAAATCGAGCAGATGATGGAAGACGTCGGATCAGATGATGGAAGACATCGTAGGATAAAATCGAGCAGATGATGGAAGACGTCGGAGCAGATGATGGAAGACGTCGTAGGACAGACAGAGGAGCTGGTGCCAACAGATAAGGAGATTTACCGCTGCAAGGATCTGACGGCTACCGTAGATAGCGTTCCTCTAATGAGATGCTCAATTGTGTCCAAAAAGCTGGCTGAAGGAGTGTGCGCTTTGGTTTATGATGTTGAATTCGGAAAAGGAGCTATTGATCTCATCAGTACAGAAGATGTTGCTGTTTATTTAGTTAAGAAAATGGTTGCAGCATCACAAACTCGTGGAATGAAGAGTTTGAGTTGTTCAGCTGTTATCAGCAACATGGATTCACCTCTTGAAAACTCTGTTGACAACTCTCTGGAAGTGATGGAAGCTGTTCAGTGTTTCCTTGGTAACGGATCCTTGGAACTGCAAGAGCTCGTCGAAGAGTTAGGAGGAGAACTTCTGCGTTTGGTGAACATTGTGGATAATAGGGTAGATGAAGCATCACGTGCCCGCAAGGTTCTGCATAACGGCAATGCTTTGAACAAGTTTCGTAACATGTTAATAGAACAAGGAGTATCTGAAGATGTTGCAAGCTGGCTATGTGAAGGTAAAACAGAAAAAATATTGCTAGCAGCCCGACACATCACTGATTTCACTTATACAGGAGAAACAGGTAAGGTTGTCGGATTAGAAGCTGCAGTTCTAGCAAGAGTATGGAAGGAGGAGATGGACCGAAGCGCTAAAAAGAATTATGGAGCTGATATTATATTTGTGAAGCACCTTGGGGATCAAATTGAATCGGGTGAAATATGGCTGAAGGTTCATCACGACAGTTCTGAATTAAGTGAAAGTCAACTGACAAAATGGTCAGACTGGAGGATGAAACTCCTCCCTAGATTTTATGTCACTAATGACTTTCATTCCTTGTTACTGTTGATAGAATTAAAAATCCAAAGGAGAAAACTTTCGACAAAGAAGAAAACTTTTTACAGGTTTTGCACGAAAACTGTTAGTCGATTCTCCTCCCTGCGCAGACATAAACGTGTTCACAAGGGCTATAGGCCTTACACGTATTCTGCTTGTGGACGAGGCTTCAGTGAGAAAGAAAATCTACGTCATAATGTGATTCGCTTCCATTTTGACACAAACATGTGGGATGAACTGAGGAAACACGTGATAATGAAATGTTCTTTTTATCACCAGAAGCAAAACAAAAGCAATAAACTCGTCACCTTCCTAAAGAAGACAGCCGTCCGTATTTTGAATACAGTGGAACAAAATACGTGTTCACCTACTGCTGTAGAGAAAATAACTCCACGTGGAAAGAGGAGACATTCACCGAGACACCAGAGACCTTGGGGAGGTCCTGATACAGTAGTTAACATGATTAACGACGTGATGTATCGCATTCGTCGACGTCCAACTACTCCACGTGGAAAGAGGAGACTTTCACCGAGACTACAAAGAACTTTGGGAGGTCCTTACACAGTAGTTAACAGGATTAACGGCGTGATGTATCGCATTCGTCGACGTTCAACTACAAAGTGCAAGGTGGTTCCCATGAATCGTTTGGCCCCGTTTCATCGAAGAACTGAAGAAGCTTCGGAATCCAGAATTGTTCGGGACGAACAAGACCTAAGGAGGGGGCAGTGTTACGACAGATGAACGCGCTACAGTGACTTCACGAGTTAACGTGATTGTAACCCTCGTGTGTGCTTCTACGTGAGATTCAATTAGCCAACGATTTGGAACTTAGAACAGTTCAGAAGAAGAAGAATGAAAATATAGCAGTGTGTTAAAGTTCTGAGATCTGAAAGGTTGTTCAGATGGTTTGAGTCTGTGCGCGATAAGTAAAAGTCAAGAAGTATCTTGTATTGGTGTGTGCACGGGCGGTAGTTATGTTTTGCTAGAGGATACGTCTAGTGATCTAACAAGAAGAAGGATTCTTTATACCTGGTATATAAGGTATTCAAGAGACACGACAGACAGTATAGAGGTAAAAGTTTAGTAGTATAGACTGAGTTGTGTACTCTGTGCAGGAATGTTAATGACTTTTGCATGTTAGTAGTCGATTTGTTTATGAAAAACTACATCCATATTTTCTTTGTAACGATTTGCATTGCATTACATTTGGCTTTAAAATATAGTTATTATTACTCACGTCCAGTGCATATCCGTATTTTGTAATTCGCAACAGTATTTTAAACACCAATGATGATACAGAACAAGTAAAAATAAGCATTTTACGCACCGGTTATAAACTATAAAGGCCATCTGCTTCTTGCTGTTCCTTGGCAGCACCGGATATTTCACTGATACATAGAAGAGAAGGGTCTCTCAGTCGGAAGCGTGTAAGCCTCGTTATCTGCACTTCGTAGTTTCGACTATGAGAGCATTCAGAATTATCTTTGCTAATCCTCCCCCTCCCCAAGGTGAGAAAGGGGACATCGATGGGGTTGGAAAAGCCGCCGTTCGATGGGTCGGATCTAAAGTTACGCATTAGAAGTTAAACCACGCATAGAAGCTAATAATCTTCCAAGATTTATCCAGGTCTCCTCTATAGGTCTTAAGGACCCCAATGGCTCCGAGAAGGACACCGGACAGCTCTTAGGAGACATATGGAAGCCCCCCGTCAAGACGGCGTGTTCCTTAACATGCACAGGAGATGGCTCTCTTGTTCACAGGGCCACCATATGTCTTCTAAGAGCTGTCTGGTGTCCTTCTCGGAGACTTTGGGATCCTTAAGACCTATAGAGGAGAGCTGGATAAATCCTGGAAGATCATTAGCTTCTAATGCGTGGTTTAACGGTAGAGCGCTCTGGCATGTATGTATCTAGAAAGTTACGGGTTAAATCCCCCCCCCCCCGCGTGACCGATAATTTTTTTTTTTTCAGATGAAAAATTACTGAAGTTTATTTCTACAGGCAATCTATGGTGTGTACTAATGTTGCCTATCATTATTTCAATACGCTGCTCTATCAATCAGTAGCAAATGCAGAGATTTCCTGTTGCAATAGAATTCAAGGAATATTTTTGCGGAAGAAATGACTTCTGAGGATGCATAGGACCCGTACCAATCATTAGCAAAATATATTTGGCCGATGGCAATGGTTATACCATCATGCTTCATAACTATTGCATGAGATATCTGCAGGCTCAACGTCCGATAAATCAGATGATCTTTGATGGGTGTACACACGTCAATACATTTTTCAACTGATAACGAACATAATGATGTTCGTTATCAGTTGAAAAATGATAGGTCGGAACGTTGTGAAGGGTTTTATAGTTAAATCCATGTTGCGCGCAACTCCGCGAGCTGTGAAATTACATCACCAGAATAACCTGTGTGGCCATTTGCATATTGTTATGTACGGGGGGATGGGGGGAGGCTCCACCCAAAATAACTCGGAGTTGGTAAAATTCGAAGCGACTTCGTAAAATCTAGATGAGTTGTGAAAATTTGTGATCTTTTTTTGCAAAATTAAGGGGACTTGTCAAAATCGAGGCAATTTGGCAAATCTAGGGAGTTTGGAAAATGGAGAGACGTCAAAATTTAGAGCAGTTGGCAAAATTCGAAGCCACTTCGCAAAATACAGGTGAGTTGGAAAAATTGGGACAACTTGACAAAATCTTAAGGAGTTGGCAAAATTCGGAGTGACTTGGCAAAATCGTGGGGAGTTGGGTTGGTGGGTTGTTTTACCCCTGAGCGGCACTTTTTTGCACACCATGGGCTAAATGGCCAGGTCACATGGATCCCGAAGGCTCAGAGAAGGTTGGGAGAGGGGACCCACTGGAACAGTTGTGGGAGACAGATGATAGCCTCCCGTCAAGGCCATCGAGCGTGTTCTTTAACGTGCACAGGGTATAGCTCTCCCGCACACGGGGCCACGGCTTAACGTCCCCTCCGACGACCGGCGGCCTTTCCAAGCCCATCGGTGTCCCCTACTGACCGTGGGCAGGGCGGGGAATTTTGCGGAGATAAATCTCAACGCTGACCCAGCTGGGACTCGAACCTGGGAAGTACAGATTACGAGCCTGGCGCGCTACCGACTGAGCCACCCCCGCCCACAAAATCGTGGGAAGTTGGCAAAATTCAGGTGAGATGTAAAATTGGGATTTTTTTCTGTAAAATTATGGCGAGTTGAGAAAACTTAGGAAGTTGGCAAAAATCTATGAAAAGTTGGCAAAATTCGGAGCGACTTGGCAAAATCGTGGGGAGTTGGCAAAATTCAGGTGAGATGTAAAAATTGGGATGTTTTATGTAAAATTATGACGAGTTGACAAAACTTAGGGAGTTGACAAAATCTAGGGGAAGCTGGCAAAATTCAGAGTGATTTGGTAAAATCGTGGGGAGTTGTCAAAATTTGGAGTAACTTTTCAAAATCGTAGGGAGTTGGCAAAATTCAGGTGAGCTATAAAAATAGGGATTTTTTTGTGTAAAATTATTGCTAGTTGGCAAAACGTAGGGAGTTGGCAAAATCGTGGGGGGTTGGCAAAATTCAGATGAGATAAAAATTGGGATTTTTTTTGTAAAATTATGGAAAGTTGGCAAAATTCGGAGTGACTTGACAAAATCGTGGAGACGACAAAATTCAGGTGAGATGTAAAAATTGCAATCTTTTTTCTATAAAATTATGTCGTGTTGGCAAAATCGAGGCAACTTCGCAATATTTAGGAGAGTTGGCAAATCTTTGGGGAGCTGGCAATATTCAGAATGACTTTGCAAAAATCAGGTGAGATGTAAAAATTTGAATTTTGTTTTCTGTACATTTGTGGCGAGATGGTAAAATCGAGGAAACTTGGCAAAATCTAGGGCAGTTGACAAAATTCGAATCCACTTGGTAAAATACGGGCGAGTTCCGAAAATTGGGATTGTTTTTATGAAACTTAGGAGAGTTGACAAAATCGAGAAAACTTGGAAAAATTTTGGGGAGTTTGAAAAATTTGAAATGATTTGGCAAATTCAGGAGAGATGTAAAATTGGGATTGTTTTGTGAAATTAAGGAGAGGTGCTAAAACCTAGAACTCTTGGCAAAATTCGAATCCACTTGGTAAAGTACAGGTGAGTGGTAAAAATTGGGATTGGTTTTGTGAAATTAAGGAGAGTTGGCAAAATCGAGAACTCTTGGCAAAATTTAGGGGAGTTGGCAAAATTCGAAGCCAACTTGGTAAAATACAAGGGATTTGTGAAAATTGTGCCTTTCTTGTGCAATTAAGGAGAGTTGATAAAATTCGAAGTGACTTGGCAAATACAGGGTAGATGTAAAAATTGCGATTTTTTTCTGTAAAATTATGGCGAATTAGGGGAGTTGGCGAAATTCGAATCCACTGGGTAAAATATAGGCAAGTTGGCAAAATCTAGGGTAGTTGGCAAAATGCGAATCCACTTGATGAAATATAGGCGAGGTATGAAAATTGGGATTGGGTTTGTGAAATTAAAAAGAGTTGACAAAATAGAGAAAACTTAGCAAAATATTGGGAACTTTGAAAATGTTGAAGTCACTTGACAAAGAAGGAGAGATACAAAGATAGGACTGGTATTAGGTTTGTGAAATTAAGGAGATTTGGCCAAATCAGGCAAAATTCACACTGGCTTGCTACAATTCCGACGAGATATGAATATTGGGATAATTTCCGTGAAATTATGGCTAGTTGGCAAAATTCAATAGAGACGTGAAAATCCCCCCCCCCCCCCCCCCGAGCGAAAATCTATACATTATTTGCTCAGTTGGCAAAATTTGATTTCCGAGTTGGAATTTTTTTTATTTCCATCCCCTCCCTACAACCATAGTCCTTCGCTATGCCCCTGCACAATAACACTGAGAGAAAATCAAAACAGTCAATAAAACTAAGCTTAACTAGTCTCGCCCAAACTTTCGACCGAGGTGATGCACTGCAAGAGCTGACGCTGATCGCTGTCGTCTATCCAAGTTGTCTTCTGCTCCAAGGCGAGGTCATGATTCTTGCAGAATGAACTGTTCAATTTGCCGAAAGCCTCTTAGTTCCGGTCCTTTTTTTCCCCCCATACTATAATTTAGGGAAGAATTGGCGGTTGGTGTCCCCCTTCCACTATATGTTCACTCATAGTAGAATTTTTTTTATGATTACAGCTCTCACTGCAACATTTATCTGCCGGATGGTTTAGTGAAAAGCTCTGACGCCACGTCAAGGCACCATCCATGTCAGAGTGTTTTGCTCTAACCCAGGAGAAAACCCCTCCACACATAGGCAGCTAATGTGGAAGGAAAAAGAGGGATCCGGTTCTGACATGTCAGAGTGTTTTGCTCTAACCCAGGAGAAAACCCCTCCACACATAGGCAGCTAATGTGGAAGGAAAAAGAGGGAACCGGCTCCATTAAATGTCATTACTGATATGTCAGAGTGTTTTGCTCTAACCCAGGAGAAAACCCCTCCACACATAGGCAGCTAATGTGGAAGGAAAAAGAGGGAACCGGCTCCATTAAATGTCATTACTGATATGTCAGAGTGTTTTGCTCTAACCCAGGAGAAAACCCCTCCACACATAGGCAGCTAATGTGGAAGGAAAAAGAGGGAACCGGCTCCATTAAATGTCATTACTGATATGTCAGAGTGTTTTGCTCTAACCCAGGAGAAAACCCCTCCACACATAGGCAGCTAATGTGGAAGGAAAAAGAGGGAACCGGCTCCATTAAATGTCATTATTGATATGTCAGAGTGTTTTGGTCCTGCCATCCTCTCAGATCTCCTACTGTAGCATATAAACTGACAGGCTCCTGTCAGACCTCTGTGGCAAGCAGCAGCTTGAGGGGGTATTTTTTTATTTTTTTGCTCTAACCCAGGAGAAAACCCCTCCACACATAGGCAGCTAATGTGGAAGGAAAAAGAGGGATCATAAATAAGCTTTCTTAACAGTTTTCTTTCCTTTCTCCATCCCATTTATTCGATGTCTTCATCATGGAGTCAACCGCCTTAACTGGAGCAAAGAGTTTCCTTCTTTTTTAATCTAGGAACCTGCTGGGACTTTCCTTTCAAGGGCACTGGGACGAATATCGACTTATAGAGTGCATTATAGTCCATTTCACTCATCTTACTTGGCCGTTTGACCTGTCCTCTAGTATAATTGTCTGAACTTTCCTGTCCTCCCTTTCCCCACATATTCATAATTTTCTCCTTGGCACTCATTCTGCTGTATTCTGGGGTAGGAACTTCTATCATACCAGAAGGTACCTTTGGGAACTGTTGTGGAGGCGATTTAATAGGTCTCTTCGCAGAAGGGATTTCTTGGCAATGTTTCTCCGCTCCAGCTCTTTAAGATCTTCTCCTTGGCACTCATTCCTTTGTTATCACGGCAGGAACTTTTATCGTACCAGGATACACTTTTCCAAGCTTTGGAGGAGGCTGTTTAAGAACTCTCTTAGTAGAAGGATCTGTTGACAATATCTCACTTTTCCAACTCATCATTATCTTATCTTTTTCACTGTTTACACTGTTCTATGTTGCAGGATTTTGAATACTACCAAGATGTCCTATTTCCAAATGTGGTGGTTTAAGAAATGTCTTGGTAGAAGGATCTGGCGACAATTGCTGTAATCTCCAAGTGTTCATTATATTCTTCTTCTTGTTTGAGTTTTCAAAAGGGCGGTGTTGAAAAGGTTCGATAGTGAGGCGCCATTAGCCACCCGCCTACACAAATTCACAAGCTGTCAGCAAACGGAGAATGAGAGTGTCCGGGAGTATGCTGCCCGCATTCGGACCTGGGCCTATCAGTTTTTGTGAACAGCAGGAAGAAACATGGACAGCGAGGATCAGGGAATCGGCGATCAGATGCGCCTTGCCCAGTTTCTGGCGGGCCTGGACCCGCGGCTCAACGGTTCGTACTGTCTCATAACCCCCGCACATTTGAGGAGGCTTTAGCAAAAGCTACACTGGAGGAGAGCAATGAGCGTGCCTCCGGACGAACGCCAGCCATACGAGCACTTGACGAGGAAACCCCTGCTAGGAACACAGAGTCGAACCCTCTGCCCCAGCTACAGGATCTGTTGGCAGCCTTTCCGCTGTGCCAGATCCAGGCAGATCTAGTACGTTTGGGGGAGCGCCTCCACCAGATTGAGGGACAGCGAGAGAGGAGCCATACCAGTCAGCCCCAACAACAGCGGCACCCCTGGGTGGATCGCCAGGGTGTCACGTGCTTTGCGTGCGGTGGAGTGGGCCATTACGCCTGTCAGTGTGCGTCGCCCCCGACCCTACGCCCACGTGACCCGCAATACCAAACAGGACGAAACCGGCAGCAAAATCGAGACTGAGCAACTCCACGGATTCCAACCTCGGACTTCAAGATAGTAAGACGTGTTCGCTAGTGCTCTCTGTTTTCCACGTGTTTGTGAATTCAGCTAACAATGGATATCAATAAGGACTCCAGATTAAATCGTTGTTTCAAGTTTTTACATCGTGATCTCAGCTATGAGACTTTCGTGACTATATTGGCCAACAATAAGGACCCAGCTGCTATTGAAGTCGCACAAAGTATTTCCAAAGATATCACTATTATTACTTTTGCCTCTGAAGACGCTGCGGATGATTTTGCCGCTGATCCGAACCTGGTGTTTCCCACGGACCATTCAAGCGCCTAGGATATCCCCAGAAAAAGTTTTCATCTCTAAACTACCATTCTTCATCCCTAACTGTGACATCGTGGACGCCCTCAAGCCATATGGCATTGTAAAAAGCATTGCAGAAGAGTTCCTGAACCTCCCGGGATTGGAATCCATCCGGACGGGTACGAGGGTAGTCCACATGGAGATGAAGAAAATGGTACCCAATTTCCTCCACATCTCTACCTTTTCGGCTACAATTAAATACTCTGGCATGATCCGGCTTTGCAAGTGGTGCAGACTCCCAGGCCACATCATAAAGGACTGCGAAGCCTTCGCCAAGAAGAACCTGCCACCTCCCGCATCAAAATCGGTCATAATTTCGGACTCTATCTCGACCACCAACTCTTCGCAACTGCTGGCACCAACCTCCATTCAAAGAGAAGAAGTTCAGGATGCTCCAAAAGAAGTTCCCGCTCCTGAAGAGTCAGCTCCTTCTACTCCCCTTCAACAAAAAAGAAAGCACCTTCCCTCTCCATCGGATTCACCTTCTGCCTCTGAGTCTACTGCCCATCAGAAGAAAAAACAGCCAGCTCCTGACTCGCCTTCCTCATTAATAGGTAATATTCAAAATTTCATCATAGATCGATCCACCTCCCCCTCTATTACTCTAAATTCTGACCCCCCTGATTTTCTTGAAAACTTTGAGGACCTCCTTGATTTTCTAAAATTTCTTATTAACCCTAAATTAGCCTCCTCCGAATGGGAAATCCCTCCCCACCTTAAAGCTCCTAAAATAACGCTATCCAAGGACGGTTGCATTTTGCCGAAGTATCGAGACCTTTACCTCTCTGCTTTAGGCAAATGCCCGCAGAGAGAGTGCTTTTCTATTTGGGACTTCCTCCAATTAGTAAAGAATCTCCTCCCTCTTCTTAAATAATTCACTATTCTTCCGTTTTTAAATTATTTTCCGTTCAAAATTAGCCCTTTTCCATCTTTTTTACTCATTTAGCGATCAAAATTCTGCTTAAACATAAACCTATTCCATCATATCTGGACCACTTTGTACCACATTCCAGTGGAATTAGGATCATCTGGTCCATATGCAAGGGTCGTCAGAGGAGGCTGAATGGAATGCAAGACAGAAGCTAGCGTCTCAAAATTCTGCTTAAACATAAACCTATTCCATCATATCTGGACCACTTTGTACCACATTCCAGTGGAATTAGGATCATCTGGTCCATATGCAAGGGTCGTCAGAGGAGGCTGAATGGAATGCAAGACAGAAGCTAGCGTAGCGTAGCACAGTGTACTTACATTTTGGCGAAGGCGTTTGGCCATAGGCCGCCTTTTGATGAGAGAGGGAAAGGCAACAATGATGGGCTGTAGTGACTCAGGTCCAATGAAAAGAGGTGGAGAGGAAAGAGTGTTCACAATCTCCCAGAAACAGGTCAAAAGAGCGTGTGTTCAGTGTGGGCTTTCAGGGGAGGGAGAAAGAAAAAAAACAAAAAAAAAAAAATTAAAAAATTAGCAACAACAAAAAAAAATTTCCATCTCATAGGAGAGAAATAATATGGGGTTGTAAAAGGGAGGGGGGAGGAGGGGGCAGGTGGAGTAAGGAGAGGGCAACAAGGAGAGAACCAAAAGGTTCAGCAATGGGGGACAAAGTTAATAAAAAAAATATTTTTTTTTAATTGTAAAAAAAAAATTTTTTTTTCCATAAAAATAATAAAAATCAAAATAAACCAAGTTTCAACCTCCTCAGGCAGGGCTTGCCCAAGGGGTGAATCTTGGTGGGTAGGGGGAAGGGGGGGAGGTGGCAGTCCCAAAGTAATGAGGGAATAATCAGGAAAAAATAGGAGGAGAAGGGGAAATTAACATTTGGGAACAAAGCAAAACCACGTGCACCGTAGTGCAGAGAAAACTAAGCATAGGGGTAGGGTGAAGAAAGGCCAGACCAAGGACCTTACTAAAATCATTAGGAAAAGTAGCAAAATGAATAAGAAAGTGAGGAAATGGGGAAAAGGTGGGTATTGTGTCAGTAAAATGGGGGTGAGTGGGAGATGGGTGTTCAGCAAAATGGGAAATAAAAAGAAAGTGGGGTGGAAAGGCAAAGGGGCAGTGAGGTGTGTGAGTGGCTCAAAATTCTGCCTCCTCTCCATTCCTCACTCTCAGCCAATCCCAAAATTCCTTTATCCTCATTGGCTGAGACCCCTCTTGCCCACTCGTCTCCGCTAGCGTCAAACCTAACCAACTTCCAGCTCCCGCTCTCAGCCAATGCCAAAATTCCTTCAATCCCATTGGCTGTGACGTCAGCGATCGATTTCCATCATCTCGCTGCTCTGACGCTACTTTTGGCTTTATTTCTCCCCCCCCCCATTCAAATTATTGCTCCCCCGTCCACAATTTTAATGTTTAGCCTACTTAACACTAAATTATCACTAAATTATACCCTTCTCCCCCTTTTTTCTCTCTCATTCCACGATTTTCGCGACACTTACCAACTTTGGAGCAAAATAAGATCTGTGCAAACTTTCGGCCTTTCCTTCCACCCTTGCCTCTAAAAATTAAAATTCCAATTTTTAACATCTTCTCCCTCACTCTATCACCCACAGAAGACATTGGCTCGTGGTCCTGATGATAAGCAGGCCGAGGCTTGCTTTACAAATAGGACCAGCATTTAGAGGGATGTGAAAGAAGAAGAGCAACTCCACGGAGTACCCGCTGGACGAGAGAGAATGGATTACCCTTTACCCCCCCTCAGCAAACTCGAGATCAAGGTAGAGAAGAGTTACGACAAGCCAACCACCATACGGCTCCTTTAAACTAGAACGGGAGGGAAGCCCCGGATGCACTTCCCAGAGTCCCTTCGAAGCGTCAGCCGTCCGCATTGCCCCGTGTGCCATACTATGCAGTGATGAAAATTCACCTATTGTGTCTGGCCGCATGGAGGACACGGAGGTGTCGGCCCTTGTCAATACCGGCGCCACTCTGTCCGTCATGAATAGCCAGTGTTTTCAGCGCTTGAGAGGCCGAATCCTGCACCAAACGGTCCCCCTCCAACATAATTTGAAAACTGTAGATGGCCACCCCCTTCCAGTGATAGGCAGATACATGGTGACCATACATTTGACGCGCTAACGCTACCGCGTTAAATATATAATTGAAATCCAAAGTGAATGCACAGTATTCCCTGTTAAGAAACAATAATTAATAGATTCTGAAAAAAATTCATCGCCGCCACGGCGGGAATCGAACCCGCATCTCTCCAGATTCATGCCAGAGCGTGCTAACCATTTGCACCACGCGTCGGACAACGAATATTTTCAGAATTTGACCTTTTAAGTTTTTCTTCTTGAGACGTGACTGAGACAGCGTGTTTCCGGGGGCTTCAATTTCCGACTGGCGTAAGCTACCGGATGACGGAAACCGTCGTCCGTCTCCTGCTCGAGTACGCCGGCTACCGCAATATCCGACGCACCGGTTGACAGGAAAAATTTCCGTCCAAAGTCGGGGTACAGGAGAAGGGGCTCGGTCATTAATTTCCTCTTCAGTACTTCGAACGCTTCCTCCGCTTCTGGAGACCATCTAAAAGGGGTGTCCTTCTTCACTAAATGGACCAAGGGGGCTGTAAGATCGGCGTAGCGATCGATAAAACGCCGGTAGTAGCCGGTTAGGCCTAGGAAGGCTCGAACGTTCCGAACACTACGGGGGCGAGGAAATTCTTCAATGGCCTGGACGTTCCACGGGTCCGGCTGGACCCCTTCTGCGGAAATAAAATGTCCCAAGTAAGTGAGGGATTCCTTCGTGAATTGGCACTTTGCTGGCTTCAACTTTAAATTGTAGGCCCTTAGGCGGTCAAATACCCTCTGTAACCGTTCTGTGTGTTGTTCAAATGTCTGGGAGGCCACCATTATGTCGTCGAGGTAGACGAGAACTTGCTCTTGTCGCATTCCCATTAATACGTGGTCCAATAAATGCTGGAACGTAGCGGGACTGTTCTTCAGTCCAAATGGTAAGTAGTTAAATTCAAATAACCCTTTCCTGCTGATGAACGCAGTTTTCTCCACGTCACGTGGGTGAACGGGAACCTGCCAATAACCGGATACCATATCCAGTGAGCTAAAATATTTGGCGTGAGCTAGTTGGTCGATAATTTCGTTTATGAGGGGGAGGGGGTACGAATCTGGGACTGTTTTCGCATTTAGGGCCCTGTAGTCGACGCAGAATCTGTAGGTGGAGTCTTTTTTCTTCACTAAGACGATGGGTGACGCAAAAGGAGAGGCGCTTTCTCTTATTATTCCTTGCTCTAACAACTCATCCACTTGTCGGTCCAATTCGCCCTGCAGCGCGAACGGCACCCTGTATGCCCGCTGCCTCGTCCTTTTTCTTGTGCAGTGTGCCTGAATGACAATCTATGATGAATCGATGCTTTTTGAGGATATCGTGTCCCATTATCATGTCGTATCGTGGAGTGTCTATGTCAAGGGCTACTATGGGGTGTTCAAATCTAATCCCGTCAAATGTGAGGGTCACCATGTATCTGCCTATCACTGGAAGGGGGTGGCCATCTACAGTTTTCAAATTATGTTGGAGGGGGACCGTTTTGTGCAGGATTCGGCCTCTCAAGCGCTGAAAACACTGGCTATTCATGACGGACACAATGGCGCCGGTATCGACAAGGGCCGACACCTCCGTGTCCTCCATGATTGGTAGGGCCAACAATATTGCCCTTGTTCTTGGTGACTTCAATGCCAAAGTTGGTACTGACTCTGATCTTTGGGGAGGGGTGATAGGCCCTTTTGTTATTGGTAGCTGCAATGGCAATGGGCAACGTCTCCTACAGGTAAGTAAACTCAATGGTTTCAGAATAACTAACACATATTACAAACACCGCGACATTCTTTTATAATTGTGGAGTCATGTGATTTTTTATTAGAGAAACCTGGGATTTTATTAAACATTGGCGGAAAAGATGTTGTCCAGTAAGGAATGGATCAGGGTAGAGAAGAGTTACGACAAGCCAACCACCATACGGCTCCTTTAAACTAGAACGGGAGGGAAGCCCCGGATGCACTTCCCAGAGTCCCCTCGAAGCGTCAGCCGTCCGCATTGCCCCGTGTGCCATACTATGCAGTGATGAAAATTCACCTATCCATAAACAAGTCCAGTCTGGTAGGTATAAATGGTCAGCACCAGGACCCTGTGAAGTTGACCACACCTCAGCAGGGTACTATACCATCATTAATACTATACCATCTATTTAACTTAATTCAGATTCAAAAAGCCTCTGAATGAGTTTGCTTTTATAAAGCAAGAATATTCAATTTATGTTATGTGTTCTACTACTACTACCCTGATCTCGAGTTTCGCTGAGGGGGTGTAAAGGGGAATCCATTCTCTCTCGTCCAGCGGGTCCTCCGTGAAACAACGATTTAATCTGGAGTCCTTATTGATATCCATTGTTAGCTGAATTCACAAACACGTGGAAAACAGAGAGCACTAGCGAACACGTCTTACTATCTTGAAGTCCGAGGTTGGAATCCGTGGAGTTGCTCGGTCTCGATTTTGCTGCCGGTTTCGTCCTGTTTGGTATCGCGGGTCACGTGGGCGTAGGGTCGGGGGCGACGCACACTGACGGGCGTAATGGCCCACTCCACCGCACGTAAAGCACGAGACACCCTGGTGATCCGCCAAGGGGTGCCGCTGTTGCTGGGGCTGACTGGTATGGCTCCTCTCTCGCTGTCCCTCAATCTGGTGGAGGCGCTCCCCCAAACGTACTAGATCTGCCTGGATCTGACACAGCGGAAAGGCTGCCAACAGATCCTGTAGCTGGGGCAGAGGGTTCGACTCTGTGTTCCTAGCAGGGGTTTCCTCGTCAAGTGCTCGTATGGCTGGCGTTCGTCCGGAGGCACGCTCATTGCTCTCCTCCAGTGGCAAGTCCTTTTCGCCCCGGACTGCTCGGGGTGTTCGTGCTGCTTCTTCACATCATACCTACATAAAACAGAGAAAGAGAATGAAATGTTGCTCAATCTGTCAGAATTTAATAGTAAATAATAATGAGTCTCACATTCGGCAACAAGTGAATATAAATCGCAAACAGAACTAATAAGATTATAATTGCTTGCCGTATGTTACTAATTAAAGAAAAATCATTCATCATAAGATATAAACTTTAAAAGAAGACATGATACACGAGAAGAAATCTCAAGTATTTCCTCAAACGAACACCAGGGTTATTTTTGAAATAATTATTTTTCCTAAAATGTAAACATAGAAATGTTCGATTTTTTTTACCTCCTAAAGACACTTTTTCTCCTACAATGTGTTAAATGAACAGAGACCTAAAGGACACAAAAGACCTAAAGGATTCAGAGAAGGTTGGTGAAAGAGATCCTTTGGACAGCTCTTAAGAAATAGATGGAAGTCTCCCTGTTCTTCAACGTGCACAGAATATTGTTCTGCATACGGGGCCTTGCATTAACGTCCTATCTGATGGATGACAGTCTTTCTAGGCCCATAAGCATCATCATTATTTTAGGGAATAATCATTGTAGTTTCGATAGATGTCGATGATTTGTAACAAATATCTAATCTCGGCTATCCCTTGCAAAACATCCCCGATCTGTTAAAAGTATTTTTTAAAAAGTCGAATCGATGAAGCAAGTGTAAACCAATCTGACTTATAAGTGTCATTTGAATACACAATGTGTATTCAAATGACACTTACCTAGTCATGCACACAACCCCTAGTACGAAAACATTTATTCAAATAATTAATATCCCATTAAAGCATCAGGAGAAAGACCCATCCTGGCTCTGTGATCACGCTTTTTCAAGCGAAGGGTTGAATCGTTTGCATATCTCTTACAATAGGTAAAGATAATTAATGTGATTTTGTAAGCAATGTGATGATTCTGCAGATAGATTATGAGGACGAAAGAGATGCAATGACCACCAATGATATCATTCTAATATTATTGCACAAAATCTTTCCTATCTGAGCCCACATTTAAATATTGTAAGAGAAGAAATGATTTCGCCATCTCCAAAGTGAATGAAGTTCTCGCCGTGGATTTACCGTAAAGAGCTCACTTAGATAAGGAACTAGGCAACCGTTTGCAGTGGGCTGCGAATTTCTTTAGTAAATTGCTTTAAATCCCTTCAAGTGACCAATTGATTGCATGCAGCGTTGTTAATTCAGCCATTATCACTTCTCATTTCAAATTCTCATAATGGAAAAAAAATCTCATAAAGAACGTCCAAAATGTGTTGCAGATGAAGTGAAGCATCGCTCGGATTGTTTCAATCCCAAACCTCTGGCTGATGGTAGGGATATTATAGCATGGGAAGTTTCTATTGGAATCCATTGTATCTGTGGACAAAATGGCAGTTATTAAGGACTGAGATCGACGTGGTTCCCTTTCAAATGGTAGTCATGATCACGTCCATATTTCAACTGGTCATGAGTGATTTCGGGAGCATCCCAGTGATCTGCTGTATCTATCTTGGCAGTTTCAATCCTTGATTCCAGTCTTATGGAATATATTTCAGATTGTTCTGAAGAAATTTAACCTACACAGAATGCCATTCCTATCAACCCTTGTGGATCTGTAAGTGATAATTGTAAAACGAAAACAGGTAACTCATCCCAAGATATAAATTCTAAGATTTTATTGTCTCCATATGGTAACGTGTTGGTAGAGTACGCAAGGATTAGGATACAAGTTGTAATTCTCTATTACCCACTTAAATATATACTTTATGCATACTAAGAGAAGTATTTATGGAATATGGTAGCTCCTAGTCGCCAAAGTATCAAAACCCCTCAACTTTTCTTACATGAGAAGATGTTGAGTACGCACTACATAAACAGTCGTGAGGTAAACTAACTTGTTATTAAACGCATTCTCTAAAAAATTAATCACATGGAATTTGTGTATTAAATCATATTTGAAAATCATCTTAACACTGTATTGTACTAAAGCTGTTAAAGTTTGCACGCAATAAAAAGTAAATAAAAATAACGTATTCTTTATGTGAAACACAAAGGCAGTTTGCATGATAACTTGGAATTGCACCGTGTTCTCGGATTGCAACGAAATGGCCAGCTCCATGTCTTTCGAAATATATCTTTTACACTTGAGAATGACCACCTTCCGGAACTGCCAAAACATATCGCCATGTTTTATCTGAGTTACGTCATTATTCATTATTTATCAGGTGTTAATGGGTTTTTAATTGGTAACCTGGTACTTGATGTTACTTTTTTTGTCTCTTATAACTAGTAAGCTATATAAATACTGCTTTGAATTTTATCATGTAATTTTCATAAATCTCGGTACCCTGTAGGTAAAAAGAGTAAAGTCATAGCACTGCGATCAGCTTAAAGATCATCAGTGTATTCTCTGACATTCGATGTCAATTTAACCAAACTCAGCTCAAGGAGCGATCTAGAGAGTTTAAACTCTCAAAATGAAAGACAATTTCGGTGTGTTGAATGGGCCAATCAGAGAGCAGATAACGCTGATTATCTAGCTAACCCGATTGAAGGGAACAAGCTATTTTGAAGTCTCCTGAACAGAAGCATAAACTGAAACTTTGGTACTTGAGGTAGCCACCATGTCTTGCCTGAATCATAATCACCAGCACCAGACTAGTAATGCGATATTCCCAATTTCGAGTTCCCACTGTATCAGCGTTGAGATTTATCTCTCATAAGCTCCACCCTACTCTCGGTGTGAAAGGGAACACCGATGAGATTACAAAGGTCGCGGTCATTCTGATGGGTTGTTGAGCCCTGACCATGTATGAAGGAGAGCCATACCCTGTGCACGTTACAGAACATGCTGGAAGGCCCAGACAGAAAGCTCTCATCTGTCTGCCAAGTGTAATCCAGTGGGTCCCCTTCCCCAACCTCCTCTGAACCTTTGTGGTCCTTATGACCTGGCGGTTTAGCCCATTGAATGCACAAAAGTGTCACTTAGAGGTAAACAACCCAAACCACAACAAAATTCAGCTTCAGTTAATTCTTTCAGTTTCTCTGTCAGCGAGGTAAAACTCTGGCTGGACTTTAAGGCTATTCATTTTTTTCACCTAATTGACGGGAAAAAAATTAATACTGTAGTCTTGTCCCTAATAGCAGTTGAACATTAGACCGAATGACTCCAGCACATATCAATTACCGTCACTAATAAGATCATTTCAGTGAAAATGAAACGATGTAAATTAAAGCCTTTTGAAGGGTTTGAAAAATATGAATCATCATATTTCGTTAGTACCTGTTCAACTCAAAAAGAACTTTCATTAATCTCTTAAAACAAAACGTTTCGTCACTCCCTGCACCCCCCCCCCCTCCCGAAGTGAAGGGACAAATCGTTGCTGCACGTGTTAAGTCCTTGATTGTGATATTTTATCAGTAAAACATCATATCTTTAGCAATATATGTTAAATGTTTGAAATTTTGGAATTATTCCACCGTCAGAGATTGCAATTAAAACTTTTGGGAGATTCAAAAACTATGAATCATAATAGTTTATCAAATACCTATTCAACGAAAAAATAATTCTTTGCTTTTGGAAATAAATATTATCACTAAAAACAAGAAAAATTGTGCTTGTGCTGATGGTGAAATGTTACCATTAATATTAAAAATTTCTAATATAATTACATCGATTACAATATTGAAATGTTTGCCATTTTCAACTTTTTTCACTGTTTGATGGCGCAATTAGTTGCATGGAGATTTCGCAAGTACGAATCGTACTATTTCACAATACCTAACCAACACAAAAGAATTTTTGATCCGTTTCTAAAAACAAAGAATTTGACAGACTGACGACAAAGTGAAGCATTCGCTCTTTTGTTTCTGAAAAGGAACAAAAAAAGTCTCCCAGAGGAAGCCTTTCGCTTATGACTCTATCAAAAGCAAATTATCCTTTGGACGCTACTATAACCTTTCAGTCTGGGCCAGATGACTCTTACTTGAAACCCAAAGCTAGGATATCTTTAGGTCCTCTGACTTATTTATATATAATCTTTTGTTTATTGTAGAACTTCACATTTTCGTGCATTATGATTAACAAGCAAATTTATCTTCTGTTGCTCGGGTTTTTCTCTTTCTTTAAAGCAGTGATACTCAAACTTTTTTTTTGCTCACGGCACATCGTATATTTCGCCGTGAATACTGCTGGCACTAAAAATTTGGTGGTAATACTACGGGAAATTCGCACATGTGCAATTTGTCTTCAATAATAGCCATTTTTGTGGAGTCGTTTGTAAACGCAGAGAACTTTTTTTTAAGTTCTGACGTGTATTAAGGTTAGTACTACGCTGTGTGTATTAACGGTATGCTTTGTGTAAGGCCCGTATCTAGAAAAAAATCGAGGCAGGCCCCAAGGAACAAAATCGAGTCAAAAAAAGAAATGTCAAAGGGGAGGCCAAGAGATTTCATTTCCAATGCACTCTAACATTTCATCCTCTACTTGAAGGTTTTTAAAAAAAATCTTCAAAAATGCATAAAATATAAATAAATTTAATAAGTTTTCCCTCTTTTACCCTTATTGTATTCTGAAAGGAAGGGGGGGGTTCCCTTTGCACCCCCTAGATCCGTCCCCGCTTTGTGCCCTGCATGTTATCCCATTTTCATATGGATAAGTTTTTTATTAAACGGAAAAAAGTTAAATGAAGAATCAGTTTCAGGAAGGAGCAACAAAATGGTTTCTAAATTTCCTTTTATCTACAATTCCATCCCAAATTTCTCGGCACATCCTTTGAGAACCACTGCTCTAAAGTATATGGGATTTCACTCTCCACGTCGCAAGCTTTCATTTCGCATAAAACGCTTACGATTGATTCTCCTCTACTAATAAAATTTTGCCTCCCCTCTTTTTGGGGAGGAAATAATGGATGTATTTTGGGATTCCGAACATAGTCTCCACGTCAGAAGTTTCTAAACCCGAAAAAACAATATTGTCTCATTCACAAAATGGAATTTTTCAAATAATTTCGTATTTCAATTCAAGTTCCAGCACTTGGATACAATTTGTCAGTCATAGAAAATTCTATAACGAAATAAAATTAAATATGGGCAAATTGTGCTATGGTGGGTTTAAGTTGTGCAGAAAATTTGTACGTACTCGACCTCTGTGGCAAGCAGCTGCTTGAGGGGGTATTTATTATTTATTATATTTAATAATGTAATATACAATGAAAAGGAAAAGCATTATTTACAGGTTAATGCAATTTTATTAATATTAATGTAAATATTATTAATACTAATATAATTAATGCAATTGTTATTAATGTAATTTGCCATAATTGAATATATTTCGAAACATTTGGTAAAAAATAATTGGGCATTTTTATCTGTTGTTAAATGATAAAGAACAGAAAGATGTTTAAAATAATTGAAACCCGATTTCCAGACCAGATGTAATGAAATATCGATTTCTGTGAATGGAGGGTATAAATCAGATCCACCTGGGTTACTACAAATCGACCCGAATATATTTACTTACTATTTAGTATATTGAACGTCTTGTTAACCGGCTAAACGAAGGTTTGATTACCAAGGGTGTAAGCCTTGCACGTCTCCGTCTACTCGGTTAACACATAGATATAACATGTAACTGAACACATAACAAATAACTCCTGAGCTAAAGTATACCTAAACAATAACAGAAATCTTATTCCCCATTTAACTCCCAATATATTACCATTTCTTACCACCGCGATTTTACAGACGTCCGCACTTAATGCGGTGCAACCAATCTTCTGAGCGTCCAACGCTCGACAAACAGCAAGGATATTGGCTAAAAGAAATACAACAAGTATGCACTAACATAAATTCACTACTGCATAAACACATAAGTTCCCTAACTAGATAAATGGTATATTGAAGTTCAGACCTACTTTGATTAGATGAGGATGCGAAGGAGAATGACCTCGACGACGAGGAGTTGTAGGCAATTCTAACAGAGAGACATGGCCTCTTCTCCAACGTTAACGTATTTTTCATTGTTTCGTAATGAATTATTCTGTTGCGTACAACACTATTCTACGACTTGGTTTGTTACGTATAACAATAGTGAAGTCAACGCAATTGATGTCTTAGTTATTTACAAAGTCTTATCTGCGTTGCCAAAGGTATACTCAGAAACTTTCAATGAGAGTTAACATGTTTTGGTCTATTTGTAATTTCTTTTATTGTATGCTTGAGTGTTTCATTTCTGGAGACTCCATTAAAAAACGTATGATACTCAGATCCACAACCTTAACACCCCCAACATAAGCACACTTGGGTACGCCTAGTGTTGCCAACTGTCCCGCATCATCAATATTTATCCTGCTTGTCGTACCAAAGCCATATGGGACACCGCATTGACTGATCCGAGAATACTGTCGATCACATGACGTGCATTAGATCTAATATGAGAAATGAGCCTTAGGGACAGTTCAAACTCCACTTATCTGTGCAACCCCACTCTTTAAATAGCTGAGACTCTCTCGAAATTCAGATGAAGAATCATCTAACTAATTTTGGTCAACTGCTCAAAGAGTGATTTTTGCTGTTTATTCATAAGTAGCATGTGCCGACGCAAACTTCTCATCACAAAGATACGATGTTCTGACCTGGAAATTATAATTGATATATTGAATTTGAATGGAAAAATTGAATGATAAGCCATTTGTGGAATGTTGCATTTTTGAGAATAATATTCAACATACTATTGATATGGATTGGAAAATATTAATGAAAAATGAAGGTCTTTGCTATTTTTTGAAATTTGTGGTAAAAATATGTTCTAAACCATTTTACATTATTATTATTTTATATTAAGTATAACGGGCCCCAGGCAGGATCTATGGGACGGCGGAGGAGGGAGGGGAGAGATGTATAGTCCAACCAGGCAGGTGCGCAAGATTAAGTTTCGGTAGGGGGGTCCGAGAATTCAGTTTGGGGGAGACTCCGGGAATTTAACTTCAGTGGAACAGAAATGTTTAGATTAAAGTTTATGGTTAAATTCTACCTTAACTGTGTATTACCGTATTTCTTCGATTCTAAGACGCCATCGATTCTAAGACGCACTTTAATTTCAGCACCACCAACAGACAAAAAGTTTTGCTTCTAAGAAATAAAAAATAAATAAATTGCTAAAATATATCTAACAAATATTTTTATTATAATAGAATTCAATTTACTAACAACAATAGTACTTATTTATCAGTAAGTATTCTATTCATCACTTCCTTCTGAATCAATATCAGAGTCTGATTCTTCTGAGCCGTCTTTTCTACGATTCTAAGACGCCATCGATTCTAAGACGCACCCCGTTTTTAGAGACGTTTATGTGGGAAAAAAGTGCGTCTTAGAATCGAAGAAATACGGTACTCTCTTGGGATAGGAGGAGCATATCGAAATAACATAAAGCCTTTGATATTGTTACAAAGTCATATAATTAAACGAATTAATAAAAACAAAAACATGCACGTTTAATAAGCAAATGTCATGATGCAAATATTTTGCTTATAAGGAATTAAAAAAATTAATTGCTTATAATGTACCTATGACGTAAGCGGATGTGTGACGTCATAGATGACGTCTTACGATTTTATACGTCGTCTGCATCTTTGCCATGATGTATTTTCCATAGTTTTCTGATGCGAAATACAGGGGTGCCCTCTGCGTCGCCCAAATCCGATAAGGAAGTACCAAGTCGCGTCCATAGGTCAGATAATAAGGGGATTCTCTTTGGTGGAAGTATGAGCTGCGCTCCGATAAGCCAATAATATAAAGGGTATAAACTCATCCCAGTGTACTTGCGCGGAATCTAATCATAATGCGATATTATGTTGAGAATGTTTGCATTCATCTGTTCGCATAATCTATTGCTTTGGGACCGATATGGAATTGCTCGGCACTTGCAAATGCCTAGCTTTTCATAAACGGAAGTCATTACTTTTCCAGTGAAATTTCTTGCATTGTCACTGATGACAAACTGCGAGATGCTTTTGACGACGTAATCTTCCACGAATATTTTCGCTACCCCTTTTGCTGTCTGAGCCGGCATAGGACAGACTTCGGGCCATTTCGTAAAATAATCAGTAATTACCAGTATGTATTTATTACCCTTTTCCGTCATGGGTAACGGCACTAGGAAATCCATTGCAACTCTTTCGAATGGACGGGAAGCAAGTGGAACTCTTTCTAGATTCGACTTTCGCCTGGCCACGTAGCCTCGTCGCTCGAAGCAGGAGGCACAAGTCTTCCGTACATCTGCATACATTCCCCGCCAGAAATATTAAGATCGAATGTGTTGTAGCGTCTTCAGTTCCCCCAAATGACCAGAGCATGGCAGGTCGTGGCAGAGTTCTAAAATCTGTCCAGTTAAACTCTTGGATATAACTAGTTGTTGTGCGAGCTCATTTCTGACATCCTTCCTGTGTGGCCTGAATAATGGAAAAGCATCCCGTCTTCCAGGTAAATCAGGCATCTTTTGCTGAAGCTTGCTGCTAGCTCCCTCTAAAAATTCTGTTAAATCCCTTATCTGGGTGTCTTCCTTCTGTAGATCCCGAAGCTGTTGCTTGTCTGCGAACTTGTTAGACAAAATTACATTCTCCTCATTGGTATTTTTATTACGAGGTAATATATCATCGGGGATATTATGTTTCCCAGGCCTATAAATAATATAGAAGTCATAGCCCTGAAGGGCTAAATTCTACTTTGCGAACCTGCTTGACGTGTCCTTTAGTTTCAAGAGGTATGACAGTGGGGCGTGGTCACTGATGATTGTAAACTTCTTCCCATATAAATAAGTTTAAAATAATTTATGCCGAATTTAACTGCCAGAGCGTCCTTTTCAATGGTGGAATATCGGGTTTCTGCTGCCTTTAATTTCTGGCTAGCATAGGAAACTGCTTGTCTAACTCCGCTTTTTCATTCCTGCTCAATTACTGCAGCCCCAGCTTCTCCGCTGGCATCAATGGATAAAAAAAATCTTTTCGAAGTTGAGATAGATCAACACGGGTTCCGTCATCAGTTTTAATTTCAGTTCTTAAAAAGTCCTCTCTGCGTCAGCGGTCCACACAAAGGATCTATCTTTCTTTATCAAGCTTATCAAAGGTAGGGCGATCTCAGCATACTTGTCAATAAACCTGCGGTAGTAGCCCGTCAAACCCAGGAAGGAAGGCTCTCACCTTCTTCACTGACTTCGGAATGGCGAAGTTTTTGATTGCATCAAGATTTCGCGCATTGGGTTTAACTCCCTGGGAGGTAATCAGGTGTCCCATATAGGATACAGATTCTCTTAAGAATTGACATTTTTGAGGCTTGAGCTTGAGCTTAAATTTTCGCAACGTATCAAAGACGGTCTGTAATTTAGACAAATGTTGCTCGAATGTTTTTGATGCCACGATGATATCGTCAAGGTATATCAAAATCTGATCACTTTTCAGTCCAAGAACATCGCATTGATAAGCGCTGAAAGCTGGTGGGTGCACATTTAAAGCCAAACGGAAGTCGTGTAAATTCATACAGACCATTTTACTGATGAATGTCATGTCTAATGAGCTGAAATAGCTCGCATCTGCTATAAATCAATGCCCTCATTGATCAAAGGTAAGGGGTAGGAGTCTGGGATGATTTTGGCATTGTGGGCTCTATAATCAAACGCAAAATCAGTAGCTTCCATCACGTTTCTTTACTAGCAGGATAGGCGCAGCATATGGCGAGACACTTTCACGAATTATGCCATTGTCGAGGAGTTCCTTTATTTGTTCATCCAATACTGAATGCATGGCATAGTGCACTCGATATGCAGAGCGTCTAACAGGTCTATCATCCTCTAAATGTATTTCATGATAGATAACGTCTGTGCTACTAAGCTCACTTATATCTCCAGCGAAAACATCTCTATTTCTCATTAGAAGGGCTCCCAAGGGTTTGCGCATCTTGTGTGAGACATGTGTTAAATCAAAGTCATCAATGAACAGGGGCTCAGACTTAGTTTTCTCAATTGCATTTACATATTTCACCTGCATCGCCTGCAGGGTTTCTGAAGTTGCCAGTTTCATACCCCTGTTTATCCACACTGGCTGCTGCGAGACATTCGCGACTCTAATGTTTAGTAGTCCATTGTTATCCACAACATTTAAGGACCTTGCTAATCTTATTGTTTCGTTTCTTATTCCTTCCCATTGCTGTGCTAAGACTGTTTTGGAAGCGAGGTCTCCTTGAGTGCTCCTCACCAAAACAATCCTTTCAGTAGGAGGGGCTATCATTATCTTATTTACAGCTCTTTCCATCGTGGCCGAAATGGCTTCACTATTAATTCCGTGACTCATTTTCCAAATTATGACAGGGTAGATCTCCCTTGGGCTCAGGGGCATAGCGAAGGGGGCATGACTCGCTCTCTCTTTCTAACATTTGATTCTTCAAATCCCACACAAAACCTTGAGCTCTCAACAAATCATAACCAAATATGGCTTCATATTTTCCACTAAATTCCTTGTCTACTGCTATGAGAGAGTATACAAATTTTGCTCCTATCACTTAGATTGCCAGTTCAAACTTGTCCAAGATGGGTAGATTTACTCCATTGATCCCTTTCAATCCGACATTAACTGATACCATCGCAATTTTGCGCTTATTTTCTTAACCTTTTGAAAGCCATTCCGTATATTTGCCGGCCGTCATGCAAAACGCCGGTCCGGCCGACTGCCGCCTCAACTCTCTCCTGCTTGTTTCCCTGCCCCCGATCATAGGCAGCCGCTAATTGAACCAACCGCAACGCCACTCCTTGTGTCCGACCTTCAGGCAGAAATCTTCCCGTCTCCCCTTCCCATCCTTTTCGATATACAGAGAAGAGCAGTGTCACCTCTAGTCTTCAAAACTGCTCTGATGTGTTCAATAGTTTTCTGTTTTAAAACCTTTGCTTGCTATGGTAGATCTCAGTGCTTATTTCAAAATTATTTTCATATTTAAATTATTATTTGACGAAATCAAATAAGTGATTATCGCTTTGTTATGACTTTTAAAACGAAAAACAGGTTTATTAGAAGTTCAGATTCATAATTTATTTTTAGTCATTCTCATATGCCAGATTCTGAAACTATGCTAGATAAATCTCAAACATATATCCAAAGACCTTAGTGGCTGAAATAGAAGGCAAATATTTTCCCTGCAATTCTGTAAAGATTCACACATATCAGAATAAAATGCTCTGATGTATCGTTAAACGATATCTAAATTCGCAGACTCATCTGCTAGTTTGAAAACACAAATGTAATCTTACTCTCCTTAAAACCTACCTTACAATAACATGATATGGGTGTCTGTTTTCTTTTTTCGTTACTAGAAGATTGTCTATAAAATAAAAATATTTTTAACTCTCAAAAGTTTTGCTACGTTGAGGAGATTAAAATTATTGTTCTTACTCTAATAACGAAAAAAAAAATCATAGAAATCTTAAAAAAACACTAAGTTAATAAGTATACTTAGGATGTATAAAAAAAGCTTAATAGAGCAACTGAAAAATTACTCTGATTCAGGTGGGAGCAAACTACAGTAATGTGTTCGATATATGGCCATATCTTCACCCTTTGAGAATGAGTATGTGTAATGGATGCAAAAAATTATTAAACTTATTTATATTTCATTGCATTTTTTACGAAATTTTTAAAGACTTGTAAAATAAGAGAAAAATCTTATGCTGCATTAGAAAACCAGCTTCCTGCTCCCTCTTTACGTTTGTCTGACTCGATTGTATTTCCTGCTCCTTCCCCCTTTTCTAGATCAGAGCCCGTATGAGCATATTTCACACATTTTTCAAAAAATTTTAAAGACCTCTAAAGCGGAGGGGAAAATGTTATACTTCAATGCAAAGCCAGTCTCTTGTCTTCCCCCCTTTTTTTTACCTTTTTCGGCTCCGTTGAGTCACTTGCACTCGCTCCCCCCCATTTTTTTCCATCCTTATTATATTTTTTCAGATCCTGGCTTGAATGATACTGATATGATATCTCGTGATTTATATGTGTACACTGCAAAATTAATTAAGAAAACTATAAAACAAAGGTGTTTCTATTTCATTAAAAAAAATGATTTCCTAATTTTTTTTTCCAAAATATGTTTTTAAGGAGGGGGAAGGGGCTCAAAAAATAAGTATCGCGAGAAGGCCCAGTCACCTTGCTACGTCACTGTTAGGAACGCTGTCACTGAGTTAAGACACCATTATAACGGAATACGAAATACTATCAAGGATTTAGAAACCATTGCGCGGAATATGCATTAAAAAGATTTTAAGTCAGGATGTATCATTTGCTTAGTCAAAAACCTTTCACGGATATTTAGTTCATGGTGTAGTCTTTCATCTCGAACAATTGTATTTAATTTTAACAATAAACAACGTAGGTAAAGCAAAATAACACGGAATTAGGTAACCTTGCCTCCAATTCCTTTACACTGCCAAGCATTGTTTTAGTTGTGATTGATGCAGTGGTCAAACAAACTCTAAAGTTTGATGAGCATAGTCAGTATGCTTTGTATACACTTGAAAGTATGCTTTGTATATTTTGAACAGTATATAGTTAATGATAGGGCATGTCCTTGTACTGGAAGTCCTAGAAAATCTAGGAGTAGGATTCTTTGTCCGAAGTGTTGCGAATTATTAGAAAACCAAAGTCGGCAATCCAATGAAGCTTTTTGCAAAATTTAATTACCAGAATTAACGTCCAAGAGCAAAAAGGAAGTTCTATAATACGTTGTTTTTAATAACGCTCTAGATAGCCATTGCAAACTACCGTTCAAATGGAATTAGCGAAAAATAAAGCAAGATTAGAAATAGTTCGCCTTACGTAATAACGTGGAAAGATGATACTATGTGGCACACAAAAACCATAATATTGACCAGTGGTTCTCAACCTTGTATGCTTCACTTACCCCCTGTAAATGTGTATATAACTGGCGTACAGTCGGTCAAAAAAGTATCCGAACACTGTGGTTGATTACAGAATTCAGAAAAAATATCTGGCAACGATTTTTTTAGAAATTATTGATCTGGCAACCTTCGTGTCACGTGATACGAAGGTTGCCAGATCACTAATTTCTAAAAAGTCGTTGCCAGATATTTTTTCTGAATTCTGTAATCAACCACAATGTTCGGATACTTTTTTGACCGACTGTACCTCTTGCATAGAAAGATAAAACTATAGTTATAGTATAACAATGGGAATAACGTAAAACATATATACAGGGTGTCCCTGAATTCATGGCCCAAACGAGAGGGGATGGTAGTACACACCGAACTCACCAATATTTGTCATGGAATATGCGGCCGCAAATGCAGCCCAGTGCTGGTAGTGGGCGCAGACAAGGCGGCATGGCTTAAAAGCGCTGGATCGGCCAAACCCCAGCATTCTCAGCCGCCGATGTGCGCGGCAAGCCCGGTGTTTACAAGCAGGTACGCCGATCACTACTCCGCCATTGTGCCGCCTGTATCAACGTTGGTGGGCGGACATTTGAGCATTTGTTGTAATGATCTCCAATAAATGTCACACTGGAAACCTCTGTGTCTGTCCTTCATTTCTGACTCCTCACTGCGTTTGCGGCCGCATATTCTATGGCGAATATTGGTGGGTTCGGTGTGTACTACCATCCCTTCACATTTGGGCCATGAATTCAGGGACACCCTGTATATATAACATATATCTAGCAACTTTTGAGCTCTCACGGCGTACCCCAAAAAATTTTACCGCGTACCCCACATTGAGAACCCCTACTTTAACTACCACAGGCCTTGGAAAACGAAGTACCTCAGAATACCAAACCGGCCAAGTTTTGAAATGGACTCTTCCTAGTTTGTCGTTCCCCGTTCCTTCACCCGAAGGGAGAACGGAGTTAAGCGCAGCAGAGCTCCCCTCCACTCCGTAAATTGCCTCTCATTAGGCTGAGCATCCCTTCACCTCGAAACCCATATGGTCATGAGCTACATACACCCATTGAACACGAGATATCAGACTCCTGTGACTTTTGCTCTTAACTCCTTTCCAAAAACAGTTTTTAAAACGCATGCATGTTTGTCGATTTTTGAAAAGTTTTTTCATTATTATTTTTTAATAATAACTTTTAAAAGCTTTTTAAATTTGATTTTCTACTTAAAAACTGGCATAAGATTGTAATTATTTGGATTACATCTTTTTACATAAAATAGATGTCATAATTAGATATTTTTCAAAGAAAAATGTTTCCATTTTTTGGATTCTGATGTCAGTTTTCTAACACCCAGCAAAGAGAAAGCTGTTATTAATAGTCGAATGTATGATGAAAAAAATTATAAGAAAGATTATTAAAATAGAAGACCAAAAATAGAAAGCAGTAAGAGTGCTGAATTGATTTTTAAAGAATAGATTTTAATACAATTGTAGAGAGTACTCTAACATAAGAATCAAAAATGATTTTGTGAGAAAGGTTTGCATCTGAGATAAAAGTAAACGAAGTGGATATTGCAAAAGATATCCGAGGAAGCAAAGACTAGATAAAATGAGAAATAAAGAAACTAAAGTAATCAGAGATTACATAAAAATATTGGAGGTGTAAAATGTATTATCAAAATGAGAAAGACTTATGAATATGATAGATAAAGGAAGATGGCTCAATTTAATATGGAAATGAGAACCCGCTGGAAGAAGACGGTGAAAGAGATGGAAAAATGGTATGAAAAAAAGAATGCTGAAAAGAGGACTTCAAGACCAAGATGGCAAAGATAAAAATAAGTGGATAGAGAGAGATGACTGGGACCACACAGCTTAAACTTGGGAGGGTGAAAAGAATAAAATTTTGTATCATTATAAGTTTTATAGGATACATTATTAAGTAATTGAGTAAGTGATTCAATTCAGCAAATGATTAAATCAAAAGTAGTCTGTTTTATTTTACATTTCAGATCATCAGTAATGTGCCTAAAAAAGTCTTATGGGTGGAGGGTTACATACTAGAGTCCAAGGACAAGATCTAGGGAGGGGGGCATCTCCTATTCCTTTTCAGAATCCTAGTAAGGGTAATAGAAATAAATATTACTAAACTTATTTTGTTTCATGGATTTTTCAAAAAAAATTAAAAAAATTTATAAAACGAAGGGAAAATGATACATTGTATTGGAAATACAGCCTCTTGCCCCCCCCCCCCCTTTCCATTTTTTCTGCTCGATTGTGTTTCTTGTCTCCCTCTCTTCTCGATTTTTTTTCAGATCCGGGCCTACTCGTGTCTATTAGGGTGAGGGGATGGAATGATGCTTGAGTTAATATATTCCGTCTGAGCGGCTCTGTTTTTTGCACAATGGGCTAAATGTCCTGGTTACAGCAAAGACCCACTGTACAGCTGTTAGGAGAAAGATGGAAGCCTGCCTCAATCTTACTGTTTTAATGGCACAGGCTATAGTTATCCTGCACACAAGGTTAAAATTTTACTTCCCATTTAACTGACGTCGGCCTTCCCAATCCCCTCAGTGTCATCTTTTCTCCCCGAGGATTATTATCTATATACCCTCGTCAAACAGCTGCTTGTCACAGAAGTCTGACAGGAATCTTTCAGTTTAATACGCCATAGTAGAAGGGATTTGTGAGGATGACTGGTCCTCAGCAGAAGAATAACACAAACATCCATGCCTTATCCGTGGCTCTAAACCTAGGTCCCTTTGATCAGTAGACAAACATGCTAATAAATAATAATAAATTTTTTTAGTTTTTTTTAATCTACTTTTAGTGTTCCAAATGTAACTCTATCTATTTTTAGTTCCAAATACAAATGTTTTGGATTTCAAAGCAGGTAGAGAAGTCTGAGATATGAATAACAAGACCAAGATTGCAAAGATAAATATAAGTGGAGAGAGAGAGTTGATCTGGACCACACAACCTGAACTTGGGAGGGTGAAAAGAATGGAATTGTGTATCATTATTTATGAATTACATTGGAAAGTAATTCAGTAAGTGATTCAATTAAGCAAGTGACTAAAGCAGAGAGGAGGGAAAAGGACAAGAGCATGGCCCATGCCTAAAGCCAGTAACCATGGCAGAGTGTGTGTGTGGGGGGGGGGGGAAGAGTCAGCGTGTACCAACCTAAGACCAGGGATCACGGAAAACAGAATGGGTGGATAACAATAGAAATTTGTGCGCACAAAACAATACAATATTCCGGGCCCCCTTGGTACGTCCCTGTCTCTCTCGTTACACATGAAGCGAGTCAAAAGTTGTTGATATCTCCATCTTCTAACCACATCATTATTTGCTTAGTCTTCAGCTTCTAGAACCGACACTTCAGCTTCTAGAATAGTAGTCAACAGGAGATATTTTCTCGTTGTCGCATTACAGCGCGACAACAAATGAGCTGCAGCAGCATTAAGAGGAAAACGAATAAGCTTTTAAGATAAAATCAAATAGAAAAAGAAATTCAGATAACAAAAGCTTCTATTTTTTCTTTTGATCCATAATTCAATCCCCTCATCAAATAGGTACGTACTGTGTCGGCCAATACACTTAATAATACGGCGTTGGTTGAAGTAAATGTTTTAATAATTAAATAACAAATGCTATAAATTTGAATCCGAAAACACCGTCCGGCCACCGAAGTTAGGCAGCTTTGGGCGCGTTTGGTACCTGGGAGGGTGACCACTTGGGAACACTGCGTGCAGTAGGGAAAAAATCTGCTGAGGGCCCGCCATCCTCACAGATCCCTCTATTATGGCGTATTTAACTGACAGGCTCCTGTCAGACCTCTGTGGCAAGCTGCTGCTTGAGGAGGTATTTATTTTTATTTTATTTATTAATGCGCTTATTGTAAATTGTTCATTTGATGGCGACCTTGTATCGTAAATAAAAAGTATCATTAATTTCTTTTGTTATTTCAATTATCAAGTAGCCTCACTTGAGAACCGCTGATCTAGAATAAAAGACGTTAAGTTTCTTGCTATCTTTTCACAAAAGAATTATTTTTTATTTTATAATTTGTTTATTGCAGAGCTCTAAACATGCCAGTCGTACAGTATAGGAACTAAATACCCCAACTTTGCTGTTAGGAAAATAAAATACCCCCTCCCACCCACCCGAAATTTTAGGATGATTATGTAATAATAGATAAAAATTGAACTTATAAAATTTAACTGTTCTGTGTATTAATTTGTTTTCAAACCATTTATTTTTATATTACGTGAAATTATATGTTTTATAGGAATTAAAATTATGCATCTATATATTTTTTCAGTTCCACCAATTTTTAATAGTTTTGCAAACCATTCTTCCGGTAAATATTCTGCTATGAATTCTTTTCTAAAAATTAAATATTCCCTCAAGCAGTTGTAGTTGCCCTCAAGCAGATTACGAGCCTGCCGGGCTATCGACTAAACCACCCGCCTCTCTCGCCGAAGAAACAATGGATATGCATATGTTATCGTATGTCAATAATAAAATTATTATCTAATATCTGAATATTTCAATTATTTTTATTTCAACACAAATTGAAAAAAAAGAAGAATTTTTTTCCCGATAATTATTCATCTAATGGAGTTATTTTTAACCTGAAAAAAGTCGTACCCTATGTATAGATGTGTCTTTCTGCTGCGGTCTCGCCTTCCTCACAAATTTTGTCTATAGCGTATTATACTGACAGGTTCCTGTCAGACTTCTCTGAGAAGGAGATGTTTGAGAGATAATTTATTTTTATTTTCATTTCATTCCATAAACTGTTTATTTTCCTAAGAAACCGAATTCAGTTTCGTAAATTGAAACAGATATTTGCTCTCAGTGAAAAATTTTAGAGTCGAAAAGCCATTTTACTGACTGCATCTTATCTCTAGAAACTACCCTTCAGATTGTCACTAGAAAGCAACCAGTTGATGAGAATGTGACCTTCAGCTGCGGGAAACAATTGAGGTGCGACTTTGGCTGGCATTGTGCATGGAGCGAATATCTGTGCTTTGCAGTGGTCAGCAGCATGCATATTACCATTCTCTGTAACCCACCCTAACCTGCAGGGTATTGCAGCAGTAAGCGGGGAGAGCCATATTCTAGGGCATGCAATAAAACAGAACAAAAGGCTTAACGCCCATGTTTACTTTCATTCGGCAGCCAACGCTGCAAACTAAGCAAGTCGAAAAGAAACAAAAAAATAAACAAATAAAATGAAATCAAACTTCTTTCAAAAATACATTTGCTAAGCAGAAAACAGTACATAAAATTTAAAGCAATATCAGAACTATGAACTTTGAGTTTTTGAAAGAAACAATTTCTAGTGAACTTTTATTTCGTCAAGAGTGAATTATGCTTTGAATAATTCCGTGATCAAACGGAAAAGTCGGCAATGAAATTATAAAGTGCTATCAATAGGTGTCGGCAGAGGGAGCTGGAAGGGAGGAGAGAGCAATTACCCCTCTCCTGGTAAAATTGATCGAAAAATAAATTAATGATAAATAACACAAGTTTACTAAATAGTAATATTATTTTCTTACAACATGTAGTATTGATTTTTCCCTTTACGTTTCCTATGTTTTCGGAAGCATATCATTTATATTTATTAATATAAGAAAGCATTTGTACATATATTTTTAAAAAATAAGTATCCCATTTTTTCCGTTCTATTTTCAGACATCCTCATTTGCCTTGTTTTGTGATATAGGCATGATTACTGTCTCCGCAACTGTTCTGATTAATGAAAGACTTGAGTCAAATATTTATATTTTGAAAAATTGATTTGCTTTCCCGTTCTCTGAAAGAAAAAAAAGTTTTACTCCACTCTGTAATAATTTTGCCCCCCTCCCCATAAAAAATTACACCGGAGCCATGCAAAAAAAACTGTTGCTGTAGCTTTATCTGTAGCTTTAAAGATTAACATGATTAGATTCGAAAAATGAGATTTAATAAGCAGTTTCTAATTCTTATATTTTTCTGGTATCTGTAATTAACATTGGGTAGAGAAATCAAACTCTGGTGGAGGAGGGAGATTTAAATCAAAATAAACAAATATTTTTTCTGCATTGAATTCAATCTTCCATTCCGCCAAAAGTAAACTATGCTGCTTCAGCAAGAATATTTCCGAACTAACTGCGAGGTCAAATTATATAAAAATAAATAAATATTCCCCTCAAGCAGCTGCTTGCCACAGAGGTCTGACAGGAACCTGCCAATGAGGAGGGCGAGACCTCAGCGGGGAAACAACACAAACATGCCTTACCCGGGGCTCGAACCCAAGTCACTTTGATAAGTAGCCAAGAAACATATTAATAAATTGCATGCCGAGATGTGCTGCTGAAAAATGGTTCAGGAATTCATCAGATGGTGGTTGCTTTACAACTTCAGTATTTTTTACCAGCTGCCTAAAGTAAATGAAGATCAGTATTGCATTTATTGTTTTTGCGAAGAATGTTTTGTACTATAGTTTTCGGAAGTTAAGCGGAATGACGCTAGTCTTAGGAATTTATGCCTTTGGACATAAATCATGAACACTTAACTATTTACAACACAATTACATTTCTTGAAATATTCCTTATCACTTGTGACAAATACGCTATTCAAACGGAAAAAAAATCGGACTAGTTTTAGAGGCAAAAGTTTCAAAAAATAATTGAAAAAATACGAATAAGTCATCTGATTCCAATTTTACTAAAAGAGGCAATATGTACAAAAGTTTTGCAGCGTAAAAAAAAAAAGATAATCCTGGTTTCTTAGGCAAAAATTTAAGAAAGTTCACAGTGGTATTCTCAAAAATATTAGGGGCGGGGGTGGCTCAGTCGGTAGCGCGCCAGGCTCGTAATCTGTAGTTCCCAGGTTCGAGTCCCAGCTGGGTCAGCGTTGAGATTTATCTCCGCAAAATTCCCCGCCCTGCCCACGGTCAGTAGGGGACACCGATGGGCTTGGAAAGGCCGCCGTCCGTCGGATGGGACGTTAAGCCGTGGCCCCGTGTGCGGGAGAGCCATACCCTGTGCACGTTAAAGAACACGCTGGATGGCCTTGACGGGAGGCTACCATCTGTCTCCCAACAGCTGTTCCAGTGGGTCCCCTTCCCCAACCTTCTCTGAGCCTTCGGGGTCCATGTGACCTGGCCATTTAGCCCATGGTGTGCAAAAAAGTGCCGCTCAGAGGTAAAACAACCCAACACAACAAAAATATTAAGAAAGTTCATACTACAAAACTATTTAAAATTTCGTGGTGTATTACAGAATGGATTACAGGTATTATAAAGAAAATGTAGTTTTGAGCCTAGTTATAAAAGGAAAAGTAGCTCCACTTTGTGATCTGTCTGCCTGTGTGTGCATATTGTTTTCGTATTTTGAAACATTATTAAAAATTCTTTTTGATTAGATAGGTATTGATGAAATATTGCAATCGCACTTTCATCGAATATTTCAATAACGTCCTATAATGGTGGAAAAAGTGTGAAAATGCCACAATATTTAACAAACATTGCCAACAATATGTTTATGATAGAAGTTTGAAATTTGCATGATAGGTTATGGTGGTTACATAGTTTACATTGGCAGCAATGATTGGCTTCGTGCTTCCAAAATATAGCTCGGAAAATGCAATTTTTTGCTTAATGAGAAACTCCATTTGTGTGGTAAAGTTACTAATAAAATATTAATGCCTGCATTTTTCCAATCATCCATTACATCAAATTTCTAATATGAGAGGAATGTAAAGATCGAAAATATGAACTTCATTCTTTTTGAAAACGAGTATCCCTTTTTCAACAGAGGCGATATGTATTCTTCTAGTTGCTAATTGTGTTCCATTTCCTTCTCTCGTAAGTTACATGGAAAAATTACGAAAATTATCGATCTAAATATTTTTTATTATCAGAATGTCGAAGTGTATTTTTCTTCTTATTTGGGAAGGGGGGGGGGGGCAATGTTGCTTCTCTGTAAATGTTACTAGCAATCAACTAAGCTATTTAGTTGAAATTTATATCGAAGTATATTTTGAGCTGAATAATATCCTTTTATGGGCTTTATGGCAAACTTACTGGAAACTGTGAGAAGGGGGGGGGGGAGGATATTTCTAGGGTTGGGTTGGGTTGTTTTACCTCTGAGCGGCACTTTTTTGCACACCATGGGCTAAATGGCCAGGTCACATGGACCCCGAAGGCTCAGAGAAGGTTGGGGGAGGAGACCCACTGGAACAGCTGTTGGGAGACAGATGGTAGCCTCCCGTCAAGGCCATCCAGCGTGTTCTTTAACGTTCACAGGGTATGGCTCTCCCGCACACGGGGCCACGGCTTAACGTCCCATCCGACGGACGGCGGCCTTTCCAAACCCATCGGTGTCCCCTACTGAGGATATTTCTAGCGTGTCAAGTATGGCATGTTACGTTGGTAGTGAATTTATAATTTCCTGTCTTAAATTTCCAGACACATTTCTCATTAATTATGAGTGTATTCCTTCAAAACCTTAAAGAATACAATGCTCATTGTAAAAACTTGAGTAACATGGAAATTAGTGCCTAAAAGTAGTGTTTGGTGACAAAGGTGACTGTTTGGCTTAGTTGATAGTGTTGGAAGTCTCTACTCTATAGTTTCCAGGTTCGAGTCCCAAATATAGCAGCGTTGAGACTTATTTCCATTAAATCCAAAGCATTCATTTGGTGAGAAAGCAGAACCGATGGGCTTGGAACGATGAATTCCTACGGTTGCGACGAAACGCCGTGGTCCGTGTGGAGGAAAACCACACTCTGTCCACATTTATTGATGGCCTTGAAGGGAGGTTTCCATCTGTCTCTTAACAACTGCCCAAAGAGTCTTCTTTATCCTACCCATGTATGAGCCTTTGAGGTCCTTATTACTTGGCATTTAGCTAATTGTGTGCACAAGAGTACGACTGAGCGGTAAATAACTCAACTAAAGGTATCTGCTGTAGAGTGATTTTATAAAATGGATTTTAAAATAACACTTCTGCTAAGATTTTCAACCAATATTGCTCTTTTTTCGAACCGTAATCCCAAGCTCCTGTACGGTCCAAATCATCTGTTGGTCCGAATTATCACTGTTAAAAAGTACAAAATTTGGAAAAGGATAAATTTTGTTCTCTTTGAAAAGGAACATCCTACATTCTCCAGAGGCGATATATGTTCCTCCAGTGTTTTGACAGAAATTATTCTTTCCGGAAAGGGCAGCGTATGATTTTTCTCATCTTGGAAGCGATCTTTCAAAACGTATTTTTCCACAGTATGTGTACGGTACAGTCGCTCAAAAAAGTATCCGAACACTACGGTTGATTACAGAATTCAGAAAAAATATCTGGCAATGATTTTTTTTAGAAATTAGTGATTTGGCAACCTTCGTGTACAGTACACGAAGGTTGCCAGATCACTAATTTCTAAAAAAAGTCATTGCCAGATATTTTTTCTGAATTCTGTAATCAACCGTAGTGTTCGGATACTTTTTTGAGCGACTGTACATGAAAATCAATATGGTCCCCTTTCAGCTCTCCCCAGAACTACCAAGGCTGTAACAACGGTGAGGCAAGTAAAGCATTAGCCTCGGGCGCACAAGATGAGGGGCGCATAAAAATACAAAATGAGGGGTTCAGAAAAATACAAGATGAGGAGGCTCAGAAAAAGACTGCTGTGAAACTATATAGCGGTGCAATTTCTATTCTTGCCTCTGGCACAAATATAGCTAGTTACGGCTCTACCCCCCCCCCCCCCCCCCCCCACACACACACACACAGCATGGGGTGTCTGTGTGTGTGTGTGTGTGGAGGGAACAGGTTGACCCATTTGACAGAGCTCTCCAGACTCATAATTTCATTTTCCCAATTTCTACTCCCAAATGCGATTGCACTCAGATTTTCTTCCGTTAACCCCCGTGAGAAGGGGGTCATCGTTGCGCTTCTGAAGATTGCCGTCCGTCAGATGGGACATTAACCTGTGGGTAAAACGCAATACCCTGTATAAGTAAAAGAATTCACTGAATTCTCTTGACGGGAGATTAGCATCTGTCTCCTACTAATAGCTGCCCAGTGTATCTCCTACACCAACTTTCTTTAAGCCCTTTTGACTTGGCCATTTAGCCTTTTGTGTGGAAAAGGGTGCAGTTTAGAGGTTAAACCTAAGACTTAACCACCCCAAAATAACTTTGTCTCTTTACTATTTACTTGGTTCCTAATCAGAGAGCTAATAACCAACGGGACGTGGATTCGAATCCCCGATGAGGCATGGATCTTTCTTTTTCTGTGTTGTCTTTCTACTGATGTTTCGCCTTCATCCCAGTTCTTCTCCATAGTGTATTATGCGTACTAACAGGCTTCTCTCACATCTCTGTGACAGGCTGCTCTAATAATTTAATATTTTATTTATTTTAGAGTGCTATATATAATACTAACTACCTAAGCTTTATGAGAGAATTTTCTTGGAGCACGTTTTCGGCATGTTCGCACAAAACTTATGTTGTATATAGCATATTTCTATAGGCTTTGGTTAGTATTGAAAAAAAAGTGGATTGGTGAAGGAAAAGTGGGTTGGAACTTTTCGGAATGTCGCCATTTGCAGTAATATATCCATTGCCGATTTAGATAGAGCATTTCATGATGTGAAAGGAAAGCATATTCGTAGGTAATGTAAAATTTTAGTGTATAGTGTTTCATTGAAGATAAATTAGTCATCATAACAAGTGACTCTTTAATTCTATATTTTCCACATAATTCACTCAATATTTAAAGGGTTATAGAAATTTAAATATTTAACAAGCTCATTGTATCAGAAATCTATTCCAGAAGTACTTTAAAACTATATAATAATTTTATATAGGTCTGATCTAGAAAAAAAAATATGGGAAGGTCAATTAACTGGATCGAACCGGAAAAGAAATAAAAGATGGAAAAATAACTGAATTGGTGTTTCAGTATAAAATTGCTACTCCGTTGCAGTGGTCTTAAAATTCTTTTGAAAAATCGTGTTACATATTTGTTTCATATTATTTTCATCTCCAATCCGGTTACTAACATTCTGAAGACGGGGGAACGAGGGACATGCCCTCCCCTCCACCCCAATAATAAATGAAAATGAATGAAAAATAATATGAAACAAATATGTAACCAATTTTGTCAAATAATTGTTTATTTTGGAAGTTTGTATAAATAATTATTGCTCTGTTAGTAAAGATTATATAAGTTCCTTACGCATTGTTTCTGTTAAATATTCCAGCATATGCAACTCCTTAAATAATAAGAGATTATTATTGAAATTTAAGAATTAGCTCCATTAAATGTGGATCTTCATTTTTTTTGTTGTAACATTTTACCATAAAATCTTATATTTTAAATTAGAAAGCTTCAAAAATGTTAGCATTCTGTTAATAAAATGTGGAAATTCTTTTATATTGTTGTCTAAGCATTATATCTATACGTAGGTACTGAACAGAAAAAACGTTTCATGTTATTTGAACATGGAGTCATATTCAGATATCAGTAACTTCTTAAGTAATATTAATATGGACAAAATATGACTATAGTTATACTTGAGGTCTCTATCAAATCTCTTTAAATGTTGAATTATTCACAAATAATTGTTCAGTATCCAAATAATTTTGTAAGCTGGAAAATGTACTCAATTAAAACTTGAAAAATTAATTCAACATATTAAAATGAAAAACAAACATTCTGTAAACTTTAATAAAATGTGTATTTTAGCTGCATATGTAACGATTGAACAATACATGAATTTTGAATGATTTTTGGTTAACGAGGTAAGTTAATGTTAAATATTCCAGATTCTATAACTCACTGAATATTAAAAATATCAAAAGTAGGTATTTAGGCAGACCGCAGTCAGATCTTCAAAAGTGATTGTCAATAATCACATTTTTCCATAAAAAACTCTTTTAATAAATTGTAGAGTTGTGAATTTGATTCCCTCTTGATCAAACCTTTAACAATTTCAACTGTTTCTACTTTCTGTTGAGAACCTATCAATGCATGAATATATTATTCGGTCCTAAGACGTTTTTCTCTTCCCTTCAAATCCGAAAAAATTATTCCATGTTTCCTTTGCTCTTTGCCGAAATGTAAGTTTCAATAAAGCAATAAACAACCCACATTCTGCAGTCGACTATTAGAGTCCCCCTGTTGCCTGGAGGGATGCAGGCAGTTAGGCAATTAGACGTTAATTGATGGTCGTTTGAACCCTCTGAGCGGGAGAGGCACAAAGAGGGGAGGGAGAGTTCACCCGTTCAACCTACCTTCTCCCCGGCCGACGGGCCGGTATGGTAACGAAAGGGATTCGGCCGGAACGGCCGGTATGGTAGCGAAAGGGTTAAGGATTTTTCAATGTGAAATAAATGTTACTTTACCTGAATACTTCTGATTCCGCTGTATTCGCAGATTTAAGCCTCATTAAGAAAGCAAAAATCCACCCAAAAGTGCGTTTCTTAATAAAATTATAAAAAATAAATAAATTTATTAACTTTCGTTAAAGTTGATACTTAGATGTAAGTAAAAACTCTTAAAAAGCTATTGTTAAAAGCAAATTAATATATACCAAAATTCGTTTCCTAAATATTAATCGTTCAATATTTTTTCGTCGTAGAATTTGGGAGTTTGAGTTCTCTCTGAATATATGTCTGTTTAGTACCTAAGATATTTTAAATGACTAGGGAAATCAATCCAATTTTTTAAATTCATCCAAATATTTCTTACCTTAGAAGGAATTCTCATTACTGCTACTCTACTAGAGGCCATTCAGAAAGAAGATTAAATGGGTGCCCCTCGCAGCAGTGTCCCAAAATAGAGAAACGCAAATGAAAAATTAAATTTTTCCAATAAGAAGGAAAAAGAAACCATTTTTTTATCATACACTTTTGTACGTTTAACGTAATTTTTTGTACGTAAAATGGGTTGACAAATCAAAGCTCAAATCAACTTCTCGGTTGACAGAGCATTAAGCTGTAAAGGAAATCGTTAGCTGCGCCATTATCGAAAAAACCACTTTGTAAATGAGAAGAATGTTATGTTGCTGAAGATAACTCATGAATAATTAGCTGAAAAAAAATGTAGTTTTGTCGAGAACGAGATACGAGTCCATGACCTCGTGATAGCATGACAGGTGTTCTGACTACTGAGCTACCGCAACTAACTCATTTCCGAGTTAAATGTGAATATAAACGTTCCCAAATGTACTCATTCTTGGCGATATGTGTCATCGGGAACGAACAGTGAATGCTGCCATATGGTGTTGAAATAATATAATGAAACACGCTCTCATCAATGCGCAAATTATTCATGAGAGTTTCTTGTTTACAGGACATTTCCTGTACTTCTCAAATATTGAATCTTGCATTGATAATGCCGAAAGTGACTATTTTATTTCACTCTGGACACTGAATGGTTAAAGTAACTAGGTTGAAATTTTGTATATTGGCATATCACAATGGTGGACAAAAGTATAGCGTATAAAGATATTAATAAAATATATCAATATCTCGATTTTCAGCAATATTTTTTCAGTATTTAACGAGTTATGGAAGTTTGAATATTTAAGAATGAAAATGCTAGTACTAAGAAATTAAGCAAAATTGAAGAATACTGAAAGATTAATTTACACAAGCTTCTAAAATGTACACTTATTTTGCATAACTAAATTCCTTAAGTAATATTACTTATTAAATCTTAGGTCTGGGAAAATTTGTATGATTGACATTTCTATTATTAAACATTCAGGCTTCCATAACTCATTAAATACTGAACGAATATTGTTGAAAATCGAGATATTCATATATTTAATTGAGACCTCTGTCTGCTATCACATTTTTCAAAACAAAAAAAATTATCTTAGAAGTTATAGAGCTTCAACTCATCTCTGCGGCTGAATCTAGCCTCAAGTGGTTTTCCTATGTGTGAGTTGATGGCTTTGGTTATTAAGTTGATGTTCATTTTCTGGAGTAAATATGTGGGAGTCGTGTAGAGTAGTACTGGGACATAGTCTTGTTCAAGGCTGAAATCACATATGTCGTTGTCAGATATATCAGATTGTTTTCGGGACCTTTTTCTATTTTTTACAACAGTCCAGGTGTCGTCTGTGCCTTGTGCTGCTGGAAGTTCAGTTGTGTCCATTTGTGCAGTGTTTTGGGGCTGTGAGGTAGGGTTGGGTTGGGTGTTTTACCTCTGAGCGGCACTTTTTTGCACACAGTGGGCTAAATGGTCAGGTCACATAGACCCCGAAGGCTCAGAGAAGGTTGGGGGAGGGGACCCACTGGAATAGCTGTTGGGAGACAGATGGTAGCCTCCCGTCAAGGCCATCCAGCGTGTTCTTTAACGTGCACAGGGTATGGCTCTCCTGCACACGGAGCCACGGCTTAACGTCCCATCCGACGGACGGCGGCCTTTCGAAGCCCATCGGTGTCCCCTACTGACCGTGGGCAGGGCTGGGAATTTTGCGTAGATAAATCTCAACGCTGACCCAGCTGCGACTCGAACCTGGGAACTACAGATTACGAGCCTGACGCGCTACCGACTGAGCCACCCCCGCCCCTGTGAGGTACGGAGGGGTACGTGGATGGGGCTAATAGAGGCATGGGTATTGGGCATTGAGAGTAAATTTGACATGTTGGGGACTGAAAAGCATCTTCTTGACGATTTTAAGGATGAAGAAAAAAGTATTGCCAGATCGCTAGCACTGTCACTAGCACCAGCTCCCTTCCCTGCAGACATACAGATCTGTGGCTGCTGCTGGGATGACAAGTGATGACAGCTCCTTCCTGAGGCTTGGGAGTCAATTCTTGGGTCCTTTGGCTTGGTGGAGTGGTTTCTAGGCTCCCTGGGCGATTAGACTTGCATTCTGGAGACTTTAAAGCAAGAAATAGTCTTAAAAAAGACTTTTAAAAACCGGAAATATCAAAGTGACAGCTACTTCCTTTGACAGTTGGCGCCGATCCCTAGAGGCTGGCCATTTCGGTGATTCACTGCCATTGGTTGATTGAATCACATGGTTTATGGGCGCCATATTTTGTCGTACAGTGAGACGAAAGCCTATGTCTTAGTGTGTGTACCAAATTAAAACTTATCAGTTGTTATAGTTTTATATATTTCTACCACTTTTTTTGTCTATAAAAGCTGTCATATTTTATGAATACCTCACTGCGCTCCATTTAGGTGTAAAAATTTCACTCAAAAAAAAAATTAATGACTATTTTATCCGAGAACTCCATCAGAAGATGACAAACGGCTGCAGAAATGAAACGAGCTAACTGAAAACCAACAAAATATTTCTTTTAAGGTTCGTTTGGAAAACGAGCTAATGTGTTCCACTTTATCGTTTGCCTATGCCAATATTTGTTCATCGGTCTATCCGTCTCTCTGTTAACTATTATCTGTCCATCTGTCTTTCCACCTGTCTGTCCGTTTATAGACAATCAATTTTTTTTACTTTTAGAACTAAATGAAAAATTCTTTTTCGGTTGGATAGATGTCGAACAAATATTGTGATTGGCATTTTTCAAAATTTTCAATAGCTTTAATAGCGCCCTCTAGCGATGGAAAAAGATGGAAAATGCTAAAATTTGTAAACGATTATTGCAAACAAACTATTTACAATGGAAATCTGAAATTTTGGTAGTAGAGTGTTATGTCAGAAGGTTTACAATGGCAACAAGATTTGCCGTCTTAGCCAAAAGAGGGGGACGAAAATGAAATTTTTTTAAGAGATAAACGAAACTATATATATGTTACCGCTAAAGTGCAGAACTCAGTTATTCTACAGATTATCTAGGTATTGTGCAGATTAACTAGGGTGATCCGTTAACGTGCGGAAAATTGTTTTATTTCTCAATTTACCTAGGTAATCTGCAAATTACCTGGATAATCTGCACATTACCTACTAGGCACTCGTTAAAGTGAAAATAAGATCTTTGCTGGAACAACAGGAACGTTTCTGTACGCTTAAATTAACATAATGTTATTTATCTAGTGTCCGAGAGTAGAGTTGAAACCAGGGTCATCCCTCTGTCAACATGAATCAGTCGTCCAAATTATAAAAAACGCCCCCAAAATGAGCAGGCCAAGTGAGAACGAATCATTTTAGTGATTCGTTATCAAGAATGAATCACTTTACCGATTCGTTTTCACTTGGCCTCCGCTCATCCGGGGCGTTTTTTATAATGCGGACGAGTGAATCACGTGACACGAAGATTCATATTCAAGAGATTCACCACTATGAGAGAAACAAACTTTTGAACTTTAACGATACGGAAGCCGTTAATGTGCACATTACCTAGGTAAAATGCGGAAAACTCTTGATTCCGCACGTTAACGGAGCAAATCAGTTAATCTGCAGATTAGCTAGGTAATGTGCACATTAACGGCTTTCGAGCTTTAGCGGTAACATATATATTTATATATTTGTTTTGCAGGCACTAACAAAAGATTAATGATTTAAACAATATTTGATAATCTCAGCGTTACCTGTAGACGTTTAAACGTCTATAAATAAATAAACGTTTTTTGTGAAAAAAGTCGGCGTTAGTTCAACAGGTTAGAATACTGTGATATGTTTCTGGAGAGATGCGGGTTCGAATCCCGTATATCAGCGAAATTTTTTTCCACAAAAATATTAATATTTGCATTTTTCGAATCGCCATCAGTGGAATTTCCAGTGTTAGAGAGGGCCAAAGGTGGTATATAGAAACTAGAAAGGAGACCTCTAGCGGCAGAAAAAAAGCTGGAAAATACCAAATCTTTAAATAAACATTGCAAACCATCTATTTTTGCCAGAAACTTAAATTTTTGGTCGTAGAGTGTAATGGTCAAGTGGTTTACCCTAATAGTAATGATTTGTCCCTTTGGTGAAATGCAACTTTTCTGCTTTAAGAGATAAATGAAAATCTTTTTTTGCACATTACAGGTACTAATAAAATATTGATAGTTTATTTTCTCAATTATAGAGTAGTTTGAATTTCCACTGTCAGAGGGTACTGAAAGTGTAAAATAACTAAAAGAACGCATATCGCCTCTGGCGCATATGAGAATCTCATTTTCAAAGAGAGATCTCTTCGTTTGCCTACATTTCACTTCTTAAAAGTTTTTTTCAAAGAGAAAGTTCTTCCTTTGCCTACTTTTTCACTCCTTAAAAGTTTTAATTATGGATGTTCGTTTTTACTTCTGCTGAGGTCCTGCCATCCTCATTGACCTTCTGCTACGGCGTATAAATTGACAGGCTCCTGTCAGACCTCTGTACAAGCAACTTCTTGAGGGATTATTTATTTTTAATGTGTGATGGGGGAAATACACATAGTAGTATTTTATTAGTAATTATAAAACATAAAAAGTATTTGTCTTTTAGTTCTTAAATTTAAAAAGTTGCTTTTCTTTCGCTTCCCTGAAAATAGTTGGCAGATCATATCTGTCAGTGGAATTTCTACCATAACGGAAATCTACACGCCGAATTTTCTAAACAGATCACTTGGAACATTTGTTAAAAGTTTTGCAGTTTCGATATTTAGTGATCTCTAATGATATAAATATAAAACTACCTTTGAAAATGCGAATTACATTTCATTAGTAACCAACTAAAAAAGAGATTTCCAATTATCTCTTAAAACCGTTCCGTTTCTTACCTACATTGGGCTTAGGGTCAACTCATTGTTATCAATGAAATTTTCAAGACAGTCACATTCGATGACCAAAATTTCTAGCAAAACTGCATCGTTTGCAATATTCGCTTTAAATTTTGGGATTTTTCAATTTTTTTCCACCGTTACTGGCGCAATTAAAGCTTTTGGGAATTTCGCAAAATGCAAATTGTAATATTTCATCACTACCTGTCCTATCCAAAAAGAATTTTTAATTATCTCTAAAAACATACAATTTTCCGTTAAAGTTGCATCCCTCCCCCTGGGTCTAAAGGGTCGAGTGATTGTGGCCAATGGTAACTTCGTAATCTTCACATTTCAACACCAAAATTTCAAACTTTTAACATAACTACATCGTTTGGACTATTCGTTTGATATTTTGAAATTTTCAACTTTTTCCACCGTTAGAGGGCGCAATTATAACTTTTGGGATATTTGAAAAATGCAAATCGTAATATATCATTAATACCTATCTAACACATAAAGAATTTTTTTGTTTATCTGTATAAACAAAAAAGTTCGATGTCTACAGACGGACAGAAAACAAAGCGATATTATATATTTAAAAAAAAAACCTACATTTTACTTTTCCTTTTTTAGCCGTTTTCTAAATTGTTTCCAATCATGAATACTGAAATCTCTATCAAATATTACCCAACCCTATTCCGGAATCCATAAGTACCGTGCAATACCATTCAGCTATGAACGCTAAACAATTCGAGCGACGACAAAACATGGCGTCCAATTTTGAGATGGCCAACATCTACCTACATAGGGCCTCTAATTCATACATCCACAGTTAGGGAGCAGCAAATGGCAACAGTAAATTTGACAGCGATTACAGTTTCCAGTAGGAATAGCATGGTAAATGTTTTTGCCTCTAATAAGCCCCCCTTTTTTGAATTTGGAGGTGAAATTTTGTGTTGCAACCCGGATTATAATCAGAAATATTCTGTGAAAATTTGAAAGGTCTACTACAAATTCCTGATGAGTTATAGCTGACACAGACACCTTCTTTTGCTATTGTTGATACTCTAATCAAGGAGTGTCTAAGGGAGAAGAGAGCTAGCTTCCATAGACGTAATGTAAACTTTTCGATTGCAGCGCCCTCTAAACATGGCAAATTCGTGTATTGCAGTGAAGCCACCTAGCCAGGGAGAGGAGCCAGTTTCTTGCGTTATTTTTCCACCGCCCAGCAAGGTTTTCAATAGCTTACACCACGTGACCAATTTTGCATACACTTTGACTCTGTTCAGTATTCATTTCTTAAATATTACCATCATAATTTTCTTTTCACAATGATCAGTTAAAATTATTTTCTTTAATAAAATCCCATTTTGTAAAACAAGTAGTAGCTATGCTCAACATAGAAATTTTAATATTTTGAACATTTTACTATATTTAATATATTATGATAAATTGAAATTTTACTATATTACATACATTTTACTACATTTAATATATTATGATAATGCGAGACAACATGTTTTGTTTAATTATATTTTATAGAATTTAGGATATTTTCAATTAAAGTCACATCGAGTTTCTTACTTGTATAAACTGTCAATAGATGGCAGCAGGCACTTCTCGTATCAACCATAAAAAATTACTATTAGAACAAACTGCAGACACCTATATATGCCGATATGCTCCAGGGAACACAAAACTGCAACATACATTGACTTACATGTTCGCAAGATGATTAAATGTATTAATTTACATATTAATTTTAAAAATTCTGCAAAATTACTCAAAATAAACATACAACGGCTTTTCCAGGTATCGTAAACTATACTCCTGAACGGGATAAAATACTCACTGAATAACTTTAGGGTCAGCTATCACTATGCCAAACAGTCATGGGTGTTAGACAGGTTGAAACACTGATTAAATCGCAATAAATATACCAAGAGTAAGACAAACCACAGCTGCAGTGGACTAAAAATGATTGCACTGCGCATGCGCAGATCGCCCGTTACAGTTGTTTTTGTTCCTGCACATCAATTTGCCACGTTCAGCTTCGGTAAAATTCCGCAGAACGGCGCCACTTACGCTTGTGCAAAGCTAGCCTTCTTCTCCTTAGACCTTCTTTGCTCTAATTTTGCAAACTTATAGAGAGCTTCAAAATATTGTTAATTATTCGTCGTTAATGCAATGTTGTTTCGCTTAGTTTCAGGAGTTTCTGAGTTTCACTGACACTTTTTTCCCAAAGAAATCCCGAAAGCAACATTTTGATTTCCTCCACCGAACAACCCAAAAGCAAGAGCCGTAAAAGAATATCTCTACAATTCTAATTTATCTTAGTAGTTCCTCTTTGTGTCGGTAGGAGTTATGTTTTACGAAACTGCATTCAGAATACATTTTCTAAACACTGTACATGCGACTTTTTCTTATTTTAACAACATGTGTAAAATTAGTTAATTATTAAATTTAATTAGCTTAAAATGAGCTTCGTAAATTGCCACAAAAAGTATCATCAATGTGTCATCATACTAATTGAATTCTTTTCAAGTGATATTGATGTCATCAAGACAAATTCAAGCTCCAAGAATAAAAGAATTAATTTTGTCATATAATATATTGTTTGATCACCTTATTCTCACTCTGTAAACAGAAATTTATTTTTTCAGAATTTACAAATTAGAATAAGATTTAATGTATTTTAAATGTAATAAAAACCCATTTTCTAATTAGAAACAGGAGATAAATAGAAGAGATGAGTTCTTTTTACTCAGGCGCCTCTTTTTCAACTCCTGATTTTCGTGGAGGAAGAAGAAAATTAGATAGTGGGCTCTATATGTAGAAAAGGTCTGACATGGTGGCATCTATTCTCTACTTTTAATTAAATTGGAAGTCATAACCAAACTACTGTTAAATATATACATTAAACCTTATAGGTTTTCTAAATTTCTTAGAATTAACTCTTTAACAGGTGCTACGAGAGTCAGTCCTCGATTTACACGGTACTTGAATTCACGGTTTCGTTTTTCATAATAATAGACATTTTTATACGGTACGGAATTACATTTTTTTATGTATATAGATGTAAGACACATTATGAAGTAGCAGTGCATAGCATCAATGGAGACTGTTGGACTGATTTACAAAAAGAAAATCAATTGAATGGTTTTAGTTAATGTCATTTGCTTTTAAGAACCTACAGATTAGGGATTCTCAACGTGGGGTACGCGGTAAAATTCTTTGGGGTACGCCGTGAGAACTCAAAAATCGCTAGATCTAGTTACAAAGTCAGTTTTTTTTTTATTTTATTCCCAGTGTTATACTATAATTATAGTTTTATCTATCTATACAAGGGGTACGCCAGTTACATACACATTTCCAGGGGGTACGTGAAGCATAAAAGTTTGAGAACCACTAATATATATGTTTTATTTTATTCCCATTGTTATACTATAACGATAGTTTTATCTATCTATACCAGGGGTACGCCAGTTACATACACATTTCCAGGGGGTACGTGAAGCATAAAAGGTTGATAACCACTGATATATGTGTTTTATTTTATTCCCATTGTTATACTATAACTATAATTTTATCTATCTATGCAAGGGGTACGCCAGTTACATACACATTTCTAGGGGGTACGTGAAGCATAAAAGGTTGAGAACCACTGATATATATGTTTTATTTTATTCCCATTGTTATACTATAACTATAATTTTATCTATCTATCCAAAGGGTACGCCAGTTACATACACATTTCCAGGGGATACGTGAAGCATAAAAGGTTGAGAACCACTGATATATATGTTTTATTTTATTCCCATTGTTATACTCTAACTATAGTTTTATCTCTCTATACAAGGGGAGGGGTACGCCAGTTACATACACATTTCCAGGGGGTACGTGAAGCATAAAAGTTTGAGAACCACTAATATATATGTTTTATTTTATTCCCATTGTTATACTATAACTATAGTTTTATCTATCTATACCAGGGGTACGCCAGTTACATACACATTTCCAGGGGGTACGTGAAGCATAAAAGGTTGATAACCACTGATATATGTGTTTTATTTTATTCCCATTGTTATACTCTGACTGTAGTTTTATCTCTCTATACAAGGGGTACGCCAGTTACATACACATTTCCAGAGGGTACGTGAAGCATAAAAGGTTGAGGACCACTGATATATGTGTTTTATTTTATTCCCATTGTTATACTATAACTATAGTTTTATCTCTCTATACAAGGGGTACGCCAGTTACATACACATTTCCAGAGGGTACGTGAAGCATAAAAGGTTGAGGACCACTGATATATGTGTTTTATTTTATTCCCATTGTTATACTCTGACTATAGTTTTATCTCTCTATACAAGGGGTACGCCAGTTACATACACATTTCCAGGGGGTACGTGAAGCATAAAAGGTTGAGATCCACTGCACCACTGCTATAGATGATAATAAATTATTATATCAAAAAAAGTCATCTGTAATAAGTTATATTCTTTTACTAAAATTGTATTCTTGCCATTTTGTCACACCCAACTCCGGTTTCTTGGACTGGGAGGACGCCAGGGACGAGTAATTAAAAGGTGGGCAAGGGGGGGAAAGGCGTTGTGTAAGCCCTCCAGGCTAAGTATTCCGTAGAAAGTGGGCCACAATAACTTTCTTTTTCAACAAATGTTGGCAAACCTTTCACCTCCATGGCTATTTCACCCATTGGTCCCCAGTGTAGAGAAAAAAGGAAAGGAGATCTGAGTAAACACCACAGAATTAAAAATATTTCCATTTAAATACATTTATTGGTACATAAGCCGTCCCATGGCCGAGTGGTTAGCGCGCTTGGCTACTGATCTAAGGGACCTGGTTTCGAGCCCCGGGTAAGGCATGGATGTATGTGTCGTTTTTCTGCTGAGGTCCTGCATCCTCTCAGACCTTCTACTTTGGCATATAAACTGACAGGCTCCTGTCAGACCTCTGTGGCAAGCAGCTGCTTGAGGGGGTATTTATTTTTTTTTTATTGGTACATACTTGTATCACTGCTGCGACAACAATAGGTAACCTCACTGGTTCAATGGTCTGAGAGGTCTAGGGCAGCATGGCCAAGGCTACGTTTGACGATAATCATTAACTGACTACGATAAAGGCAACCGGAGCCGGGAAAATGTCTGCTCTAGTCCTGGCACTGAAAGTAAGGCATAAATTATCTCAGTCAGTAGTGTGCCAGGCTCGTAATCTGCAGTTCCCAGGTTCGAGTCCCAATTGTGCCGAGAGTTTTCTCCGCTAACTTCCGTTCTGCTCACAGTGAGAAAGGGTACAACTTTGGGCTTCGAAAGGCCGCCGTTCGTCGGATGTGGCACCATTTCACATTAAGGCGTGGTACCGTGTGCTCTAGAGCTACACCCTGTTCACGTTAAAGAACATGCCTTCACAAGAGACTTCTAATTGCTGTGTAGTGGGTCCCCTTCTCTCATCCAACTATGAACCCTTTCGGTTCATGTGACCTGGCCATTTAATCTATTGTGTATTGCTATTGTGCATTAATCTATCATTGTGCATTATCTATTGTGTATTATCTATATTGTGCATTATCCATATTGTGCATTATCTATTGTGCATTTAATCTATTGTGCTGGTTGGGTTGGTTTACCTATGAACGGCACAGAGTGCCGTTCATAGGTAAACCAACCCAACCAGCTAAAAAGGGTATCGCCGACCCAGCATGCAATCAAAAAAAGGTATCGCCGACCCATTTTATTACCGACGACCAATTGGACATTTATTACCGACGTTAAAAAAAGGTATCGCCGACCCAGCATGCAACAAACCAGCGCGTCGAGGATTGAGAACAATAAAGTAGGAACTTTTTTTTAAAAAAACTTTACCTTTAATGTGTTACCTATGCAAAAGAGCACAGTCACGGAGCAAAGATTACAGTGTAATAATGACACTGTTTTAATTACGATTAACTTCATGTTAATTTATGGTATATTGTCCATGTTTTATTCTAGAGTTCACGAGATACTACAGGGTAATCAAAAAGTCGCTGTGCATCTGATGAGGAATGCGAGATTCGTACCTGTACAATTACAATAAATGTTGAAAATGTGTCCCGCACGTCTCCAAACATTTACTGACACGCCAAACTGTGTTCTTGAAGACGTCGTTCAGCACAGCACGGTCCACGTTCCGAATATATTCTGCGATAGTCGTCTTTAAATCATCAATTGTGCGGGGATTGTCCGAATACACAGTTTTTCATCGCGCCCCAGAGATAAAAATCTGGCGGAAATAGATCCAGGGATCTTGGAGGCCCAATGTTTTTCTAAATGATTCTCTCCCCAAACACGTTGTGCAAGAGTGCTATAGACATATGCGATGTGTGGGCCCTGGCGCCATCCTGCTGAAAGTAGGCCATGTTAATTTCCTCTTCTGACAAGTGCGCAGAGAAAGAATGAAGAATATTGTCACAGTATCATTGGGAGTTGACAGTCTCAGAGAAAAAAATGTGTCTGACTATGCGCCTACGCAAAATTCCAACCCAAACACCAATCTTCTGATCATGCAGTGGCGACTGGACTCGTGGAACTCGTGGGGATTGTGTGAGAATCAGAGGCGTGAGTTTTGACTGTTTACGCACCCCGACAAGTGGAAATACGCCTCGTCTGTGAAGAATGTGACGTCCAAAATGTCCTTTCCTTCACGGTCAAGAAAGTCTACAAACCACGTGCAGTACGCACTCCGCTTACCACTGTTGACAGGTTTTAATTCATGCACGGGTGTGATTTTGTAAGGGTGTAGGCCTAGGCATTTTTTACAGCCGTATGGGCCGTCACACATGAAACATCAAACTGCTGTGACAATCTTCTGATGAACTTTTTCGGGCTTCGGAGCATGCCGTCTGCAATATCCAACACTTTCTACTCTGTCAATATTGATGGCCTGTCAGATCTGGGCGTGTTAGACACGGAACCGGTTTCCCGGAATTTCTGAATCAACTGCCGCACTGCATTACGATGGGACATCTTAGTTTCCTGAAATTGTGCCTGGAATTGTCGTTGAACGTCTTGTGTGTATTCTCCGCCACACCGAAACATATGTTCCCCAAGGAACGTATGCTCCTCGACAGATAACAGCATTGCCACAGTGACTCCACAAATGACTGACTGCTTGACTCAATGTGACAGGCAGGCCACCGCGACCGCGTCTCTCCCACTAACGTCACATTAACGCCATCATGTCCCTAAATGTCTCGAGACGCACTAGATACACTTTCAACGTTTATTGTAATGGTACAGGTATTCCTCATCAGGTGTACAGAGACTTTTTGATCACCCTGTAGTATGTCCCTAGTATCCCTGATGATGTGTGCTTTCCTATCTGCATTTGATGTTTTTTCCTCTTCGATTGAATGTTCGAAAAAAAATTCTTTGACATCTTGTAAACACTAAAATTCCAGACACGTTATTAAATTTATGAACCATATTAAGTAGTACAACAAAAACGATTTCCTGACAGAAACTACCAAGAAATGATGGCAGAAATATTTAAATATTTATCTGAATCGAGAGAGCATTATTTTTTACCAACATACGAAACTCAGAATCTCTGAAGTTAAAATAAACAAGCTGAGATCCCTTAATTTCAGTGTTTTCAATGCAAAATCTTTCTGTAATTAACTTTCTATGTTCTTTTTATTAGGCAATGGCGTTTTAAGTTAAAGTAATGCATCATGATCTTTTATGACGAAATATAAACTATTCTCTAAATTTTAAATCTAATTTACAGATCATTTTGATTTTTGAAATGCTATTATCCATTGCCAAAGTGTTTGCAATCACTATCGAGAAACTGACAATAAGTCATCAGGACAATTCAACTCTTAACGTTCGCGCAGAGATCGTTGCAACTTTCTGCTCCCACTGATTCAATTTTGCAACTAGTCCAGAATTCTCATGGAGAAACAAGCTTTCATCACACAACAGAGATTCAATTTACATCGAAATTCTGAGCGACAAGACATGACGAAGTTACACTCAGAGATGTTTCGAGCTTTCCCTGAATGTTTTAAAGCTTTTTGTACAAAATGTGAAACGAGTCACTCTCTGTTCAAACAGACTCCTATGTCAACAAGTAAATCGCTTTTTCATTAGAGAAAGTTCAAGAAATGCATTTTATGTGTTTTATGTCCATATCAGTCAGTACCAACTGTTAGATCTCTTAAGCAAACTACAACACATAACGCTTCACTTAACTAAACTTTTTCCTCTCTGTCTTTAAATAGATTATCGTATAAACAGGGTATCATGTTTTCGGATTTTACCCGATTTCACCCTGATTTTTACCTCCGAACAAATTTATATATTCTGGTAAGCCCGAAAAACACCGGGAAAAGATGCATTTCATAATAGTGAAAGAAATGTATTTCATAATACTTTGTCGTTTTTTCTTATAAAAATGAGAAACGATTAAATTAATTCGCTCCCCGATTTGTTTGAATTTACCGAAGTTTTTATGAAAACACTTGCTAGGATCAATAGTGATTCAACTATGAAATACTCTTCTTAAGTTCTCTCTTCGTAGTGGATAGATACAATTAATGGAACTTGCATACATCGGTAACGAACTTCAGGTTGCTGGGTTGAGTTGTTTTACCTCTGAGTGGCACTTTTTGCACACCATGGGCTAAATGGCCAGGTCACATGGACTGCGAAGGCTCAGAGAAGGTTGAGGGAGGTGACCCACCAGAACAGCTGTTGGGAGACAGATGGTAGCCTCCCGTCAAGGCCATCCAGCGTGTTCTTTAAAGTGCACAGGGTATGGCTCTCCCGCACACGGGACCACGGCTTAACGTCCCATCCGACGGATGGCGGTCTTTCCAAGCCCATCGTTGTACCCTACTGACCGTGGGCAGGGCGGGGTATTTTGCGGAGATAAACGAACTTCCGGAGAAAGGCATCAGTTATAGACCCATTTATTACACCTGTGCATAATCAAAATGATTATGGAGAACTATTCGGAAAATACGTCGACGTGGGTGATGACTTCAGTACTACAGAATTTGCTGCCTATTTATTAGAGCTTCTCCTTCAAAAAAAAAAGATGTAAATATTCTTAAATTTTGGATTGATGATAGCGTGCAATATCCCCAAATAAACAAGATGACCTTAACATTTCTTATTGGGCCAATAAGCAGTGTGATGTAGAGCCATCTTTTCGCAAATTAAATCAACTGCAACTGCATAAAAGAAGTATTCTCGCTGAAGAAACATTGGCAATGCGCATGTTATTGTACAAGTATATAAATAATGAAATTAGTACCTAATACCTAAATGGTATTAGGTACTAATTTATTGACTAAATTTTTTAACAAAATATTTTATGTCAATCCGATTTTGAAAACTGAAAAATTTTACTTGATAATTATCCCTCAAATGGAGTTTTTTTTTGAACCCGAAGAAGTAGTACCATACCCATATATAGATAATACTTCAGAAATATCTTTATCTGCTTATTCGTCTGTGATAACTCCCCCTTGATTTTCAGTTGTTGACAACTACAATTATTAGCACCCTGTGTCATTTTCCTGAGGAAAATTTATATACAAAAGTAACATAACGAAAAAGGTTTTTACATTCCCTTACATATTCCGTTATCGCCCTATCATTATTACCGTTATCACTCATCAGCATTATAACGTTATTACCATCATCATTATAACGTTATTACCATCATCATTATAACGTTATTACCGTTATCACTATTCTCTCGGTGAATAATGGACGCTGAGGGGCTTGGGAAAGCCATGCTTAATATCCATCGGACAGGACGGCCTTGACGGGAAGCTTTGATGTGTCTCTCAACAAGCTGTCAAGTGGGTGTCCTTCCTCCAAACCTTCTCTGAGCCCTTGGGGTCCTTACGAGCTGGTCCTTCAAAAGTGCTGCTGGGGTCTAAAGCAACCCGACTCAAATTATCTACTACGTCAGTGCTTCCCAACCTGTGTGTCGCAAAATATTTATGTTTACGCAAAATTTCCTTCCTTTGCGGGGGCGGGGGCGGGGGCGGCTCAGTCGGTAGCGCGCCAGGCTCGTAATCTGTAGTTCCCAGGTTCGAGTCCCAGCTGGGTCAGCGTTGAGATTTATCTCCGCAAAATTCCCCGCCTGCCCACGGTCAGTAGGGGACACCGATGGGCTTGGAAAGGCCTCCGTCCATCGGATGGGACGTTAAGCCTCATGTGAGGGAGAGCAATAACCTGTGCACGTTAAAGAACACGCTGGATGGCCTTGACGGGAGGCTACCATCTGTCTCCCAACAGCTGTTCCAGTGGGTCCCCTCTCTCAACCTTCTCTGAGCCTTCGGGGTCCATGTGACCTGGCCATTTAGCCCATGGTGTGCAAAAAAATGCCGCTCAGAGGTAAAACAACCCAACCCAAATCCTTCCTTTGCAAGTTTTATTCAAATTTGAAAAACTAAAATTCGTAAGTTGAAAATTTCGTTTTTTTCATCTTTATGTCATTGGATTATCGATATGTTTCAGCTGCTTAATCTTCTCAAGAGAATATAAAATTTCAAAGAAATGTTTATTGAATGTAAAATAATATAAATATAATTATATAATTTAAAAAAAATTAAAATATTAAAAAAATCAAAATAACGTTTCATATTAACTGATGAAAAACGCTGCTTACTAATATAGTAAATTATTTATTATTTTAAAAGTTACAGTGTTTCAAAGTTAGATTCCCATTGACATATCATGGAAATTCTCTAGTACTTTGGCAAGATAATGTAAATTATTATTAAAAAAAAAAGCTTTGTGTTTTTTTTTTCTCGTTTTTTTCTCTCAAAAGTAACTTGAACTCAAAAAAGTTGCGAAGCAGTGATCTACCTAATTCTCTTGGAAAAATCTATTCCGGAATGAATTTAAGCAATCAGTACGAATTAATTGTTGATTTTAATAAAGCAAATGGAATAAAAGCAGGCAAATGCATTAAACTCAATGTCAATGTGTCAATCCTTTTATGTTTGCTTTTACTGCATTTGTTGTTCATTTTTAATGTGCCATTAATGTGTAATTTGACGATGTTAATCTTTAAAGACGTCGTCAAATGTCAATTAACGCAGAATAAGTTGGAACAATCGTGATGTTTCGAAAACAAAGACTTCATCTTAAGTTATTGATTATTACTGATAAACGAAAGAGACAATTGCAAAATTTTCAGGCATATTTGCATTTTAAAAACTGATAGTGAACAACTCACTTTGAGAAATGCGTGAAACCCCTAAACTAGCATTTAGGCTACTTTAATAGGAGATGAGTTTTCGTAACCTTCATAGGTATGTGGTCTTTCACGAACCATGAAAATGAATTTAAATAATACAGTAAAGCACTTATGTAAACAATTGTTCAACTTGAGTGTGAATACCATTTGAATGTAACTCATTAAGAACAAATCATCAGTATAGACACAAGCATATGCATTGAATCATGCTATCATGAAATCGATCCCTAATAAGCTAACTGAACACCGGCAGAATCATGTCGATGTTAAACATTCTGATGAGAAATCGGCATTTCAAGATTGTAAACAGTGAGAAGATTAATATGCGTGGATGAGAGAAGCGAAATCCTCCATCAGTTAAAGGCTAAGTATCTATTAGAGAGACAGAAGCTTTTGACAACGTAACTGTATCAAATGTGTTATGAATCTGATGAAATATACAAAATATGACCTATATACTATATAGGCACGTACACAGGATTCGAGGAGGGGGGATCTTAACATAATCAGCAAACAGGGGATCTGAGAATAAGATTTGAATAAGGTTTCTCACCGGACAGGAAAAGTGTAAATCATACTATGGAATAAGAATTTAAAGTTTTTTCTCATTAATCTATTTTTAGCTCGGGCATAAAATGGGGCTAAAATAAAATGATCCAAAGACACCGGTTTTGGGTTGGGTTGTTTTACCTCTGAGCGGCACTTTTTTGCACACCATGGGCTAAATGGCCAGGTCACATGGACCCCGAAGGCTCAGAGAAGGTTGGGGGAGGGGACCCACTGGAACAGCTGTTGGGAGACAGATGGTAGCCTCCCGTCAAGGCCATCCAGCGTGTTCTTTAACGTGCACAGGGTATGACTCTCCCGCACACGGGGCCACGGCTTAACGTCCCATCCGACGGACGGCGGCCTTTCCAAGCCCATCGGTGTCCCCTACTGACCGTGGGCAGGGCGGGGAATTTTGCGGAGATAAATCTCAACGCTGACCCAGCTGGGACTCGAACCTGGGAACTACAGATTACGAGCCTAGCGCGCTACCTACTGAGCCACCCTCGCCATAGGTAATAGATGCAAAGAATTATTAAACATTTATATTTCATGTATTCTTCAAGAAATATTTTAAAGACCTCTCAAAGGAAGGGGTAAATGTTTTACTATATTGGAAATTCACTTTCTTCCCCCCTCCTTTACATTTTCCTGGCTGTATTGTATTTCTTGGAACCCACCTCTCGATTTGTTTCTAGATCCGGGTCTAACTTAACACAATATTCGCATTATAAAAATTAGCACTCTACAACTAGATCTTAGAAATGACAGAATTTTAAGTCTTCACGAGCAACATTAATTTGTGTGTGCGAGTCACGTGTAGATCGCGAACTACGTATTGGGAAACCCTGCATTAGAATGTAAATTACTCGTGATTTCACAGTTCTCCATTTCCAAATGAGAATGTAACCATCCTTCAACCAATTGGATTAACCCAGTGTCGTACCCAATAGGGATTATAATCCTCCAACCATCACAGCACCAAAACCCACGTTTTTGACACAAAACTCGCGTTTAAAAAGCACCAAACTAACGTTTTTATGCTTTTTATTGAATCCAAGACTATCCAAAGTACCTACGGTGTCCTGTACCTAGTGCAGTTTCATCCCAACGAAAGTCGGCGCTGCGAATTATCATCGGAGCAAAGACGAAACCCAAACTGTGGACTTTCTTATGGACATAATATCAGTGTAAAATAATAAAGGTTCTCTTAGTGGGATCAAGGCTTATATCCTTTAAATAATTGTTCTAAAGTGTGTCGGGAAAAAATATATGTTTGTAACCATATCTTTACTATCTTATATCAAAATATGGTGCGATATAGATAATATACTTAATATACGTAGCAGATGGGATTATCTTGGAAACTAAACTCAAGCTCATCGAATTCCCCCCCCCCTCCCATTAGACTAACATCCCTTGCCCTAATTGTAAGTTTCTAGATACTCCACTGGATTAGTGATAAAGAGATAATAAAATCGTTCACAATTACTTTAACATCACGAAATTTCAGCTGATACGCTTTATATCATATCATCATCATCATACCCCCTCAAGCAGCTGCTTGCCACAGAGGTCTGACAGTAGCCTGTCAGTTTATATGCCATAGTAGAAGGTCTGAGAGGATGGCAGGACCTTAGCAGAAAAACAATACACACAACCATGCCTTACCCGGGGCTCGAACCCAGGTCCCTTAGATCAGTAGCCAAGCGTGCAACCACTCGGCCATAGAATCGTACCAGACTCAGAGATTTCTTGATTGTAATTATGCATTTCATTTATTCACATGTGCAATTCAATTGCCACATGAATAAAACTAACAACCTACGCGACAATATTTTTCTGCTGACAGCATTTTAATGCTATTATTTTCTCGAATAATATCACCTTGATTGCCTAGTACAAGTGAACACATCTACAATCGTAGTATACAAAACGAATCATTCTGGCCGGTGTTGAATGCAAAAGCATCTCTTTGGAACCCAAGAATGCTGCACTCTTTCGAATCGTAATGAAGAGATGAAAATGTGAATAATTAACTTCACTTGTGTCTTCAGTTCTGACTTTTAACATCATTCTCAACTACGTACACGTTTCGATTCCTAGGTGTAGACTTTTGTGGTTTTGTTCTGTCTCACCGATGTTCTTTCTTCTTGAAGTACTGAGGAAACTTTGCTAATAGAGGAACAAGAGGCAATTTGTCTCACTTTTTTGACAGTGTTTTCAAATCCTTCGCGTTGAGTTCTGATAATTTACACTTGCAGGATCCTGTCAGTCTCTGTCTCAAGTTAGGTTAAAACTGTTGACAAAAAGTCTAATAGCTGAATGCAAAGTTCTCTAACGTGGATGCAGGCCAGAATCGAGTGGGATTGGGTGGTTTTACCTATGAGCGGCACTTTTTGCACACAGTCAGGTCACAATAACCCCAAGGGCTCAGAGAAGGTTGTGGGGAGGAGACCTATTATATAGCTGTTAGGAAAAAGATGGTAGCTTCCCGTCCCGGCTATCCAGCGTGATCTTTAACATGGCAGGTATGGCTCTTCCGAACACCAGTCTACGGCTTAACGTCCCATTCGACGGAGAACGCCCAGATTTTGGGCGTTATCCTTAAGCTCATCGATATCCTCTACTGACCGAGAGCAGGAGGGGTATTTAGAGGAGATAAATATCAATTCTAGCCCAGGAAGGACTCGAACCTGGGAACTGCAGATTACGGGCCTGGTACGTTACCTACTGAACCACCCCAAGCCAGAATCGACCTATAAATAAATTGGCCATATTTTCACTTTCTAAGCGTTTTGTTCAACGTTTCTAAGCGTTTCTAAGCGTTTTTCACAAAGCTTATGGTCTTTATTCATCTAGCTAGACTTTAACAACTAGATTATTTTAATAAGGGCCAAATATAAAAAACGCTGGGCTTGGAGGTCTGAACTTCATATTTTTTCCTTGTCTTTAGCCCTTTTGTTTACTAACAACTTACAATAAATCATCAGTGTAAATATGCTATCATGTTTCAATCGAGCAGTGATGACGCGTATCTTCTTTTTAAAGATTGCGTAAAGTCAAATTGGAAATGTCTTCAATTTCTTTACTTTTATTTATTCATTAGATCATTTTTTATTCTATTTGAAGTATATTTCAGAGAAAACTCATTTCATTAGTTTGAATGGGCCCCTTCAGCAATAAAAAAAAAATAAAAATAGTTCAGTGTCATCAAACGACTCAACAAATGATTTGCTGGGAATCTATTTTGATGAAACCGAGAAATTGGAGACGATAGAAAATAAAATTTCAATTTCATAAAATGAATTTGAGACAGCAAACAGAATTTCTACAAAGGATAATATTTCTTATTAGTGGGAAAATCAAGACAAAGCTTTGCAAAAATTATTCTCGTAGTACTCAGGTATCTACAGCGAAAGTTTTTCCTCTGCTTAAATGGATTCTCTCTGGCAAAAGAAATAATTTGTATTCAAAATTATTAGAAGACATTTTGCTTATAATGATGAATAAACAGTAGAATAACATTGATTGCATTATAATATCAATATTGAATGAATTTCTTTCTTTCTTTTTTTTTTTCAATTTTCGTCGATTATGCGTTATAGTGTTATTATTTCTGAAGGGAATTTCACTTTTTAAAAAAATTTGCTCGAGTCCTTTTAGCAACTTGTATTAAAAAATATTAATCTGTGCACAAAAATCATTATAGTAATAAGAATTACGATTGCATACTTAAAAAAATAATAATAAATACCCCCTCAAGCAGCTGCTTGCCACAGAGGTCTGACAGTTTAATACGCAATAGTAGAAGGTCTGTGAGGACTCGGCCACGGGACGGCTATCGTATAATTATGCTTAGAAAATATTATTAATAATGCTCCATTTTATTCTGAACAATTCTTATAAATTTGGTGTAATTTCTTCAGTCAGGGACGTATCTAGGGTGGGTGGAGGGTCCTCCCCCCCGAAAATCCTATCGTCTTATGCGAAATCTCAAACTTGTCTACTTGGTTCGAAACCCAAAAAAGGTGTCTTTGTATAATTTTTGTTTTAGCCTCATATTTTTTTGTCTGACACTAAAAATAGATATAAAGATGGAAATAACTATAAATTTTTATTCCATATATCATAGAATATCATGTTAACCTATCCTGTCCGGTGGAATATTTTAGTAATTAGGACTCCCTACTCAAGTCTTATTCTCAGACTCACACATACACACACATACACACACACAAACTAAATTTTCACCACCTCAAACTAAATTTTTGAATCCCCCCCTCAAAACTAAATTCTCGAACTCTCCCCGATGGATTCATGGATGCCCCCCCCCCCTCTCCCCGAAATTAAATCCTGGTACTTTCTAGTCTTCAGTAGTTTCAATTTTACGCCTTACATACATTATTAGAATACATACAGTGATGTCATCCTATTTATTCATAACTGGGTCTCCTAATTTAAAATTTCATATCATTATTATTCTTAAACCGCATTTTTTTTAAAAATTAATAGCTGAAAAGGTAACAGCAACAATTATATTTAGACATATGTATTTATTTCTTTTTTTTTTTAAAATATGAATTTATTCATTCATAAGAACATATATAAAATACAAAATACACAGGACCCAAAAAGTTAAGTAGCTTATCTGTAGGTAATTGAATAATATATTCATAATACATATCCACATATTCTCTTAATTAATAGTTTGTTTAAAAAATGAAAATTTAAATAAGACAAAATGAGGTTAGGCAAAAGAGTCGGCAACCTCCTTTGTGCAGCATATTGTGCAGAGAGAGATTACGCTGGTTTGGCCATGTTACCGTATGTATAATTTTAGATTGGCGAATAGAGTTATGAACAGTTTGCCTAAAGGCCTCAGAAAGAGGAGGAGGCCTAGGATGCGGTGGGCAGACAATGTCAAACAGGACCTTGTTAAAATTGATGTGCAGTGGCCGGATGCAGCAGATGTAGCTCAGGACAGACATGCTTGGAGAACTAAATTACACGGTCTGGTTGGACCTCCGTAGTCCATGGCTGTTTGAGGATGATGATATATCCTAGAAGAGCATCCCTGGGTGTCTACTGAGAAACAAGCCTACACCTTGGATATGCTTTCCATCCTCCTTCCCTGAAATAGGGAAATTTAAAATTATATTTAAGTATCTGACCATTTCCCCCTCCATCTGGTCTCTTGCAAACCCAGAATATCCAGGTTATAACGCAGGAATTCTTGAGTGAAAACGTCAAGAGAATAGTATCAACTTCACATTCCACATGCCTTTCGAGAGAAATGATTAGTAGGAATTTTAAAGAAATTCGGTTTATTGAAAGAGATAGGGCCAACAATATCAAACAGCTTCCTAATCGCAGGCATGGTACCAATGCTGGTATGAACTTCAGATAAAGCCTTTTCAAGTGGACTCTTTCAAGAACCAGAATTTATATACACTGGCGGAAATTGAAAAGAGAACACCCAGAAAGAATTTCTTTAGGAATGTCATATTATAATATGTTATAGTTAAGGGCAGCAGAAACCGTGATTCAAGATTAAAAGTCATTGGGTGAAATAATGACGTTACTGAGGACGACAACATGCAAATGTACGCAGCGCGTATTTAAGGACTAGGGCGTGAAGAAAGAAATTATGCGTCTTGTGTCGTGTTGTCCAGTGCTCTTTGAAGAAGCTACCATGCCTGGACGACGCAGGCGCTCAACATTTGTTCAGTTAGTGGAGTTTGAGCGAGGTTGTATAGTGGGGTCTTCGGGGAGCAGGTTAGTCTTTTCGTCAAACTGCACACCGGGTTGGACGAGAGGTATTGGCAGTGCTACGATGATGGCTCCGATGGTCAGAAGAGCATTCGCACAATCGGAGATGTGGTTCCGGGCAACACAAGGTTACGGATGCACGAGAAGCTCGGCGTATCAGGAGGGAGGCGGTGGCAGAGCGGCTATGGCGTTACAGATTCGATCATTTGTCATACCAAGGGTGTCTACAAGAACGATGTGCAACGTCTTTTGGAAGCAGGACTACGGGCACGCGTGCTGCTGGCATGTTTACCACTGTCACCTCGTCACTGTCGCGCACGTTTGAAGTGGTGTCAAGAACGAGTTCATTGGAGGGAAGAATGGCAGTCTGCGGTCTTCAGTGATGAAAGCCGATTCTGCTTAGGAGCGTCTGATGGTGGTTTATGCGTCCGAAGGTGACAATGTGAGCGGCTTCTTCCATCGTGCATCTGCCAGCGACACACAGGGCCCACGCCGAACATCATGGTGTGGGGAGCAATTAGCTATCATTCTCGTGCATGTCTGGTTTTTGTACAGGGTACACTGAATAGCAATACGTAAGTCAGCGACATCGTACAGCAGGTCATCCTGCTGTATTTGAGTGTAATCTGAAATGCGATATTCCAGCAGGAAAATACCCTTCACACTCCGCCTGGGCAACTCAGACATGCTCTTCAGGCAATGCATCAACTCCCTTGGCCAACACACTCTCTCTGGACTTGTCTCCAATCGAGCATGTCTGGGACGGTATCGGACAAAGACTCTTCCCTGAACTGCGGCAGGCAGCAACCATTGCTGAATTAAGCGTCCAAGTTGAAAACACATGGACAGCGTGATATCCAGCATTTGTACGACCGATTGCATGCCAGATTGGAAGCATGTATTGCTGCTCGAGAAGGTTCAACCCTTATTAAAATGTGCCTTCTGTAAAATGTAATACTCATTAAAAGGTAAAATAAATATTGAATCACTTCACACCTGTGATCACTGTCCTTTCTCAACAAGTTGTTTCTACTAAATAAATCTCATAGATTACGCTTCAATTGTTAGTGGTGTTCTTTTTTCAATTTCCGCCAGTGTATTTTAAATTTATTTTTAATCTATTATAGCTGTTAACATTTATAATTTTCTTGGAATTAAATTAAGAACTGTATGGTATTTTATAATCACTGATACATCTTCCATAATTGTTTTTAAATTTAGGTGGTTTGTAATAATTTTTAGCTTCTAATCTTGTATTTTTACTATGATCTATTTTCTTTCTAAACGTATTATCAAAATAATGTTTTAAGATTATAGTATAAATATATAAGTTTCTGTATGATAACAAGTTCAAGTAATGTAATTTGTCTCTTAAAGTCGTATAATTTTGTCTAAGTTTTAGAGATATTATTATTATTTTGGCTATTATAGATTGAAGATTTTCAATTTTCTTTATATTTGTTAGGTTTGCTGTACCATGAATGGTTACACCATAAGATATAATTGATTCACATACAGATTTATAGAATAAACTGCAGGTTTTATTATTAAATATATTTCTTAACTTTTGAATTTTAAAAGCAAATTAAAAATTGTTATTAATTTTGATAAGTTTCCTTTTTCTATATTTTTGCTTTTTAACAAGTGGAACAATTAATTAAATTGATGCAAAACGTGGGACGATGCGATTTACATACGTATGTAATAAAAATGATAACATATATTTCATTATTGCATTTGTACTAAAAATATTTTGAAATAACGTTAACGTAACGTTATAACGAATTTTATATTTTGCTATAACGAAAAACATAACAAAAAAAATATTATAATTTTTGGCTGTAACGAAAAAGTAACGAAACGTTTTTCATTTCGTTTGCCAACATTGCTACATAACTATATAGGGAATACTCTGCATAATGCAGATTTGCTTTAAACTGATTAAAAATTTAAAGCAGATGATATTTAAACAATCTTGCAAAACACATATTCCCATGCTCCTACACATATTCACATGCTCCTAAAATATGCTGAGTTTCAAGCTTTCTCAGTTACTATAAAGAATAAAAATTTATCTACTTTGTCCCTTTTGGCTAATTATATTAATACCTAATATGGTAAGAAAGAATGAAAGAAGGATTCGGCACTAATTTGAAAAATTTATCTTTAAGATAAATCTCGATAAACTTTTTAATACAGATAAGATAAACAAACCATTAATTGAGAAGGATCGGCTTGTATTCAACGATAATTATTTCAGATCCAAGGTAAACCGCAACCGTTGAGAATGAACGGAGGCAATGGAGATAGTCCATCACTTCTCTTTAGTTTTGTCTCTCTTAAGCCAATTAAATTCATTTGTTTCATCGTTTCAAATTCAATGTTCCCCTCGGGACTTGAAAAACATTATTTAAACTTAAAAATTCCCTTGTGTGTGAAAGAATGCTGTTGCTCTTTTACACACAAGGGAATTTTGCGCTGGATAATTCTACTCTCAAAGCAACTTGAGACAGCTCTAAGCCAGTTTAAGCTTCATTTCAGATTTTATTTCCTAATTTTCGATGCACAATTTTTAATTTGTTTCGCAACTCGTTGTTATCAACTTTAAAAAACAAATTCCAATAAAATTTGTTGAACTGTTTAAATTCCAATAGTTCCACAATCGCATGCAGTGTTTTTATTTCACTGTTGCACAAAGACTTCCCCTTTTTTTTGGTTTTTATTTTTGGCTCTATAACTATAAGACCTTTTTTTCTTACCATAGCCTTGCTCTTTTAGATCTCTGTAATAGATCTCATTGTCATACGTATTCTTATCATTGCTACTCATGAATGATCATTTCTGACTAGCCAGTCATACATCCAGTTTTGTACATAATTTTACAAATCATACACACAGGCCGAAAGAATTTTATGCATAAATTCATTTATAAAAACCTGCTAGTGAAAAACTATTTTGAATTCAGATATTATCACAAATATTCTAATACTAGAAATAATATGGTGCTTTCCACACCTGTTGATTTCTAGACTGTAAATTCGACTCTTATTTGACTTGAATGAGACATCGGATCTGCAAATTCTTAATATTTCTGAGTTCAACTGCCCGAAATAGCCCCATTCGCCAATTCTTAGCTCTCTAGCAAAGTTATGTGTAAATTTACCTCGAAAGAACCATCGCATTCCAAACTTTACAACATTTCTGAGAGCTACGACAAAATATCACCAGGCACCAATTTTTAGGCTTCTAGCAACGGTAGACCTAAATATCACCTTTGACATAGAAGAACCTGATCTGATAAAGGTTACGCAATTTCGTAACGTTTCCCAGATCTACAACACGAAACATCACCAGTTTTTTTTATCCTGTCCTATCTTTTGTATGCTGTTCTAAACACCAGATTAGTTTTTTTAGAAATTCGTACTCCCCCAATTAAAAAACGGTATGAATTGCTTCACCACCTGCTCAAACTCAATCACATTTCACTGGAGTCTTCAAATAAGCACATTGCTACAATCATACCTTACTAAAAAAAATTAGCAGGAATATTACCTCTGTGTAATGGCACTCTGCTTCCAACCACATTAGTTGCATTGATTAGAATTCTTTACGTTCTGAAAGAAAGAGTTAGAAATCCAAACTACACTGACCACCACATAAATATTGGTCCCTTTTCCTGATGTTTCAGGGATGACACCATCATCCACTTTCTCTCCACTGAACGCGCATCTTGATTCATCTGTGATAAGAACAGTCGACAATTGTTGCTGGGTGTCACATGCACATGATGCTGACAACAATTCAGACGGATTCTTCTGAAAGAGGGAGTTAACACATATCATTAGTCGCTTGGATAGAACCTCCTATACTAAAACCTTCAGTAAACTGTTCACCTCGAATTCCCCTTGCTTCACCCGAAAAGAATTCTCGAGCCATCAGTCTCTATGACGCTTTTATGACCTATTCCCACAGGTAGAGATAGCTATTGAACTTTTAGCACATTCCAAAAGTGTGAATCTTAATATTTCGTCGGAACCTGTCCAACCCAAAAGGAATTTTTATCTCTGAAAACAGAAGAAAGTGAATGTCTACAAACGGAAAGAGGGGTAGACTGACGGCATGAAAACAGTAGTTCGATTGTCTGTTTCTTTTCTATTAGGAAAGCCTCTATTAGGAAAATCTCTATTCTAGAATTTTGGGTTGGGTTGTTTTACCTCTGAGCGGAACTTTTTTGCACACCATGGGCTAAATGGCCAGGTCACATGGACCCCGAAGGCTCAGAGAAGGTTGGGGGAGGGGACCCATTGGACAGCTGTTGGGAGACAGATGGTATCCTCCCGTCAAGGCCATCCAGCGTGTTCTTCAACGTGCACAGGGTATGATGGCTCTCCCGCACACGGGTCACGGCTTAACGTCCCATCCGACGGACGGCGGCCTTTCCAAGCCCATCGGTGTCCCCTACTGACCGTGGGCAGGCCGGGGAATTTTGCGGAGATAAATCTCAACGCTGACCCATCTGGGACTCGAACCTGGGAACTACAGATTACGAGCCTGGTGCGCTACCGACTGAGCCACCCCCGCCCCTCTATTCTATAAAAACGTGATTAAAGATATATTTGACTCAGATCTTACATGTATCTAAATGTCGATTTCCCACTGAATTTTTTCCGCATTCAAAGATTTCTAGAAGGTGAAACATTTAACAACAGTTTGCGCTGTATAGTGCCTGGCCAATACTAATTTCCTTTTGCCGCGTAGAGGCATAGAAAAAAAGTTGCACACGTAACTTTATTTCAAATGGAAATAAAACCAGCTGAAAAAACTTTCGAAACACCATCCTATCGAATGATAACTACAAAACAATTGTGAAAAACTTTTCATATTTATTGGAGAGGCATCACAAATCTTCACTGAAGACGATACGAGTAGATAACGCAGTTCCAAGTGAATCAGCAAATCAATGTAGACAAGAGCTGTTACAAAGGAATTTACCAACAGAAAACTTAAAACAGTCTTCGGATAAATTTATTAATGTTGTTGAAAAGAGAACGAGGCTTTACAGTTTTTCTTTTCCGATTAAGAAGTGAATCTTGGTTTTTTGTCTCATTAAATTCACCACACTCTGCCTTTCTCGACAATCATCATAGTTAAACATTTAAATTTGTATTTTTTGTACATGTTAAGAAATTGATTTCACTTAAAAATATACACTACATGTATTTCATCTTGTGGTGTTTTTTATTCTGAACATAAACCTCCGGAAGAGTTCACATTTATCTTATACATTCGAAAGCGACCTGAGACTTGTTGATTCAGACAGGCTCTCATTTCCATCAAGCAATTAAGAGGTGCGCCATTTTTTGTTGCAAACTAATGAAAAGCAAACGTGATGTATTTCTCCTTCATTGTTTACATTCGTTTTCATTTCGTGTAACACAATGGCGTACCCAAAAGGGGTCGGGATTGTAACTCCTTCCTCTTTAGAGCTTGAGTAACGTATGTTTTCTAACATATTCCCTCAAATCAGAAGCACCTCATATCCTCCCCCACACAATGCACCATTAGACTCAAGCAGGCTCTGATCTGAAAGGAAATCGGGAAGCGGGGGGAGGGGGCAATAAATACAATCGAGCCGGAAAAATGTAAAAGGAGGGCCAAGAGATTGTAATTCCCTCATTGGAATTTTCTCGGTACACCATTGGTGTGACCAGAGACGGATCTGGGGGATAAGGGGGCCATGCTCTTGCCATCCCCCTACCTCCTTGAGAATGATAGTAAGTTTAACAGAGGCAAAATAAATTATGAAATTTTTTGTATATTTCATGCACTTCTCATGCCTCTGAAATGGAGGGGGAGATTTTATATTGCAATGGTAATACGGTTTCTTGTCCTGTTCATTTTTACGGCTCTATCGAGAGTCTTGCGTAGCCACCTACCCTCTTTTTTTTCTAGCTCCGGGACTGGGTGTGACGAATTAAGTAGTTGAAAATGTTTGAGGAAATAAAGTTACTTTATAATTATCTTGAATATTCGATCAACTTATAATCTGAATATAATTTTAAAATGTACCAGAAACGCATAAAGTTTCCATTGTTTATAACGAAATATTTACATTAAAATAGAATAAATAGAATCGCAATTTTTATGTTATACGAATATTAACATATTTATATATGTATATAATTAAGTATAGTGGTATTTTAGACAAGTGGTTGGGTTGGGTTGTTTTACCTCTGAGCGGCACTTTTTTGCACACCATGAGCTAAATGGCCAGGTCACATGGACCCCGAAGGCTCAGATGTGAAAAGAAAATGTTGGGGGAGGGGACCCACTGGAACAGCTGTTGGGAAACAGATGGTAGCCTCCCATCAAGGCCATCCAGCGTGTTCTTTAACGTGAACAGAGTATGGATCTCCCGCACACGGGGCCACGGCTTAACGTCCCATCCGACGGACGACGACCTTTCCAAGCCCATCGGTGTCCCCTACTGACCGTGGGCAGGGCGGGGAATTTTGCGGAGATAAATCTCAACGCTGACCCAGCTGGGACTCGAACCTGGGAACTACAGATTACGAGCCTGGCGCACTACCGACTGAGCCACCCCCGCCCCTTTAGACAAGTGCAAAATATGTGCTGTGTGAGAGGAATAAATTCTTCCCTAGTTAAAGTGCAAGTACAATCAGTCAGCATCTGCAAGGTGCTAGGTCAAGATGCTGATTTAAAAATATGAGTACTAATATATCATAAAAAACATGCAAGGGATAGCCAAATGCCTGGAGAAAAGAGAAGGGATTAAGCTAGAAGACAACATGCACCACCACAAGAAAAAGATTCAAAAGTATCTCAACAACTTACAAAACACTAAGCGTCAAAGCATTTGTTAAGCAATGATTTGAAAACTACAACCAATCTTCTACAGGAAGATTGCAGTGTACAAAAAGTAATTAAAGATTAAAATATTAATCCAGTAAAAGCTTCCACGATATTGAAATGAATATTTCATCTCAGTGGATCTGCTTTAGGCAACATAACAGACATTTATTGCATAGTTACTATCTCTTATGTGAAAAATTCTCTGTTGTCTTTAAACTACGTAAACCTTGACTCACAAAAATATCATTAATTTAACATGATGAAAAGAGAGATTACTTAAAATTCGTGGAGGATGTCCGTCCACTTCAAAGAAGAAACAATAATGTAAACTGACGTTTCCCCAAATGAAGAATCTGAACTCTTTCCAGAATTCTTCGCATAAAAATTCCTTTGTTCCATTGCAATGTAATTTGTCTACCAAAATCTTTCTTTAAGAAACTGATTTCTTTTTTAATTCCATGGAAGACTGAATGAATGAATTTTTATTAGAACACATTAGTTACAAAAGTAATTGAACGGTATAAGTACTTACTGCCTATTGCATTTATTTCATGAACAATTACAAGTAAACTTCGATTGCAGATAATCAAATCACTATTACAAAATATTGCCTTTATACACTGTTGCTGCAAAAAACAATAAACTTTCTTTGTTTCATTGTACACAGGAAATAAAGAAGAGTAATCGTAAATTTCAACTTCGCATTTCTCCCAATGTTTTCAATGTATAAGAACAAAGGTAGCAATTATTCTCCAACAAACAAATGAAGAACAGTGGAAATTAACTATACAAAATACTTCGTATGAGTGATTTTTGAAGTAGATTATAATTAATAAAGCAAGATACTTCGCAGAAATAATAATAACCCCTAGAGTATGACTCGTTTGTGAATGTAATTTTGAATATTAATCCAATTTTTGATACAATATTTTACTCCTAACACATGACGTACAAAACATTAGCGTTTACACTAAAATCTTTTATATTAACACTACATACATAAATACTTTTTCCAATAGTATAATCATTACGGACAAAGGTTTCTAAACAATACTCAAAGAGTTAATTATTTTAATTTTGCTTTTGGGCCAATAATAGCAAAGATTCAATATTGTCAAAAGTAAAATAACCATAATTTTACTTTTTTAAGAAGATGTTTTCATTGTTCATGGTTTTAATTTCATTTCGCAAAGCATTGAATAATTCGTCTGACAAATGAACGTAATGTTTAATAGTTGGATTGGATTTAATTGTTTTACCTCTGAGCGGCACTTTTTTGCACACCATGGGCTAAATGGCCAGGCCACAAGGACCCCGAAGGCTCAGAGAAGGTTGGGGGAGGGGACCCACTGGAACAGCTGTTGGGAGACAAATGGTAGCCTCCCCGTCAAGGCCATCCAGCGTGTTCTTTAACGTGCACCGGGTATGGCTCTCCCGCACACGGGGCAACGGCTTAACGTCCCATCCGACGGACGGCGGCCTTTCCAAGCCCATCGGTGTCCCCTACTGACCGTGGGCAGGGAGGGGAATTTTGTGGAGATAAATCTCAACGCTGACCCAGCTGGGACTCGAACCTGGGAACTACAGATTACGAGCCTGGCGCGCTACCGACTGAGCCACCCCCGCCCCTTGTTTAATAGTAATATTTTTATCAACTCTATTATTAACCAATTGCAAAATATTTGAAGAACGGGTATTCCTAACAGGTACTCTGATTAAGTTATATTCCAATTTTGTCAAACATGTTTTATTATTTGGTATACATATAGTTTGCGGATCTGTAAAATTTCCATCTTAGCGTATTCTTGAACGACATGATTATATTTTCTTAATTTTAGCATGCATCTTATAACATGTTTTTGTGCATATTATAATGTTTTATAGTAGTGGCATGAGTTCCTCCCAAAGATATTAATTCGTAAAGTAAATAAGATTTCACCCCGGCATTATAAATTAATTTTAACGTAGATAAATCTACGAAATTCCTTATGAGATAAAATTTTGATATTATACTATTAATTGTGTTTACCAAATTATTTACATGAATTTTTCCAAGTTAATTTCCTATCAATTTGAACGCCAGGGTAAATATAATTTTCCACACTTTCTATTATTTCACAAGAACATTCTGCATCTGAACAATTTGTCTTGTGGTAAATAAGTTGGTTCTTGTAAAAATCCTGATTATTTTCTCTCAATCTGAAATACATATATTTAGTTTTAGTTACGTTTAAATGTAAACTGTTTCTATCAAACCATTTTCGTAATTGCCTAAGACAGTGGTTCTCAACCTTTTATGCTTCACATACCCCCTGGAAATGTGTGTGTAACTGGCGTACCCCTTATTAATCAATCAATCAATCATCAATTTTTATTTCATCATCATATTCAATTTATAACACAGAAAAATATGAGTGAACCCAAAAACCACATGGTTTGTCTGGGCCATTAAAGGAAATTAATACAAAAATAGTTATAGTAAAATAAAGCCAACTTAGGGACTTTATTACTATATCTAACGACCTCTGATCTCTCAAGGCGTACCCCAAAACATTTTACCGCGTGCCTAAGATCCCTATTTATCAGTTGTAATACGTTTATATTATTTCCTGAATAGATCAAAGCAGTATCATCAGCAAAGGCTACTAATGTAGCATTGTACTCGTAATTACAAAAGTCATTTATAGTATATATCAAAGGTGGGCAAACTACTTCTCTGCATGCGACTCCCGAGACAATATTGGGTTTCATTGCTAATTTGCCTAAAATTTTATATTAACCCTTAGAGATTCGGGAGAGGAAACGGTAGGCTTCCCGTAGACCCGAGAGGTATAAAATTCAGAAGTATACCATTGAAATCACCGTTTTCAATAGATTATTTTCAATAGATCTTTAGTTTTTCTAATTAAAATTGTTGATATATTTTTATTTCTCTTCAAATGATCAATCTGATCTTGGCTCATTTCATTTGCTTTGTATTTTTAAAAAACTAATTTCTGTGATTAATTGAAGTTACTAAAGCGTCTCCATGGTTTGATATGTTTTAGTTTAGAAAATTTTGCCGTAATCATTGCCTTATCAATTTTCCTTTCTAATATAAAAAAAAAATAAATAAATAAATACCCCCTCAAGCAGCTGCTTGCCACAGAGGTCTGACAGGAGCCTGTCAGTTTATATGCCACAGTAGAAGGTCTGAGAGGATGGCAGGACCTCAGCAGAAAAACGACACAAACAGCCATGCCTTACCCGGGGCTCGAACCCAGGTCCCGTAGATCAGTAGCCAAGCGCGCTAACCACTCGGCCACGGGACGGCTGCCAATGAATAAATCAGAAGTCATATTTTGGTTATGCTGTTTTTTGACCCCTTCCCATGTTAAGTTACCTAAATTCTCTCGCAATTGTTTCACATTTAACTTAATTTTATAGTTAGCTTTGCTGTTTTGGGTGCAACCTTTATAATTTGCAAAACATGCTATACTGAGGCCGATACAGTAATGATCCGAGACATTGGATTTGATAATGTATGCAGTTACTGCATTTGGTTTAAAATTTCTAACGTACAAGTGATCTAGACATATTTTGGATACTTCCCTTGCAATACATTTGTGACAAATCATAAAGCCGTTTGAATCTGGCATTTGTAGTAGATTTTGTGATTGTGTATCAGGATTCAGAATATCAATATTAAAATCTCCGGTTAGTATAACGCAGTTGGATTCAATTCGCTCTATCCAGATTTTTAATTCCTCTATAAAGTCTATCTTAGTAAAGCTGTGAGATCTATACAGTGCAATTAAGCCGATATCTATATTATACATATTTAAGTAAAGTAGCACAGTCAGCCGATCAGAAATAACGTATTTGCTGCCTAGCACTTATGTCTCTCTTTACGTAAACAATGATTCCCATGATCTATTTGTTTCCCTACATTAATAAAATTCGTTATATCACAGTCAAATCATCCTAATGCCCAAGATGCTGCGCAAGCATCTGGAATCAAAGGCATCAAGTTTCTTGTTATCCTGCTTGAAAAGGACCATTTTTCTTTACCATAACTGACATTAGAAAGAACCAAACTATTATGGAGCCTGATTTTAGTCTTAAGTGTATATGTCTATTTTTCCACACTCTCCATAAATTCTTAAAAATCCCAGCATCAATTTCTATTCGTTTGTTAATTTCATGCCGCACATCACCAGTATCTGTTACATAGCTCTCAAGATAAATAAACTGAAACTAATAAAGGATAGTCTAGCATCTTTCTTTGAAGCAATCGGAAGTGTGATACAAAAAAGTAGAAATAGTTAAAAATAAAAAATAAATACCTCCTCAAGCAGCTGCTTGCCACAGAGATCTGACAGGAGCCTCATGACAAAAAGTAGAAATAGTTAAAATTTAATAAAAAAAAATAAAATACCCCCTCAAGCAGCTGCTTGCCACAGAGGTCTGACAGGAGCCTGTCAGTTTATATGCCATAGTAGGAGACCTGAGAGGATGGCAGGACCTCAGCAGAAAGACAACACACACATCCATGCCTTACCGGGGCTCGAACCCAGATCCCTTAGAACAGTAGCCAAGCGTGCTACCCAGTTAAAAAATGCTGTAAATTCCTCTAAAAGCCACAATGAGAATAAATATTGTTTCACCGCATTTCTAATCACACAGGACTATGAAAAAATCATTTAATTGAAATAATAAGATCGTGCCAATGTGTGTATTCAAATGATCCAAACACTAAAAACGCTAGAAAATATTTCTCAACTGGGATAAGATTGCATTCGTTTGCATGATAAGTGAAATAGTAATAAACTTATCATCGCAGACACGGTTTTTTTTATTATTCCAAATTCAAACACAAAATTGAAAAGAAAGCAGTTTCGTAAAATTTAAAACCGTAAGAGGACATTTTTTACTTCAATGAGAATTTAGCAACGCACTGTCTTTTTTTTTTCTTTTCAAGATAAGTTTCTATTTTTTTACAAATGTTTTTAAGGCAATTTTGAGTATGTACATTCTCACATCTTAACCATCGAGACACTTTTTTTTTATCAATTTATGTTTTACTTTTTTTTATAATGTGTATAAACTTTAAAAACTTCAATGACTGGAACGAAATTGAAGTCTGAATTAAAATTTTAATATGCTCAGGAAAATGAAAAAGTTTATTTATGAATTTCACTCTTAAATTAGTTTTACTTGAAAGGCAGATACTGAAATTAGTTTTTTGTTTGCCTGCTTAGAATATTTGGTTATTTTAAAAACATGAATAAATTATATTAGACGTTCCAAACTCACTCATCTACATTGTTTTTTCGTGGCTTTTCTTTACAAAATCAAAGCTGCAGTCGCTCTGCTTGGCTTAATTTTATTTGCCGCGACAAGGGTAAACAGCGGAAAGACAGAATAGTAATAGTTGTAAGTAGCTTTTCTTAATATGGTATTCTCATTTATAAAAATATATAAAATGAAATGTTTAAAAAATACCTATCTTGCCCTAAAAAGTATAAAACAAAACTTAAGCTTACCCGTAGCGAAATCATGCGATGAATTCGTATTCACTTCAATGGAAGATAGATATTTTATAATTTTTTTATATTTTTCCCTTTGTCACTATAAAAACACCGTTCCGATGAAGGTATTTTTCTAAATTGTTATTGCGACTCTTAGATGTGAACTCCCTTTTCTCTTCCCCATTTTTTGAGTAAATAGTAACGTAGTAGGTGAGAGGACATGATTTGAGAGATGCAATGGCATTGTACACATCACAAGCTTTAGTTTTGAAATATAAAACGATCCCGTGAAATCTCCATATCCATTTTAAGCGAAATGTAAGGGGGCAGAACTCGGATAATCCAGACAATCCCCCCCCCATCACAAGTTTTCATTTGACTCCTAACTCGTAACTGTGGGCAGCGCGCGTCGCCAAAGTAAGGGTGTCCGAAAATTATCTTTACGACTTTTATCCAATATAAAAAGTCAAGAGGTGAAAATAAAAAATAAAAAAAAATAAAAAATAAATATAAAAATCAGGAGGTGACTTTTTATATTGGGAAATATAAATGAGAGATAATACTGGGATTGTCCCATTGTACAGAGAAACATTAAGTTTTTCTGAGTACCAAGTTTTGGTCTTCCCTGAAACAAGAACAGTTACCTCATCAGAAAACATTCTTGACATAAAATCATTGTCTTGGTTGTCTCTGTCCAGTGGTATCATTTCAAATTCTTTAAAGGAGACCCTATCATCTTGTATAATCGCTTTAAAGAGTTGCAATTTCAAAGATTTTCGCAAGACATCATGCACTGTCGAACTGGGCAAATGTAACTCACGTGATGCGGTTCGTGTCGACTTGCGTGGATTTTGATCAAAGCCCTCTCGAATACGATCGACATTTTCTTCAGACGTTCGAAGTCGCCCTGCTCCTTTCTTGTGTTCCACTTTTCCAGTTTCCATAAACTTTTTATATCAAGTTCGTATGGTTGGTCTTAATGGGGGCGATCTGTTGTAACGAGTACTGAACCTTCGTTGGACCTCTGCATCATATTTTGTTTGAATCCACTCAACACACTGTGCTTTCTCTTGTGAATTCATTGTGACTGAGGGGAAGTTGGGTTGGGTTGTTTTACCTCTGAGCGGCACTTTTTTGCACACCATGGGCTAAATGGCCAGGTCACATGGACCCCAAAGGCTCAGAGAAGGTTGGGGGAGGGGACCCACTGGAACAGCTGTTGGGAGACAGATGGTAGCCTCCCGTCAAGGCCATCCAGCGTGTTCTTTAAAGTGCACAGAGTATGTCTCTCCCGCACACGGGGCCACGGCTTAACGCCCCATCCGACGGACGGCGGTCTTTCCAAGCCCATCGGTGTCCCCTACTGAACGTGGGCAGGGCGGGGAATTTTGCGGAGATAAATCTCAACGCTGACCCAGCTGGGACTCGAACCTGGAAAGTACAGATTACGAGCCTGTCGCGCTACCGACTGAGCCACCCCCACCCCTGACTGAGGGGACGAATAAAGATGTAAAAAAGAAAATAAGATGAGAAAACCTGTCAAAACTTGCTATTCAGAAACACTTCATGAGTTTTCCTGTAAAATGGGAGAATCAGTAATTCTAAACCTCTTGGTTGACTTTTTTATTGGATAAAAGTTGTAAAGATAATTTTCGGACACCCTGCATTATGAAGGAACGATTTTCACCTTTCGCCTTTTTTAGGGGAGAATAAAGCATGAGGGAGGATTTATTAAAACCTGTAGCATTCCCCGTGTGACAAGCTTTCATTTGACATATAAGTCGTCCACTCACTCAGAGGTTAAATAGCAACAACCTTACCAATATTTTACTGAAATTTAAGTACCAAGTGGAAGAAGAGCATTCGAAGAAACTTCGAAGTTTGATTCGAATAAAACGAAATTGCATTTGAAGAATGACTGCTTCGTTGGTAAAGCTTTTTTTCTACTTGCTAATTCTAAAAGAGCGTTTTAAATAATCTTTTAATATTTTACTCTTTACATTTCTTTTTACCGTTATAGGGAGCTATTTAAACTGCTAATTGGGAGTGTTGAAGGTGACAGATTTCAAGGAACAAACGAGATCGATAAAATTTAAACGTCGCTAAGGTTACTTCTGCTTTAATTGCAGATCTTAGTAAATTATTGCAGTTGATATTTTAGATCGCGATTAGATCGCGAACTTCTTTTACGAAAATTTCATAAATCTGGAATCCGCGGATCCGTGATTATTGGTTCGAAATTTTCTAACCAATCCTTCTGCGATCTCTGGAGTTAATAATGTTGAAAGAGAACTTTTCGAACTCAGGTGTTCCTCGTGACTCAAAAGTGGGAACTAAATTATTTTTAGCTCATTTTCACAAAAAGAACTGCTGATTTCACTTTGTGATCTGCCTGTCCGTTTTGCAAACATTAAATATTTTTGTTTTTAGAATTGTATTAAAATTATTTTTGGTTCGAATAACAATTCATTAATATTTTTGAATGCTTAAAACACTTAAAATGCTGGTGATCTTGATGACGGTCGCTCAAAAACGTATCCGAACACTATGGTTGATTACAGACTTCAGAAAAAATATCTGGCAACGATTTTTTTAGAAATTAGCGATCTGGCAACCTTCGTGTCACGTGACACGAAGGTTGCCAGATCACTAATTTCTAATAAATCGCTGCCAGATATTTTTTCTGAAGTCTGTAATCAACCATAGTGTTCGGATACTTTTTTGAACGACTGTAGGTGGTCATATTATTTTGATACTAGATCGTGTGGGCTCACTCACGGAAATATTGAGCGTGTGCAGTTACCGTTCACAGCAAACTGGAGCGTGTGCAGTTACTGCACACGCTCCAGTTTACTGTAAACGGTAACTGGAGCGTGTACAGTTGCTGTACACGCTCCAGATATTTTTCTTGAATTCTGTAATCACGTGACACGAAGGTTGCCAGATCACTTAATTTCTAAAAAAATCGTTGCCAGATATTTTTTCTGAATTCTGTAATCAACCATAGTGTTCGGATACTTTTTCGAGCGACTGTACATACAGTAGATATTTGCCACAAGTTTATGATTTAATGTAATTTAGTTAAGGTGCTCAGTCTGGTCAAATTCTGTATTGAATTTTTTAACTGAGTGTCCCTTTTCTGTTTTATGTGAATAGTTATTGACTAGCATAACATCTTTGTACTGCAAAACAAAATGGAAATAAAATTAGTATTATTATTGTTTGAAATATTTCGATTCCCATTTTCCGAATCTCTCAAAAGTTTAAATAGCTCCCTATAACGGTAAAAAGAAATGTAAAGAGTAAAATATTAAAAGATTATTGAAAACGCTCTATTTACCCTAGAAATTGAAAACTTTTGTTGGAAAGTGTGAGGTTTCAAGAGAGTCACACTGGCAGCAACGATTTTGTATGCTTAACCTTCAGGGAGGGGACGCAACAAATTCTTTTTGCAATGAATGGGCGATTATGGGATATTATGATCCCCTTTTTGAAATCCTCCAGAAGATTTTAATTTCCATTTTAGATTGCACTAACTGGGGAAGATGCTAAACTTTAAAAGAATATCATACATTATTTATGCTAGAAATTTGAGATTTTGGTGCTAAAATATGACAATTCAGGGTTTACACTGACAAATTCCCCCCCCCTTGACCCCAGGAGGGGTCATTTTCTACATTATTATTCCCTAAGCTCGAATTACCAGCGACAAAATGGGCGGGGGTGGCTCAGTCGGTAGCGCGCCAGGCTCGTAATCTGTAGTTCCCAGGTTCGAGTCCCAGCTGGGTCAGCGTTGAGATTTATCTCCGCAAAATTCCCCGCCTGCCCACGGTCAGTAGGGGACACCGATGGGCTTGGTAAAGGCCGCAGTCCGTCGGATGGGACGTTAAGCCGTGGCCCCGTGTGCGGGAGAGCCATACCCTGTGCACGTTAAAGAACACGCTGAATGGCCTTGACGGGAGGCTACCATCTGTCTCCCAACAGCTGTTCCAGTGGGTCCCCTCCCCCAACCTTCTCTGAGCCTTCGGGGTCCATGTGACCTGGCCATTTAGCCCATGGTGTGCAAAAAAGTGCCGCTTAGAGGTAAAACAACCCAACCCAACCAGCGACAAACAAAAGATGTACAAGACTGGATACGATCAGTCCTCTCATTTTATAAATTATTGTGGAAAATCATGAAGATTTTCCATTTGCTCTTGTACACCTTTTGTCAGAAGGAACATTCAAAGTGATACTAATTAATGAATAGGGAAACAAAGATAATACGTGTAACTACTAAACATGAGTCCAATACGAATGTAAAGGAGCACTTTCTATTGCCGTATTAGATGTGGAATTCAAGACCGCGTATAATCAATTATTTTTCCACTTGAGCAAATAAGGGTCATATTCACTTAATCGCTTATAATCAAATCAGCGATTGAAAAGGGTTTACTCTAGACATTTAATAATTTAAGGTATTAAATGTCAAATTAATAAAAATGTTTTAGGACATTTAGTTAAAAACACCTAAACATAGAGAAAAATAACATTCAGTGAGAAATGTCTGGGAACTCATCAATATCACGAGGCGATCAGCTTTTAGAGAAATGCAAAGTGTTTTCTAGTTTAATTTTCACATCTTTACTTCAAATGTATTCTTAAATTCGTGGGTGTCTCATAAGTTGGATTCATTGCCATATAGAGAACTCTTAAGCCGAATGAAACCTCATCGGGGGCCGTGCGACTTGTGGGTTTTCTTTTGCAATTCCTACTTTAAAGGGAAAACAATTTTAGGCCGCAAAATTGTTATTTTTCTCTCACCCTTCCCAGGTAAACAACGCCGTTGTCAAACTGCCACTTTCTCTGCATTTGAACTTTAGTGCCTCCTACACGACATCTTATTTACTTCATCTAAGTCTTTTCACACCTTGCATAGAAAACCCTAAAGGTGAGAGGTCTAATTTGGCACTCAGATTTGCACATAGTCAGATTCTCATTCATAATATAAACCCGCAGTTTCATGAATTACCACTAGCGGAATGGAGAGTGGGCGAAAACCACACTGCGCAAGTGCGTAGCAGCGGTGCATGGGAGACTTGTACTACGATGCGTGCACGTGGACTGGCATGTGAGGAGACACATGCTAAGCCGCGTGATCGTGCTCCTCCACCCACGAGCCACGTGCTTTGCTGCATCCTCTCTCCATTCATAAAATAATACGTGACTCATAGGTTGCAGGAATACAGGGATTTTTCGGTATGTGAAATGGACTTTCGGAATTTAATTATCTCTAGTTTGTATGCATTGCAGAAAGGAGACACTTCTTTCTCCATTTCTAATTCATTTCGTTATATTTTATTCCACAGTGGAATGTCGTCTTACACAAATTAAATTCTTAACTACTGTAGTATGCCATTTAAAAGAACCGTCCCTGGCTTTCGTATAAAGAAATCGATCGATTTGTTTTCCTTGTTTTTATAGGTTGCTAGTTGTTAGCGGGGTATCAGCAGACTACAGCCATCCTACACACTAATAATCTAAAGATTAACTTGAAAATTTGTCCTGTTTTCAAATGTAAAATTTTTTTATATTAATTTAAGAATGATCTCATTCTACAATTCCCAAAAGTAGAAAAAGTGGATGATGGAGTAAAGAAAAAGATAGATGAAGAAGGTGGATGAGTGGAGCAAGGGAAGAGATGGATGAAGAAGCTAGATGAATGGAATAAGGGAAAAGTTGGATGAAGGAAATGGATGAATTGAGTAAGGGAAGAGATGGATGAAGAAGCTAGATGAATGAAGTAAGGGAAGAGTTGGATGAAGAAGGTGGATGAATGGAGTAAGGAAAGAGATGGATGAAGTAGGTGAATGAATGGCTTAAGGATGAATAAAGAAAGATGGATAAAGAAAGTGGATGAATTGAGAAAGGGAAAAAGGTGGGTGAATGGAGAAAGTAGATTAATGGAGTAAGGGAAGAGATGAGTGAAGAAGGTAGATGAATGGAGGGAGGGAAGTGAGGAGGAAGAAGCTAGATGAATGGAGTGAGGGAAGAGATGGATGAAGAAGCTAGATGAATGGAGTGAGGGAAGAGTTGGATGAAGAAGTTGGATGAATGGAGTAAGGGAAGAGCTGAGTGAAGAAGGTAGATGAATAGAGGGAGGGAAGCGAGGAGGAAGAAGCTAGATGAATAGAGGGAGGGAAGCGAGGAGGAAGAAGCTAGATGAATGGAGTGAGGGAAGAGATGGATGAAGAAGCTAGATGAATGGTGTAAGGGAAGAGTTGGATGAATGGAGTAAGGGAAGAGATGGATGAAGAAGCTAGATGAATGGTGTAAGGGAAGAGTTGGATGAAGAAGTTGGATGAATGGAGTAAGGGAAGAGCTGAGTGAAGAAGGTAGATGAATAGAGGGAGGGAAGTGAGGAGGAAGAAGCTAGATGAATTTAGTGAGGGAAGAATGGATGAAGAAGCTAGATGAATGGTGTAAGAGAAGAGTTGGATGAATGGAGTAATAGAAGAGATGAGTGAAGAAGGTAGATGAATAGAGGGGGGAAGTGAGGAGGAAGAAGCTAGATGAATGGAGTGAGGGAAGAGATGGATGAAGAAGCTAGATGAATGGAGTAAGGGAAGAGTTGGATGAAGAAGTTGGATGAATGGAGTAAGGAAAGGGCTGAGTAAAGAAGATAGATGAATAGAGGGAGGGAAGTGAGGAGGAGGAAGCTAGATGAATGGAGTGAGGGAGGAAGAAGTTGGATGAATAATAGATAGATGAAAAAGGGGGATGAGGAATAAAAGAATACATGAAGAATAGAGATGGATGGGACTTAAAATATCTAGATGCAGACCACTTCAATTTGCAAAACGTCTGAATGATGATGACTTAATTTTTTAAAATGTAATTTTACATATTTAAAACGTTTGCACAAATAAATATTTGTATTATTCCATGAAATTTTTTATTTTCGTTTTTTTTTTACTTCAAGCGCTCTCTGAGGTATTTTATGAATTATTTAAGCTATAGATACGCATTGACACGTTCGATTTTGACATCTCCCTCCAGCTTCAAACTCTGTATTTGAGCTCCCGCAATATGAAATTGAATTTTTAGACTGCCCACCAGAAACAAAATTTAGAAATTATTACGTCACTTGGCTGGGATTTTTTTATATCTAATTTACAATAGGATATGTTTGAGTCAAGAAATGAACTTAGAAATTTCTTTGATAAGAACATTTCACGACTTAGAAATTTCTTTGATAAGTTAAACTTACAGATTTCTAGAACTGTAAATTGCCAAACATTCTTAATTTGTGACGTGCTAACCTATGGAAAAATGAAACTGAAATATTGCTAAATAACTTAAAAATCGTTTACTAATTTCTTTAATAGCGATCAACTGGTGATACATTAAAGACTCAAACTTTATTAAGTAATCGAACTATTTTGTATTAGTATCAGAATTTCGTTTTATCAGTATATGGATGAATGTGTTATATTGTTGACTCCTAACGCTATTCATTGCCAACGCCGTAATTTGAGTGTGGAGATCAAAATAAAGAGTGAATGAGATCTTTACTGATTACAGATCTGAGCTCATCTAACCTTCATTATGAATTATTATTTCCGATAAAGGATTAACAAGGTTGACAATCTGAATGGAGCGCAGGAAACTACCGTCATAATCGGCAGCCGAAATCATTAACCTGCCTTCCCATTTGTCCGTTTCGCGTTAAAAGAATATTTCTGCATGTAAAGGTCTTGTGGCCGCAACGGACCACTCCTTTGTTCGCCTTAACCGATATTTCACCTTATCCGTTTTCGTGTTAAGGATTTTCGACTGTATTTTGTTCATTTAAAAGATAACAAAGTTTCAATTTCAGCTCTACAATTTTTCCAAAATTGCATTAATAAAGACATTTTATTTATTTTCCCGGATAATCCGGATTTTACTCCAATCCCATTTTTTCAGATAATCGAAGTATAATTTCGAAAGTTTTCGTACGTTGAAAAACAATGAGTCATTAAAGTTTGCCTATTTCAATAATATATAATTCCTACTACACATTAGTGATTATCAGTTCATAAAAACTGACTTAAATATTTTCATTCACGTTTGCTATACTTTGCAAAAAAACTATGAGAATTGTTCATTTCCAATTGCAGAAGTTTTTTTCTCTTGATAGCGAGCCGTCGAGCTTCCATCTCGTAGTACGGAAATACTGCTATTGACGTCATTTTCACTACCCAATTTTGGTATTGCCAGAGATGTCACATCGCGCATGCGCTGCCAACTGACGTCGATCGAACTTCCCGGAGATTCTCGCACATGCACCAGCACGTGTCTTTTCTGATTCGCTCACGTGTCAGCCAACGTGCGATAACTGCCGTGTGTGTTTTTCCCTCCGGTTCATTCAGAAAATCTGACAGCATTACGGTAATAAATTTTACTACGTGAAAAGCGCTTCTTAACTTCAAAGACGAGCGAATGTTATGTCCACTTCTTGTCCTACAGGGGCGTTTCCAATTTTTCTCTATGTTCTGTTTGAAATTTTCTTGCAGTGCTCAAAAATGTCATTTATTCCTCATCACGAAAAATGTCTTCGTAATATTAAAGAGGAAATTTTGGGGAGGCAAGATCATTAAAATCCAGAGGCCCACATAAGATGAATTTGCGGTTTAAACCGTAACTCTTTGACATTTGAAACCAAATTCTTCGCGAATGCAAAAAACATATTTAATTCCATGATAAAATTAATAAAAAAGTTAATAAATATTCACAGAAGCTTTATGTTCCATTCAGCGCATGTATGATTGTTATTATACTGTGAATTATGCGCGTTCTTCCTAAAATTATCAAGTACAACTCTAAGTGATCCATCTATATGAACTGTAAGTATTTACTGCCATCATGATATGGAAATAAAAGAAACCTGACGTTCCAATCACTATCATATTGTGATTTGGCACATATTATTACACATCTTTTAAAGTTTTTGTTATTTGGGTGGACAAAAGATTTCTTTTCAAGAGAACATGTTCTCATATTTTTTTTAATGGAAGAACTTTTTTTAACAACTAACAAAAATATTTACCTCTAAAATATTTAACGATACAAAAATATTTTAATATTTTTAGAAAAAGATAGTTAAAAATATCAATGAAATCGAAAATTATTGAACGAATCAAAATAAAACTTAAAATTTGAAGACTAAATGGTATCAAATTGTCAAATTCAAATGACAATTTCTTAATGTGGTATACGATTCAAAAAGGTCATCATATATCCTTATGTGGCATATGGTCAAAAAATTTAATCACAAAATTATATAAATGAAGTGTCAGACAAATCACTGAAATAGAAAATAGTTGCATATTTCGTTTTAGGAGCCAAACAACCATTTTAAATAGTTCATACTATAGAGCACTCTGCTGGCAGCCTATGACAGGAAGTCCACTGGTGGCATGCTATTACGATTTTGCTATTATAATAAATGGAAAAACGTTTCAACTGATTCTTTTTTTAATGCAAAGTTATGGGAATAGCTTAAGTTTTTAGTATTTAAAACTAGGTGTTGAAATGTTTGTTAGAATATTGTTTAAAGGTTAGAAATTTGTTTAAACGTTGCTCGAATACGTGAAGAAAAATGGATCTTATAACTGGTGTACAATTTCTTCCTTTATAACTTTCACCAAAATTTCCTTGCATTGAGAAAATTAAATTTGCTCATTCTCTTCCTCTTTTCTCTGAATTTTCTTTGCTAATAATCAAATTGATGTAGCATTTTTTTGATTAAAATTTCCCGACAAATTTTTTTTGTCGGGAATTTTTGCCGAGATAGTTTTCTAAAAGTAAGGAAAAATTATATTTTTCTTTGGGGTAAAAAAGGGCCTGTTCTTTTTTTCTTCCTTTATTTTTCAACCTAGTCAATATTCTATTGATTTGTCATAATACTGGCAAGCTTTGAAAACAGAGGGGGCTTAAAACTCTAAGGAGTGACGAAAGGTACTGTGCGCCACCCAACCAAAAAACAGTGGAAGAGACAACTCTAATCGATGGGGGGGGGGGGGGGGTTAAATGCTTGCCCACTTCCATCGCAGGCCAAAGGCTCCAAATCATCTGTTGTTAAGGACGCCTCTATCTAAGCTATTATTTTCACCTCACTTCTACAAAATGTAAAGTACATAATTTTCGTTACTTATTAATGTTTAATACTCATGTTTTGTTTCTTATTCATTTTAATTCGATATTAGAGTGAGACGTGTCTGTCTTCCTATAGACAGGAGGGCGGGGGTGGCTCAGTCGGTAGCGCGTCAGGCTCGTAATCTGTAGTTCCCAGGTTCGAGTCCCAGCTGGGTCAGTGTTGAGATTTATCTCCGCAAAATTCCCCGCCCTGCCCACAGTCAGTAGGGGACACCGATGGGCTTGGAAAGACCGCCGTCCGTCGGATGGGACGTTAAGCCGTGGCCCCGTGTGCGGGAGAGCCATACCCTGTGCACGTTAAAGAACACGCTGGATGGCCTTGACGGGAGGTTACCATCAGTCTCCCAACAGCTGTTCCAGTGGGTCCCCTCCCCCAACCTTCTCTGAGCCTTCGGGGTCCATGTGACCTGGCCATTTAGCCCATTGTGCGCCAAAAAGTGCCGCTCAGAGGTAACCCAACCCAATCCTATAGACAGTGTTTCATACCTCTAGAAAAAACCCGTCTAATACGTGGCTCATTGCAATCGAACTTGCAGCTCATAAAACAAATAATCAATGTACTGAATCTGGCTCATTTCTTACGAACTTGAGGCAATTGGAGCAATCTAACTGTTTATCGTTCAAGAACTCCTCCTGAAAGGTAAGATTTTTTTGCTACCACTAAATTTGGTACCCAGCTTCATCTCATCGTAACCTATTATACTTTAAGAGTTTGAACCCCTAAAATTACCCCCCCCCTCCAAAAAAAAAGATACTGATCAATGATAAACAATCATAACGGGCTCTTAATAATGGCCGTTATGTGCAACAAGCTACAACAATACAAGTTGTCCTAACAATTATGTCATCTTCACACGAGACTCGCGTTTTAATGATGTACAGTGGACCTCCGATATAACGCGCATGTCGGGCGGGAAACAACACCCGCGTTATAAGGTGAACCCCGTTATACCGAGCGGCGCGGTGGCGACACAATAAATTTCACACTGTAAGCTTTTCTCTTACTCATCATCATCATCATCATCATCCTCAAGCAGCCATGGGCTACGGAGGTCCAACCAGACCGCGCAGTTTAATTCTCCAAGCATATCTGTCCTGAGCTACATCTGCTGCATCCGGCCACTGTACACCAATTCTAACAAGGTCCTGTTTGACATTGTCTGCCCACCGCATCCTAGGTCTCCCTATCCTTCTGAGGCCTCTAGGCACACTGTTCATAATCCTATTCGCCAATCTATAATTATCCATACGGGCAACATGGCCAAACCAACGGAGTCTCTCTCTGCACAATATGCTGCTTAAAGGAGGTTGCAGACTCCTTTGCCTAACCTCATCATTAGTTACAAAGTTAAACCACATAATACCCAAGATACTGCGTAAGCATCTAGAATCAAAAGCATCTAGTTTCCTGTTATCTTGCTTACACGGCGTCCAAGTTTCACTACCATAACTAACCCTAGAAAGAATCAAACTATTATACAGTCTAATTTTAGTCTTTAGGTGTATACGCCTATTTCTCCACAATCTCCATAGATTCTTAAAAGTCCCGGCAACAATACCTATTCGTCTGTTAATCTCATGCCGCACATCACCAGTATCAGTTACGTAGCTCCCAAGGTAATTAAACTGTGACACCTGCTCAAGACTGCAACCATTCAGATTAACTGAATCACAGCCTGCCTGACCAATTTTCATCACTTTAGTTTTCTCTCTGTTTATGACCAAACCTACTGTACTACCAGTCTCATCAACAGTTCGAATGAAAGAGTTCATCTCATCAACATCATTTGCCAAAAGGGCTAAATCATCAGCATAATCTAAATCAGAAATTTTCGTATCTCCAGCCCATTTAAGGCCAAAAGCTTTCCCTTGAAGTGAATTTCGCATAACATAATCAACAACCAAACTAAAGAGAAAAGGAGACAAAATGCACCCTTGTCGAACACCAGAAGTAATGCTAAACCAATTGCTACAAGACTTACCAACCCTCACACATGACTCAGTGTTATTATAAAGAGCTTTCATTATGTTAACTAACTTGTCTGGTATACCATATGATCTCACAATCAACCACAAATTATGACGATCAACAGAGTCGAAAGCCTTTTTGAAATCAACAAAGCTAGCAACCAAAGGTTTCTGAAACTCGAAACATTTCTCAAGAATCTGCCTAAGTGAAAATATCTGATCTACACATCCCCTACCACTTCTGAATCCACATTGCTCATCACGCAATTGCCGGTCAACCAGATTCTTAATTCTATTAAGCACAATCATGGAAAGAACTTTACCTGGAACGGAGAGTAGGCTGATACACCTATAGTTATCACAAGAACTGCGATCACCTTTTTTGAAAATAGGGATAATAATAGCTCTGGTAAAATCTTTAGGAACCATGCCTTTATCATAAAAGTTATTCAAAATTTCAGTCATCCAAATGGTAACTGAAACATTCCCAGCTCTAAGCATTTCCGTAGTAATTTCATCCACCCCTGGGGATTTATGAAGTTTAAGTTTAGAAATAGCCAAACTAACTTCAGATTGTGTTATAGGGCCAACATTAAAGCCAACAATGCATCTATCATCATTGCAAACAATGGGAGTAGAACTAACCACATTGTTTAGAACATCACTGAAATGCTCAGCCCACCTAGCCATGACAGAATCCTCCCCTTCTATAACCTTGCCTTGTTTATCCTTCAATCCCTGTATACCTGTTCGTTTTCTACCACACAAAACATTAACTATCTGATACAGCTCTCTGCTGTTGTGCTGTCTAACTGCTTCCTCAGCTTTGTCAGCAAGGCCATCAAGCCAAAGATTCCTATCAGTAGCTAACTGACCCTTTACACGTTTATTAAGTTCTTTGTAATGCTTTCTATTAGGACTAGTAGGGTACTGATTAAGGACATTCCTGCAGTTCCTTCTTTCTGAAATAAGCTCAAGTGCCTTATCACTCAAATAATTCTGCCTCCTCTGCTCCTTTTTCCCTAAAAGAGTACTGTTAGTTTCCAAAAAAGCCTGTTTAAAATGGCCCCATTCTTCCTCAACTTCAGTATTAAGCAAACCATGACTGTCATAATGACTAAGTAACCTATCATGGTAAGCTTTAGCTATAACTGGGTCTTTCAGAGCTTCAGTATTAAAGGTAAATTTTTTAATCCTAACACAACACTTTTTAAGTTTAAGTTGCAAGACACTTTTAACAAGGTAATGGTCAGATCCAATTTCAGCTCCCCTATATGCCCTGATATTTCTAACAGAACTAGCCCATTTGCTGTTAATTAATATATAATCAATCATATTGTTATGCAGCCCATCAGGTGAAACCCATGTGTGTTTATGTATGTCGCGGTGTTTGTAATATGTGTTAGTTATTCTGAAACCATTGAGTTTACTTACCTGTAGGAGACGTTGCCCATTGCCATTGCAGCTACCAATACCAAAAGGGCCTATTACTCCTCCCCAAAGGTCAGAGTCGGTACCAACTTTGGCATTGAAGTCACCAAGAACGAGGGTAATATCTCCTTTCTTGACAGAATTCAAAATATCCTGAAGTTGTCTGTAAAACCTATCCTTCTCATCCTCATCAGAATCCTCAGTGGGGGCATAACAGCAGATAACATTCAAGTCTTTAATGCTTGTCTGAAATTTTGCTGTAAGAAACCTTTCATTAATGCACTCATATCCTAGAAGAGCATCACTAGCATGTCTGCTGAGCAGCAGACCCACGCCTTGGTGATGCTTTCCATCCTCCCTCCCTGTAAAGAGAAATTTAAAGTTATTTTTAAGTATCTCACCTTTACCTGTCCATCTGGTCTCTTGCAAGCCTAAAATATCTAGGCTATAGCGCTGGAATTCCTGCATGAGGACATCAAGAGAATAATCTCTTTGTAATGTCCTCACGTTCCACGTTCCTGCAGAGAGAAAATGATTAGTAGGATTTTTAAAGAAATTAGGTTTATTGAGATTGGTAGGACCAACAATATCAAACAGCCCCCTGATCGCAGGCATGGGGCAAAGACCTGTTCCTCCTCCGCTAAAGGCTGAAGTCACCGATGCTGGTAGGAACTTCAGGCACCACCTTTTCAAGTGGACTTTTTCAAGAACCATATGGCCTGCCTGAGACACATTACTCCAGTTTAGGCTTGACGATGCCCAACTAGCTAAGTAAGGTTCAGGTACCTGCGATGGCCTCTGATTAGGATTATCCACCAGCTGATATAAGGTATCCCATGCCTCTGTTCACTTAGAGCTGGCAACCCAGAAGCAAACAGAAAACACGGCGGCAGACTCTCCCTCAACAGAGGCCCACCAGTGCAGCAAGTCCAGGATCCATAATCAAGCTCAAATCCATAAACAAGTCCAGTCTAGTAGGTATAAATGGTCAGCACCAGGACCCTGTGAAGTTGACCACTCCTCAGCATTGTTGAAAAAAAAGAAAAAAGTGGCCATAGATGACCAGATCAGTAGGCCATACTGAACTGGCAGCCCTCCCCTTCCGTTCCCTTCCAAAAGAGAATATCTCTTTTGAAAGGTACTAACGGCCTGCACCACGAGAAGGCGGGGTCGGACATTAGGTGCTAGACCTGGCCGGTTCTGTGCATCATCACTGGGGATTGGTACACAGCTCTCCTTCCAGTTTACGCCTAGCTACGCCATCATGCATACAATAATTAAACACTATTCAAAATACATGCAGGAGCTCAATACATACACAATTACTCAATACGCAGTAACAATAAAATGCGATACTCACTAACGCCGCACGGACCTGTATAAACATGTTTGAATTTATCGCGAACATCGCCCGCGCTATAACCGAGTGCGCGGTATAGCGAGCAGCGCTATAACGAAGGTCCACTGTATCAAAATATGTCATTTTTAATTGTTTTGGAACAGTTCATGTTTCGATTTTTAATTTAATACTTTTGAATCATTCACGACTTAAAATACTTGAATGCTTGATTACAAATTTCGCATAAGGACCTCCCCTTTGACATTACGTATTGCATGAACCTGATGGCTGATTTTTCACGACTCATTTAATGTTTTCGCTATAAATCTATATAAATATTAGCCGTATTTTTAACGGGTTATGTTGTTTATGCCAATGCTTGGGTAGAGCTCGATATCGATGATCTTAACACTGTTGTTATGTCTTTTGATTTTTGAAAAACTTAACGATGTTGATATGCAAAGACCCGTTAATAAATGGACCTCTTAAACGTTCCACCCCCCCCCCAAAAAAAAAAAAAAAAAAAAAGAAAGACAGAATTACCTAAACCAGTGGTTCTCAACCTTTTATGCTTCAAATTTATTAAAAACTTGTTCCTTTTTATTATACTTATTTTTTTTAATAAATTTATTAAAAATTTATTCAAAACTTATTCCTTTTAAATATTACCGCGTACCCCACGTTGAGAACCCCTAACCTAAACGATTGCAAATCCAATCGAGTTCTTACAATGAAGCTCTCAGAACTTGCTGTAAATTCAAAGGAAATAAAGAATTATTATAATAAAACAATAAATATACAATATCTGAATCTTTATTTAAATGAAATGGAAATGTGTATTTAATTGGCGTACCTCTTGTATAGATATGTAAAATTATAGTTATAGTATAACAATGGGAATAAAATAAAACATATATATAATATATATCTAGCGACTTTTGAGTTCTCACGGCGTACCCCAAAAAATTTTACCGCTTACCCCACGTTGAGAACCCCTAACCTAAACGATTGCAAATCCTAACGAGTTAATACGAAATGAAAGATACTTGTATGGGAAATGTTATGGGCTAGCTCTAATTATGTCCCCTACTTTCTGACTCAGAAAAGAGGAGGAGAAAAATCTATCATGGAGTCTATCTTATTGAGTTTTATGTAAGATGGAAACTTGCTATTTTCGGTGTATCATTTGCTGTATATTAATTAAGACACGAGCAACGCCGGGCAGTTCTTCTAGTAGAAATATGCACTTCTAATCGTAATATTTTATTCCTTTTAAACCACGGGCTCTGGTGTCTTCTTTCTCGTAATACGGAAACGTTGAGATTGACGTCATGATATTCCAACTCGACTAGCGTCAGAGACGTTTATCGAGCATGCGCAGATTTATGACGTCGATTGATACTTCCCCTGGCTGCCGCGCGTGGAACGGCACGTGCCTGCTTACGTTTAGCTCTCGTGTTCGCCAACGTGACACGATAACGTGCCTTTTTTCATGATTCATTTATAAGTGGAAATTCTTTTAAGAATTCTACTACGCACAAAAATTTCGGAGTCTGTTGTTTAGTTCGGAGTCTAATCGTAATATTTTATTCCTTTTAAACCACGGGCTCTGGTGTCTTCTTTCTCGTAATACGGAAACGTTGAGATTGACGTCATGATATTCCAACTCGACTAGCGTCAGAGACGTTTATCGAGCATGCGCAGATTTATGACGTCGATTGATACTTCCCCTGGCTGCCGCGCGTGGAACGGCACGTGCCTGCTTACGTTTAGCTCTCGTGTTCGCCAACGTGACACGATAACGTGCCTTTTTTCATGATTCATTTATAAGTGGAAATTCTTTTAAGAATTCTACTACGCACAAAAATTTCGGAGTCTGTTGTTTACAGAGGACATTTCCACCGCTTTGAGACCGCTATACCTCTATCAGTACATTTATTAAATATTCAAGAATTATTTATTTTCCCAGCATTGTTTTATTACACTATTCGAGGGTACATTATACACTACACTATACTATACCAGTCGGTAGCGCGACAGGCTCTTTCTTATTCTGTAGTTCACAGTTCGAGCCGAGGGACGCAGTTGGTAGCGCGCCAGGTTCGTAATCTGCAGCTCCCAGGTTTGAGTCCCAGCTGGGTAGGCTTTGAGATTTATCTCCACGAAACTCCGTAGGTCCATCGGATGGAACGTTAAGCCTTGACCTCGTGTGCGCGAGAGCCATTCTCTGTGCACGTTAAAAAACACGCTGGATGGCCTTGACGGGAGGCTACCATCTGTCTCCCAACAGCTGTTCCAGTGGGTCTCCTCTCCCAACCTTCTCTGAGCCATCGGTGTCCTTGTGAACTGGACATTTAGCCCATTGTGCGCAAAACAGTGCTGCTCAGAGGTAAAACAACCCAACCCATACCCCGTGTGCGTTAAAGAACACGCTGGATGGCTTTGACGGTAGGCTATCATCTGTCTCTCAACAGCTGTTCCAGTGGATCCCCTCCCCCAACCTTCTCTGAGCCTTCGAGGACCTTGTGACCTGACCATTTAGCCCATTATGTGCAAAAAAGTACCGCTCATAGGTAAAACAATCTAACCCAACTCAGTTCGAGTCTTAACTAGCCAGCGTGGAGATTTATCTCCTTTAAACCCCACAGCTGAAGAAAAAAGAAAGGGTGCAAAGGTATTTGGAAAGGTAAAGGTCGCCATCCGTCGGGATGGGACTTAAAGCCCGTATCTCCATATGCAGGAGAGATACCTTATACACGTTAAAGAACACACTGCATGGCCTTGTCACGTAAAGAACTTGTTCGATGGCCTTACTGGGTAAAGAATTCGTTGGATGGCCTTCACAAGAGGCTTCTTTAAGTCTCCTAGTTGTTCAGTATCTCCTTCTTACCGACTCTGACTCCGTGGAGTTTTTGCGACCTGACCATTTAAGTCATTTTGTGCACAACAATGCCCCTCAAAGTTAAAACTACTTAACTCAAAACAATTATTTGCAATTCTTTTTTTTATTTTTCGATTTTATCATTCCATTTTGCATTTCGTGCAATTTCATACAAATTTTATAACACTAATTTTTTTATTTCTTAAATAATGCATATATTAAATAATAAAAATACACGTAAATAAAATGTATATATTCTTCAATATTTAATTTTATTTTCGATTAATATTTGGAATGCCATCTATCCACAAGTTTCATGAAAAAGAAGAAGAAGGTCATTAAAAATTACTTTATTTGCAAGTCAGAAATTTGAAATTTGTTATTTTTTTTATTAACTGTAAGTACTATTTTTAAAGAGTATCATTGTTCTCACAATGAAGCTCTCAGAGCTTGCTGTGATCAACTCTGAACATGTAAATTCAAAGGAAATAAAGATTTATTAAAATAAAACAATAAATATACAATATCTGAATCATTTTTAAATGATTCAGATATTGACTACAATATATATATTTTATTATATATATGTTTTTTTATCTACTCAGCTTTAGAAGAAACTGACGTAGTCTGTACCGGTGTCCGCTTGTTCAGATTCTATTGTTTATTATGATAAATATGTTTTGTGATTATGACAGATTTTTTTTTCTAACAGCTCAGGCTGGTCTACGCACTGGGCTTCAACATTTCTGTCTCAACTCACATGGGGCGGGGGTGGCTCAGTCGGTAGCGCGCCAGGCTCGTAATCTGTACTTCCCAGGTTCGAGTCCCAGCTGGGTCAGCGTTGAGATTTATCTCCGCAAAATTCCCCACCCTGCCCACGGTCAGTAGGGGACACCGATGGGCTTGGAAAGGCCGCCGTCCGTCAGATGGGACGTTAAGCCGTGGCCCCGTGTGCGGGAGAGCCATACCCTGTGCACGTTAAAGAACACGCTGGATGGCCTTGACGGGAGGCTACCATCTGTCTCCCAACAGCTGTTCCAGTGGGTCCCCTCCCCCAACCTTCTCTGAGCCTTCGGGGTCCATGTGACCTGGCCATTTAGCCCATGGTGTGCAAAAAAGTGCCGCTCAGAGGTAAAACAACCCAACCCAAGTCTCAACTCACCTGTAGCACCCGTGACAGCAGGCCGATTCTAGATCAGAGTCGGAGGATGGGTTGTTGGCAGAACGTTTACGAGAGGAGGGGATCTTTCGCGGAGGTGATAAAAAAAATCAATGTTTCAAGAGAGAAATATTTAGGTCGATCCTTTGATTAACGAGTGCAGTTGGAAATACATCAATCATGAATACATCATATCATAATACAAATAAGGATGACCAAAACCAAATATAAAAACGGGAAACTTATTAGTGAAAATGCATGTAAAAAATTGTTTTCATAATAATAAATAAAAATAAATTATGTGCTTCCGAAACCAAAATAAAAAATACAAGATTTAAATTTCGTTAATCCACAATATCGTGCTTCCTGTCTGCCTGGGAAAGTACCGATCCTCCGGGATCAAGGTCAGTCCTCTCTCCCCATGATAAGAACACTATTATTCTACTCTGAGTTTCTGGGTCAGCGTTGAGATTTATCTCCGCAAAATTCCCCGCCCTGCCCACGGTCAGTAGGGGACACCGATGGGCTTGGAAAGGCCGCCGTCCGTCGGCTGGGACGTTAAGCCGTGGCCCCGTGTGTGGGAGAGCCATACCCTGTGCACGTTAAAGAACACGCTGGATTGCCTTGACGGGAGGCTACCATCTGTCTCCCAACAACTGTTCCAGTGGGTCCCCTCCCCCAACCTTCTCTGAGCCTTCGGGGTCCATATGACCTGGCCATTTAGCCCATGGTGTGCAAAAAAGTGCCGCTCAGAGGTAAAACAACCCAATCCAACTACTCTGAGTTTCAAACTCTATAAGATGTCCTGCGGCTTGCCCAAAGGAAGTTTACTCCTAAAATGTTCAGGGAAGTGAAAAAAAGAATTTTCATGTCACATTTTATTAATTTGTATCTCTACAAGTTAGGAAATGTACTTATGTTAAAAAATATGAGCATATTTTCTTGTTGTTTGCAGCAGTGACGTACCCAGAATCTTCCAATGGGGGAGGGGGGTGACATCGTTGAGTCTAATAGTTTTTTATAGGCATTAGTCTCTGATTTTTAGGGACTTCCTTAAGAAATATGTAACTGAAACCCTCAAGGTAATAAATATCTTTCCAGAAATCATTGATTTCTGGAAAAGAAGGAGACGCTTCAAGTAAAATCTGTGTGAAGACTCCTTCATCGAGATATCACTGTTCACTTAACACAGTTATAAAATCTCCTGTATTTGTTATTTGACAGGGATGCGATTTAGAGACAGATAACCAGAGATTTTATAAAGATTCCCACACTTACTTTATATCTAAGGCTGTGCATCATCCAAAACGTACCCCTCTGCTTGAGAATAACGATTAATCGATATATTTAAAAAATCCTCTTGCTTTTCGATTAAATTAAAAAATCTCATCTCGCGATTACGTCAACAATATCAAGTAGAAAAATCACTATTAAAAGATTAGTCGTTGCTCGTTCTTCAAGAAAAGCCAAAGAAAATTTCTCTGCGTCACTGCACGTGGAGTAGACGCGTGCCTGTGCGCGTGATCGCCTCGGCGTGTGCAAACAGCAGCTTGGTTTCTACGTCATCACTTCATTCATGAGGAGAAAGATTCATGAAGAAGATTCACTCTCTGAGCGTAGTTATCTATCTTCATGGAGTTAGTGAGTTTTATAAATTATGAATGAGGATTTTTGAAGCAGATGTAAATAATTTGATTCCAGTCCTGGATATAAAAAAAGTAATGTGATAGGGGTGCAACTGATGCAATCGAGCCAGAAAAAAAGTAAAAGGGTGCAGACAGACTGGATTTACATTACAGTATCACACTTCCCTCTACGTTTTAGAGAGTAAAAAGTTACCAGAAAAATGTGTGAAATGTGCACAACTTTAATAATTTTTTTGTCTCCATTACTCTTACTAGATATCTTAAAGAGGGAGGGGCATGCCCACCCCCACTCCCCGTTTTATATCCAACCCTGTTTCATTCCAATCAGTTTTTATTTTTCATAAAATAAAATAATTTTAGGATAAAAAAAAATAGAAAATAATGTATTTTGATCGTAAAACAATAGATTTTATTAAGGGTACATTTTAAAGTCAAGCCATAAGTTATAGTGTGGTATTTTATGTATATAACAAATTATTATTATTATTAAATTTAAAAAAATCGAGATTTTCAATGCTGTGTCTGTATACGACCTCTAGCGATTATGCTTCAGACTAGGGATTAGAGTTTTACAAATATGGATATTTCCTTTTGAACTAATTAATGATAGTGGGATTATGAATCTTGTGGCGATGTAATTAAAGGGGTGATTTCATGAAATCGCTCTAAAGAGATTCAAGATCTGGTTATTTGTATGGAATACAGTGCCAAACACTACCCATATACGGAGGGAACAGTAACAGAAGGATGTGGTTCTGATCTCTATTTTCTTATACTAGATGAACGTACCCGGCGCTGCCCGGAAGTCTCTTTTAACCCGTATATTCGTATTTTCACAGCATTAAAGGTCTTAAAAATTAAAATCTTTAAAAATTTTCGCGGCACACCGGTTGAAAATCACTGTTATGAAGCAATGAAATCTTTTATGTAAGAGTGCAATTATGTCTCATAATCATTTGATCTTTTGTTATTGCATACATTATTGTTGCCACAATTGAATTTTTAAAGAAATGGGAAGGATTTTCATGTATGTATCAACTGTTATTAGCTAATTATGCTATGTAAATGTGTATTGTACTGACTAGCGGAATAAAATAAAAATATTTTATTATTATTAGCTATATGTTCCACACAATAATTATTCCAATCCCTGCAACAGAGCTGTAGTTCCCAGATTCGAGTCCCAGCTGGGTCAGCGTTGAGATTTATCTCCGCAAAATTCCCCGCCCTGCCCACGGTCAGTAGGGGACACCGATGGGCTTGGAAAGGCCGCCGTCCGTCGGATGGGACGTTAAGCCGTGGCTCCGTGTGCGGGAGAGACATACACTGTGCACGTTAAAGAACACGCTGGATGGCCTTGACGGGAGGCTACCATCTGTCTCCCAACAGCTCTTTCAGGGGGTCCCCTTCCCCAACCTTCTCTGAGCCTTCGGAGTCCATGTGACCTGGCCATTTAGCCCATGGTGTGCAAAAAAAGTGCCGCTCAGAGATAAAACAACCCAACCCTGCAACAGAGCTTACCAACTTGGTACTCTTACATTTTTAGAGGACCACAGGTGAGGTTCAGCCATTATAAACCCCATAGTCTGAAGAAGTAGAGAAGTGATTGACACGTGACGTAGCGTGTATTAGAATAGCATTCTTTAACGCTTACCAAAAACTCGAAAATGCCAAAGTTGAAGACCACAGATATAGAGCGTTGATAATTATAAATTTTTTGTTTGTATAATAATTTTGCAACTTATATTCTCCCCTCCCTCCGCCAAAAAAAATAAAACCTAATTCAGGTCAATGATACGAGCAACGCTGATAAATCTTCTAGTATTACTATAAGCATGAATAATAATATTAAAGTAGATAATTTCTTTTCTTACGAGTAGGGCTAGATCCGATGATATTTTGAGAGGACTGTGCCAATTTAGTTTCCGCCCTTCTCCTGGCAGATGCGCATCACTGGAGACCGCTGGCATTTGTACATATTACCGTTAAAACCTCGGTCTTTTTCCAGCAGCAATTGGAACAATGCTTTACGCTTAATTCTCTCTTTGAAACGGTAAAAGATTTTGCTCATCCATGAGGGAGCGGGGGCGGGGGCGGAGGCGGCTCAGTCAGTAGCGCGCCAGGCTCGTAATCTGTAGTTCCCAGGTTCGAGTCCCAGCTGGGTCAGCGTTGAGATTTATCTCCGCAAAAATTCCCCGCCCTGCCCACGGTCAGTAGGGGACACCGATGGGCTTGCAAAGACCGCCGTCCGTCGGATGGGACGTTAAGCCGTGGCCCGTGTGCGGGAGAGCCAAACCCTGTTCACGTTAAAGAACACGCTGGATGGCCTTGACGGGAGGCTACCATCTGTCTCCCAACAGCTGTTCCAGTGGGTCCCCTCCCCCAACCTTCTCTGAACCTTCGGGGTCCATGTGACCTGGCCATTTAGCCCATGGTGTGCAAAAAAGTGCCGCTCAGAGGTAAAACAACCCAAACAACCCAACTCATCCCATGAGAAGACCACAAAGCTAAAAATTCGTAACGAGAAACATATTCAATCTACAAAGAAAGATTGCCACGCTTTGCTATCAGCATAAATTACTCAGTGTTATTAATATTCGAAAGATAAATTCTATTTTGTCTAAGTCTTTTGGCGAACTGCTTGTTCCACAGTATAGTTGTCGGTTCGTAAAATGAAATTGTTTTTGCCAGATCGAATGCAATCAAGGTAATTTCTTTCATTAATAAGGTTGTTTTACTTCTCAATGCAATCGAGAATACAATCTTTTTTAAGAAACGTCATTATTAAACTTCTGAGGTTCTGAATTTCCATTAAAATTTAAGATTACAAAGATTGAAATTCAAGAATGTCTTTAAGTTAGACTAAGTCAAAAAAGCTTTACTTGATCAATGCACTCTTATAATTAGAGGTACACTAAATTTATTCTCTAATGAACATGAAATTGAAGAAACATTCATCAGCGTTTGGATTGAGCCATTATCAAGATTGGTTTCGTGTTTCCTGAAACTCCGTAACTCAAAGCTGAATTCTATGCTTCAAATAAAAGTGAAATCATAATAAATATCTATTTTTTTATAGTGCATCCTTCAGAAATTCGAAATGACTTAAGATGCTGGGGGATATAATTAACACTCAATCTAGTGCAGCAGATAGTAATAAACGTATATTAACCTGGGCAAGAATCTAGAAAAAAAATAAATTGGGGAGGGGGCAAGAGACTGGATTTCCATCGAAGACTGGATTTCCATCGAAACAAGAGACTGGATTTCCAAGAGAATGAATTTCCATCAAGAGACTGGATTTCCAAGAGACTGGATTTCCATCGAAGACTGGATTTCCATCGAAGCAAGAGACTGGATTTCCATCGAAACAAGAGACTGGATTTCCAAGAGAATGAATTTCCATCAAGAGACTGGATTTCCAAGAGACTGGATTTCCATCGAAGACTGGATTTCCATCGAAGCAAGAGACTGGATTTCCATCGAAACAAGAGACTGGATTTCCAAGAGAATGAATTTCCATCAAGAGACTGGATTTCCAAGAGACTGGATTTCCATCGAAGACTGGCTTTCCTGGTTCTCCATCGAATTTTCCCCTTCGCTTAAGTCTCTTAAAAATTTCTTGAAAAATGCGTGAAATATGTAAAAGTTTAATACTTTTTAGCCCCCATTACCCTTACTAGCAATATCAGGATTACTAAACTATGACCTGCGTGAGATGAGAAACAAAAGTCAGATACCCTTTGTTATGCTCTGAATGTTTGTAATCGTTTTTTGTATCCATCTCATAGTGGTCATGGTTTAGCACATGTTTGCCCTTGACTTGGAGGTTAAGGTTTTTCCATAAGGAAATGTAATGTGCAATTCCCAGGTTCGAGTCCCAGCTGGACCAGGGTTGAGATTTATCTGCGTAAAACTCCCCACCTTGCCCTCGGTCAGTAGGGGACACCGATGGGCTTGGAAATTATACCAAATTTTGGATGAGATGGGTCAAAGGTCAAGTTCAATATACCAGTGCTGGAGAGCTAAAAATTGGTGAATAGAACTATTTCAGGCAGTAGAACTCAGAAATAAAAGGAATTTTCATATCCGTTGTGGCGTTCAAGGTCAAATAGGGGTCGAAATGACAGGCTGGAAATCAAGAGGTGTCGAAGGCAATGATTGATTTCTACTGTGTATATAATACTACTACTTTGATTGCTTTGTGAGTCAGACAGTTTTCATGTGAAGCAAAGAAGGAATTTATGTGAACGTTTGTATATTTTACGTGAAGAAAAGAATGACGTGATTTCTCTTATATAAAGGGACTTGTATAACTTGGGGATCCTCTACTAAAGTTCATGGAAGGTGATGAACAATATATAAACAATATATAGTTCGTTTACTCTATCGTAGTAGTTTTGTTTATCAACTTCTAGGACTCAGTAGTAAAACTGAAACATCAGCATTAGAAATCAGTTCTAGCTCAAATTTTTAAACAGGAGCTCGAAGTTATTGAACCTGGGGCTGAACCATTTCCAAAATTACTGAGATTTTTTCTGACTGAAAGAAATTACTCTGACACATCGTAAAACGTATGTACGGAAATGCTTACCGCTAAACTTATTCTTTTAAAACTTAACATTAAGGGTTTTTATAAATTTTAAAGTAATAATATTATTTGAAGGCCAAATTAAAATCTTAATGTCACTTGGAATGGAAAATTTTAGAAATAATTCGCAGAAACTGAAAATTCTTGAGTAACATCATTACAAACGATAAGAGCATTTCGTTATAAAACTGAGAGAGGACTAATTATAAATCAAGGACTAAATTATGCTCATCTGTAAACAATAAAAATAATTCAAATGCAGAAATCGTTACTAACATAAATCATTTAATTCATTTATTCATCGCACAATTACAAGAAAAATTAGATATTTTAGTTATGACTGAGCGGAAGCATTCCCGAAATCGCCTGTGCTATTTTGAACTTGAGTCTCTTTACCTGTTATTGCTCTTGACCCAATTAACATTATAATTTGCGCTCTAAAAATTTGTTGTTTACCTTTTTTTGAGTTATTTTGGCTCTTGATCCAAATAACATTATAATTTGAATCTCTCAAAATTTGTTGGTTTATCTTTTTTTTTTCGTTATTTTGGCTTTTGACCCAAATAAGATTTTGATTTTAATTTGCGGCTTTCAGAATTTTGTTAGCTTACGTGTTTTTCGTTAATTTGACTCTTGGTCCAAAAAAGACTCCAGACCCCTGCTCTAGGTTCTGAGGTGAGCTAGATTTGTTTTTTGTCTTTTGTTTGTTTTTTGTCTTTTGTTTGTTTTACGTTATAAATTTAAAATTCTTTTTTCATAGATACCAATAGAATACTACTATTTGAATCTTCCCAGTCATCCATTACTTCCAATCTCTTCTGTTAGAGTTTGCAAAAGACGGCAAAGTAAAAAATCCATTCTCTTTGAAACCGAACACCTCAAATTCAGCGATACTTTATTCTTCTAATTTGAATCTTCCTTCAGTTCTAATTTTTTTTTATATTTTGCCCTTTTATGCATAATATTCTGGCTTCCATGCCTTTGTCTCTTTTTAACAGCTCTTGCCTTGATTGATTTTCAGTGTCAGATGACAACCATTTTGAAAGAACAATTCAGACTTAGTTATCGCAATTTACCATCCATATCTAAACATTAAACTCTTCATGGCGTATCGTATTATTTTTCCCGCCATTCTTTCAGGCAGCTGATTTCAATTGGCTTTCAAAGCGTTCCCTGATGTTTCTGGCATTTTGATCTCTTAAGCTAAATTAATCAGTGAAAAAGAGAAAAGTCTTCTGTGTTCATTATCCTTAATAAGAGTACTTAACCCAAATAAATAAGACAGATAAAAATAAGAACCGGTTAAGGATCAAATGCAAAAGTAAGATTACTTGCAGAACCCAAAACTCCTGAACTGAGAAATTCTTCCTACAAAATGAAGGTCTTATTGCTTGGCTCTCAAATTCGTTTTCCAGAAGCCCTAACCGTCATGTCGCTGAAGTTTTCTTTCTCCCTGTATTTAAAATAATTAATTTTCGTGTCTCATTAGCTATTACATAACAAAAGGTACGTTGAAATGATGAAAAGTTGATTGATAATTACTTCATAACCAGCTGGAAACATCTTGATTGTGAACATTAGTTAACACAATCAAGATGTTTTTTTCCCTAGGCACACCTTAGGCACGTTCATTAAATCAAAGATTTGTGTAATCACTTCTCTTCAAATTAATTATCCTGTTTATTAAGTAATGGTTCTTTAAGTGTTTTTATTAAGTGTTTTTAGTCTTTAAACTTCTTTGTACAAAATACAACTAAGATGAAAACCCTGTGCACTAAACCTAGAGATATTTACCCCATATCTTTGGTTAAAAAACTTGATAGAAAAAAATTAACTGAGCGCAGGAATTTTTTTTTAATCCATAACTTTCGCTCTTCCATTTCTGTAACCAATCCCTAATCTAGATAAAATTTATATTGTGGGGAAGTGACTTGAAAGTGATTTTTTGGCCTCTTCCCCATAAAGGATATTCCCCACAAAGGATTATTAGGAGATATTTGGTTTTAGATTATGGGACTGAACTGAAATGGACGTGAGCGAGATTCCAGTTATATTTATTACCCTCCTTCTACTGATTTTTAAGAAAATATTGGATAAAATATAAATGATACTCGCCGTACCCATTTTTTGCCTCCATTCTGATTAATCAGAATGGCCTCCCCTTTCTTGACCCAGTCATGAATGCAGCATAATTAAATCCTCTGTTTTAGAGGGTCAAAGGGATTTTGGAAGTCCTTTTGGTTTAGAATTTTTTGATAATATTTAATTAATCAATATAATGGCAAATAATGTACCGATTGGTTATGATAAAAATATAAGGTGACCAGTTTTACATAGATAAAAATCAGAATACTTCGGTAAATGTCCCGGTTTTAGTAAGCTGCAACCGGGATATCTTACTTAAATGCATGTTTTTCAGTTTTTTAAATACTGAAGCATTTTTTTCCTGGAGTACCCCTCTTGCATAACCACGTTAAAGGGGTGGGGGGGATAGGTGGTCTACAGAACCGGACTCGCAAATTTTCAAAATCAAAAATTTCAAAAAAACAAATCAAATCATTTTCAAATTTTCAAAACTCAAAATTTTCAAATTTTCTGGTATTTTGATCTCTTAAGCTAAATTAATCAGTCCGTAAATAATCGGCCTTTCATACCGGTATGTTAAACTTTATGTTTATGCATTGTTATAATTTATCATTTTACGCTATATTCCTAAAACTGTTTAGCTATATAATACGAACACATTATTTTTTTATAATAAATATAGTAAATTTGTTGCTTTTTACTCTCATATATCCATGCGGACACACGCGCATACACTAAAACATATACACACACAAGGGGCGGGGAGGCTTTACACACTTGGACCTGACCCACGTTAGCTCTTGATACCCCTTTGCATAGGGGTGGCACAGTCGGTAGCAAGCCAGGCTCGTAATCTGTAGTTCCCAGGTTCGAGTCACAGCTGGGTCAGCGTTGAGATTTATCTCCGCAAAACTCACCACCCTGCCCTCGGTCAGTAGGGGACACCGATAGGCTTGGAAAGACCGCTGTCATCGGATGGGACGTTAAGTCATGGTTCCATGTATGGGAGAGAGCCATACCCTGTTCACGTTAAAGAACACGCTGGATGGCCTTGACGGGAGGCTACCATCTGTCTCCCAACAGCCGTTCCAGTTGGTCCCCTCCCCCAACCTTCTTTGAGCTTTCAGGGTCCATGTGACCTGACCATTTAGCCCATGGTGTGCAAAAAAGTGCCGCTCAGAGATAAAACAACCCAACAACAACAACCCCTTTGCATAACTCCATGTTACCTTATAAATTCAAGTTCTTACCTATGATAGAACCTATTTTGAACAATCAAATAATTAAATTAATTACAAATACTCCGTGAAATTAACACTAAAAATCACTAATCATTGTAAAAATGCATAATTCTTACCCAGGTCCTTCATTACCGTAATATGAAACAATATTTAGCCTTCGGTATGCAGCTGAAGAAAATACATCGCGTTTTAGAATTTAATCAGTCTTGCTGGCTAAAATCATATATAGAATTTAATACGGATCAGCGGAAGAAAGCTAGGAACGACTTCGAGAAGGACTTCTTCAAACTGATAAATAATGCTGTGTTTGGAAAAACGATGGAAAATTTGAGAAATCGAGTGAAAATTGAATTGACTCAGAACCCGAAGAGAGTATGTAAACTCGTAGCATCACCTGCTTTTCACGCTTTTCGTGTTTTTGACAATGACCTCGCATGTGTACAATCAAAGGAAATTAATTGAAACTCAACAGGCCTATTTATGCTGGATTCAGTATTCTAGATATTAGTAAAATATTGATGTATAACTTTCATTATGACTATAAATAAAAAAAATAAATAAATACCCCCTCAAGCAGCTGCTTGCCACAGAGTCTGACAGGAGCTTGTCAGTTTATATGCCACAGTAGAATTATGAGAGGATGGCAGGACCTCAGCAGAAAAACGACACATACATCCATGCCTTACCCGGGGCTCGAACCCAGGTCCCTTAGATCAGTAGCCAAGCGCACTATTAGTCCAAAATATGGAGAAAAAGCTAAACTATTGTTCACTGATACAGATTCACTGTGCTACGAGCTTCAAACCGAGGACGTGTATGCCGATATGAAAGCTGATATAGATCATTTCGATACGTCAGACTATCATATAGATCACGTTTTGCATAGTACGCATAATAAAAAGGTACTAGGTAAAATGGAAGATGAACTTTCAGGAGTACCTATCAAAGAATTTGCAGGGCTTCGTTCAAAAATGTATTCTCTTCTAAGTTTACAAGATGAGAAGAAGGCAGGGAAAGGAGGCCCCAAATACATCGTAAAAAGAACCCTTCGTCACAAGGATTACAGAGACTGCTTAATAAACAAATCACCTTGTCGAGTAGTTTGACAAAGATTTAAAGTGGCAACCATCATCTTCATACAGTGAAAGGTGTAAAACTTGGTCTGTCACCATTTGATGACAAAAGATATATTTTAGAAAATGGTTATGACACCTTTTCGTATGGTCACTACAAAACGATGAAAAAATAATGTAAACGAAAAGGAATATTTTGTTAAAATTTGTTCACTGTGTTTTTTTAATACGTTTGAGCTATATGTTAATAGGTATAAAAATATGATGATTTTATCCGAATGTTTGAATAATATTTTTTATAACCCCTGTATATGTAAAAATATTGCATGTAATTATTATATGTAGACAGCTGTATGTAAAACCATTTCCTCTGTTAACCTGCATTTTTGTAAGTAAGCTGTAAAATATATTTATAATCAATGTGAAAAAAAGCATCATTGTGAAATGTATAAATAAAATTATAAACCAATGGAAATCATTACCTGTGTAAAGTATTATGTGAAACCTACGCTTTGTCATTGTATCTCCCAATACTTTGATATCAATAAAAAAATTTAAAATGAAATATATGTGGTGTCTGAATTTCCTGAGTCGAGACTTATCTTTAGCAAGTGGGGGAGGTAAACAACGTTGCGACTCTCCCGTGATGCTCCCGGAGAGCACATGCTCGTGACTCATTTCCACAGGCTGCGTCCCGTGGTGCTCCCGGAGAGCACATGCTCGTGACTCATTTCCACAGGCTGCGTCCCGTGACGCTCCCGGAGAGCACATGCTCGTGACTCATTTCCACAGGCTGCGTCCCGCGACGCTCCCGGAGAGCACATGCTCGTGACTCATTTCCACAGGCTGCGTCCCATGACGCTCCCGGAGAGCACATGTTCGTGACTCATTTCCACAGGCTGCGTCCCGTGACGCTCTGGGAGAGCACATGCTCGTGACTCATTTCCACAGGCTGCATTCTGTGACGCTCCCGGAGAGCACATGCTCGTGACTCATTTCCACAGGCTGCATCCCGTGACGCTCCCGGAGAGCACATGCTCGTGACTCATTTCCACAGGCTGCATCCCGTGACGCTCCCAGAGAGCACATGCTCCTGACTCATTTCCACAGGCTGCATCCCGTGACGCTCCCGGAGAGCACATGCTCCTGACTCATTTCCACAGGCTGCATCCCGTGACGCTCCTGGAGAGCACATGCTCATGACTCATTTCCACAGGCTGCATCCCGTGACGCTCCCGGAGAGCACATGCTCATGACTCATTTCCACAGGTTGCATCCCGTGACGCTCCCGGAGAGCACATGCTCATGACTCATTTCCACAGGTTGCATCCCATGACGCTCCCGGAGAGCACATGCTCATGACTCACTTCCACAGGTTGCATCGCGTTGGGTGAACCAGCTCATACACTCGGGAAAAAGTCTTTAAATACATGCATTTCTGGGATTACACTTAAAAATAAAAGGTCGGTAATTCTCTTAATTTTCATGGTTTATCAAATATTACTTATAATTTCACGATGTAGTGATATTCTCAAGTATTAAGAAGTGATGAAAACATATGATTTCCTTTCAAAGTTATTGTAAGACACCTGGATGCTAGTTCATTACTCTTCCGGGTCGAGCCACCTCGAAATCAAATTTTTTTTTTAAAGCAATCACTTCTCAGAAGTGGAGGACTTCAATAAATGCACCGAGTGCTGTGTTTATGAGAAAATAATCAGCACGGAATGAAATTCTAATTTTTACTTTGCAGAGACAGAAACTTTCATTACGTAGATTTCCGTTTCCTTTCATTACGTAGATTTTCATTACGTAGATTTTTTTTTACAAATATCCAAAAAGAGTTTAAAAAACATCCAATTATTCCGTTTCGCCGCTTTGCCGTACAAACTAAATGGATGTAATTAAGTGAGAATAAAAAAAATCTCTTGATACATTCGGTCCGTTCCCCAATCACTCCTCCATGACTTAGGCAATTACGAAGCGTTCAATTATCAAGATAAGTCATTATGACCTGTCCCATTGTGTGCAAAAAAATATGCGCCACACAGAGGTAAAACAAGCTAATAAAAATCTCTTCGTCAGTTATTTTTTAACCTCATCCATTTTTGCTTGCATGTCGATTTATGAACCCCTTGCTAATTCAATGTTATCACACTTGTGAATGTCGTCAAAGCGCATTTTTAAGTTCTCGGTAAATTCCTTGGGTTTTCATCATATCTGAATTCCTTTAAAAAAAATAATTATACGAACATTCCCGCCAATGGAGATTAAACGGACGAAATATTTTTGAAACTTAAATTTTTCTCTTTTTAAACAACACATTGTGCAAAATTGGTTTATTTCATCTCTGAGCGTCAGTGTAAACGGCCAGGTCACACGGATTCTAACATGTCAGAACGGGTAGGAGAAGGGGTTGCTAAGCGGCTACGTGTTATGCGATGATTTTACATCAGACATAACGATTTATTTTTTTTACATTAATTTCTCACTTGATTGAGTTTTTTTTTTAACACAGAGGGAATACATGAACAGACTAACAGGGTGGACACGTTAGGAGGGGCCGGGATTCGCAGCTGCCCTGACGGGCCACACACAGAGAATGCCCAGCGCCCGTGGGTGGATGACAGGCGGAATCACCGTTTATTCTCTTGCAGTGTGAGGTCCGGTCAGAATGGTCTGGGGGTGCAAAAGACTGCTGACAGCTTTAGTGCGATCTCACATGGGAAGCTGTATTCGAGAAATCGTCCCCCACATCAAATAGAAATGTAGGACTGGACAACATCGTCCAATTGTTACAGTAACAAACGAGGTATTCTGTTTCCCAGGCTTCTTCAACCTCAAGCGCAGCGACAGACCCCCTGGGGGGAATTTATTACTCGTAAGTTCCTCTGCAGATGCTACATATGGTGAACATAATATTTTCCGGAAAAACAAAGGGAAAGGAACGTGGGGTAGAGTAGCGAGGCAGGGAGGGCTTCAGTTGGACCGAGATTTTGAACAGAGCAGACAACACTGAGATTTTAGAGAGAGCAGTTGGAGGGATGGTCAGAGCTCTGAGAGGGCCAGATTCGGTATTGGCATAGCGGAATCATTGGAAATGAGTGCAGGACTTTGAATCAAAAGCAGTTAATTTGATGCGTTAACGCAAGGACATCCCTATGAATGACTGGTTTCCAAAAATTAGAAGCAGAGAGACTGGAATTTGCTTCCAAAGCGCCTAACCAGTGAAGGACACCCTCCCCCTTCCAACGTAACCACGATGATGCAGCCGGCCGCCTCACTTCGCCGCAACCAATTTACCCAACAACGTATGTGATGGTCAACTGAGGGCCCGTCTCCACATCAGCCACAGTGCGACGGAGATGTTTTCCCAGTCATCGGCTAAAGGACGAATTAAGGAGATGGTCCCCATCCGAAGCTAGAGTGACGATGACCTGGCCGTAATCCGATGCAGCTGACGGACGAACTGAGCACTTAGAATGGTATGCTTACCCTTCCTTTAACTTATAAGCTGCTATCTTTAATTTTAGATTTAATTATAAAGGGGTTCCACAGTTCTAAAGTCCATTTTATTCTTTAAGTTCTTTCTTTTTTTAAGTCCACGATAAACGATTGATTATTAGAAAAATTAATTGTTCTGCCTGTACTTTTAAATATTTTGTCTCAATAAATATTGTTATTGTCTTATGTTTTCCCTAAACCTGAGTTGCGCTCATCATTGTTCATATTAATAAAAACGTCTTCCCCTAAGGAGACGGCCTGGGATTTTTGCGGCCCGCATTGTCTAATTAAGGGAATAATCCGTAATTGGGCAATGTGGGAAACACAACGCCACAGATTTAAATTTGCATATTTCTACCTAAAAATTGAATAGTGCTTGCAACCGCGAGGTGCGCACAACACTAGGTACAAAGAGCCACCTACTCAGAATGTTAAGGGAAAGTGGGCTAAGCGGCCGGTCAATAAAGCCATCAGCTCAGAATGGAGAAGGGGAGGGGAGCTAAACGACATGGACACAGAGAGATGTCATCGGCTCCGAACGGGTAGGGGAAAGGATCTAAATGGCAGGTCACAAAGATGCCATCGTCTCTGAACGGGTAGGGGAAAGGATCTAAATGGCAGGTCACAAAGATGTCATTGGCTCTGAACGGGTAGGGGAAAGGATCTAAATGGCAGGTCACAAACATGTCATTGGCTCTGAACGGGTAGGGGAAAGGAATCTAAATGGCATGTCACAAATATGCCATCGTCTCTGAACGGGTAGGGGAAAGGATCTAAATGGCAGGTCACAAAGATGCCATCGTCTCTGAACAGGTAGGGGAAAGGATCTAAATGGCAGGTCACAAAGATGTCATTGGCTTTGAACGGGTAGGGGAAAGGATCTAAATGGCAGGTCACAAAGATGCCATCGTCTCTGAACGGGTAGGGGAAAGAATCTAAATGGCAGGTCACAAAGATGTCATTGGCTCTGAACCGGTAGGGGAAAGGATCTAAATGGCAGGTCACAAAGATGCCATCGTCTCTGAACGGGTAGGGGAAAGGATCTAAATGGCAGGTCACAAAGATGCCATCATCTCTGAACGGGTAGGGAAAAGGATCTAAATGGCAGGTCACAAAGATGTCATTGGCTCTGAACGGGTAGGGGAAAGGATCAAAATGGCAGGTCACAAAGATGTCATTGGCTCTGAACGGGTAGGGTAAAGGATCTAAATGTCAGGTCACAAAGATGCCATCGTCTCTGAACGGGTAGGGGAAAGGATCTAAATGGCAGGTCACAAAGATGTCATTGGCTCTGAACCGGTAGGGGAAAGGATCTAAATGGCAGGTCACAAAGATGCCATCGTCTCTGAACGGGTAGGGGAAAGGATCTAAATGGCAGGTCACAAAGATGCCATCATCTCTGAACGGGTAGGGAAAAGGATCTAAATGGCAGATCACAAAGATGTCATTGGCTCTGAACGGGTAGGGGAAAGGATCAAAATGGCAGGTCACAAAGATGTCATTGGCTCTGAAAGGGTAGGGTAAAGGATCTAAATGTCAGGTCACAAAGATGCCATCGTCTCTGAACGGGTAGGGGAAAGGATCTAAATGGCAGGTCACAAAGATGCCATCGTCTCTGAATAGGTAGGGAAAAGGATCTAAATGGCAGGTCACAAAGATGTCATTGGCTCTGAACGGGTAGGGGAAAGGATCTAAATGGCAGGTCACAAAGATGCCATCGTCTCTGAACAGGTAGGGGAAAGGATATAAATGGCACGTCACAAAGATGTCATTGGCTTTGAACGGGTAGGGGAAAGGATCTAAATGGCAAGTCACAAAGATGCCATCGTCTCTGAACGGGTACGGGAAAGAATCTAAATGGCAGGTCACAAAGATGTCATTGGCTCTGAACGGGTAGGGGAAAGGATCTAAATGGCAGGTCACAAAGATGCCATTGGCTCTGAACGGGTAGCGGAAAGGATCTAAATGTCAGGTCACAAAGGTGCCATGGTCTCTGAACGGGTAGGGGAAAGGATCTAAATGGCAGGTCACAAAGATGCCATCATCTCTGAACGGGTAGGGAAAAGGATCTAAATGGCAGGTCACAAAGATGTCATTGGCTCTGAACGGGTAGGGGAAAGGATCTAAATGGCAGGTCACAAAGATGTCATTGGCTCTGAACGGGTAGGGGAAAGGATCTAAATGGCAGGTCACAAAGATGCCATCATATCTGAACGGGTAGGGGAAAGGATCTAAATGGCAGGTAACAAAGATGTCATCGGCTCTGAACGGGTAGGGGAAAGATTCTAAATGGCAAGTCACAAAGATGTCATCGGCTCTGAACGGGTAGGGGAAAGGAATCTAAATGGCAGGTCACAAAGATGTCATTGGCTCTGAACGGGTAGGGGAAAGATTCTAAATGGCAGGTCACAAAGATGTCATTGGCTCTGAACGGGTAGGGGAAAGATTCTAAATGGCAGGTCACAAAGATGTCATTGGCTCCGAACGAGTAGGGGAAAGATTCTAAATGGCAGGTCACAAAGATGTCATTGGCTCGGAACGGGTAGGGGAAAGGATCTAAATGGCAGGTCACAAAGATGTCATTGGCTCTGAACGGGTAGGGGAAAGGAATCTAAATGGCATGTCACAAAGATGCCATCGTCTCTGAACGGGTAGGGGAAAGGATCTAAATGGCAGGTCACAAAGATGTCATTGGCTCTGAAACGGGTAGGGGAAAGGATCTAAATGGCAAATCACAAAGATGCCATCGTCTCTGAACGGGTAGGGAAAAGGATCTAAATGGCAGGTCACAAAGATGTTATTGGCTCTGAACGGGTAGGGGAAAGGATCTAAATGGCAGGTCACAAAGATGTCATTGGCTTTGAACGGGTAGGGGAAAGGATCTAAATGGCAGGTCACAAAGATGCCATCGTCTCTGAACAGGTAGGGGAAATGATCTAAATGGCAGGTCACAAAGATGTCATTGGCTTTGAACGGGTAGGGGAACGGATCTAAATGGCAGGTCACAAAGATGTCATTGGCTCTGAACGGATAGGGGAAAGGATCTAAATGGCAGGCCACAAAGATGCCATCGTCTCTGAACGGGTAGGGGAAAGGATCTAAATGGCAGGTCACAAAGATGCCATCATCTCTGAACGGGTAGGGAAAAGGATCTAAATGGCAGGTCACAAAGATGCCATCATCTCTGAACGGGTAGGGGAAAGCGTCTAAATGGCCGGTCACAAAGATGTCATTGGCTCTGAACGGGTAGGGGAAAGGATCTAAATGGCAGGTCACAAAGATGCCATCATCTCTGAACGGGTAGGGGAAAGGATCTAAATGGCAGGTCACAAAGATGTCATCGGCTCTGAACGGGTAGGGGAAAGTTTCTAAATGGCAGGTCACAAAGGTATCATTGGCTCTGAACGGGTAGGGGAAAGATTCTAAATGGCAGGTCACAAAGGTATCATTGGCTCTGAACGGGTAGGGGAAAGATTCTAAATGGCAGGTCACAAAGATGTCATCGGCTCCGAATGGGTAGGGGAAAGATTCTAAATGGCAGGTCACAAAGATGTCATTGGTTCTGAACGGGTAGGGGAAAGATTCTAAATGGCAGGTCACAAAGATGTCATTGGCTCTGAACGGGTAGGGGAAAGATTCTAAATGGCAGGTCACAAAGATGTCATTGGCTCTGAACGGGTAGGGGAAAGATTCTAAATGGCAGGTCACAAAGATGTCAATGGCTCTGAACGGGTAGGGGAAAGATTCTAAATGGCAGGTCACAAAGATGTCATTGGCTCTGAACGGGTAGGGGAAAGGATCTAAATGGCAGGTCACAAAGATGTCATCGGCTCTGAACGGGTAGGGGAAAGGATCTAAATGGCAGGTCACAAAGATGTCATCGGCTCTGAACGGGTAGGGGAAAGGATCTAAATGGCAGGTCACAAAGATGTCATCGGCTCTGAACGGGTAGGGGAAAGGATCTAAATGGCAGATCACAAAGATGTCATTGGCTCTTAACGGGTAGGGGAAAGGTTCTAAATGGCATGTCACAAAGATGTCATTGGCTCTGAACGGGTAGGGGAAAGATTCTAAATAGCAGGTCACAAAGATGTCATCGGCTCTGAACGGGTAGAGAAAAGGAATCTAAATGGCAGGTCACAAAGATATCATCGGCTCTGAACGGGTAGGGGAAAGGATCTAAATGGCAGGTCACAAAGATGTCATTGGCTCTGAACAGGTAGGGGAAAGATTCTAAATGGCAGGTCACAAAGATGTCATTTGCTCTGAACGGGTAGGGGAAAGATTCTAAATGGCAGGTCACAAAGATGTCATTGGCTCCGAACGAGTAGGGGAAAGATTCTAAATGGCAGGTCACAAAGATGTCATTGGCTCGGAACGGGTAGGGGAAAGGATCTAAATGGCAGGTCAGAAAGATGACATTGGCTCTGAACGGGTAGGGGAAAGGAATCTAAATGGCATGTCACAATGATGCCATCATCTCTGAACGGGTAGGGGAAAGGATCTAAATGGCAGGTCACAAAGATGTCATTGGCTCTGAACGGGTAGGGGAAAGGATCTAAATGGCAAATCACAAAGATGCCATCGTCTCTGAACGGGTAGGGGAAAGGATCTAAATGGCAGGTCACAAAGATGTCATTGGCTCTGAACGGGTAGTGGAAATGATCTAAATGGCAGGTCACAAAGATGTCATTGGCTCTGAACGTGTAGGGGAAAGGATCTAAATGGCAGGTCACAAAGATGCCATCGTCTCTGAACAGGTAGGGGAAAGGATCTAAATGGCAGGTCACAAAGATGTCATTGGCTTTGAACGGGTAGGGGAAAGGATCTAAATGGCAGGTCACAAAGATGCCATCGTCTCTGAACGGGTAGGGGAAAGGATCTAAATGGCAGGTCACAAAGATGTCATTGGCTCTGAACCGGTAGGGGAAAGGATCTAAATGGCAGGTCACAAAGATATCATTGGCTCTGAACGGGTAGGAGAAAGATTCAAAATGTCAGGTCACAAAGATGCCATCGTCTCTGAATGGGTAGGGGAAAGGATCTAAATGGCAGGTCACAAAGATGCCATCATCTCTGAACGGGTAGGGGAAAGGATCTAAATGGCCGGTCACAAAGATGTCATTGGCTCTGAACGGGTAGGGGAAAGATTCTAAATGGCAGTTCACAAAGATGCCATAATCTCTGAACGGGTAGGGGAAAGGATCTAAATGGCAGGTCACAAAGATGCCATCGTCTCTGAACGGGTAGGGAAAAGGATCTAAATGGCAGGTCACAAAGATGTCATTGGGTCTGAACGGGTAGGGAAAGATTCTAAATGGCAGGTCACAAAGATGTCATCGGCTCCGAACGGGTAGGGGAAAGATTCTAAATGGCAGGACACAAAGATGTCATTGGCTCTGAACGGGTAGGGGAAAGATTCTAAATGGCAGGTCACAAAGATGTCATTGGCTCTGAACGGGTAGGGGAAAGATTCTAAATGGCAGGTCACAAAGATATCATTGGCTCTGAACGGGTAGGGGAAAGATTCTAAATGGCAGGTCACAAAGATGTGATTGGCTCTGAACGGGTAGGGGAAAGATTCTAAATGGCAGGTCACAAAGGTGTCATCGGCTCTGAACGCGTAGGGGAAAGGAATCTAAATGTCAGGTCACAAAGACATCATCGGCTCTCAACTGGTAGGGGAAAGGATCTAAATTGCAGGTCACAAAGATGTCACCGGCTCTGAACGGGTAGGGGAAAGGATCTAAATGGCAGGTCACAAAGATATCATTGGCTCTGAACGGGTAGGGGAAAGATTCTAAATGGCAGGTCACAAAGATGTCATTGGCTCTGAACGGGTAGGGGAAAGATTCTAAATGGCAGGTCACAAAGATGTCATTGGCTCTTAACGGGTAGGGAAAAGGTTCTAAATGGCAGGTCACAAAGATGTCATTGGCTCTGAACGGGTAGGGGAAAGATTCGAAATAGCGGGTCACAAAGATGTCATTGGCGCTGAACGGGTAGGGGAAAGATTCTAAATAGTAGGTCACAAAGATGTCATCGGCTCCGAACGGGTAGGGGAAAGATTCTAAATGGCAGGTCACAAAGATGTCATTAGCTCTGAACGTGTAGGGTAAAGATTCTAAATGGCAGGTCGCAAAGATATCATTGGCTCTGAACGGTAGGGGAAAGGACTCTAAATGGCAGGTCACAAAGATGTCATCGGCTCTGAACGGGTAGGGGAAAGATTCTAAATGGCAGGTCACAAAGATATCATCGGCTCTGAACAGGTAGGGGAAGGGGAGCTAAATGGCGAACTGAAAGAAGTCTGTAGGGTAAACGTACTGTGAACGGGTAGGGGAAATTAATCTAAATGGCAGATCACAATGATTCCTGACATCAGGTCAGAGCAAGTAGAGGAAGGGAAGATGAACATCCACTCCACAAGGATCTCATCGGCTCAGAAAGCGTAAATAAAAAATAAATACTCCCTCGAATGAAACGAGGTTTATCGACGAAAATCTGAGTGCAAGTCAAATGGCGATTGTAATCCAGTAATAGCAGGTCACCAGCAGGTCGTCTTTCCAGGGCCACATTTAGGGGGCTAGGGGCCATGCCCCCACCCTCCCCTTGAGTATGCTGGTAATACAGGCAAAAAAGTATTAAACTTATGTACTTTTAATGCATTTTTCAAAAAATTATTTAAAGATCTATAAAACAGAGGGGAAATGTTGTACATGCTGTAATGTTATAAGTACCTTAATTTTTTTTTCTAGGTCCAAGCCTGGCTACTACTGCCTGAGCCAATCCCAGCCCCTTAAACCTAGAGGATATTCTTCCATGCCAGTGCAACTACAGCTAATGGGCTTTCATTAAAAGTCATGCTTTCCTGTTTTAGAGCTTATCTTAATCTGCAATATTGATTTTAATTAGTGTGATTAAAACTCTTAATCAACTAGTGAATAAATAAATGCTTTTTATGAAAGGTTTACCACTTAGAAATTCTTCTAAATGAGTGCTAATTACAAAAAGAAAAATTACGGAAAGAAAAAAAAGAATAAGCAGATGATACTTTCACTTAATTAATTTTAAATTTCCTTTGGGAGAACTTCAGGAAATGAAATATTTCTTTGCCCTGCAGCGAGTGTTGAAACGAGTCATTAAGGTTTGTTGTCGAATCTTATATAAGGTTTGTTGTCGAATCTTATATAAGGTTTGCGAAGGGAAATAATTTATTTGAAGCTTATAGATAATGCGCATTGCAAAGGTTAAATACGAGCAACAGTTAATGTGCAGATTCGTATATTTAATTGTTAATAAACATAAAAAGAGGTAATTTAAAATTGGAATGGCATTAGACATCATGAAGTTGAGTCCTTCAATTCTATGCCACAAACTGAAATTTAAATCCAAATATCAACATTTTATTTCTTATTGAAATCTTTTTTCCGTTTTTCAACTATTATTGCCTATATTTTCCACTAGGGGGGGGGGGGGGGCTCGCAGGTGGCTCAGTAGGTAGCGCGCCAGATTCGTAATCTGCAGTTCTCAGATTCGAGCTCCACCTAAGCCACCATTGAGATTTATCTCCGCAAAACTCTCCGCCCTGCCGCCGATCAGTAGGGGACACCAGTGGGCTTGGAAATATCGCCGTCAGTCGGATGGGACGTTAAACCGTGGTCCTTTATGAGGGAGAGCCATATCATCTGCACATTAAAGAACATGCTGAATGGTCTCAACGAGAGGCTGCCATCTGTGTCCTAACAGCTACTCAGTGTGTCTCCTTCTCCTAATCTTCTCTGAGCCCTCGCAGTGCTTGTGACCTGGCCATTTAGCCCATTGTGTGCAAAAAAGTGCCGCTCAGATTTCACTATTAGGGGGAAAAAAAGACAGATTGCCCTAACCCAGTTGTTACTACTGGGCATAACTATCTATAAAAGCAAAAAATAAATAAACCTGTAAGTATTTCTGAGAAAGGGGTTTTTTTTAATATGTCCCATGATTAAAGGGGATCACGCTAATTCTAACTATGAAGCAACTAGAAGAACGCGTATCGCCTCTGGCACATATACGTTCATATACAGGGTGATTCAGAATTCATCATCAATATTTGGTGGGGAGGTAGGTAATAAGAAACGAAGGAGATTTCACATAGGAAAGCATGGGCGCATATGCCATGTAGTAGGGCAAAATGACCCCAGTTCAATGATGGAAAGAACACATAAGAAGGAAGTGGTAAGGAAAAAACATTTATTATCTTACATGTAACTTTTCATGTATCTTACATGTAACATTTCTTTGCATTGGTTGTACAGACTTATAAGAGGTGCTCGAACTGCCGACCATGTGCTAGAATGCATGACTCACAACGGCGTTGCATGGACAGCCGGACCCTGTGGAAGATGCCTGGCATTTCCCGGATGTTTGAGGCAGCAACTGATATGCGTGCTACAAGATCCATAGCACTATCAACAGGGGTCTCGTACACCATGTTTTTCATAGCACCCCATACAAAGAAATCGATTGGAGATAAATCTGGTGAACGTGGTGGCCAAGAAACCGGTCCACCGCGGCCAATCCATTGACCACCAAACTGTCTGCGTAGGTAAGCACGCACAGCATTTGCGAAATGTGCAGGAGCGCCATCATGCTGGAACCACATTCGCCGGAGACTACCATCAGGAACCTCGTTCAGAAGATCCGGTAACACAGTCTGAAGAAATGTTAGGTACTTGGCACCGTCCAAACGGGATGGTAGTAAATACGGGCCCAACAAACAGTCACCGACAATCCCAGTCCACACATTGACAGCAAAACGTTGTTGCGCAGCTCCAGGTCTTGTACCGTGTGGGTTCTGATGAGCCCACACATGCCAATTGTGTGTGTTGAAGACACCCTCTCGAGTGAACAACGCCTCATCGGTGAAAAGAACATATGTTGGGAAATTGGGATCAACGGCTGTTCTCTGCATGAACCACTGACAAAAAATAACACGCTTGGGATGGTCGTCTGCTGCCAATAATTGCACTCTTTGCAGATGAAACGGATGTAATCCTTCATCGTGTAATATCCGCCACGCTGTTGCTTGCGAAATTCCAAACTGCCTAGCCATACCTCGTGTGCTAGCACCAGGTTGTTCCTCGATTTCCTGTAGGACAGCTTCCTCTACTGCTACTGTCCGTGCCGATCTGCGCCTCCCTCGATTAACATTACTAGCAGCAAACGATCCTGTTTCACGCAGTTGGTGATGAATACGTGAAAACATTTGATGCTGTGGCACACGGTGGTTTGGGAAGCGCGCTGCATACAATTGCCTGGCTTGAAGACATCTTTCTCCTGCCACACCGTAAGTTACATGCATATCTGCACATTCATTCCACGTATACCGGTTCATGTTACTTCTGCAAATTCACCTTGTCGAATGACAACTGACTGCACGCGTCAAACAGCTGTGCTTCTGTATGAGAGGTGTGTACACACAGCGCCCTCTGCACCACCATGCGTTCGTCTGCCCCCATACTTTCCTATGTGAAATCTCTTTCTTTTCTTATTCCCTTCCTCTCCACTAAATATTGATGATGAATTCTGAATCACCCTGTATTTCATTGAATCCTGTTTAGTGTACTTACTTGCCAATCTGAAACGGCAGTTAAGACTAAAAAACGTTATCTAGATGTCTTTAACTCTACTAATTTTTTCACAGGGCAAAAAGGTGAAGAATTAAGATTTTAGTATTACATCTTGTTAATTAGTTTAACAGTTTCCGTATTTACTAATCAACTATTAATTTGTTCTTGAATTTTCCATTCCTAGTATTGAAGTCTTAGTTTAAATCTACTCAATTTGATTTCTTTTTCCTTCATCCAAAGTTGAATTTCGAACAGGATGAATTTTCATTTGAATTTTGAAACTTTTGATTTGATTTTAACTCGATCGAATAGAAAGGTATTAAACACTTGTGAAATTATTGCTTTTAATCACAGTTATTTTTTTTCCTAGTTTAGAAACCAAAATCTTTAGCTTAGACTATGTAGAGGGTGTTTCAAAACTCTCTGTATAAATTTCAATGGGAGATAGAGAACACCAAGACAACCTTTTGCGTCTGTGAATGTATGTCCGCTGACGTAACCCTTCGGTGCTAGAGGGCGCTGACAGAAATATCGATGGAACTGGTACATAAATGAATGGAAACAAGTGTGAACAACATGTTTATTTATTATAAGGTGCTCAAAGTGGCGACCACCAACAGCATTGCATGCATGACAGCATCGAAGCATTGATTGCCGTACATGTTGAAAGTTCCAGGAATTTCGCGAACAGTTGCAGCGGTGGCAGCGATTCTTGCGACGAGGTGTTCATCTGGGTCAATGGGAGTCTCGTACATGAGGTTCTTCATCTGAGTCAATGAGAGTCTCGTACACGAAGTTCTTCATCTGAGTCAATGGGAGTTTCGTACACGAGATTCTTCATGTGTCCCCAGAGGAAGAAATCGATGCATGTTAAATCGGGCGATCTTGATGGCCAGGCGACGGGTCCACCCCGGCTTATCCATCGGCTCCCAAAAGTGGCGTTCAGATAATCCCGCACATCATTCTGAAGTGTGCTGGCGCCCCGTCGTGTTGAAACCATATTCGTCTACAAAGAACGGGAACATCTTCCAACAAAGTTTCTTCAAGAATTACCCGATAAATCTGCCCATTGAGTCGGGGAGGCAGCAGGTATGGCCCAATCAAAATATCATTGACAATACCTGTCCAAACATTGATGGCGAACCGTTGTTTATGACCATGTGCCATTGTGGCATGTGTATTTTCTAGCGCCCAAACGTGAGAATTGTGCACATAAAACACACCCTCACGTGGGAAAGAAGCCTCATCTGAGAAAAGCACATGAGCCGGAGAATCAGGCTGCACTGCGGTCTGTTGCAGAAAACAACTCACGAATTCCACATGAAGAGGGTAATCCTGAGGTTGCAATGTCTGGACTCTCTGACGATGAAACGGATGTAACTGCTGCTCGTGTAACATTCTCCACACGAGGGCGTGGTTCACACCGAGTCTACGTGCAACAGCTCGGGTGCTTTTGCTTGGATTGTCCTCAATCCGCCGTAGGATCTCTTCTTCCATGTCAGGAGCATGCATAATTCTCTTCCGACCAGTGTCATGCATGTTTGTACGGAATTTTCCAATTTCTCACAGTTGTCGGTGCAAACGCACAAATGTTTGGTGGTTTGGCACACATCTGATTGGGAAGCGCTGTCAGTACAACCTCACAGCAGCTTTTCCGTTTCCATTGGCAACCCCGTACGCCAGATGATGTCAGCCATCTCAGAAGTAGTGAAACACTCTATGTTACACGTAATGTGTCTGATTTACGAATGCCGACGACAAACACAAGTCCGTTCTCCGTTCCCACTTCGCCACTCTAGCCAATTGCACGCCACCAAACAGCGCCCTCTAGCACCGAAGGGTTACATCAACGTATATACATTCATAGACGAAAAAGGTTTGTCTTGGTGTTCCCTATCTTCCATTGAAATTTGTACAGAGAGTTTTGAAACACCCTGTATATGTATATTGAAGAAGGCAGTTTATTAAAAAAAAATTAATTATTAACATCCTGAACTTAGTTTAGTTAATATAAACAACAGTGGGTTTCATCTAGACACGAGATAACATTTTAGCAATTACATGTCATATAATGATAATGAGCAGCAGCAATTAATATAATTATTAATAGCATCATTTATCATCAATGCAATTAATACTAAATATAATGGTGACATAATCAATGATTAATGTAATGACGGCAATTATAATTAATATAATGATTAGTATTGCAAATGGAGATTATTAATCATAAATTAACAATCTTTACTTTTAAATACTGGAAGCTGAAAATTGCAGATTGTAAAGCTGACTCTTCAGTGATTTAAGTCTGCACAACACCAGACTATGATTAACAGCCTACAAGATAATCGGAGCCAATTTGAAAGCATCCTGATAAGCATTAATTCTAGTCAAACTTCCTCTCTCAATACTCTGAGGGTTTTCAATTCCCTGCAATCTACGAATCCATTTAGAGCATTATTTAGCAAGAGCCAAGTTAAGGATGTTTGCACCAAGAAATACAAAAGTCTCCTCGACTCTTCTACCTCTTAGATTAGTCTTCTTCCAATTACGTGACCTTCATTTTAAAAGCAAGAGCTCTTATTCAAATGAGCTGACGTGAAAGAGTTGGTATTCGGAACAGGAAATAGCATTTTGATTAGTTTCGTAAATTGGAACATTTCGAATTCTCGTTTTAGGGAAAATTAAAGAATCGAAACGAGTTAGTAGGGGGGAGAGGGATTTCAGGAAGAAAGATTTCCAAAGGTACTTTTGGAATAAAAGGTAGCGGAAACGCAAAATTGAACATCACGAAATGCTTTCTGTAAGGAAAATTTGCATGAATTACGAATGAAATCTTTATATTTGGTATAAAAAATTCCGTACATGTAATAGCTGCATTAAATGCAAGTAGAAGATAAATGGGGGTTCTGACTCACAGGAGGCTAATGTTAATCCTATGGGAGAATTCCAATCCAGAAAAATCGAAGGAGGCTAATGTTAATCCTATGGGACAATTTCAATCCAGAAAAATCGAAGGAGGCTAATGTTAATCCTATGAGAGGTTTCTAATCAAGAACATCGAAGGTGGTTACTGTTAATCCTACATGGAGGGGGGGGGGGGGTTCTAAAAGAGAATCTAGGAGGCTAATGTTTACTCAATAGGAGTATTTCTCATCCAGAGGGGCCAATATCATTTTTACAGAAAATTTTGCTATTCCAGTTGTTTCACTGGGATGTATATAAATCATTTTGAAGTCATTTCACACGCATCTATAATTATCATGTGTCTTCTTTAAGTAAATGTGCAAGATTTGAGGATGCGAGTTAACACGAAATTCGATAAAACCTTACTGGTCCCAATATTCTTGTCATTTTATTGAGCTTGGGGAGAGGCAATGTGAATTCAGGTCTCCCCCCCCCCCTTAGTATCAAATGGATTGGGACGGAAAGTGATTTGACTGTCCCGACACGTGATTGTTAACTGTTTCACTTCTCATCCACTAGCTTAAGACTCTGAAAATGAAGAGAGATGGATTGTATGGTATATTTTCATGATAGAAAATAAAGCTTGCATGGTTGGTAACTGTTTTTTTGCCTTAGTATGTATAAACGACATGTAATTTTTACATTCAACAGCTTTATCACGTACGAACACTCTTTTTTATGTTGAGGCAAAATGAAGATTTTATAATTAATCAAATTATATTTATGAAGTACTGCATGTGTAATACAGATTTCAAGAAAGACACTCAACTGATTTCAAGACTGACACTGAGACGATTTTTACAGGACAAAAAGTCTTTATTTAAAGAAATATCCCATTACGTGCTGCAGGTTTCTCCAATACAATAAACTTTATTCCTGAGAAAGTGAAGATTGATCTCCCCAGTTCCGTACAACAACAGTGAGATTTGTACAGCATTTGTTTTTTTTGAGATAAAAGTCAGTGGGGAAAAAACGTTTTTCCTCCCTTTTTCCGCAAAAAAAAAAACTCTGGATTTTCAAGAACAGGAGATCTGCTGAAAAAGGGTTGCTCTAAGAATTTCAAGCAGCTTTATAATGTCCATAGGCCAAAGTTTCATATCCATTAGCAAGTATAAATCTTTTATCATCATAAGGGCATAGCGCTGCTTTCGTTGAAGACACAGTGTAAATACAATGACGATGACTCTCTTTTTCGCAGCACTGACTCGCGACATAAATTTGTTTAGCAGACAGTTTTCGTAATCTGCGTAGCATATTTTATTTTTAATGATTTTCTTTGGCACACCTTTAGCTACTTTCTTTTCACCAGCTTTACTCCGAAGACTATACATCTTGGAGCGTAAACCAACAACACATTCTCCTGGTACACCGAGGAGTTCATCTTTAAATTTTCCCAGTGCTTTTTTATTTCGTGCATCATACAAAAAATAGTCGTCTGGGTAATCCGAAGTATCGAAAAGGTCGGCATGATCTTTCATATCTTCATATACATCTTTTGTTTGTATCTCGTAGCACAAGGAGTCAGTATCAGTGAACAATAATTTTGCTCTATTTCCATACTTACGCACTATAAATTCATAATGGAAGTTACACATCAGAGTTTTGCTGATGTCAAGTATCGAGAATCCTGCGTAAATAGGCCTGTTAAGCTTCAGTTTCTTGTGTTTTGATTGTACACAGGCCAGATCATTATCAAATACTTGGAAGGCATGAAATGCAGGTGATGCGATTAATTTCCGGAGTCTCATCTTATCTTGAGTTAATTCAATTTTCACACGCTTTCTCAAATTCTCCATTGTCTTCCCAAATACTGCATTGTTCATCAATTTGAAGAAGACCTTTTCGAAATCATTTCTCGCCTCTCTTCTTTGGCAAGTATTAAATTCGATGTATGGTTTTAGCCAAGGCGAATGTTTAAATTCTAAAATGCGATGGGTATGTTTCAGCTGCATGCTTAGAATTAAATACTGCTTTAGATTTCGATAATGCACTATATAGTTCTTCTTTACATATAAATTAGGAAAACGTTTCGCTGATTTGTCTGAAACAGCTAATCCTAGATGGGAAATCAGTTCACAACAGCAAGGCGAGAGCAATTGTGCATCAATCTGAAATTTCTCTGCAGCTAATGGGTAGTCATTATGCATATCGTGAAGCAGAGCAGGATAATCTAAATCAACCTCTAATATGTAACCGGTTTCAGAATCATCAGTCATTGTGGTAACGTCAAAATTGTCCAGTTTTTCACTGTCAATCCAGTGAAAGTCGCTCACTGGGAGATACTGAGACATAAATAAAAATAAAAACCCCCTCAAGCAGCTGCTTGCCACAGAGGTCTGACAGGAGCCTGTCAGTTTATATGCCATAGAAGAAGGTCTGAGAGGATGGCAGGACCTCAGCAGAAAAACGACACATACATCCATGCCTTTCCCGGGGCTCGAACCCAGGTCCCTTAGATCAGTAGCCAAGCGCGCTAACCACTCGGCCATGGGACGGCTGCTGAGACATAGCCCAACCGTATAAATTATTAGCGTCTAAATATATGATGTATTTAGAGGGCAGAAGTGAATCGTATGTGTCTAGGTATTTATTGTTCGCTTTGCTATACCGATTGCAAATTACGGAAATGCCGCCACGATTGCCTTTCTCCAGAAACAAATACACCGTAGGATCGGTGAGCAAGTCCATTTCTACATTCGTCATCTTCAAACACGCTTGTCGTGCTAAATCTAGGAGCGGTATTCATAATCAAGGATCGAGTTCATAATAATCAATACATAACTTTCTGAAATGCTGAAACACATCAGCTAGTAGAAGCACGTCACTCTTGATATACAAGTCATGGTACTCTCCTAGATTTTTCACTTTAAAATCATTCCACACTTTCAAAGCATGATTGTAATCTTCTTCTGCTAACATCCCTTCTGTAAGCTGGTTATAAAAAAACTTCACGTGGTGGTAATTTTGTATCCTCAAACTTCTCACAGCTGTCGATATAATCATACGGATACACACCTTTCCTCATGAGGAGAGGCGCCATTCAGGTTCAATATGTTCATTCAGAATTTGGAACTTATTTGCAGGTAAATTACTCACCAGTTTCTCTAATGATGTGTTTAGAAACTGAAAAGAATATAAAAATGTAGGTTGCCTAGAAAGAAAGCTATGTATTTTTCCATATTGTTAGGAATGCAGTTAATTCTTCGATTCTTTATCTTCCCAATACTCTGGATTATTAAATGACTATCATAACCTCTCAGGTTATGAATGACGACTGGAATCTTCTTTCCAGGTTTAAAATTCAAATTCCACGCGTTATGTGCGGCTCCTCGAAACTTCCCCGTAAAATGATCATGATCTCTTACTCGATCTCTCCCCAAGGGATTCATGCATATATGGCAGCTTAAAGCATTTTCGCATAATTTTTGCTCTTCGTCGGACAGGCACATAGCAACATTCTGCCTTATCAACTTTTGAATAATTTCTTCTTCCTTTAGAAGGCACTTTAAAAACTCCTCTATAACATTCGGACCCCTATAAATCGTGGGTGGTTTGTAACTATGTCCATCAGGGTCCACAACCACATAAGCAAATCCACACGCTTCCTGTTTAGCCGTAATTGTAGTGTGAGAGACAGTTGGGTTAGGGAGGCATGTATCTATTTTTACTAAAAATGATTCGATCTGTTGTATTAAATGGTGTGAAATAATACTTCTTATTCAAATTATGATTAACTTCTGAGGTAAATTGTAACGTTAGGCATTGCTGTTGTTAAATATTCAAATTTCCATATCTCTTTAAATCTAAGGAAATATTATTTGAAACAGAGATTAAGATTGATTTAACCCTTTCACGACTAAGGGAAACTTTTTCCCATTTTAAAATTGGTTATTGTCGTATTTAATTATAACCTTATCTGCATTTTTTATACAGAATGTCAAAATAGTACGTATGCCGAACGCAATTACGTAAACGGGAACGTTTAGAAAAAAAAAACAGAACTGTCAGGACGCATAATATATGTACTATTTGCAATGTCCATCTTTGCCTCACAACCAAAAGAAATTGCTTCGCAGAATATCATAATTAGCACATCATTTTGTATAGTAATTTTATTTCATAATTTTGTATTATTTTAGTTAACATTTTGTTCTAATAAACCAATAAATAAAAGACATTGCATAATAAGCCTAACTATAATTTGTGTTACCTTTATAGTCCATTGGGAAAAATATTTCCCATAAAATTCCAAAAAAACTACACATTGTTATGTATTTTTCTTATGATTTTTATTTATTTTACGTCTAAACAAAATAAAATAAACAGTTACATACTAATATTTACTCTTAGAAACCTTATGGTCCTGAAAGGGTTAATTGAGATCTTTAATTTCTCTTCAGTCCCATTCTGTCATAAAACTCTCTTTTAGAAGTTAGAGAGCTTCGCATTTTGCTTCCACTGTCATAACAGGGAAGGAGGTGGTCATAATTTAGTGAGCACTGAGTGTATAGTAGGCTATTTTGTTTTGCTTCCTTGCATAGGGTGTAAGTGAACATTTAGTTAATGTTTTTGTTAATGTAAATTTATGAACTAATGATTTCTTAGACATTCAATTTCGATAAGCTATTTAGGATTTACAACTTTAATTTGGTTATGGTGCTACTAATAAGTCTTTGAGCTGTTTGTTTCGAACTATTTTATCTCCTGCGTACTACTCAAGATCCATTGATGATGCCTTTAAGCAATTTTCTACTGGTCGAACTATTTTTGAGGTCTTTAAGCAATTTTCTACTGGTCGAACTATTTTTGAGGTCTTTAAGCAATTTTCTACTGGTCGAACTATTTTTGAGGTCTTTAAGCAATTTTCTACTGGTCGAACTATTTTTGAGGTCTTTAAGCAATTTTCTACTGGTCGAACTATTTTTGAGGTCTTTAAACAATTTTCTACTGGTCGAACTATTTTTGAGGTCTTTAAGCAATTTTCTACTGGTCGAACTATTTTTGAGGTCTTTAAGCAATTTTCTACTGGTCGAACTATTTTTGAGGTCTTTAAGCAATTTTCTACTGGTCGAACTATTTTTGAGGTCTTTAAGCAATTTTCTACTGGTCGAACTATTTTTGAGGTCTTTAAGCAATTTTCTACTGGTCGAACTATTTTTGAGGTCTTTAAGCAATTTTCTACTGGTCGAACCATTTTTGAAGTCTTCAAGCAATTTTCTACTTGTCGAAACCATTTTTCAGGGGTTTAAGCAATTTTCTACTAGTCGAGATCATTTCTGGGATATTTAAGTAATTTTCCATTGGTCGCGACCATTTCTGAGATGTGTAAGCAATTTTCTAAGCGTCGTAATGAATTGTTAAGGTTTAAGAAATTTTCTAGAAGCCACGAGCCATTGCGGAAACTATTTTCGACCCTTCAACGCCAATTTTTTTTAAATCTAAACGACTTCCTATTAGTCAAAGTTAATGAGCTTTTGAAGTTTACTAAGTGATTTCATACCAGGCGACGACATCATATTTCGGGCTTTTAAGCACTTTTCTAAGGTACGCTATCAATTTCTGTGGCCATGAATTGTATAATAGTGTATAGAAACAGTATTGTAAAATATACCCACACTTTCAATATTTTTATCTCTCTTATAACGGATGAAAAAGCACAAAAAATTGGAATATATATGTTAAATTTCTGTTTTACCTCCTTATCTTCTATATTGTTTTAGCAACTTCAGTGGTTTCAGCATCTTGAATTAATCTCAATGATAATATTCTTGATGGTCAAAATTCTTCTTGTGTTTTATAGTACTAATTAAATATTAGCTGAAGAAACAATCTTTCAGAGTTTAGAGATTAGAACATCTGGCATGCACCTGGGAGTCCTAGGTTCGAGTCCCACTAACGGCAAGGTGATGTAGGTCTCCTTTTATCAAATTGATCTTTTAATTAGAGTGGGAGATTGAAGACTTACTGGATCTAATCTAAGTGATTTATTATTCTTTTTGTTAATATCAGCAGCTATTACAAAAAGAGCACAAGTTCCATTTCCTACCTGGTTACCTGCTGCTATAGGCAGCACCTACTCCTCAATTTTTTCGGCTAACTATTCATGAGTCCCATCTGTACGGGATGTCTTCTATGATACTCTGCTATTGAATTACTATTTGAATTTTCCCAATCATCCATTAGTTCCAGTTACAACTATTATAAAGTGCTAAAAACGCTACACAAAAAATTTCATCCTCTTTGAAAACGAGCATCCCATATTCCCCCAGAGGAGATTAATTATTCTTCTGGATTATTTTTTGGGGGTGGAGGCGCAGCAGGGTTGCACTGGTGATGAAAGTTCGCTAGTGGTTTTCCGACAGATATAAAACCGTCGAGGAAACGAAATTTTGCACGTGCTGGTAAAAAATATGTCACCGAACACTTTGAACATATCCACGATTCCAAACATCCTTAATCCGTTATTTCATTTAATAATAAACGTTGAAAGTTGATTAGGATTATTTACGTGAATAATTTATATAACTCCACGTTTCGAAAACAAAACTGAGAATAACAATGATCATATTTAATTATGAATGAGTTCTCAAACGTCACTGAGACCGCACGAATTAAAGCACGTCTGTACCAAATTAGTCACGAAATGAAACAAATACTTGACGCAGCATTAATCCTTCATTTTTCCTTCATTTCTCTGAGATGCACTTAATAAACGCTTTATGCAAATCGTAAATCGGCACTTTATTGCCAAAGTATAGCATTAATTACATTTCTGAAGGATTTGATGAAATTTTCTACGATTATCTTAGTGGAATATCAATCAAGCGTTCCGCAAAATTCGTAATATTATACATAAACGAAATACCAATCTTTAGCATTTGGTTAATTTGGAAAATGAGTCTTACTAAGAACTTGCTTTGAGATGGCTTATTTCGTCGGTTATGTAAATATATAAGACGAAGCCAATTAAGGCCTCGCGAGAGATCTTTGTGGTATATGTATTTTAATTAAACTGCACTTTGAGGGACTGCCTACTCGGCTGCAGAATTTCATAGTAGATTCTCGAAATCTGTCATATAACATTGCAGTGCAATATTTGCTTAAACCCGTTAATTTAGACCAGTTTAACGTTTATTAAGCATGAGTAAACTTCATTTCTGCTGGTAAGAGAGAGGTAAATAAAACGTATTCTCCGAACACGTCGCATCATTGTTACAGATTGAAGATGCAGTTATCATTCTAAATCGGATCAATTCTACGAAACGCTGAAGACCTTAAAATTTTTAACAGATGCATATTTTAGCCTCGAAGTGGGTGACATTATCTCTACTATTAATAATACGCGGTTGGTTTACAAGGCTTAAGCCCTTTTGTATTAAAATAATAAATAAATACCCCCTCAAGCAGCTGCTTTGCCACAGAGGTCTGACAGAGCCTGATCAGTTTATGTGCCATAGTAGAAGATCTGAGAGGATGGCAGGACCTCAGCAGAAAAACGACACACATCCATGCCTTACCCGGGGCTCGAACCCAGGTCCCTTAGATCAGTAGCCAAGCGCGCTAACCACTCGGCCATGGGACGGAACCCTTTTGTATTACAAAGAGTTAATTCATAGATCACAAAAGATCAGTTGTCCTTAGGCCACAAGCAAACGATCGCTGCTTTTACATCTTCCATTCTTGAGAGATTTAGAACAAATATTTTAACTATACTGGTGTAGTTTAAATTCAATGCTTGAAAACTGGAAATGGAAGTGGTTCAGAACCTCGAAATCGGGTGAAGAAGTAAAAGTGGCTTTAAAGTTGAACCAAGGTGCTATAATAGGTAGAGAATTTATTTTTCAACGGCAGGGTGAAAACCCTTTTGAGAAACTTAGGACCAAACTGAACAGAATTAATTCCGAATTTTACAAAAACAAAAAAATTTAAAAAATTTACAAACATAGTAATTTTAATAAGCTTTTTTCACAATGATATAGTGAAAGAAATAGATCATACTATTATAGAATTTATTATTATACTTACTATAATAGATTAATTATACTTACTATAATAGATTAATAATCATTATTATTTACTTACTATAATCAGGGGCGTAGCCATGGGGGATGGGGGAGGCTCCCCCACCTCCCACCCCAAAGTAACTCGGAGTTGGCAAAATTGGAAGCGACTTCGTAAAATCTAGGTGAGTTACGAAAATTTGTATTTTTTTTGGAAAATTAAGGGGAGTTGTCAAAATCGAGGCAACTTGGCAAATCTAAGGCAGTTTGGAAAATGGAGAGACGGCAAAATTTAGAGCAGTTGGCAAAATTCGAAGCCACTTAGTAAAAACAGGTGAGTTGGCAAAATCTTAGAGAGTTGGCAAAATTCGGAGTGACTTGGTAAAATCTTGGACAGTTGGCAAAATTCGGAATGACTTGACAAAATCTTGGGGAGTTGACAAAATTCGGAGTGACTTGGCAAAATCGTGGGGGGTTGGCAAAATTCAGTGAGATGTAAAAATCAGGATTTTTTTCTGTAAAATAATGGCGAGTTGGCAAAACTTAGGGAGTTGACAAAATCTAGGGACAGTTGGCAAAATTCGGAGTGACTTGGCAAAATCGTAGGGAGTTGGCAAAATTCAGGTGAGATGTGAAAATTTGGATTTTTTTTCTGTAAAATTATGCGAGTTGGCAAAACGTATGGAGTTGGCAAAAACTAGGGGCAGTTAGCAAAATTCGGAGTGACTTGGCAAAAACGTGGAGAGTTGACAAAATTCAGGTGAGATGTAAAAATTGCAATCTTTTTTCCTGTAAAATTATGGCGTGTTGGCAAAATCGAGGCAGCTTCGCAATATCTAGGAGAGTTGGAAAATCTTGGGGGAGTTGGCAAAATTCAGAGTGGCTTTACAAAAATCCGGTGTGATGTAAAATTGGGATTTTTTTCTGTAAAATTGTGGCGAGATGGCAAAATCTAGGGCAGTTGGCAAAATTCGAATCCACTCGGTAAAATCTTGGGGAGTTTGAAAGTTTGAAGTGATTTTAGTCAACTAACCTGAATTTCACAAACCCAATCCCAATTATCACAACTCGCCCCTATTTTCCAAGTGCATTCGAATTTTGCCAACTGTCCTACATTCTTTTAAGTTTCCTCAATTTATCCAGCACTCCTTCATTTCACAAAACAAATCTCAATTTTCATAACTCGCCTATATTTTACCAAGTGCATTCGAATTTTGCCAACTACTCTAGATTTTGCCAACTCGCCGTAATTTTACAGAACAAATCGCACCTTTTACATCTTTCCTGAATTTGCCAAGCCACTTCGAATTTTATCAACTCTCCTTAATTGCACAAGAAAGGCACAATTTTCACAACTCCCCTTTATTTTACCAAGAGGTTTGGAATTTTGCCAACTCCCCTAGATTTTGCCAATAGTTCTTGGTTTTTCCAACTCTCCTTAATTTCACAAAACCAATTCCAATTTTTACAACTCACCTGTACTTTACCAAGTGGTTTCCAGTTTTGCCAACTTCCATAGAATTTGAAACGTTTTCTCGATTTTATCAACTCTCCATAATTTCACAAAAACAATCCCAATTTTCACAAATCGCCCGTATTTTACTAAGTGGATTCGAATTTTGTCAACTGCTCTAGATTTTGCCATCTCGCTACAATTTTACAGAAAAAAATTCCAATTTTACATCACACCTGATATTTATAAAGCCACTCTGAATTTTGCCAACTCCCCCAAGATTTTCCAACTCTTCTAGATATTGCGTAGCTGCCTCGATTTTGCCAACACGCCAAATTTTACAGAAAAAAATCCAAATTTCCACAATCCACCTGAATTTTGTCAACTCTCCACGTTTTCGCCAAGTCACTCCGAATTTTGCCAACTGCCCCTAGCTTTTGCCAACTCCCTAAGTTTTGCCAACTCTCCTAGATTTTGCCAACTCGCCATAATTTTACAGAAAAAAAATCCAAATTTTCACAATCCACCTGAATTTTGTCAACTCTCCACGTTTTCGCCAAGTCACTCCGAATTTTGCCAACTGCCCCTAGCTTTTGCCAACTCCCTAAGTTTTGCCAACTCTCCTAGATTTTGCCAACTCGCCATAATTTTACAGAAAAAAAATCCAAATTTTCACAATCCACCTGAATTTTGCCAACTCCCTACGATTTTGCCAAGTCACTCCGAATTTTGCCAACTGTCCCTAGATTTTGCCAACTCGCCATAATTTTACAGAAAAAAATTCTAATTATTACATTTTACCTGAATTTCGTCAACCCCCCACGATTTTGCCAAGTCACTCCGAATTTTGCCAACTCCCCAAGATTTTGTCAAGTCACTCCGAATTTTGGCAACTCCCCAAGATTTTATCAAGTCACTCCGAATTTTGCCAACTCGCCTGTTTTTACTAAGTGGTTTCGAATTTTGCCAACTGCTCTAAATTTTGCCGTCTCTCCATTTTCCAAACTGCTTTAGATTTGCCAAGTTTCCTCGATTTTGACAAATCCCCTTAATTTTCCAAAAAAAATTGGGGAGTTTGAAAGTTTGAAATGATTTGGCAAATTTAGGAGAGATGTAAAGATAGGGATTGGTTTCGAGAAATTAAGGAGATTTGACCAAATCAAGGCAAAAATTCATACTGATTTACAACAATTCAGACGAGATGTAAATATTGTAAATATTTCTGAGAAATTATGGCTAGTTGTCAAAATTGGAAATCAAATGGCAAAAATATAGGAGAGAGGTGAAAATTGTCTTTGGGGGGGGACCCCACCACGGAACGAAAATCTAAGCAAGTTTGCTCAGTTGGCAAATCTTGCGAAAATTTTGCTCGAGTTGGAAAAGTTTTGACTTCCCCCCCCCCAACCACAGTCCTTCGCTACGCCCCTGACTCTGATAGATTAATTTTACAAAACCTGATGAATAAAAACATATGCGTTGTGACATTACCGTAAAAGAAGGACAGAAAGACATTTTTTAATCTGCGTAAAGTTTTCACTCAGAATTTATTTAGTGTCTTTGTGTATTATGTTCAACTCAAGCGATTATAGTTATTGTAATAATTAATATTTCATGAGAAAATAAATTTAGTTTAAAATAGTTACGTGTAGACAATAAATTTGTGCAAATTAGTGTGGTGAAATCTGTTGAATTTCTTCTCATAGACATATGGTTGTCCACTTTTCCCTTGAACAACCTTTATATATTTATGCTCTCTCATATTACAAAAGGCAACATAGTATCCTTTAGTTTAAGTACCAAAAGGCCATTATGAAAATGCAAAATATCCGCGGCTCCAGACCTGATCCCTGTGGAACAGCAAACAATGTATCTCTTTTCACTTAGAAGTCATTAACTTTTACCGATTGAGTACTTTTGTCGAAATAAGACCTAAAAGATTTTAGAATACCTCTTTCAACTATTTTCTCTAATTTTGCAATTTGAATATCAGTAAACGAATAACCAAGTTCTTGAGATATCTGAAAAAGCATATAGCTACCCTATTTCAATTATTAATATCATTATAAATTATTTATGTAAGGTGTGTTATTGCATCTTCTGGGACAATATTCTCATGAAATCAAAATTGCTTTTCTGAAAGTATATTTCTTTAGATAAGAAATTAAGCGTTTAGCTATACTTTCTCCATTTTTTGAAACCCTTATTTCTACAGAAATTCAGCTATAATTATTTATGTTCTTATTTATCCCCATTTTTATAAATGGAATTTACAATGAATTCTTAAAGACTGCGATTAAATCTTCTGCTATAGACAGATTCATAATCCTTGCGAATGTATCAGAAAAGATATAAATTATTTTTTACGGCCGATATATTATCTTTCCCTGGGACTTTGTTAGCTCCGGGTAAAGCAAATGAAGAAGGAAATCATTGAATTTAATCTTCCATGTATACTGTCGACATCATTAACTGTTGTTTGAGGGTTTGGATTTTGGATATTTACAAGATTAACAAAATGAATTACAGTATTCCAAGATTGATTGATTAAAAACGTTAAAATAATTGAGATTTCCTTTTTCAGTATTCCAAGAGTTGTTTCTTGTCGTTATCAATGCTTAATATCATGTCATGTTTTTGAATGTTTAATTTTTGGATTGGTTCCTATTTTTCTCGCAATCTCATTTATCCAGTTTTTTTTTTCAATATTAGGACCTACCAATTAAATTTTATTTTTCTTGCCAGTGTATCAGAAATGTACTTCTACCTTTGAGAGTTAGTTTCTGTTAGTTTCTACTTCGCAGTAGTCTTTAATAATCTTCGAATATATGAATAACCATAATAATGTAATCAGTTTAAATTAATATTCCACCGAGTCTGTTTAGAATTTCACATTTTTAAAAATGCATTATATCTTGTCATATTTATATATTTCAGCTTGATAATTTTAACTCTTGTTTCGGGTAAAACTGTAATATCTGAACAGAGCCCCATTAGGGTATGTTTACTTAATATTCTATTTCAGAAATATCTTTTTTTATGCATATAGTGGGATTCTTTTGAAATCACACAGTTTCGCGAAAACGTTTAATAAATTAGTAAAGTTAATAATAGAGACGTTTCCTCCAGAAAAAAGTGAAAAACAGCCATCAGTTCTATATTCGAAATATTCGAAAGTGGAATTTTCTCAACTGGAGTAATTGATCGCTTTCGTTAATAGCTGAATGTATATGAATTCCAGTACATGTCGCCATCTAGTGAAGAAATTTCAACGCACAACATGCGAATTAAAATATTTTTATATTTTGACATCACTGTTGCAGTTTCCAAGTGTAGCAAGACGACTTCTGACAACCCTCCCATAATGAAAGAAAAATGTTTGAGAGAAAACGAATTGGCATAGTTTAAATAATGCTATTTTAATGCATCGTGACGTTAACTGTATTAGTTATCGGAAGAAGTCGGATACCAAATATCATCCCTGTTGTCTTTAATATGTTTTCCTTCTGAAATATCAGGGCACCTTTTTTCAAACCTGATTATTGACGTAACTAAAAACTAAATTTTAGGAAACTCTGGGGGAGACCGTCTTGATTTTTGCAGTGGTCCCAATTATCACATATATACTTACATATACAGAATACTGATCAAGCACAGCACTAAATATAATTATTTGAGCACCCTCTGGAAAGAGCTGATTCTTTTGTCTTTTGGAGGGGTTGGTAAAGGAACCGATAGTTGCGGCATTAATGTTATTCATTGTAAGGGACACAGATTCATCTGAGGGAATGTTAAGTAATGGTTCTATGTCCAGGAGATTAGCGGGGAGAGGGTAGCGCTCCAGGATCGTAATCTATAGTTCCCAGGTTCGAATCCCACCTAGACCAGCTTTGAGATTTATATCCGCAAAACTCCTCATCATGCCCACAGTCAGTACGGGACACCTATGGGCTTCGAAAGACCGCCGTCCGATGGGCCGTTAAGTAGTGGCCCCATGTGAAGGAGAGCCATACCCTCTGTGCACGTCAAGTCCGTTCAGCATGCTAAAGAACACGCTGGATGGCTTTGACTGTAAGCTACCATCTGTCTCCCATCAAGGTCCCCCCAACAGTGAGTTCCTTCCCCCAACCTTCTCTGAGCCTTCGGGATCCTTGTGACCTGGCCATTTAGCCCATTGGGGGCAAAAGAAAGTGCCACCCAGAGATAAAACAACACAAGTGGCATACCCTGTTCACGTAAAAGAAAACCACTGGATAGCTTTAACGGGAGTCTTCTCTTTTGTCCACTGGGTCTTCTTCCTCTCCTCAATCCTGGGTTCTTGTGACTTGAAAGTCCTACTCAGAGTTAGAGCAGCATAGCTGTGATAGTTTATATTTCATAAAAGTTTTTAGTATGCTTTAGGTTTATCCGGAATAATTAACCCTTTCGGCTAATATTTTTTGCTGCTCTTAAAAACTGATGCAGTGATGCTCAGGGTTGGGTTATTTTACCTCTGAGCGGCACTTTTTTGCACACCATGGGCTAAATGGCCAGGTCACATGGACCCCGAAGGCTCAGAGAAGGTTGGGGGAGGGGACCCACTGGAACAGCTGTTGGGAGACAGATGGTAGCCTCCCGTCAAGGCCATCCAGCGTGTTCTTTAACGTGCACAGGGTATGGCTCTCCCGCACACGGGGCCACGGCTTAACGTCCCATCCGACGGACGGCGGCCTTTACAAGTCCATCGATGTCCCCTACTGACGTGAGCAGGGCGGGGAATTTTGCGGAGATAAATCTCAACGCTGACCCAGCTGGGACTCGAACCTGGGAACTACAGATTACGATCCTGGCGCGCTACCGACTGAGCCACCCCCGCCCCCGCCCCCAGTGATACTCAGGATTGTAACAAAATGGATTATGTGTTCAGGGGATCGGAGAGATAAATCAAATTTTCAAATAAAACATGCAAACTTTACCAACTCAGAAAATTAAAAACACTTAAAAAAAAGGCACTTTTTTTTATCATCTTTTGAAGTTTTCCTTACTGTTACGTTCTTCGTTGGTTAATAAAAACTTGACAGACATTTATAAATTCTGTAAAAAGAGCTTTTAGTTTTCACTCCAATTTCCTCTGAGATAGGAGTATCTCCTCCACCTCCTTCCACTGTGTTAAGAGCGTCACATCTGATTATACGCAAAACAGAGTTGTGAGTTATTGTTCTTATACAAAAACACACCGGAACTAGAGAAAAAAATGCAGTTTGTGAATCTAACATTCTAATCTTTGCTTTCACAAAAACTGCTATCCCCGACGGGAATTGTGAGCATATTCTACGCGAATTCTTGTTGATGCTTTTTTTTAAAGCGCCAAAAGACAACGCTAATCCTCTCAAATCGCTTTTTTCTGTGGCCTTTCCTTAACACCAATGTGAGCAAAGTCTCTTCTTTTCTCTCTAGTCCAAAACCGCCAGAGCATTATGAAAAAAAAGAAGCACCAAACAACGAAATTGAAACATATAACGGAAATGGAATACTTGTTAGAAAAGATTACTCCTAAAAAGCAAATGACGGCAAGCGATTTGGGTTACATCTGAGAGAAGCATTTTACAGCAGGCGAGCTTCTATGGCTGATGATGGGATACTACGTACAAGTGTAGACTGAGAAATTTTAAAAAAAACTGCAGCTGATTTCTCGCACTGAATCAGCTTTTACTTTTAGAGATACCTGATTGGATGTTCCAAACCACTCTAGAACCGAAGGCCTATACCTGATGCATCACACATGATAAAAGGAATAAAGGTTAAAAGGCTCGCAACTCACAAATTCTCAGAAAATAACCAACGAGATACAGCACATAGTGGGAATTGTGTCATGATTGTATTCGAACACGGTTGATTTCAAAGGAGGAGCATACAGTAGAGTAGGGTTTCTCAACGTGGGGTACGAGGTAAAATTTTTTGGAGGTACGCAGTGAGAGCTCAAAAGTTGCTAGATCTAGTAACAAAGTTTTATTACCATTGTTATATTAATAACTATAGTTTTATCTATATATACAAGAGGTACGCCAGTTACAAACACATTTCCAGGGGGTACGTGAAGCATAAAAGGTTGAGAACCACTGCAGTAGAGAGTTGCAATAGTTTGTGAAAAGAAGGGTTTCCTTTGGTGTGTGCGCGGAGATGATTGAAAATTGTCTGTATATGGTGGTAAAGGTAGTTGTTTTTGGAAGTAGATCAACAGTTGCCTCTTTAATCTGTGGAGTTGGATTGTTTTACCTCTGAGCGGCACTTTTTTGCACACCATGGGCTAAATGGCCAGGCCACAAGGACCCTTAAGGCTCAGAGAAGGTTGGGGGAGGGGACCCACTGGAACAGCTGTTGGGAGACAGATGGTAGCCTCCTGTCAAGGCCATCCAGCGTGTTCTTTAACGTGCACAGGGTATGGCTCTCCCGCACATGGGGCCACAAAATGTGTTTCAACTATTTGATGAAGAGGACAATGTATTTTATTGCAGGTGATAAACTAAGTTCTGATCAATGAGTCAAATAGAGGGTAAAACATCTTGTTCATTCTCTCTTAAAACTAAAAGGGAATTTAGCGAATATCACAGTGAGCAAAAGAAGCATATGATAGAACCACGCCAATTTCTTTCGATTTCCCTGTTTATATGGAGAAAGTTGGGGCGGGGGTGGCTCAGTCGGTAGCGCGCCAGGCTCGTAATCTGTAGTTCCCAGGTTCGAGTCCCAGCTGGGTCAGCGTTGAGATTTATCTCCGCAAAATTCCCCGCCCTGCCCACGTTCAGTAGGGGACACCGATGGGCTTGGAAAGGCCGCCGTCCGTCGGATGGGACGTTAAGCCGTGGCCCCGTGTGCGGGAGAGCCATACCCTGTGCACGTTAAAGAACACGCTGGATGGCCTTGACGGGAGGCTACCATCTGTCTCCCAACAGCTGTTCCAGTGGGTCCCCTCCCCCAACCTTCTCTGAGCCTTCGGGGTCCATGTGACCTGGCCATTTAGCCCATGGTGTGCAAAAAAGTGCCGCTCAGACGTAAAACAACCCAACCCTATATGGAGAAAGGTTGGCTCTAACGTTTCGAAGTTAGAGTCCCCACTATGATAGTGTTGAAATTTTCGCCTTCATCAGAAGATGCCGATGTGCTTGGAAAGGCCGCCGTCCATCGGATGAAACGTTAAGCCATGATCTCATATTTAAGAAAGTCATAAGCTGTGCAAGTTAAAGCACACTCTCGATATCCTTATCCTAACAGACTTCCAACGGTACTCTACCAAGTCTTAGGGATCGTTGTGACTTGGCCGTCTAACTCATTGTGTGTACAAAACTGATGCTCAGAAGTAAGCAACCCTATTTATATGCAAAATACTTTTGCCAACTACACTAATCAATTTCCCAATGCGATTAACAACTGAGAGAAAAATTAATTTTAGTTTTATTATTTCGGAACTAGAGAGATATTTTAATAACTTATCCGTAGAAGCTCGTAAGTGTAATTAGAAAATAATGCATGGAAATTAGTTACGCAGAAAGACCATGTTAAATCTCAATACACTAAGCTCAAATAATCCCACACTCTCTCTTCAGAACTCTACGTCATAAAAAGAAGACTTTCATGATATTGCTATTCTTTTAATCATATAATTGAAGCATATTTCCTTTCATCTTCATATAGAAGTTCTTTTTAAACTATTTTCCTCCCAATTTGTAACGAAAGAATTATGATAATACCTTTCCCATATGTAGCGTCTGTATCACAATATCAAAAGAAAATTTCTTTTTTACCATCTAACAATAATTCACCGTAAAGAATTAGACTTAACCTCAATAGGGCGTTTCTGTTTGATATAATTAACTCTTACAAACTTTTCAGAAGTTATATCACACGAGTTTTTCGTTCATTTTCGACATAATATTTCCATAATTTGTTTATTATACTAATTTTGCAAATTAAATATGTCGAATACTTGCAAACTACCTTTTCACATCCTCGGTAAAAATATGATTCCATATCACCTCTTTCGTTTACAAAATTTGCGATGTTTCCTTAATAGTCAGAATCATATTCATTAAGTTAAAGTTGATTTACTTTTGTAGAGATAAATAAATTAATAACTGATGTTTACTCCTCGGAGAAACTTTTGTCAAAAAATAATCCCTAAAGTGATAATATTAACAGAATTTCTGTCGCTTTCAGAGATTACGAAGTGAAAACGAACAAGTACTTTTATTAAGTAAATATAGTTCTGTTTGTCTGTAAGCAATTGGTTTGAAAAGCAATTAGTTCTTTAGGTGAAAAATGATTGTACATATTAAAGGCATTTTCGCTTTGGTTGGAAGATTAAAAATTTTAATAGCATTATAGAGTTAAAGCTCTTATTGCATAAGCGCAACATTTCAAAATAAATTGTAGAGAATTTATTTATGTATATCTGTTTAAGAGGATATACCCAGGATTTTGCCCACAGAGTGATAGCGGGAGGGTGGGAGTCAAAAGCAAGACAGTGAAGTGTACAGTCGCTTTTTTGAGCGACTGTACAGTTTATGATTTCAGCCCTTTCAGTTTCTAACTGATACGTATTTCAGAATTGTTTCTCTTAATGACCATTTGTTTGTTCAACAACTCTTCCAAAGCGCTCCCCCACCCCCATAAAAAAAGCTGGAAGAACTTCTGGACGATAAGATCTGTGAATACCGAATTTTAGAATTTGGTATTCACAGATCTGTGAATACCGAATCATCATAATTTTAAATGATATAATGGTTTGGTTCCTTAATATTTTTTATTCAGCAATGCAGTTTCCTCTTATCACCTTATCATAACTGAAAGCAGACTAAGAGTTTGACCTCCGAACCTTCCCTACCCTCCCCCCCACCCTCCTCCACCCCCCAAAAAAATAAAATGGGGAAATACTTGAACGATTATTGCGAGCTTGATTTAAAACTTATATTTCAAAAGAAACTTCTGCAGGGGCGGCTAGTCCATTAGGCCACCCGGGGCACTGCCCCACCAAAAATAAACACAAAAAAAATTAACAAATTTTAAATCTAATATTTATTGTCTTATCCAAAAAAAATCCATAATAGCATATGTCTTATCCAAATAAACCCATATAGCGATGACACAAATACGCATGCGATGAAATACAATATAAATCAACTGCAGGAAGTGGGTTACTGATTGAAGGTATCCCAATACACTTGATTGATCGATTCAACTACTAGTCGAAGATCTTGTTACTTAAATATTCATTTGATTGACTGTAGCAGTGAATCAACTAGAACCTTCAAGCACTAAAACCCTCAAGCACCTGCTTGCCACAGAGGTCTGACAGGAGGCTGTCAGTTTATACGCCATAGTAGAAGATATGTGAGGATGGTGGGGACCTCAGTAAAAAAAAAACACAAACATCCATGCCTTAATCGGGACTCGAACCCAGGTATCTTTTATCAATTACCAAGCTGTTCTAACCACTCGGCCCAAAAAGCTGTTTATTGTAAAGAAATGAAGACCACTGAAACCACCTCAAATTATGTCTCGTCTTTTTTTGTTTCCCCTAAAAGGGATGATAGAAATTTCTCGATGGTCGATAATGACGAAATGTACGTCAAATGAAAGCTTGTGATGTCAAAATTGCCTTCTCCTGTAACTTATACTACCCTACAAAAACGTTAGAAAATCCCAGTGTTCATATCAATGGAAAGCCAGATTAGCAACTCAAAATCATAAAAATTAAACTTCTTTTAGCAATGAGACTGAATATGAAATAAATATCTAAATCATTCCTATCTATAGCCTGAATTTCAGCAATATTCACTCGGTATTTAAAGAATTCTGGCATCTGGACTATTTAACAGCAAAAGTTGCCAGTCATAAGAATTTATCTCAAAGGCCAATCAAAACACAAGAAATAATAGTTATATGAAATCCTTTACTAAAATAATCGTATATTTAAAAATTCGTCTGATAATTCTTTCCATTTTCGTGATTATTTTTAAAGAAAACGACGCTGATGTTAAACATTTCAGCTTCTATAACTCTGCCAATTTTTCCCCATTTGCAACACATATTACAGAGAAGAAGCTTAGAAGTTCCTCCTAGATTTTGCAGGTCTTCTCGTACAAGAGCAAGCCCTACTAAGACCGAAGTCACTGCTGACCACTGTCTCAGTTAGAACTAACACAAAGTTTGCCCTGCTGGAACAGAAGCTAGTTCCCTAATCACTATGCTAGTTAAGGCTCTATAGGACACGTGAGAAACTGTTGCGGAAAACTCAGCGAAAGTGGTCATGTGCCTCCTGTGCGTACGTTAGCCATTCCATCAAAGGAAGAAAAGGACCGTAGCCGATAGCCTGATCGCAACGCTGAAACTTAAAGATATTTTTTCCATAAGTGCTTTTAGTCTCCCTCAAATTCTTTTGATAAAATCACCGACTGCTACCATATGTAGATATTGTTACATACAGCATTATTTATCTCTTTTTTTTTTCAAGCTCATCATTATCTTCTTTCTTACTGAGGATAGGGAAGAAAGAGTCAGAAAAGGAGAGAAAAATCAGCTTGTCACAATACTCATTTAGTCATCAGAGCCTTTGGAAATGTAATCGTAATAAGTAGAGGGAATTTTCTTCGACTAAGGAAACATTTCTGCAACATGCGGAATAAAATTAGATTCTGAAATTCTTTCTTTCGGCAATGAACGAAGCTCCGAAATGGACCTTTAATTAAAATACTTGAGAAGATTTTTTACGCCAGTTTAATTTAGTAACGTGTCGAACCTCAGTTTTAAATCCTTGTCCTTTACTTACTTATTGTAATTAAAACAATTAACTCGTTTAGATGGCTTTCCTTTTTTTCCATCTTAATGATGCTGTTTTGGAGGAAGCCTTCCAGCTTAATTGCCAGCAACATATTTTACGAGAAGGTCTTCAAGGGGAAGATTAAATCTTACGACGCTTCTAATGGATTAAAACTTTTTACTCTTTATGAAGCTTATCGTACGTTGTGCAAACGAGAGGAAAAGGCTGTTTTACCTCTTAGCATTGTTTTCGTTTTGAATACAACGAGCCAGGTCATAAGGACCCCAAGGGTTCAGAATCGGGTATGAAAAATGGAATCTTTTGGGTTGGGTTGTTTTACCTCTGAGCGGCACTTTTGTGCACACCATGGGCTAAATGGCCAGGTCACATGGACTCCGGAGGCTCAGAGAAAGTTGGCGAAGGGGACCCACTGGAACAGTTGTTGGGAGACAGATGGTAGCCTCCCGTCAAGGCCATCCAGCGTGTTCTTTAACGTGCACAGGGTATGGCTCTCCCTGTTCACACGGGGCCACGTCTTAACGTCCCATCTGAAGGACGGAGGCCTTTCCAAGCCCATCGGTGTCCCCTACTGACTGTGGGCAGGGCGGAAAAGTTTGCGGAGATAAATCTCAACGCTGACCCAGATGGGACTCGAACCTGGGAACCACAGATTACGAGTCTGGCGCGCTACCGACTGAACCACCCCCCAATCTTTTGGCTAACTATGTATTAAATAAATGGACGAAATCTGTCAAGTGTTTGGGATATTTTACCTCTGAGCGAAACTTTTTGAGCACTTCAAGGTCGCCAGGTCAGAATGACATCAAGGACTCAGGGCTGGGAAGGGAAGGGAATGCATTAGACAGAGGTCAGGAGAAAGATGGAAGCTTCCTGTAAAGGCCCTTTCAGGATTTCTTTCACTATCAATTTTATTTTGTAATTTTAAACTGGTTCATGTATTTATGTTAAGGGATTTGCTAGTAATCCTATAACATTAAAAAAGTTTGCGTTTTTGTAAAGGGGTGGGGGGAGGTATGGGACAAGTGGTATTTTCCAATGCGGCTCAGTTGTCCCAATTGTACTCCCACAATGATTTTGAAACGTGAGGTAAAAATCTTAAAAATCTGAAGAAAATCCAATTGCAAAATTATAAACAGTTTCACGTACTAATAAAATTCACTTAAAAATAAATTTTGATTCCTGATTCTTAAGAAAAATTAATTTTCTAATTACATACTATCTTTTTCCCTTTATTCCCACATAATAATCCGTACCATATTTTTTGTATTCCTGACTACGAAATGCCACTTTACTCAGTAATGTGTGAGTTTGCATTCATCCAAATGCAAATGTTAAGGCAATTTGAACTCTCTTGTGTAACTAGACCATTACCTACGATTACATACATTCTGTTGTATGTATGTATGTATGTATTTATATGTGGAGGAGTTATTTTTATCAAGTGATTACATACATACTATAGAAAGTACTTATGTGTGGAGGAGTTATTTTTATCATGTGAAATGACTTTAGAAAATTATTTGCAGAAACACCTACATATCATTATGGTTGAAAGCAATTCTCACAGGATTCTTCATTTTCCACAAGAACCACAACACTTAATCTATTTACAATTTTCTGTTTCATTTCCCTGCTGATTTCTTCCGCAAGCAGATGATCAAAGAGACTTCCACTGAGTCTCCAAGGCATCCATTCCCCCCTTGATGCTTTGCACAAAGTCCTTATTCAAACGGGAATCATTTAAATTGGCTCTGAAAGCAACGTTCCACTGATGCATATTTGATTCAGTATTTTATACTGACGCTTCCAGTCACCCAGACCCGTATCATTTCGAAGTCATACCGACGAGACATTAGTGAAGAAAGATTGAATTGGTTTGGTAATGGTCTATTTGCACAAGAGAGTTCACGGTATTGAAAGTAAAACAACGATTCGATGTTCTATAAATTAATCAAAGAATATTTTTCTTAGAATTTCTTTCATGAAGACTTTTAACTTGTCCGTAGTGTAGTGTAACAAAAAATGCGATTGTTAGTTTCTTCTGCATTCTCTGAATGAAGTATTTACACTCTAAAATGCACCAATTAAAAAAAAGTACTTTTTTTTTTTTAGTTTGCTTTCTCCTTTGTTTACCTTTTCATTGATTTTTTTCCTTTTATTCTGTTCGTGAATTGTTCAGTTTTCGCTTTTAATCCTTCGGTCTGTTTTGCTTTACTTTAAAAACTGGAATGAAGAGTACTTAATCCTCATTATTGTCTTCATACTTTTCCATATGTTACGCAAAATCTTAAAATGTCTTTTCTATATATCATATCTGCGTTATCCACGAGTGTCCATTGTTTTACCTCTGAGCGGCATATTTTTGCAGAAAATAATCTAAATGGCCAGGTTACAAGGACCCCAACGGTTCAAAGAAGTGGATCCCACTGGACAGCTGTTAGGAGACAGACGGTTGCCTTTCCCCAAACCCATCCAGCGGGTTCTTTAACCTGCATAGGGAACGTCTCTCCCTCATGTTGCTATGATTTTACTTCCCATCCGAGCAGACAATGACCTTTCGAAGCCCATAGGTATCCCCTTTTCTGACCAAGGACACGGTGGGGATTTATGTGTCCATAAATACATCATGTCCATATTTAAACATAACTACTCTAATCAAAACACATATTTCCCACTCAGAAACTAATTTCGTGAATTCGGAAAACATAACTCGATAATAATATTTTCGAGATCAGCGTCAAAAATTTCGCTGATTCAGAAAGAAAAATGCATATTATGTATATGAGAGGACTTCACTTTTCCCCTTGTCCCAAAAAGCTCCACCCGTGATTCTAATGCAAGAAAATTCGCCCCATGTGACACACTTGATTTATATACACTGTAATAATTGTTGGTGTTCCTTCCCTCTGAGAATTAAATTTTCACAGTATGCCTCCCATCTCAGTTTCTTATCCAGGATCATTCCAAGGAATCTGCGTGTTGTGATCTGTGTCAGATTTTTATTGAAGCATTTCAGTTTATACGTAGGGGCTGGTGTGATTAGACAGATTTTACATGTGATCTGCAAAAAGAGGGATTGATATATATATATATGTTGGGCTGATTCATAAATATCTGTGTTGAGATAAGTTGTAGTAATTAAGAAAGAGTGCCCTTTAAAAGTAAAACAATACAACCCGGTGCTTAACACTAAAACCTCTTCGACGTTTATTTATTTTAATATTCCACACACTTAATTTAATTATTTGTGAATTATTTTTATTAATAATTAAATTATTTACTGAATTATTTTCCTTCTTCAGGCCGAGAGCAATTTTCAAGTTAAATTTGAAGACCGGATAGCTCTCGAACTAAAGCTAGAATTACGGCTATTTGACGTTAAGAAAAATACTATGACATTATTTTCAAACTATAATAAAGAAATGACGATTAACGCAGCTGTTTGCCACCAACTTATCAGACTGATAAGAGTCTATCATTTTGATAAACTGAGAGAGTCTATCATTAAGAAAAGTTTTGTGAGGAGGGAAACAAGACCAGAGAAGAAACATCATTCGTTGCCCTCTGCTTGAATCCAGGTCCCTTTCATCAGCAGCCAATGGCGCTTACCACTTGGCCATCTAAAACTTAATGGGCGGGGGTGGCTCAGTCGGTAGCACGCCAGGCTCGTAATCTGTAGTTCCTAGGTTCGAATCCCAGCTGGGTCAGCGTTGAGATTTATCTCCGCAAAATTCCCCGCCCTGCCCACGGTCAGTAGGGGACACCGATGGGCTTGTCGTCCACTTGTCGTCGGATGGGACGTTAAGCCGTGGCCCCGTGTGCGGGAGAGCCATACCCTGTGCACGTTAAAGAACACGCTGGATGGCCTTGACGGGAGGCTACCATCTGTCTCCCAACAGCTGTTCCAGTGGGTCCCCTCCCCCAACCTTCTCTGAGCCTTCGGGGTCCATGTGACCTGGCCATTTAGCCCATGGTGTGCAAAAAAGTGCAGCTCAGAGATAAAACAACCCAACCCAAAACTTAATAAAATACACTCGAGTCTCTTTTTATGCGGTAGATACGTTCCACAGAAAACCGCACATAAAAATGTCGCACAAAAAAAGACATATCTTACGTTGCAAAATTAGGGATATGTTCCATAATTTTCTAAAACCGCATAAAACCAAGGAAATTAGTTAAAATAAACCGAAAATCGCATAAAAAAAGTTTACGAAAATTCAGGAAAATAAGAATGACTAAAAAAATAAGGAAAATTGGTTCGAAAATCTGAAAGAAATTGATATAAAACTTAAAATAGATTTGTTTTAAAATTGTATCCATTTAATTTTATTGAAAAGCAATAAATCTTTTTACATATTTTCATCAGAATTATAGTTGCTATCTGACAATACTCGCAGCATTTTTGAACTGGTGCGAAATCACTTTCATCTCTAGAAGAGATAGTCAGCGCATCAGATCTGCATGGTCAAGACAATGGTTCTTCACGAATAGAAATTTTGTCCTCTGACAATGTAATCAGTGATTAAACTTTGTGTTGATGATTGCACTAATTCAGTTCGCGATATCCAGACGTACAATCCTTCAGCTCACGTTGGAATTTGAAGGCTCGTTCAGAATTTGTGTCATTAACAAGAAAATGATTTTCTAATTTATTACAAAGTTGAAGACCTTCTCGAATTATATTTGCAGTGAGGGGGAGAGGTTCTTCATCCACTTCACTATCGTTTTCTGGTTCTTCGACAATATCTAAAGTCCTATCAATAATATCATCGTCACTTAAGGCCTTATCCACAAGCAATTCGTCGATATCATTCTTACTAAAGGTATCAAAACCTTCGCCACCAATTTCATGTGCCAAAGTAATGATTTCAGTTGATAATGTCGATGTTTGATTGGTTTCATTATTTGCAACACATCCAGGCCAAGTTGCTTTCTATCAGGCATTTAAAGTTTGTGGTCTTATTTCAGCGAAAGCAGACGCAACATGATTTAAACAGTCCAAAATAGATTATTTTTTCCAAACATCAGTTATTGTTAATGACTCATTTTCTAGTTTATCCAATATAAATTAATAAGTGCGCTTAACGTAATATTTTTTAAAAGTAGCAATTATGCCTTGATCGGGGCGGGGGTGGCTCAGTCGGTAGCGCGCCAGGCTCGTAATCTGTAATTCCCAGGTTCGAGTCCCAGCTGGGTCAGCGTTGAGATTTACCTCCGCAAAATTCCCCGCCCTGCCCACTGTCAGTAGGGGACACCGATGGGCTTGGAAAGGCCGCCGTCCGTCGGATGGGACGTTAAGCCGTGGCCCCGTGTGTGGGAGAGCCATACCCTGTGCACGTTAAAGAACACGCTGGATGGACTTGACGGGAGGCTACCATCTGTCTCCCAACAGCTATTCCAGTGGGTCCCCTCCCCCAACCTTCTCTGAGCCTTCGGGGTCCATGTGACCTGGCCATTTAGCCCATGGTGTGCAAAAAAGTGCCGCTCAGAGGTAAAACAACCCAACTTATGCCTTGATCAAATGGTTGAATAATACTTCTCGTATTGGGTGGAAAAAGCATATGCATGAAATATGCGCACCGCATAACTTCAAAAGCGCATTAAAAAGATACGCATAAAAAGAGACTCGAGTGTATTTATATACCTGTTATAATTAAAATCAGACATAAAACAGTTATTATCAAAGAACTTTTTTTTTATTTTCCCCGATTATTCCTGTAACCCAAGCTAATGTCATCTCTCTCTCTATAGTTGGACAATCATGCTTCTCTGTGTAGGACAATCAAAACAGCACACATGACCTCCGAAAAAAAATTGTTCCTCTTATTATGTTCAATGTCAGTTTTTAAATCTAAACATGCTTATGTGCTACAATAATAAAAGAAATTAAAAAACTATTATGCCGTCATTGAACTGAACAACACTTGTATCAAGTTATAAACACGTCTCGGGGCGGGGGTGGCTCAGTCGGTAGCGCGCCAGGCTCGTAATCTGTAGTTCCCACGTTCGAGTCCCACCTGGGTCAGCGTTGAGATTTATCTCCGCAAAATTCCTCGCCCTGCCCACGGTCAGTAGGGGACACCGATGGGCTTGGAAAGGCCGCCGTCCGTCAGATGGGACGTTAAGCCGTGGCCCCATGCGCGGGATAGCCATACCCTGTGCAGGTTAAAGAACACGCTGGATGGCCTTGACGGGAGGCTACCATCTGTCTCCCAACAGCTGTTCCAGTGGGTCCCCTCCCCCAACCTTCTCTTAGCCTTCGGGGTCCATGTGACCTGGCCATTTAGCCCATGGTGTGCAAAAAAGTGCCGCTCAGAGGTAAAACAACCCAAATAAACACGTCTCCTTTTGTTCTAAAATTGAATCATTTTGATTTTTCTTTTCTATTTACAGTCAAAGTAATAAGTTCCAGAAACAAAGAGAATAAAATGGAAATTAATTACAAAGCACATTTGCAGCAGTGAAGTTTGTCTAAACTTCTTGGGTTTCCTAATTCTCAATCCCACCAAATATGAGCTGCCAATTGGAGTTTTCCCCTGAGTTTTGTTTTTAAATCTCAATTTCCGAATTGCCACTCTTTATTTTTCGTTTATTCACTGATCCTTTATTCCAATGATTTTTATCTTTCCTGTGAACTCTCACGAATGATCCAAATAGTCTGGCTTCTAAAAAACTTAATATGAAGTGTTTTTTTTTGCATAATTGAATGAACACAGCCATTCTTATTCGAAATGATAAATCAGCAGCAGTTTTCCAGTGAAGTCGACGAAAACAACGATTTATTCTACTTCATTTGTTTCTTTGGCTTTGAACAAAAAAAAAACTTTACCAAATGAGGAATACTCTAATTGGATGCTGAATGAGGAAGCTCGATAACGTTTGCACACCTTTTATGAATAACTGATTACTTCTCTGTACTCGAAATTTCTAAAGGGTAAATGCGCATTTTGCAATCAGTAAAAGAATGCATAAAAGTTTTTAAAATAATGCTTTTCAACATTTAACATGCAGATTACTAATTTAATTCAATAATTAAACGTGGTTGTTAAAAATATTTTAAATTCCCCGAAGGTGAATTACTCTCCACCTTAAATGATACAAGGAAAAAGAAACATCTCCTTTTCTTAAAAGATCGAAAGAAATATAATTATCTTGTTTTCTCCTTTTATAATAAATAGAAGAGCAGCATGCAATGCTTAAAACTCCTCGTATGGTAGAGCACTAAACACAAAAATGCAGTTGCACTTATAGGGCAAGATTTATCATTTTGCATCTTATGAGCTTTAAAGCATATCCCCCCCCCGATGATTTTATTAATGGTTAATGGGAAATTGCTCGTATATTATAAGGACAAATATTTAAAACTTGATTATTACTATATTAATGACATTCCGGCTTACTTCAAAGTTGGAAATTTTAAAAAACCCGATGTCTTGCCTTCTTTTCAGCGAACAAAATTATTTCCTGCCTAAAGATCGATTGATTCGGATTCTGTTGAAAGAACTGTCAAAATATTTAATTTGTTTTCTGTTATTTTTAGAATTTCATATTTGAATGTTTTGTTGGTGATATATTGGGTTAGGTTGTTTTCGCTCTGATCGGCGCTTTTTTGCACACGTGTGTTAAATGATCATGTCACAAACACCCCAAAGCTCAGAATGGTTAGGGGAAGGGGCTCTGGACAGCTGTTGGTAGATATATATGGAAGCTTTTTGTCAAGGCCGTATTCTTTAAAGTCCACAGGATGTGACTCTCCTGCACAGGTAACTACGGATTTACGTCACATCCAACTTTCCAAGTCCATCGATATCGCCTTTCTGACCGAGGGTGGGGAGCTTTGCAGAGATATATCTCAACGCTGGCACAATTGAAACTCGAACCTGGAAATCATGAGTCTGGTGCTCTACCGACAAATTAGCTATGCTAATTCTTAAATACTGAAAATTGATGTCTGTACTTTTATGTACTACTAGAAATCAATGGAGCATCACTCCGACTCCTATTTGACCTCGAACTCGACAACTAATCTGAACTTTCGTAACATTTTTTAAATCTACGCCCCGAAATATTTCTACGCGACAATTGTTAACGCTCTAGCAATACTTATACCGAAATTTGCCCTTTGATCTCGAAGGACCCATCACATCCAAATTTCAGAACTTTCTGATATCTATGATCCGAAGTTCCTCCAGGCAACAATGTTCAACTCTGTAGTGCTGTTAAATAGAAATTTGATTTTTTGACCTCGAAACCGGATGCGAAAATTCCTAACGTTTCTGAGATCTTGAAACCGAAACATTCCCGTCTAGAAACCGAAACATTCCCGAGATCTAGAAACCGAAACATTCCCAGACCCTTTTTTTAACGCTTCTAGGACTCGTAGGTGCAGATTGGATCTTTGCTTGACATCTATTTGACGTAGAAAGTCACGTCGGATACAAATTTCAGATTTTTTTCAGATATATACGTCCCGGATTACCTCTAGGCGCAAATTTTCAGAGCTCTACCATTTCTGCATTATAGCCAGAATCATAATGATCCCCTATCAGTCAATCAAGATCGTCTATATATACTTTTGTTGTAAGTAAAAGAATGAAATTTAAGAGAAGTTTTAGAGATTTATACCACATCCAACAAAATCTTGTTTTCAAATAACCTTCGTTCGGCATCTGCAGAGTCGTAGAAGTTAGAATATTTTACCTAAATAAAAATTTTTATGCCAAACTGTTTTGCCATGTAAATGTAGTTGATATAAGTTCATGTAAAGATTCTTCCAGATGTAACATATTTTTCAGAAGGATCTTAGAATGAGCTGCACTTTTATTAACTTCTTAAAGCTTTCAATACTTTCCGTAGAAAGCTGAGCGAAATTCGTGAAGAGGAAAGAGAATGTAAATGAAGAAAATAAACAGACTGAGAATTAAAAATACTGTTGGCAGATAATATTCTCTCTCTGATACTGAAATCATAATGTTATATTTCAAGAGAGAAATATTCTTTGTCAGTGTGAAACAAAATGCTGTTAAGAACGATTCAGTTCCATCCACCATCTCTAAAATTCCCCGCCCTGCCCACGGTTAATAGGGGACACCGATGGGCTTGGAAAGGCCGCCGTCCGTCGGATGGGACGTTAAGCCGTGGCCCCGTGTGCGGGAGAGCCATACCCTGTGCACGTTAAAGAACACGCTGGATGGCCTTGACGGGAGGCTACCATCTGTCTCCCAACAGATGTTCCAGTGGGTCCCCTCCCCCCAACCTTCTCTGAGCCTTCGGGGTCCATGTGACCTGGCCATTTAGCCCATGGTGTGCAAAAAAGTGCCGCTCAGAGGTAAAACAACCCAACCCAACCATCTCTAAATTTTCTTCACTGCCGTTATTTTTCTAACAACTAGCATCAGAAGCTCTGTATGCATATATAACGCAAGTTGCGATGCAAGAATAAGTATACTTAGATATATATATTCAAAAATAACATAATTTATATAGAAATAATCTTTCGAACCTGATGCACGTCTCCACTTATGTATAAAACTCAACTGTAAATCAAATTGTCAATTTCCTCTTCACCGCGGCAGGTAATGTTTATTTTTTTTACACAACTGCATTTCCTATTTTGACTCAAAGGATAAGGAGAAAAAATATCATCTCCTCCTTTGTAACTCCTGTCGCATCTCGTCTCCTGTTCCTCCAACAATATTCCTTAGAAGAAAAGTTCAATACTGAGATGTTCACCCTCTAATGGATTCTTCCTGAGGAGTCAGATGTTGCTTCAACTTCAGGTGGATAAGCTCAACGATGACGCTTTATACTCTTTGGTGTAAGATAGTGAAATAAAAGGAGCTTGAAATGTAAGATGGAAAAAGCATCTTTTTCATACATGCTATGTGAAGACTATATATTTTCTTATCATTTGGTATTGGAAGTGTCACCTTTTCTTTCTCAACTACAATAAAAATGTTGTCAGATGTCGTTCATCTTTCGTGCGAACAGAAAAATCAGTTCTGGTAAAGGAGAAGAACGTCTATAACAAATACTGGGAATCCATGCGATACGTTTCGATAAGATTTATTTTATTTGCTATATCATTGTTTAACTTTTCATGGACGAAATGAATAAATAATTTATTTGTAGATTATAAGGTATTTTGCAGAGCGCTGCTGCATATTTAGGTAAAATATCCGTTTGCAAAGCTTAACATTTTTTGTTGTTGTTGTTGTTGTTGTTGTTTTCGGAGATAAATATTTAGAAACAAATTTTTTTCTTAGTATTCAGGCCCTTTCACATGCTTTTAATTATTAAATTTAGTTGCTTGTTTTTACCCTCTGACTGCACATTTCAGAGAAAATGGATTAAACAGCCAGAACACAAGAACTCAAGGATTCAGATGGAGGTAGGTATTCACTGGGCATCTGTTAGGAGACTGTTGGAACCCTCCCATGTTTGCTATTCTGTGTGTTCTTCAATGTGCACTGGGTGTGGCCTCTTCTGTACATGAGACCGCGATTTAATACCCCATACGAAGGATGGCAAAATTTACCAAGAACATGGGTGTTCCCCTTCTCGATGAGAGCATCTCAAATCAAGCACAGTTAGGACTCGAACTTGTAAACATCAAAAATTCAAACTTGACACGCTACTGACTGAAATAATCTCCAAATCCCATCGCTACGAAAGTTGGCGTTTTTGAAACCTGAACTTGTCGCATTGATCGTAAATTGTGTGACGCTTTAAGGGACTGGAAGATTAAGACAGTGTTTTTCATTTTCCTTCTCTTGGCGACACACTTTTGAAATAGTCCATTTACCGCGACACAGCTCTGAAATAGTCCATTACCGCGACACAGCTCTGAAATAGTCCATTTACCGCGACACAGCTCTGAAATAGTCCATTACCGCGACACAGCTCTGAAATAGTCCATTTACCGCGACACAGCTCTGAAATAATCCATTACCGCGACACACTTCAGAAATAGTCCATTTACCGCGACACACTTCTGAAATAGTACATTAACTGCAACACACCTGTGATAAAAAGTCCTTTTTGTTTTACTTTATATCTTAAAATTCAATTTATTTAAACAAAAATGCATATGAAGCTCAACGTTTGACAAAAAATAATAAAAAACCAAATAAAAACTGCAAAAAATTACTAAAGTACAAATTGTTATGTATCATAGTATTTTTTTTCTTAAATGTTTGCGACACAGCTGGACCCTCTCCACCAAGCAGCGGTTGAGAACCGTTGCTCTAAGAAGAGAAAGATGAAGTGGAATTTAGCTCATTTTGAAGAATAGTATTAAATCCGATATTCAAAAATATGTTTGCAGCCATAGCAAATGGTTAAAAGCATAATCTTAACACTGTAATGTTATCTATTTGGAGACACTCTGAAAAGCAAGCACCGTTACGTAACGAGAGAAAAGTGAGACAAACTCTTCAGTCTCAGAAGAACTGTCGAAGTGTCAACTGCACAAGCGCCAACTCTCACTTAACCTAATTCACCCTAAACGACTGGTTGGTTCCCTCAAACATCAAGAAATTAGTAGATATCAATGCTGCATCATTCCTAACATTAGTAAATTCTAAATATTCTTCATCAGCGGTGTGGGGACGATCAAACGCTGCTGAGCTGTTAATATACGGGTTTTTAACTCGTCCCCCCCCATAAAGAAACGAACTGTTGGTCTTCTTTTGTCGTCTGTCCTTTTGTAGGCATTAAACTTTTTTGCTTTTAGAGATAAATTAAAAATCATTCTCCGGTTGGATAAATAATAATGAAATATTTGGATTCGCATTTTTCGAATCTCCCAAAGGTTTTAAAAGCGGCATCTAGCAACAGAAATTTTTGAAAAAAGGGATATTGCAAGTGATCTATTTAGGCTTTAAATTTTAAAATTTGGAGGGATAGTGTGAAAGTCAAAATGTTTACATTTTGCACAGCAACAATTTGTCCCTCAACACCATGAAGTTCGAAAACACAACCTTTTCGTTCCAAAGGAGATAAAATATATTTTTTAATTGGATATAACGAGCGAAGTATTATTATTCACATTTTTTTCAAATCCTTCGGTAGTTTCAATTTCCATTGTTCAGGGAGCTAAATTTGAAAAATACAAGATTATTACGACGGATCCATTTATGCTAGAAATCTGAAGAACTGGTCTTACACTAATTGGGTTGTGTTGTATTATCTCTGAGCTACTTTTTTTGCACACAATAGTCTAAATGGCCAGGTCACAATGACCCTGAAGGCTCAGAGAATGTTGGGGGAAGGGGACCCACTCGCTAGCTCTTAGGAGACAGATGATAGCCTCCCGTTAAGGCCATCCAGCATGATCTTTAACGTGCACAGCGTATGGGTCTTCCGTGCAGAGCGTTACGGCTTAAATTCCCATCCGACGGACGGCGACCTTTCCAAGCCCATCGGTGTCCCGTACTGACTGAAGATAGTATCCGACTGATTTGCTTTTTTAGACTGGGAGAGAAGCAAATACTTTAAGAGATTATTTTTGCATTGTAGAAGTTATTTCACTAAATATATTTCTTTTTCTACATTCTTAGTCTCTTTTTTTGCAAGACCTTTAGTTCCGCCATAGAGAATAAAGTTTTTCGTTTACCTAATTTTTAACCCATTGAAAGTTTTAATTCGAGCTAATGGATGATTGGAAAAATGAAAATAGAAGTGTTTTGTTAATAATTATCTACTTCAGCCCTCTAAATAGCCAGGTTGCAAGGACCCCAAGAGGACCCCAACCATTCTTGAAGAATGCGTGAAATATGCACAAGTTTAATAAATTTTGGACACCATTACCTTTATTATTATTCTCAAAAAGGGAGGATGGTTTCCTTGTCTCCCATATCCGCCCCTGATGACAAGTAATGCAGTTTTTTTAATAAACAGTAAAATTAATGTAATAAATGAATACTATACATAACATATAACTTGTATAGTACTATTCAGTAGGCAGTCATATTTAAAAATCTCGTTTTTCGTTTGAAATTTAAACTTTTTCCTTCCTCGCTTTCTTTTTACTCTGAGAATGAACAAATTTCGCTTAATTATGAAGAGTACTCGGATATTTATGCGTTATGCTTATCCCATACAACCACAATATCCTGATTATATCCAGAAGATATCTAACGGATATCCTATGGTCATCTCAGATATCCGATGGATATTTTCTGGATATTGTGCTTCATTATAACAAATATTTCAGTGGTTGTAAGGGTATGTTTTATATTATTAATGGAAACGTTTGGTAACACATATAGTGTATCACCTCACAATTCATATTCTTTTAAAGATTCATTTTCGATTGTCTGTACAGAGAGTATTTGAAAAGAGAGCAATCGCTTAACATGGATACTTACAACTACTTAAAATTGAAAAAGACCTAATATTGTCACTTTAATAAATTTGAATTGTGGCATTTAACTACAAGCGCCTGAAATTATGTTAACGTTCCTAATGGGAAATCCGGCCCTGAATATAAGCTACAGTTGTTGTCTTAATTTATTGTGGAAAATAATACAATGTACTTTTCACTACCCAGTCAAAATATTTTCAAAAACACTTTCTGTGAATGACTTCAAAAGACGATTATCTCTTCTCCCAAACATGCATGATCAAGAGCGATTTTTTTTTACATAAAAAGAGAACCCGTCTGCTCAGTTTAAACTCCCATCTTCTACCAAACACCTCCTCTAATTTCTATATAAATAATTCTATTATGCGAAGTGATCAACTTAACGGAATTCGCTGTATGTGTATACAGCGAATTCCATTCTGAACATGGTTTAGGTCTATTCCCATATCAAGAGGTTCCATGAAAATTGTTGAGCAAAACTACTTGAGCTATCAGCAATGTTTCTATTAACTCACTTGGCAGCTTTAGTAATCTCTAGTTACACTCCCATCGAGTTACAAGCCCCATTGTTCAAAATGTAAGCAACTTATTTGTTGCCTGTGTAGTACCTGATGAATTATGTGTATTGTAAGACGGTTTATATTAATTTTAATGTGCTTTATCAAATGCATTGGCATTCTAAATGGAACACAAATAGACTCATGAGAAAGCACGGAACTGTGACTGCATCTCCTGTAGGTAGAGTTCTACTGTAGTATTGAAATTAGTATCGATTGTTTTAAGGATCATAAGCAACTACAAAAGATTGTAATATTGATCCAATACTCTTCGGTTACAAACCGATAGTTCGTCATTCCTTTAGAACTGTGAGAATTAAAAAAAATGAGAAATCCTTAGAATTTTCAGAAACATAAAAGCCTCATCATGTTATACATTTAAGAAAGCTGACAAAATGGTTCGGGATTAATCTTGTATTTGTAATTAAAATAAACAGTATAAGAAACATAGACTTCCCAAGAGTAGAGAAGCTAGTAACGTTAAAAGAATCACTCTAATTGCACGAATGTAATTGCAAAATTTGTAAACAAAACCGTTATAATAAAGTTAACAAATAGAGTAATTACGGATCGGTTTAATTAAACGACCAACAAATAACAGGATATTAAACCACTTATAAAGCACAAAGCGATATTATTCAATGAACAAGGCAATTGTAATAATATTAAACATTTCACGCATCAGATCCAACTTCGCATTACACTGGGGCGGGGGTGGCTCAGTCGGTAGCGCGTCAGGCTCGTAATCTGTAGTTCCCAAGTTCGAGTCCCACCTGGGTCAGCGTTGAGATTTATCTCCGCAAAACTCCCCGCACTGCCCACGGTCAGTAGGGGACACCGATGGGTTTGGAAAGGCCGCCGTCCGTCGGATGGGACGTTAAGCCGTGGTACCGTGTGCGGGAGGGTCATACTCTGTGCACGTTAAAGAACACGCTGGATGGCCTTGACGGGAGCCTACCATCTGTCTCCCAACAGCACTTCCAGTGGGTCCCCTTCCCCAACCTTCTCTGAGCCTTCGGGGTCCATGTGACCTGGCCATTTAGCCCATGGTGTGCAAAAAAGTGCCGCTCAGAGGTAAAACAACCCAACCCAACCCTTCAAGACCATCAGCGTGTTCGTTATCTTTCACAGGATATGGCTTTCCTGCAGACGCCTGTTCGACATTCGACAGACAGCAGCCTTTACCAATCCATCAGTGCCCTCTTTCTTCACAGAAGCCAAGTGGGAAGTGGGATTAGAGGATATAATTCTCGACCCTTTCGCAGGTGGGGCTCGAGCGTGGTAACTGCAGATTACTAGTCTGGCGTGCTACCGACTGAATCAACGCTGCTCTTTCGTTTAATAAATAAAAAATAAATACCCCCTCAAGCAGCTGCTTGCCACAGAGGTCTGACAGGAGCCTGTCAGTTTATATGATCTGAGAGGATGACAACGTTTCTCTCAGCAGAAAAACGACACACACATCCATGCCTTACCCAGGGCTCGAAAACAGGTCCCTTAGATCAGTAGCCAAGCGCGCTAACCACTCGGCCATTGAATGAAAATATAACCATTATGACAAGTTTTATTCAGGCCGAAAAGACAACTGAATCTACCAAAGAGTGCATCCACAAAGAGAATGGAGGATGTTTACATATGCGCACATCTCCCAAACAATCGAAATCTATTTTCGTTGCATGTCAACACGGTGATTAAGTAAACATATTTTAAATTACATTATTACTGATAAATGTTCGAATCATATTATTCAAATGAAAAGACAATGGAACCTTTTACTCTTTTATCACAGCAGACTCATCTATCTTTTCAACAGACCAGATAAATGGTCATATAAGAAGACAAAAACACTCAATTATGTTAATATAGTAGACTCAAGGAAAAGGTCATATTTACCGAAATCAAGACTCGTTAAGTTTCCCTCCCTCTTTCTCGAAGGGAAAAACCGATTCCTGATAATAGATGGCGCCACTGGGGAATAAACAAAAAAGAAATGCAGGAATGCTTATATGCCACTTTGTTGAAGAAATAGCTAGCTTCTTGGTGGTCTAGCAGTTAGAAATCTCGACTTGCTCCTGGGAGCTAGTTTTTTTAACAAATTATTTCAAGAAGATGGGTCGAGATGTAAAGTAAATCCACGACATTCTAGATGTGACAAGATTTGATATAACTCATAGGGGTCGACCACAGTGAAAGTTCCTTCCCTTTTTGGGAGGGAGGGAGGAGGAGGGTGTGGATTTTTGAGGACAGTCCCCACGTGAGAAGCTGTCATTTGACAACAAACTCTTAACTGTCGGTACTCAGTTCGGAAGATGTAGAGGAACAAATATTTTCAGATTTCCCCTATTTAGGGGGAAGAAGGAATGGGGGAATGAATCTTTTGCTTACCCCATGACACTCCCCTCGTCACAAACTTTCATTTAACAGAAACGTATGTGATTGGTCAACGGAATGGAAAAATACGATGTAACAACCGATTTCACAAGCACAAACCGACCAATGGCGAGAGAAAAGCAACAGGATGATAGACGGGATCTGCCCTAGGAGGTGTGGGGCTCTCGAATCTGGTTGCCATTAGCATTTTAAATATTTTGTCAATTTGGTCGCGGGGCCCAAAGCAATCGCAATGCTCACCTTAGCCTGAGACCGTCTCTGATGATAGCTGAAAAGATGATCGAGCAAGTGGCCAACTAGTACATATTGATACATTTTTTAAAGAATTCTTGAAAAGCCTCTCAAACGAAGGGGAGGAGGATGTTATGCTCCAAACAATTCATCTCTTGCCCCGCCCCCCCCCCGCCCCCTTTTTTTCTACATCAGGGCCTGGTCCAGACTGTCTGCCTCTGCTGCCAAGAAAAACTGATTAACTAATTAGCACTACATTTTCTACCATTGGGAATTTTTCCCTTCGGTTAAACAGAACTGGATTCATTTATATTGTTTATTTCTTAACTCTGTCTTTTCTCATTTAATTGTAGTTTCCTCACTCATAGTAATTGAGACTCAGCAAAAGACGCTCTTCTATCTTATAAAAGAACTTCTATAAAGAAATAAGCGCCATTCGGTTAGCCACAGAAAGTTTTTCAGAACTAATTAGACAAAGGTTATTTGCCTTTTTACCGAATCCAATCGATATTATTCACAGAGTTGCCTTAAGCCATCGGCTATTAATTAAGGAGTATAACTAATCATCACAAATGCATTTCAACTTCAGTTCCTTCTTCATAAGGCTATTGATGAAACAAACAGTGAATGCTTTGCTGTTGGATTCGTTTAGGGAAAAGTGTTTTCTGTTACTATCTGTGAATAAATAATAGTTTCTTTTTAACGAAATTAATTTGCAGTTATTTTTAAATTACCATCGTGATACATTGTTCAAGGCTACAAAAAAACATTAAATTTCATGTTTCTTGTTCGTTTGCAAGAGTGAGTGAAATTTGAAATTTATATCTTAAAATTTGGAAAACAAAATAATTTGAAATTTATATCTTAAAATTTGGAAAACAAAATAATTTGAAATAAAGACTTTAAGAACAGAAAAATGTTTGAAAAAATTAAAACAAAACACTTCATTTAATTCAATTCAGAATTTAGAATTGTAGTTCAAGCTCATGGGAGGCATTTGCCAGATTAGAGAATATATTCTGCGATGAATGTTGTCCCAACAACCGATTAATGTTCCAGAAACATTGATTTTTTCCCCTTTTTCCATCGATGTCGCAAAAACACATTGTCTGAAAAAGTAGAACAAATCAATATCCCAGAAACATATTATCGGAAAAAGTCGAAAGACCAGGAACCATACTGCTGGAAAAAGTCAAACAAATCAATGTTCCAGAGATATATAGCCGGAAAACGCGAGTCACATCACTGTCATAGAAACATATTGAAGAAAAAATATATATAAATATTGAATATTGAAATCAATGTCCCCAGAAACATATTACAGGAAAAAGAGGAACACATCAATGTCCTAGAAACATATTGCCGGAAAATGAAAACAAATCATTGTTTCAAAAACATATTGCCGGAAAATGAAAACAAATCATTGTTTCAAAAACATACTGCCGGAAAAAATGGAACAAATCAAGTCCTAGAAACATTGCCAGAAAAAGGAAACAAATCAATGCCCCAGAAACATATTACCAGAAAAGGTGGAACAAACATTAAAAAGTGACATCTTGACACTCTAGCTACTCGACACATGCACGCACACTTAGAACTTTCTTGATATACCACTGGTTGCTTACTATTTTTAATCTTAACTAACAAATTATAATTATCTAATAAATACCGTAGCATCCCATTGAAAGATTAATTGTTTTAAGATCTTATAGGTCTTGCGAAAAGTGTATTCTGAAAGTTTCAAAATTAAGTTTTCCGTTGAAAAGTTAATCCTAGGCAAAATTCAAAGATTTCGGGGAAGGGGCAGATGTTTAAACTGGTCACAAGAAAACTTACTAATATTTTCTTTTAGGTATCTGGCGAAATAATTAAAAATTCAAATCTACGTAAGGAATTATGAACGAAGCTTTTCTCACCTTCAATACGAACACTAAAGAGAAATGTTAACAACATTTTGCTTTGAAAGATAGTCATCTCTATAGATTCCTTAAGAGGTTCCTTGCAGCCAGGGCTGTATCGGTAGGGGGTTGACAAAGGGGCAATCCCTCCCTCCCTTTTCAGAATGATAGTAAGGGTAATAGAGGCAAAAATTATTAAACTTATTTATATTCATGCATTTTTCTTTCAAGAAATTTTAATGACCTGTAAAAAGGAGGGGAAAATATAAACTGCATTGGAAATTCAAATTTCTTGTCCCCCCCCTTCTACATTTCTCCGTCTCGATTTTGTTTCTTGCCCCCCCCCCTTCTACATTTTTTCGTCTCGATTGTGTTTCTTGGCCCCTCTCTCGAATATTTTCTAGATCCAGGCCTGCTTGCAACTATAGCAGTGGATGATTTAAAGCTTGAATCATCCTCTGCAGCGAAAAAGGGTAACCATGGCAAATTCCATACTAATTCTTCATATTATTTGACGCTATTCTTTATTTAATTAAAAGGGGCGGGGGTGGCTCAGTCGGTAGCGCGCCAGGCTCGTAATCTGTAGTTCCCAGGTTCGAGTCCCAGCTAGGTCAGTGTTGAGATTTATCTCCGCAAAAATTCCCCGCCCTGTCCACGGTCAGTAGGGGACACCGATGGGCTTGGAAAGGCCGCCGTCCGTCGGATGGGACGTTAAGACGTGGCCCGGTGTGCGAGAGAGCCATACCTTGTGCACGTTAAAGAACACGCTGGATGGCCTTGACGGGAGGTTGCCATCTGTCTCCCAACAGCTGTTCCAGTGGGTCCCCTCCCTCAACCTTCTCTGAGCCTTCGGGGTCCTAGTGACCTGGCCATTTATCCCATGGTGTGCAAAATAGTGCCCCGCAGAGGTTAAACAACCCAACTTATTTAATTAAACCGAGATAGTTTTGAGACTTCCTAAACGATACTGCAGGGTATATATAATAAGGGTCTTCGAATTGGAAATCGAACATAATGAAGTAAATTATCTATCGACACTCCTTGTAGGGCTTTAAATGATAAGAGGAAGTTGTGTACGAATTTGAGGGTTCTAAAGGAACATTAAAGGAAGTTCTCCCCTTTTTTATTTGGTTGGAAGGGAGAAAGTTGGGGGAACCAAACCTTTTTATTGATCCAAGGCTGGATCTAGAGGGAGTGGGCAAGGCATGCCTCCCCCCCCCCACCCCTTTGGGAATGCTAGCAAGGATAATAGAAGCTGTTAATTCACGCATTAGTCGAGAAACTTTTAAAAGATCTCTAGAACGGAGAGAGAAATGTTAAACTGAAATGAAAATCCAGTCTCTTGGTGTACCTTTTATCTTTTACTGTATCCGAATCTGTCTTGATCTCAGAAACTAGGAAGCAAAATTTGGTTACGATAGTTTAAGACATCTCCAAATGCATAGCGAACAAAGAACTTTCCGAAATACACATAAGATTATTTACTGCTATAAATCCGAGAATATTAAAAAAATGTATTATAACTCCTTTCCATGACTATAATCCTGACTTTTTTCCATGCTTCGAATATTGCTTTATGCAAACGTTTATTAGGTTGAAAAGCCAAAATATTTAAGCTGAGCCGTCCCATGGCCGAGTGGTTAGCGCACTTGGCTACTGATGCTAAGGGATGACTGGGTTCGAGCCCCGGTAAGGCATGGTGTATGTGTTGTTTTTCTGATGAGGTCTTGCCATCCTCTCAGACTTTTTGCTATGGCATATAAACTGACAGGCTCCTGTCAGACCTTGAGGGGTATTTATTATATTTATTTATAAATAACAAAAAATACAACTATATAGTAGTCCTACTCACCAAAGCAGAATATTTTTAATCTCTGCTCGTTTAAGGTTTTGATTGAGTCTTCATTTTTGCAGTTAATAGTTTAAAATCTGGCTGGTAGGATGTGAAAGCTGTTCTAAGAAGCTCAGTGAGGTGACTGTTAGTGAGGATAGCACGATGTTTTGACTTGATAAATTCCATTACAGAGAAGAGAGATTCACAGCAGTAAGTTGCCCCGAAAACAGAGAGTAGTCGGAAGCCAGTTTTCTGAAGATTGGGATACTTTGCTTCTGGGATTTGTTTCCAAATGTCAGTTACTAGTAATGTTCCGCTACCTCCGCAAGCGCGTAACTTGTGTGTACTGCGTGAGGAGTGATGACGCAGAGTCCAGTTGCTTCATCCGCACTTGTTTAAAATAAGTTTTGGTTATGTTCTCGTTTTCTTCGTAATCTATTGAAAACGACAATTTCAATGGTATACTTCTGAATTTTATACCTCTCGGGTCTACTGGAAGCATACCGTTTACTCTCCCGAATCTCTAAGGGTTAATATAAAATTTTAGGAAAATTGGCGATGAAACCCAATATTGTCTCGGGAGCCGCAGTTTGCCCACCTTTGGCATATAAATTGACAGACTCCTGTAAGACCTTTGTGGCAGGCAGCTGCTTGAGGGAATATTTATTTTTTTTATGTCATAGCGATGTTGAATTAATTGTTCTCATCCAACATCAAGTAGCTGCATAAAGCTGAACTTAGAGACGCAATTTCGGCTATGAAAATAAAAGGAAAAAAATTATCTGAGATGATTTTAAGATTTCTCACAATAAATATCCTTTGTGGAAGATACTGATAAGAAGATTATCTACCTTCTTATACTAGAGGAATTGGTACAAGTCATACTTTAGGTAATTCCTTTTTTTTATGAAAACTTTCAAGCTTTCGATTCGGTTTCAACACAAAAAAAAACTTTTCTTCGTGCATCGTCATATCCAAACAATACTCTTGGCTTCATTATTTTGATCCAATAAGCCTAAGGCCACTTCTCCTTACACTTAATTCAACTTTTTTTAAAAAATCAGAGTTTTGACATTTTCTACAGGGAGTAATTTATTTTTAGCTTGCACAAAGCAAATTAATAATTTATGCTCTGCCCACATAAATTGCTAATAGTTTTTTTCAGCGCTTATAAAACTAGGTCTGAAAAATGGGTATTTGAAAGTAACTGATGTTAAAAAAAACGAATTTTCAACGTTTAGCCACAACATTTTTCTCGCTGTCTCTAAAAGTTAGGTAATGCCGTTGTAACGAAAGTGTGTTGAGTCCAACTTTTAAAGTTCAAGGTTAATCTCAAATATCTTCTTATGTAATACGATAGCCTAGTTTAATGGTAAATGGAAAAAAAACTGATGATCGGGAGAGTTCACAAGGGGATCACACTCCCTCCTTCTCTTGGAGGGACTGTGACTATATGGAATGTCTTCAAAAAGACATTATTCATGCAATCCTGTAACATTTTCGTACCCAAAGGTCAGTTTGCTTTTAAAAAGCTTTCCAAAAGTTCTTATTTCTAAATAAATCCTGCAACATTTTCTCTTATCCCCAGTTTTTCATTTTTAACCCTTCCACTGTCCAGAACGTATATATCCGTTTTTAGTACAATAAAAGAAAACGATTTTTAAAAAAATAAAAATTGCCATTTTAAATTTTTTAATAGATATTTTATAAAAAATATGTAATTTAAGCTTGATAAATAATATTTCCTTTTTTATTTGATGCATATTTTATTAACTATGACATAAATAATTTGTTAAAGCCATTTGTTTGCCATTTCTTAGAAGCTATATAAGGTATTGCCAATTTGTTTGTTAAAATTACTCTGTGCTGAAGCAATCCTCTAATTTAAGCTCAGAAGTTTGATTTGAACTATTATCAACAAATGTTTCCTTAAAGTTTTTAAAATCTCCTGATAATTATCAAAGAATTGCTACTTTTTAAAAATAGAAGATTTTGGAAGTAATTATGAAATGTGTACCTTTTTTTTGGTATATCACTGTAAAAATTGTTATTAAAATTAATATTACTACAGTGTTAAAATTTTTTACTTCAATAAAATTCAGAATTAAATATTTTTTAATTTGGTATGTAACATGAGCTATTTCTGTTGATTAGTTATTTATGAAAAATATTCTAAAGTTGACTTGTTTATTGGACTCTGCAACAAGCCTGAACTTTTTCTCAAAGTATAGTATGGAGAAAAAATTTTCAAAATGGAAGAAATGTTTACTTTAAACAAGAAATTTTTTTTGTTATTTAGAAGTAAATAGCCGTCCTATTCATGTGCATTATAATCATTTCTGTCTATAGCTTTTTTTTATAAATTTTTATTTGTGCTGCCAGATGCAATTTTTACTACATGACTCTAAATAAGTCCTATTAAAATGACATATATGGTCTTTTTTGTTAAATATTTTATTTTCAGAAAATCCAGAATTAAATGTTGATTAATTTGGCATATAACATGCCATAATTCCTTTCACTAATTATTTGGCAAAAAAGTTCTAAAGTTAAATTTGGCCTCTGGATGTAAACCAGTTTTTCAGGCTGGACACTGGAAGGGTTAAGGTGGAATATGGATTTCGGAAAACAAAAAAAGGTGTTTAATTAATAAACTGTAATACAGAAAAGTAAAAAGAATATAGAATGCTCGAAAAGTAACTCAACACCAAATATTAATTTATTATCTAGGCATCCCCCCTCCGCCCTGTATCCTCTTTTGAGAGTGCTAGTAATCCGAACTAGGGAAAAAATTATCAAACACAAATAAATATTACATATATTTTTTCAGCAAAGTTTAAAAATAACTAAAACGGAGGAGAAAAATTTATACCGGAACGTCATTCCGATTCGTTACACGCGCTTGCTCCCACAATTATTATTTCCTATCCCGCTATTTCCCAGCTATGCAGCTTAACATTTTTATTTCGCAACGAATAAATTCCCTGCCTACCTTTCTTGCTCCGCTGCCTGTTCCCAGTTAAGGAGATAACATTCATCATCATCATCCTCAAGCAGCCATGGGCTACGGAGGTCCAACCAGACCGTGCAATTTAGTTCTCCAAGCAAGTCTGTCCTGAGCTACATCTGCTGCATCTGGCCACTGCACACCAATTCTAACAAGGCCCTGTTTGACATTGTCTGCCCACCCCATCCTAGGTCTCCCCCTCCTTTAGGCACACTGTTCATAACCCTATTCGCCAATCTATAATTATCCATACGGGCAACATGGTCAAACCAGCGGAGTCTCTCTCTGCACAATATGCTGCTTAAAGGAGGTGTTGCAGACTCCTTTGCCTAACCTTATCATTAGTTACAAAGTTAAACCACCTAATACCCAAGATACTACGTAAGCATCTGGAATCAAAAGCATCTAGTTTCCTGTTATCTTGTTTACACAGCGTCCAAGTTTCACTACCATAACTAACCCTAGAAAGAACCAAACTATTATACAGTCTAATTTTAATCTTTAGGTGTGTACGCCTATTTCTCCACACTCTCCATAGATTCTTAAAAGTCCCGGCAGCAATCCCTATTCGTCTGTTAATCTCATGCCGCACATCACCATTATCTGTTACATAGCTCCCAAGGTAATTAAACTGTGACACCTGCTCAAGACTGCAACCATTCAGATGAACTGAATCACAACCTGCCTGACCAATTTTCATCACTTTAGTTTTCTCTCTGTATATAACCAAACCTACTCTACTACCAGTCTCATCAACAGCTCGAATGAAAGAGTTCATCTCATCAACATCATTTGCCAAAAGAGCTAAATCATCAGCATAATCTAAATCAGAAATTTTCGTATCTCCAGTCCATTTAAGGCCAAAATCTTTCGCTTGCATTGAATTTTGCATAGCATAATTAATAATCAAATTAAAGAAAAAAGGAGACAAAATGCACCTTTGTCCAACACCAGAAGCAATGCTAAAACCGATTGCTACAAGCCTTACCAACTCTCACAGACGGCTCAGTGTTATTATAGAGAGCTTTCATTCTGTTAACTTATTTGTCTGGTATATCATATGATCTCACAATCAACCACAAATTATGAAGATCAACAGAGTGGAAAGCCTTTTTGAAATCAACGAAGCTAGCAACAGAAGGAATATAATAAATATCTCACAATCCTTAGAACAGCGTTTAAGGCATTTGTTCTCACATCAGCTGTATAGAGCATTCACATGAAAATATCCAAAATTAAGCTAAGAAATAACTGAAAAATAATAAAAAATCTTGAAATGGGCACAAATGATATAAATATATAACGCAAGATTCGGTATATCATATATATCGTTTTTATCATTGGACGATCCTATATTATTACTTTGTTGAATTATATAAACGTTTGGAAGTTTTCCAGTGATCTCAGTAAGTCACTGATGCTCCACTAATAAGAGTAAATTGGAAACGAGGGGATTCGACATCCTTTGGTAATTTCCATTTTCCTGTTTGCAATAGCAGAAAATTTTTCATTTTTACAAACTTTATTACTTTTGGAATACTACGATGAAGTGAATCCAGTACCGGTAACGCCCAGTTTAATGCGGGAGATGTGATCCAGAGGGACTTGTGTTAAACTGGGAATGTCTTTTCTTTTTGCATATGTTATTAATCGTTTTAATACTATTTGTATTATAATGAATGTTTTATTTAAACAAAAACAATTAAAATTCAGAGTTTCTATTCTTAAAAATTACCTAAATATGTAAATAATAACATAAATGTGTACATATATAATCAAATAATTAATTTTACAATCTAGGCCGTCCCGTGGCCGAGTGGTTAGCACGCTTGGCTACTGATCTAAGGGACTCTGGGTTCGAGCCCCGGGTAAGGCATGGATGTTCGTATTGTTTTCTGCTGAGGACCTGCCATCCTCTCAGATCTTCTACTATGACATATAAACTGACAGGCTCCTGTCAGACCTCTGTGGCAAGCAGCTGCTTGAGGGGTATTTATTTTTTAATTTTATTTATTTCTTATTAAGGAAAGAATCTAGCGTGATTCGCTTCGATTGTCTCCATTTTGTGTGTAATATTTATTTTTTAACATTTTCTCCTAGAAAAAATGAATGACACCAGGAACTAGAATTGCTACTCATGTATGCAATCAATTAGATTTAGTTTTTGGGGTTCACGTCGCCAAAAGATTTTCCTCAACGGAATCGCACGGAACGAGAAGCTGGGGATGCTGCCTCTTCGACGAGCTACGCAGAATTTTGATCGTAATTTCTCTAAAAATTGTAAATTCTTGTGAATAATATTTATTTACAAGTCACAACAACAGGGCGGACTGTTAAACCAAATTTTTACGCTTTTGGGTATGTATGTTTTATTTTTATTATTTTTATCTGTGTACATGATTTTAAGACTTTGTAAGAAACGTTTACCAACGTTAAGAAACCGCTTTATAGCGGATCAGCGTTAAACGATGGTTGCGTGTACTTGGCACGAATACTTGTAATTAAACTAGGTTATTTGGACAGTTAATTTACCATGACGAAGTGAATCAATTATTAGGCATGCAGTGATGAAGCGAATCCAGTATTCGGTGTGCCGTGACGAAGCAACCCAATAACAGGCGTGCCGTGGAAAAAACAACTCTAGTATTTGGTGTGCTATGACAAAGCAAATTTGGTATTTGGTGTGCCGTGACGAAGTAAATACAGTATATGGTGCGCAGTGATAAAGCAAATCCAGTATTAAATGAGCCGTGATGGAACGAATCCTGTACTAGGTGTGCCGTGAGGAAGCGAATCCTCTACTAGGTGTGCCGTGAGGAAGCCAATCCACCTCTAGGTGTGCAGTGACGAAGCGAATCCACACCTAGGTGTGGAGTGACGAAGCGAATCCACTCCTAAGTGTGGTGTGACGAAGCGAATCCACTCCTAGGTGTGGAGTGACGAAGCGAATCCACACCTAGGTGTGTAGTGACGAAGCGAATCCACACCTAGGTGTGTAGTGACGAAGCGAATCCACTCCTAGTTGTGGAGTGACGATGCGAATCCACACCTAGGTGTGTAGTGACGAAGCGAATCCACACCTAGGTGTGGAGTGACGAAGCGAATCCACTCCTAGGTGTGGAGTGACGAAGCGAATCCACTCCTAGGTGTGGAGCGACGAAGCGAATCCACACCTAGGTGTGGAGTGACGAAGCGAATCCACTCCTAGAAGTGATGAAGCGAATCAACTCCTAGATGTGAAGTGACGAAGCGAATCAACTCCTAGATGTGGAGTGACGAAGCGAATCCACTCCTAGGTGTGGAGTGACGAAGCGAATCCACACCTAGGTATGGAGTGACGAAGCGAATCCACTCCTAGAAGTGATGAAGCGAATCAACTCCTAGATGTGAAGTGACGAAGCGAATCCACTCCTAGGTGTGGAGTGACGAAGCGAATCCACTCCTAGGTGTGAAGTGACGAAGCGAATCCACTCCTAGGTGTGGAGTGACGAAGCAAATCCACTCCCAGGTGTGGAGTGACGAAGCGAATCCACACCTAGGTGTGTAGTGACGAAGCGAATCCACTCCTAGGTGTGGAGTGACGAAGCGAATTCACTCCTAGGTGTGGAGTGACGAAGCGAATCCACTCCTAGAAGTGATGAAGCGTATCAACTCCTAGATGTGAAGTGACGAAGCGAATCCACTCCTAGGTGTGAAGTGATGAAGCGAATCAACTCCTAGATGTGAAGTGACGAAGCGAATCCACTCCTAGGTGTGAAGTGATGAAGCGAATCAACTCCTAGATGTGAAGTGACGAAGCGAATCTACTCCTAGGTGTGAAGTGATGAAGCAAATCAACTCCTAGATGTGAAGTGACGAAGCGAATCCACTCCTAGATGTGAAGTGACGAAGCGAATCCACACCTAGGTGTGGAGTGACGAAGCGAATCCACTCCTAGGTGTGGAGTGACGAAGCAAATCTACTCGTAGGTGTGAAGTGATGAAGCGAATCAACTCCTAGGTGAGTAGTGACGAAGCGAATCAATTCCTAGATGTGAAGTGACGAAGCGAATCAACTCCTAGATGTGAAGTGACGAAGCGAATCAACTCCTAGATGTGAAGTGACGAAGCGAATCTACTCCTAGGTGTGAAGTGACGAAGCGAATCCACTCCTAGATGTGAAGTGACGAAGCGAATCCACTCCTAGATGTGAAGTGACGAAGCGAATCCACTTCTAGGTGTGGGGTGACGAAGAGTATTAGGTGTGCCGCAATGTGAAAAAAACATGAGAAACACTGGTTTAAAAACATACTGTTTTTTTCACAAGTAGATGCGTGTTTAACAATGAAAAATTTTAATGCCTCATTTTTATGTAGACTACCAGGACAAGTTTTAACAATCATTTTTCACAATCTCCAATTGCAGATTACAAACCTAGGTCATAGTACCCATTCTATCTACACATAGTGTTGTTGAATCATTCTGAAAAAAATTAATACTTTTTTTAAATGGCCCTTATTCCCAAAATTAAAGAAAACCTTTGCCGTTTGGCCAGTTTTGTTTCAACGAAGGCGGAGATCATTTCAAAGACCTTTCATCATTTGAAATGTGTTTTGCAATTTTTGTTATTTTCGCGGTCGAGCAATTAGCGCGCATAACTTCTGATCTTAGGGATCTGGGTTCGAGCCCAGGCATGGATATTTGCATTGTCTTTCTTCTGAGGTCTCGCCTTCTTTACAGATATTCTCTATGGCGTATTATACTGCCAGGCTCCTGTCAGACCTTTATGGCAAGTAAACGCTTGAGGGCAATGACATTCACAAAATTTATGAATAGCACAAAGTTTAAATATATAATGGAACGGATTTGTTGGGTTGCTTTCCCTTCGATCGGCACTTTTTTTGCACACAATGGACTAAATGGCCAGGTCACAAGAACTCCGAGTAGAGAAGTTTGGGGCAGGAGACACACTGGACAGCTGTTAGGAGACAGATGATAGCCTCCCGTTAAGGTCATCCAGCGTGTTCTTTAACGTGCACAAGGTATGACTCTCCCGTACACGAAGCCACGGCTTAACGTCCCAACCGATGGACGGCCGCCTTCCAAAGTCACGGTTCCGCCACGGTCAGTACGGGACAGCGATGTGTGTGGCGGGCCACCCACATTGGTGTTCCGTACTGACCGTGGCAGGCAGAGCGGAGATAAATCTCAACGCTGATCCATCTGGGGCTCGAAACCTGGGAACTGCAGATTACTAGCCTGGCGCTCTACCCACTGAGCCATCCCCACCCCCAAAAATTGAACAGATATTTTTACTTATTAAGAGCGTAGTAAAAAGTAAACATCAGACGAACTCTTTTCGGAAAACAAATTCTGAAGTTGGGTTGGGTTGTTTTACCTCTGAGCGGCACTTTTTTGCACACAATGGGCTAAATAACCAGGTCACATGGACCCCGAAGGCACAGAGAAGGTTGGGGGAGGGGACCCACTGGAGCAGCTGTTGGGAGACAGATGGTAGCCTCCCGTCAAGGCCATCCAGTGTGTTCTTTAATGTGCACAGGGTATGGCTCTCTCGCACATGGGGCCACGGCTTAACGTCCCATCCGATGGACGGCGGCCTTCCAAAGTCACGGTTCCGCCACGGTCAGTACGGGACACCGATGTGTGTGGGGGGCCACCCACATTGGTGTTCCGAACTGACCGTAGCGGGCAGAGCGGAGATAAATCTCAACGCTGATCCATCTGGGGCTCGAAACCTGGGAACTGCAGATTACTAGCCTGGCGCTCTACCCACTGAGCCATCCCCACCCCCAAAAATTGAACAGATATTTTTACTTATTAAGAGCGTAGTAAAAAGTAAACATCAGACGAACTCTTTTCGGAAAACAAATTCTGAAGTTGGGTTGGGTTGTTTTACCTCTGAGCGGCACTTTTTTGCACACAATGGGCTAAATGACCAGGTCACATGGACCCCGAAGGCTCAGAGAAGGTTGGGGGAGGGGACCCACTGGAACAGCTTACTGGAAGAATCACACGATAAGTTCTGTTGGGAGACAGATGGTAGCCTCCCGTCAAGGCCATCCAGCGTGTTCTTTAACGTGCACAGGGTATGGCTCTCCCGCACACGGGCCACGGCTTAACGTCCCATCCGACGGACGGCGGCCTTTTCAAGCCCATCGGTGTCCCCTACTGACCGTGGGCAGGGCGGGGAATTTTGCGGAGATAAATCTCAACGCTGACCCAGCTGGGACTCGGACCTGGGAACTACAGATTACGAGCCTGGCGCGCTACCGACTGAGCCACCCCCGCCCCTAATTCTGAAGTGATCAACGACTACACCTCTGGAAACACAGCTAAAAAGTTATACAACAATAAATATCAGTTGCGTAAACAAATCGTGTGACAAAACGGGGAAACAGAGCCACTTGCATTGATAACGAGAAATCGATAGAGTGTTGAAGTGAACACACGTTGCGCTTTTTGTTGCTGTGTTCAAGGTCGAAATTGCTGAACCATGGAGAGAATTCGCTCGCTGCGTTGCCAAGGTGTCTATTTAAAGCCTCCAGAAGATGCCACGATGATTTCTCCCGTAGTTAATCGATTCCCACGTCGACATCCTTTCGGGCGTGCTTAATCCCACGTCAGTTATGAAGCTGGATGCAGCTGAATCGATCAGACAATGTCTTGAGCTTCAATTACATGAGTTGTTGGGTTGTTTTACCTCTGAGCGGCACTTTTTTTGCACACCATGGGCTAAATGGCCAGGTCACATGGACCCACTGGAACAGCTGTTGGGAGACAGATGGTAGCCTCCCGTCAAAGTCATTCAGCGTGTTCTTTAACGTGCACAGGGTATGACTCTCCCGTACACGGGGCCACGGTTTAACGTCCCATCCGACGGACGGCGGCCTTTCCAAGCTCATCGGTGTCCCCTACTGACCGTGGGCAGGGTGGGGAGTTTTCCGGAGATAAATCTCAATGCTGACCCAGCTGGGACTCGAACCTGAGAACTACAGATTACGAGCTTGGCGCGCTACCGACTGAGCCACCCATGCCCCTTCAACTACATGAAGCTGAGTGATTGGAGCAAACCACTTCAGATACAAATATGGTGTTTAGGCATTTTGGACCATTGGTTAGCGCAACTATTAAATGGTTTTCATTTTGGTGCTACACACCTAATTATTTTTATAGAAAATTGGGTTGTTTACATCATAGCTGCGGGGCAGGGGTCGGCTCAGTCGGTAGCGCGCCGGCTCGTAATCTGCATTTCCTAGATTTGGATCCTAATCTTGCAGCTAGTAATCAGCTATTAAGATACAGATGGAAGTCTACCATCAAGGCCATTTAGAGTATTCTTTAACATATATAGAGTATTCATGAAATAATGAGCTGAAAAAAATTAGTTTTTACCATGAATGGGATGCGAACTCACGTCTGCATGAAACATGCCTGTTATGCTAACCGCTACACCACCAATGGCTAACCTTTTCTCAGCTTGTGTGACGTTGTAAATTTTCTGCATTTTTTAATTTGATTCGCACAGTGGCGCCATCTATCCGAGAGTGGACAACTCTGTTGCCTCAACGTAGATGAAAATAATATTTGTCACTCACGCTCATGGCGTTAAATCAATAAATCAGTAGTAAAGAATCACAGGATAAGTCCTGCTGACATTGAACTCATGAAATAAGAAGCTGAAAAAATTTGGTTTTGCCATGAGTTATTCATGAGTTCCGTGTCAACAGAACTTATCGTGTGATTCTTTACTACTGATACATAGAGTATGGTTTTCTTACACGGGGCCAAGTCGCAATATCCAGTCCGACGGACGGCGGCCTTTCCAAGCTCATCGGCCCTTTCTGACCGAGAGAAGAGTGGGTCTTAGGAGAGATAAATCTCATTGCTGACACAATTAGGACTCCAACTGGAGAATCTCTTTCGCCTCACCTCATCATTATTTAAAACGTCAAACCATCTAATAACCAAGGGTTGGGTTGTTTTACCTCTGAGCGGCACTTTTTTGCACACCATGGGCTAAATGGCCAGGTCACATGGACCCCGAAGGCTCAGAGAAGGTTGGGGGAGGGGACCCACTGGAACAGCTGTTGGGAGACAGATGGTAGCCTCCCGTCAAGGCCATCCAGCGTGTTCTTTAACGTGCACAGGGTATGGCTCTCCCGCACACGGGGCCACGGCTTAACGTCCCATCCGAAGGACGGCGGCCTTTCCAAGCCCATCGGTGTCCCCTACTGACCGTGGGCAGAGAATTTTGCGGAGATAAATCTCAACGCTGACCCAGCTGGGACTCGAACCTGGGAACTACAGATTACGAGCCTGGCGCGCTACCGATTGAGCCACCCCCGCCCCTTTATAATAACCAAAGTATTATATAAACATCTAGAATGAAAGGCATAAATTTTTCTATTATATTGCTTACAAAATCTTGCAGGGATAAATCTCAACGTTTTCCCAGCTAAACGTTTGGGCACCTAGAGCATCTGAGCACGGATAAACGTTTGGACACCCCGAGCATCTGAGCACGGATGTTGGTGACAACAGTTTGAAGCAAAGCAGCAGTATGAGGCCTCACGTTCTCCTGGTGTAGAAATCATTTTCCTCCTTGGAATTCTGATCGTTTTTCACGACCTGCATGACGAGATTTTATTGGAAGGATTTCTGCATAAGCTTCGTTATTTATTGTTAACCTCCAGAGAATGAAATGTGTTACGAGAATGCCTTTGCAATAAAAAAACACCAGAGCCATTTGTTCCCCTGCCGACCTCACAGCTCGAAATTTCATAAGCCTCGCTGAATTTGAGTGCTTCTATTCGCTGGATTGGCGTTTCGTTTCCAGATCATAGTGGAATATTCAAGTCTGATCTCCGGTTACAATTCGCTGTAAGAATCTTTAACCTTCCTCCTCTAACCTTTTCACCCAGTTCCGACACACATCAACACGTTTTTGCTGTTTTCGTCACTCAGGTTTTGCGGAATCTAAGAAGCACAAATTCTTGACATTTTCAAGTTGGGTTGGGTTGTTTTACCTCTGAGCGGCACTTTTTTGCACACCATGGGCTAAATGGCCAGGTCACATGGACCCCGAAGGCTCAGAGAAGGTTGGGGGAGGGGACCCACTGTAACAGCTGTTGGGAGACAGATGGTAGTCTCCCGTCAAGGCCATCCAGCGTGTTCTTTAACGTGCACAGGGTATGGCTCTCCCGCACACGGGGCCACGGCTTAACGTCCCATCCGAAGAACGGCGGCCTTTCCAAGCCCATCGGTTCCCCTACTGACCGTGGGCAGGGCGAGGAATTTTGCGGAGATAAATCTCAACGCTGAGACATTTTCAAGTGGTCCGTCATTATTGCATGAACACTATGCTATGTCCGTGCTGCTAGTGGCTGTTGGTGTTTTCTCTCTTAAATTTCCTTCTGTCCTCGCTGAAAAAGAAAATAATGATGGACCTGGAAAGGCGAATTGACCGCCTTTCCAGGAAAAGCCACCCTTCTGGGCGTTAAACAACACGTTTGATCTTCAGTAAGAAAGTATCACAGGAAAACGAACATCCTGTAGACGAGATAAGAAAATCGTATGATATAGCTCCTGTCAGACCTCTGTGGCAAGCAGCTGCTTGAGGGGGATTTATTTTTTTTATTTTATGATATATATCGTTTACACGAAATTCTTGCATTTTGCTGTTGTTGCTAATGCAACCTGATTATTTGTCAATAAAATCCAAATAGATTTCGAATTATGGTGAATTTTGAAATAATATGCATTGTTACTATTGGATGAGATAGTTTTTACTCATGTTTATATCATCCCTTAGATCAGGCGTGTCCAACCTGCGGCCCTGGACAGCTAGTAATGCGGCCCACAAAATCGTGAAGTTTACGTGTTTACGACATAAACTTTCAACGTGATTATATGATTTTCAGCGAGTTTTTGATATCCCACTAGTTTTATGTCGCCCTCTTTTTAATTTTATAATAAAAAAACATAAGAAAATAAATGAAGTTTTATCATTCGTATACATTAACTATATTACATATTTTATGTGCGGCCCAAAACAATTCATCTTCACTCAATGTGGCCCAGGGAAGTCAAAAGGTTGGACACCCCTGCGTTAGATAACCTGGTTGTGTAATGTTATTTGAGATCTATGACGCGAATTCAAATAAACTGATTTTAAAATAAACCTTAAATTCAAAACGTGAAATATCAAAACTCGATCAGACTATATATTACGGACATAACCATCGAGGTTGTATCACATTAAAAATTAAGAAAAATGTTCAGTTTTTAAGAAAATGAATTGGGAAGAGAAATGCTATCCATTCATTCATTCAACGTTACAGAGAAATGGGATGTCCTTGCTCAGACTTTCCCAATAAAGTTTTGTGCAAAGTGCAAAAACAAAAGAAATTAATTCTAGATTAATATTATATATATATATATTTTTACCGGTATTTTATTATTATTTTTTTTTTATAGTAGGTTTCTCATTTTTATCATTTTTTATTTCAATTTTTGTTTTTATATATATTATTTTTTGAATTTTTTTCTCTTTCCCTTTTTTTATATTTTTTATATTTTTTTATATGTTTTTATTTTAATTTTTTATTTTATCCTCCAAAGTTTATTTTTTTTTATTTCTGTTAAATTCTGTTCCATAATGGGGTAGATAAAAGAAACTGAAGAATGAGTTTATAAATTAAAATTTTTGTGTCATATTTAGGGTGATTTAGCAAGTTTTGGATATTTAAATCCTCTATTCCTAATTTATTTCATGCTGAGAATAAAGTCTCTCTTTGCTTAGAATATACGTTGCAATTTAGTAAAGATATGGATAGTATTTTCTGGTAAATTACATTTTATGCAATTTGGAGGATTTGAAAGCTTTAATTGAAATTTTTGTTTATTAAGATTAATTGTGTCGTTTTTTAATCTACAGATAATTTTATTTTCCTTGCGAGAAAAGGGGAGTTTTTCAGTATGGTTAATTTTATTTGATAAATAGTATCTAAAATTATTTTTACATATTGCCTGAATTTGGAAATGTTTTTCTGTGAGGATGAATTCTATTTTGTTGAGTTCCTGTTTAAAGGAGTGACAACACTGCTTTTAACTAACTATTTACCGAGAGACACAGGGGGGGACGGGAGCGGAGATTCAGTCGGTAACGCGCCAGGCTCGTAATCTGCATCATCCGCAGTCCCGCCTAGAAGTAGGGGTGGTTCAGTCGGTAGCGCACGAGACTCGTAATCTGTAGTTCCCAGGTTCGAGTACCAGCTGGGCAGCGTTGAGATTTATCTCCGCAAAACTCCCCGCATTGCCAACGGTCAGTAGGGGACACCGATGGGCTTGGAAAGGCCGCCGTCCGTCGGATGGGACGTCAAGACGTGGCTCCGTGTGCGGGAGAGACATACCCTGTGAATGTTAAAGAACACGCTAGATGGCCTTGACGGGAGGCTACCATCTGTCTCCCAACAACTGTTCCATTGACGCGTGTAGATGAGAAAATCGTATGATATATATCGTTTGCACGAAATTCTTGCATTTTGCTGTTGTTGTTTTTTTTGCATTCAACCTTCTTTAAATCTTCGGGGTCCTTGTGACCTGGTCATTTAGCCCATGGTGTGCAAAAAACGTGCAGCTCAAAGATCAAACAACCCACAACAACCCACAGTCCCGCCTGGACCAGCTTTGAGATTTATCTGCGCTAACCCTCACCTTGTCTTCGGTGAGAAGCGAGCAACTTTGGGTTTGGACAGGCTGCCATTCGTCAGATGAAACATTAAGCCTTTGCTTCGTGGACAGGAGAGTATACGCTTTGTAAGTTAAAGGACACGCTGGATGGCCTTGACCTTTTGTTTTACCTCTTTTACTCTCCTATTACTCTGAGCGGCATGTTTTTGTACACAATGGACTAAATGGCCAGGTCACAAGGACACCGAAGGCTCAGAGAAGGTTGGGAGAGGGGATCCACTGGAACAACTGTTGGAAGACAGATGGTAGGCTCCAGTCAAGGCCATCCAGCGTGTTCTTTAACGTGCACAGGTTATGACTCTCTCCCACACGGCGCTACGACTTAACGTCCCATCCGACGGACGGCAACCTTTCCAAGCCCAACGGTGCCCTGCCCAACTGGCCGTGGGCAGGGAGTTTTGCGGAGATAAATCTCAACGCTGTCCCAGCTGGGACTCGAATCTGGGAATTACAGATTACGAGCCTAGCGCCCCTTCAGATGTGCTTAAGGAGTGGTCTAAGAGCAAAAAGTGCACGAGTCTAAGGGCCTTAAATGTGACTTTATTCCGCAACCCGCCGAATGTTACTGAAAATTGTTTTGTTTCTTCAACTTTGACGGGGGCCTACCATCTGTCCCCCTACCTTCTCTGAGCCCTCGGGGTTTTTGTGGCCTGGCCATTTAACCCATTGTGTGCAAAAAAAGTTCTTCTCACAGGTAAAACTACTCAATCTATCCTGGGTAAGAAATGAGACATCCCAAAGGTCTCCTAAAGATCGTCTTCCGTCGGATGCGCCATTGTGCCAATATTCCATGTGCATGAAAGGAACCGAATTCCTCTAAAGAACCGAGAAAAAGAATAGAAGGAACCGAATTCCTCTAAAGTCGGGTGTGCATGGAGGTTTGCGATAAGTCCACTAATCGCGTTGTTTACACTACACAGGGTATGAACCCTGTGTAGTATCGCAAACCTCCATGCACACCCGACTTTAGAGGAATTCGGTTCCGTTGGGCCTCGCCATCAGGTATAATGGCAAGCATTGTTTTACCGTGAAGCGATACTCTTTTGCACGTAGTGGGTTAAAGGGCTAGAACAAAAGGACCCCCAAAGCCTCAGAGAATGGCGAAAACAATCATCAATTGTTCATGGCACAAGTGGGACTCGAACCTAGGAACTACAGATTACTAGCATGGCGAGCTTCCGACTGATCCAGTCCTCGCCCCAATGGCAAGAAGATTTATTTACGTAGGATACGTTAAGTTTTTAGCCCCTTCCCCCCACCGCCGCTTAAGATGAATTGTCTCGGTTCTAGATTTCCCTGGTGTCAGGGGCGGGGGTGGCTCACTCGGTAGCGCGCCAGGCTCGTAATCTGTAGTTCCCAGGTTCGAGTCCCAGCTGGGTCAGCGTTGAGATTTATCTCCTCAAAATTCCCCGCCCTGCCCACGGTCAGTAGGGGACACCGATGGGTTTGGAAAGGCCGCCGTCCATCGGATGGGACTTTAAGCCGTGGCCCCGTGTGCGGGAGAGCCATACCCTGTGCACGTTAAAGAACACGCTGGATGGCCTTGACGGAAGACTACCATCTGTCTCCCAACAGCTGTTCCAGTGGGTCCCCTCCCCCAACCTTCTCTGAGCCTTCAGGGTCCATGTGACCTGGCCATTTAGCTCATGGTGTGCAAAAAAAGTGCCGCTCAGAGGTAAAACAACCCAACAACCCAAAGGTTCGGAAATATCGTTCCAAACTTTACTGACTAAAGAGAAATGAATTTTTTATGGGATTATTCCTCTTTTACAAAAAGTATTCATTAATTATATACTAAATAGAGAAAACTTTTAATAATCCAAATATTTTATTGAACAATATTTTATATATATAAGTAGAGTTACAGCATGTATTTATATATACTAGAATAAAAATATCGGTTAATACATGTTCAGCATATGAACCATTAGGAATACAATGTGATTCAAAATCTTGATTATCACATCGAAACTGAAAGACTTTGATAAACGTCAAGCTCTGAATGCTGGAGGAGATTATAATGAGAACATCACATTGTACACTTGGCGTTAGAAGTTTAGTTTTCTGTATTGAAAAAGGAAAAAAAAAAACATCACACTAACAACAGAGGCCAACGTTTAGTAAAGTTAATCTTTTAAAGACATCAGATGTTCTACATATTTCTTAGACATCGTTGGCATTTCTGTTGTATCTCTGCTGACGGAATCGGACCATGTACAGAGAAGGGTTGGGTTGTTTCACCTCTGAGCGGCACTTTTTTGCACACCATGGGCTAAATGGCCAGGTCACATCGACCGCGAAGGCTCAGAGAAGGTTGGGGGAGGGGACCCACTGGAACAGCTGTTGGGAGACAGATGGTAGCCCTCCGTCAAGCCATCCAGCGTGTTCTTTAACGTGCACAAGGTATGGTTCTCCCGCACACGGGGCCACGGCTTAACGTCCCATCCGACGGACGGCGGCCTTTCCAAGCCCATCGGTGTCCCCTACTGACCGTGGGCAGGGCGGGGAATTTTGCGGAGATAAATCTCAACGCTGACCCAGCTGGGACTCGAACCTAGGAACTACAGATTACGAGCCTGGCGCGCTACCGACTGAGCCACCCCCGCCCCGGTACAGAGAAGAATCAGAAATATTTCATTTCAGTTGACTAATAGAACAACGACACGAAGTCGTTCAATTCGCAATGGATTGATATTACAATTCTTGCCAGAAAAATTTTATTGCTAGTCTCGTTTTTGTTTCGATAAGTCATATTTAATTTATGAGCCTTTATTTAATTTCAGAATTCAGAACAGGATTAATACAGGTTCGTTTTTCTATTTCACGACAAAAAATTTCGTTTACTCCAACCGGATTAAGGACACTGGATTATTGCAATCAAAAATGAGAATAAGCGATATTAGGAAACCAAAGAATATAAAAAAGGATTTGACCGTTGCATAATCAAATTATTTGCTTACACAGTTTTGGGAAACGAAACTCTTACTATATGTCATGTCATTTAAAAAAATTATGAAAGAAAAGTCAAATATTCTGCATGTTCAAAGAGAAAAAAAAATTAAACGAATTTTCAGGTTGTCGCGACATAACCAAAATATTACAACTACTTGATGATTTCAAAGATGGTATTATTCTTGTATAATTATTTCAAATCATGTTCAAACATATATTTTTTGTTTACAGTAAAAGATTTTAAGTAAAAATAATCAAAAAACATATCGATTAATTATACATATTTATTATAACGGTAAGGATGATCAGAAGATATGAAGAAAATTTATCTGAATTTTAAATTTCAGTTTCCGGAACAGATATTTCCTCTTACATTTTGTTTTTTATTATATATTTTTTAATACCTTCACGAGTGCTCACAAACATTTTTCTAACACTAAATATGGTTCGTTGCCATTCTTCGTTTCGAAATGCTTTGGAAACATACTTATAAACAAACTCTGCTCGTTATTATTATTATTTATTCCATGCAGGGAGGGCTATAGTAAAGTGGGGACGGGGGTGGCTCAGTCGGTAGCGCGCCAGGCTCGTAATCTGTAGTTCCCAGGTTCGAGTCCCAGCTGGGTCAGCGTTGAGATTTATCTCCGCAAAATTCCCCGCCCTGCCGACGGTCAGTAGGAGACACCGAAGGGCTTGGAAAGGTCGCCGTCCGTCGAATGGGACTTTAAGCCGTGGCCCGTGTGCGGTAGAGACATACCCTGTGCACGTTAAAGAACACGCCGGATGGCCTTGACGGGAGGCTACCATCTGTCTCCCAACAGCTGTTCCAGTGGGTCCCCTCTCCCAACCTTCTCTGAGCCTTCGGGGTCCATGTGACCTGGCCATTTAGCCCATGGTGTGCAAAAAACTGCCGCTCAGAGGTGAAACAACCCAACCCTATAGTAAAGCCATTGTACGTGCAATTTTAGATATTAATTTAAATGTTTAAGTAATTTGATGCCCCAACTCTTTTGATGTTATTTTCACTCATGTTGAGTTGTTTTACATCGCAGCCCCAATTTTTTGCACATATTGGATTAAATGGGTAGATCACAAAGGCCCCAAGATCTCAGAATGGGATAGAGGTAGGAGAATCACTGGACATCTGTTAAAAAACAAGTTGAAGACTCGAACCATGGTCATACAACATGTTCTTTAGCCTGCACAGAGTATGGCTCTCCCTCAGATAGGACTGATATCCGTCTCCCTTCCGGCAGACATTACCTTTCGAAACCCATCAGTGTCCACTTTCTCACCAAGGGCAGTGAGGGGGGGGGGGGCATCTTAATGCAAGCACAGTTGGGAATCGAACCTGGGAACTGCAGTTTACGATTCCGGCACAGTACCGACTGAGCTAACCCTCTCTCACGTCTATCGATGACTGCTTAATTAATGTTTTCGAAATTTTTAAACAAATGGAGCACCGTGTTCAGGAGAGAGATTAGCTTGGGAAAGTTAAAGAACATGCTGGATGACTTTACGGTACACTTCCATCTCTTGGCCAAAATTCGTCCAGCGGATCCTCTTCCAATGGTGCAAATCTCATCCCTTGGGCTCGTCGTGACCGGGAAATTTAGCTTATTGTATTTAGCCTATAACACTCATCTTAACCCTCAAGAACGTTTTTATACTTTCGATACTAGCATAGCTTCAACCTACCACATGGGATGTTCTCCCGGCTTTCCAGTCGTCCAAATATAGTCACTGTCTTCAAAATGAGATACATAAAAACGTTTGTGCAAGGTTTGTCACACGCACGTTCTCCTATTTGCAAACAGTACAGATGCCTCTTCTGTTATGGGGCGGGGGTGGCTTAGTCGGTAGCGCGCCAGGCTCGTAATCTGTAGTTCCCAGGTTCGAGTCCCAGCTGGGTCAGCGTTGAGATTTATCTCCGCAAAATTCCCCGCCCTGCCCACGGTCAGTAGGGGACACCGATGGGCTTGGAAAGACCGCCGTCCGTCGGATGGGACGTTAAGCCGTGGCCCCGTGTGCGGGAGAGACATACCCTGTGCACGTTAAAGAACACGCTGGATGGCCTTGACGGGAGACTACCATCTGTCTCCCAACAGCTGTTCCAGTGGGTCCCCTCCCCCAACCTTCTCTGAGCCTTCGGGGTCCATGTGACCTGGCCATTTATCCCATGGTGTGCAAAAAAGTGCCGCTCAGAGGTAAAACAACCCTGTGTGAGCTTCTCAGTAAACAACAAAATCCTTTTGACGAAGGAAAATTTGCCACTGGCTATTGGCATTTTGCATTTCAAAGCAACATGTTTGCATCACAAAACGGAAGCAGGCCACTAGCTGAAGTCAACAAAGAAGACACTTCAGAGAGAGGCGTCCTAAATTAAACTATTCAGCTTCCGACCTGTCACCATAGCAACAGCCGGGTTCTCAGTCTTCTTATGCGAATTATCGCTTGCTTTATATGATTTGCAATTGCACGTTTTATGAAAACAAATTATGGGTTTGACATATTTTCAATTCATTCCAGACAGTTTCAAGTAAACTCAATTGATCTGTCATATAACATTGAATTTCTGGAGTGCTTGCTTGAAATCTTCAACTGTTGAAGATTTTGTATGTTTATATGCTCTACATAAATTATGTGTATGTTCATTTACAATATCATACAATTTAAAGATTTGAAATTGGTAATTTTTCAATAAAAAATGCGCTTTGTGGTACTCTCTTAACATATGAAAACTAGCCAGTTTTTTATTCAACAAAATCTGATTTGTTTCGCATACTAGGAATTAATAAAAAAAAATAATAAATACCCCCTCAAGCAGCTGCTTGCCACAGAGGTCTGATAGGAGCCTGTCAGTTTATATGCCATAGTAGAAGGTCTGAGAGGATGGCAGGACCTCTGCAGAAAAACGACACATACATCCATGCCTTACCCGGGGCTCGAACCCAGGTCCCTTATTAAAGTAGCTAAAATCATTTCCGCTGCGATATTTTTATTGCCAAAAATGTAAGCATTTCTATTTAAGTAATAATTTTGTTATCGAATAAGACAAAGTTAAGAAAATCTTCTTTAGTCTCTGAGTGAAGCTTTTAGTTGGGTTGTTTTACCTCTGAGCGGCACTTTTTTGCACACCATGGGCTAAATGGCAAGGTCACATGGACCCCGAAGGCTCAGAGAAGGTTGGGGAAGGGGACCCACTGGAACAGCTGTTGGGAGACAGATGGTAGCCTCCCGTCAAGGCCATCCAGCGTGTTCTTTAACGTGCACAGCGTATGGCTCTCCCGCACACGGGGCCACGGCTTAACGTCCCATCCGATGGACGGCGGCCTTTCCAAGCCCATCAGTGTCCCCTACTGACCGTGGGCAGGGCGGGGAATTTTGCGGAGATAAATCTCAACGCTGACTCAGCTGGGACTTGAACCTGGGAACTGACAGATTACGAGCCTGGCGCGCTACCGACTGAGCCACCCCCGCCCCAGTGAAGCTTTTAGCTTTAAATATACAATAGCTAGAGAAACAAATGGGAAATACCTCAATAAGACTCTAATAAAAGATCGAAATCTTGAATTTAAATAATATTCATTCAGTATGAAAAGAGTTGGGTTATTTTACCTCCGACCAACAGGTGAATATTTTTGCACACACAATTGCGCTGAAATGATCAGGTCACAAGGACCCCAAAATGGTTCAGAGAAGATCGCGAAGGGTATTTTTCCGAACAGCTGCTAGTAGACAGATGGAATCTCCCTCCTACACCATCCAGTTCTTTAGTTCCCAGTACCAGTTCATCCAGTTCTTTAGCGTGCACAAGGTGTGGCTTTACTGTACTCGAAACCACAGATTAACGTCACTTACGACAGATGGCGCCTTTTAAAGCCCCTGCTGTTTTATTACCGATTCTCCTCATCAGGAATCATAATGTCCCGTCATGTTCTCTTAAAAGGGTCCACCATCGCCGTCCTAGAACAAAATCCAGAATCTGACACTGAAGTTCACATCCTGTTTCGTCAAAATCTAAATATTACAGTTAACGCTTCAGAAGGTTTAATCAACAGCACATTTGCTTGTATTTATTCGTATACAGTAAATACATTTTATAACATTTTTTTTTTTGGAAATTTAAATAGTGTCTAATTTTCCAAAATTTATTTAAAAAATTCGATTTTTTGTTTCTTTTAAAACTGATATTTAGTTAATATATATCGAAGAAATGAATGTGATAATTTGCCCTTTAAGGACGTTATTATAAAAATATCATCTTAGAAAAGAGTAGGTTTTAAAAATCTGCGGACTATATCCTTTACTAGAGAGGGTGTCTATTGGGAGGACATCGACTAACCGAGCTTTAGTTGCTTAATTGCTGTTTTAGTTTGTTAATGCAACTTATATTTGTATGTGCTATTTGCATAATTATCAATTCACCATAGGCTTAGAACTATATACTGAAAGGTTGATTAGTGCATAGCAAATCAGAGGAAAACAACGAAAAATCTGCAATATAAGTGATTAAAGCTAATATTCATTATCATCGTTTCTTTACCGTGGAGAATTTGCTTTAGAAATAAAAGTATCGACTAAGAAAATATCGAAGAAGTGAATTGGGATTTATAACTATATATTATTATATATATAAATAATAATAATAATAATAAATATACAACGAATAGCCAAAACATTATGACCACCTGCCTTTTGTGATGTTTGCCCTCCACGTACCGCCAAAACAGCTCTTACCCGGCGAGGCATGGACAGTACAAGATTTCAAAAGGCGTCTTGTGGTATCTAGTACCAACACGTTACCAGCAGATCCTTTAACTCTTGTAAGTTACGTGGTTGAGCCGCCACAGATCGGATATGCTGTTCCAACACAAACCACAGATGCTCGATTGGATTGATGTCTGGAGAATTTGGAGGCCAGAGCAACACCTGGAAGTCTTCCTCGTGTTCCGCGAACCATTCTCGAGCAATCCGGGCAGTGTGGCATGGCGCTTATCCTGCTGAAGGAAGGCACTACTAGGGGAGAATACTGTTACCGTGAAACGACGGTGAACCGAGGTAAGCATGGGCACTCGGCGGGGCCTGCGGCTACTCAGCCCCATTTCCAGCAGGGTTCGATGTAGTGTGTGTTGTGACACATTACCCCGTCACCAGCATTCAAATTACGGGCGAGTTGCGCCACATTATCCCTTCTGTTGGCTCGTACCATGTACGGGATAGACTTCGCTCACCTCTAGCATCGATGAGCCGTGGTCAGCCCACACCTTGCCGGCGGTTCGTGGCTTTTCCCTCCTCTGACACTTTTTGAAGGTACAGTCGCTCAAAAAAATATCCGAACACTATGGTTGATTACAGAACTCAGAAAAAATATCTGGCAACGATATTTTTTAAAAATTAGTGATCACTAATTTCTAAAAAAAAAAGGTGTTATTTATACCGTTTCATGACCTTCACACGCGCCATTGTTTACCTGCAGTTGCTTCGATTTACATAAAAATGAGCTGGTCATAATATTTTGGCTCTTTGGTGTATATTTTAATATAAATTTCTGTTTATATACAGAATATCTGACTCTTACAATTTTCCGAAAAAAGTTTTTTTAACTGATTTGACATATAGTAAACGTTATGTTTCCCAAAACTGTGTAATCCCCCCCCCCCCTCTTTCTCACAGGGGGCAGAGCAAGGGTTAACGGAAAAACTCTCAACGGAAGAACAGCGGAAGGTCAAATTTGTGAACATTAGTTAAAGGAAAGCTACGCCATAGTGATTGAGCCAATCCACACCACGTGTGTGAGAGAGTATGATTGTTCCTGAATAACTCTGACACACTTGCCTGTAAAATTTTCGGGGCGGGGGTGGCTCAGTCGGTAGCGCGCCAGGCTCGTAATCTGTAGTTTCCAGGTTCGAGTCCCAGCTGGGTCAGCGTTGAGATTTATCTCCGCAAAATTCCCCGCCCTGTCCACGGTCAGTAGGGGACACCGATGGACCATCTGTCTCCCAACAGCTGTTCCAGTGGGTCCCCTCCCCCAACCTTCTCTGAGCCTTCGGGGTCCATGTGACCTGGCCATTTAGTCCATGGTGTGCAAAAAAAGTGCCGCTCAGAGGTAAAACAACCCAACCCAAAGCCTGTAAAATTTTCAATATTCATAAACAAATATTCTCATCTAAGCATTTCTCAAACTCAAAGACAAATGAAATCCGCCTCTTACAGAAATAGCGGCAAAAAAACAGTCATTAATAATTCGTAAACAAGATTTGTTAAATACTCCCACGATATCGTTTTGCTAGGTTTCACGCATATTTCGCTCAGCCAGCAGTTTTATTGCGAACTGCAAGGAACTGGTTAATATAAGACAATAAGAGAACTCTAAGGGCCAACGAAATTAAGGCATTTATCTAAATAAATTGGGCAAGATCTATTGTACAGTCGCTCAAAAAAGTATCCGAACACTATGGTTGATTACAGAATTCAGAAAAAATATCTGGCAACGATTCTTTTAGAAATTAGTGATCTGGCAACCTTCGTGTCACGTTCAGGAAAAATATCTGGAGCTGTCCAGTAGCAAACTGGAGCGTGTGCAGTTACTGCACACGCTCCAGTTTGCTGTGAACGGTAACTGGAGCGTGTACAGTTGCTGTACACGCTCCATATATTTTTCCTGAACGTGACACGAAGGTTGCCAGATCACTAATTTCTAAAAGAATCGTTGCCAGATATTTTTTCTGAATTCTGTAATCAACCATAGTGTTCGGATACTTTTTTGAGTGACTGTACTGTGACTTACCTAAGAGTCAATTCCGGTTTTCCGTCCTACTTCATTCCACCGTTCTAAGGTTCAGAAATTAGCCTCGGGGTTGAAGACAAGGACAACATCGATTTCAAACGAAGGAAAATTTAACTGCTCAAACTAGATTAATGTTACGGGAAAGTCAACAAAGCTACGAGTATTTCCTTCGCGTGCTAATTTTATAATAGTGTTAGCTTCGATTTCTAAGTGAAATCCGTAGACACTATTTCAGACATGAGTATACATTAACCAAATTAAAATCCTATTTCACTTCCTTCGATATTAGTTGATATTTTAATTTTTAAAGCAAATACTACACGAGGAGAAAACGTTGATAATGCGTATTAGCTTTAATCACTTACATTGCAGATTTTTTCGTCGTTTTCCTGTGACTTTGCTATGCACTAATCAACCTTTCAGTATATAGTTCTAAGCCTGTGGTAAATTAATAATTATGCAAATATCACATACAAATATAAGTTGTATTAACAAACTAAAACAGCAATTAATCAACTTAAAGCTCGATTCAACCTGGTTAAAATTGGTCTTCATTCTAAATCAATGTTTCCCAAAGTGGGCGATACCGCCCCCTGGGGGGCGCTGGAACGATCCAGGGGGTCGGTAGTAGCCTCGGGTGCAACTGGGAGGCTGAGGAAGCATTAAGAAAAAAGGGAAGATAAGAAAATTTTGAAAAACCGTTCGTACATGTTTCATCTGTTGCGTAACATAGAGTTAAAGTCGAATCTCTATGGTTGATTTTAATAAATAATTTTATAATTTCAAGCTTTTTAATAAATAATTTCATAATTTCAAGATTTTTAATAAATAATTTCATAATTTCAAGATTTTTAATAAATAATTTTATAATTTCAAGCTTTTTAATAAATAATTTTATAATTTCAAGCTTTTTAATAAATAATTTCATATTTTTAAGATTTTTAATAAATAATTTTATAATTTCAAGCTTCAAGGTGTTATATTTACAACATATTTCTTTACTATGTTGTAGGATGTAGGTAGAAATGCAGATACATTAAAGAACGCAAATTTGTCACTGCATCTTTCTGTTTGTTCGCTTAAAGAAGGTAGATTTCCAGGGGGCGTTGAGTATTTCTTTTTTTTTACTATGTTGTAGGACAAATAAGTTTGGAAACCTCTGTTCTAAACTCAGTCCATTTAATGAAGTTAAAGATTTATTTACGTATTCATTCAGGACGGTGTCGACTCCCAAAGGACACCGTCTCTAATAAAGGATATAGTCCGCAGAATTTTAAAATCTACTCTTTTCTAAGATGATATTTTTATAGTAACATCCTTAAGAAGCAAATTATCATATTCATTTCTTCGGCATATATATATTAACTGAATATCAGATTTAAAAGAAAAAAGAAATCGAATTTCTTAAATAAATTTTGGAAAATTACTCATTATTTAAATTTCCAAAAAAATGTTATAAAGTATATTATATTTACTGTATACGAATAATTACAAGCAAATGGGCTATTGACTTAAATCCTGCGATGAGTTAGCTGTAATATTTAGATTTTGACGAAAGCTGGACGAGAACTTCAGTGTCAGGATTCGGGATTTTTTTGTGGGAGGGCGATGATAGGCGCCTTTAAGAGAACATGACGAAACATTATGACTCCTAATAAGGAGAATCCGTCATTAGTCAATTTTAAAATCATTCTTTATAGTGAAATATTCAAATGCTGGTTTTTAAAGGACGAGTGATCACCTCTTTCGTTTCCCTTGCAGGCGAACCTCACCCTATGGATCCGCCACTGTCGAACTCATCAATTCTTATTAACATTAGGGCGGGTGTTGGCTAGTTGTTAGTGCGCCAGGCTCGTAATCTGCAGTTCCCAGATTCGAATCTCAATGTGCCAGCATTGAGATTTATATCCGCTGAACCCCACCCGTACCCTCCGTGAAAATAGGGGTCACTGCTGGTCTTAGAAAGGCAGACATCTCTCGGATGGGACGTTAACCTGTGACCTAATGTGTAGGAGAGCCATACCCTGTGCACTTTAAAGAATACTCTGGATGACTTTGACGGGAGACTTACATCTGTCTCCTAATAGCTGTCCAAAGAGTTTCCTTCCTCCAATCTTCTCGGAGTCCTTTGGGATCCTTGTTACCTAGGAGATGAAGATTGGCTCAGTCACTAGCGAGCCAGGCTCATAATCTGTAGTTCCTTGGGTGGCTGAGTCGGTAGCACGCCAAGCTTGTAATCTGTAGTTTCCAATTGGTCCAGCGTTGACATTGCACCACAAACTCCGCGATCTACCCTCGGTCAGCAGGGGACACCGATGGGCCTGGAAAAGTAGCTGCCCTTCGGATAGAACGTTAAGCTGTAGTTCGTGTGCAGTCGAGCCAAACACTGTGCACGTTAAAGAACACGTTGAATGGCCTTGACTGGAGGCTACGATCTGTCTTCTAACAGCCGTCCAGTGAGTCCCCTTCCCCGAACTTTCTCTGAGCCATCGGTGTCCTTGTGACCTGACCATTTAGCCCGTTGTGTGCAAAAAGTGCCGTTCGGACGTAAATCAACCCTGATAACACTAAGCGAGCTTCCTGGCCATTCAGCACTCACCAACCAGAAAACTGTGAAGATAGATGTCAAAATGAAGAAATACCTTGACGTCATCGATTGATCAGGAATGCAATACCTTTAATGTGCTCAGAAACGGGGCGGGGGTGGCTCAGTCGGTAGCGCGCCAGGCTCGTAATCTGTAGTTCCCAGGCTCGAGTCCCAGCTGGGTCAGCGTTGAGATTTATCTCCGCAAAATTCCCGCCCTGCCCACGGTCAGTAGGGGACACCGATGGGCTTGTAAAGGCCGCCGTCCGTCGGATGGGACGTTAAGCCGTGGTCCCGTGTGCGGGAGAGCCATACCCTGTGCACGTTAAAGAACACGCTGGATGGCCTTGACGGGAGGCTACCATCTGTCTCCCAACAGCTGTTCCAGTGGGTCCCCTCCTCCAACCTTCTCTGAGCCTTCGGGGTCCATGTGACCTGGCCATTTAGCCCATGGTGTGCAAAAAAGTGCCGTTCAGAGGTAAAACAACCCAAACAACGTACTCAGAAACCCGACTGGCAAAATCCAGTGACACGGGGATATGTTTTGGGATTAGTCGTTACCTTACAGATGTGAATTCAAAAAATACTGGAGCTTTAATAAAAGTAAACTTTATCTTCAAACACGCAAAACCAGCTTTACTAATTATAATTTCGAGATATTTTCGGTCTCAATGCAGTCCATTTTTTGATAGTGATACACAGTACACTTCCCACTGGTATATAACAATAAACAATGACCCACATTAACACATTTACATTAAGCATCATTTTCTGATGGGATATTGCCATGTTTCCACAACAAAATGTTGCAGATTTCTTTCTCTCATATTACTCACCTGCAATAAATTAATGCTTCTTAATTTCAACTGAATTGAAAACAGAATATTAATACTTTTTTTTTTAAGTTGTAGACATTTATGTGTGATACTGTGAAATAACTGTACTGGCCACTTTTTAATTCTCAGTAAGGAACAAAACTATCTAAATTTCAACATGATAAAACTGTTTACATAAATTATCTTTTGACAAATGTGTTTACAAATGAAATTGGCCTGGAAAAAGAAAAAGAAATTTAATTCTGCATGTTTCATTGGCGCGGCAACATCGTTCTACTTGATTTTTTTTTTTCATAGAAATTAGGACGTAAAATTTCAAACTTTTTTTATCTTTTGTTTAGATATAATGAATCCTATTTACTTCTTACTACCTAGAAGGAATTTATTTTAAAAAGCTAAAGAGCAGGTGAACCTTTAATAGCGATTTAATTATTCATTTTGCATCATGGTAAATACTCAAGACAGTTGAAATTTGCTTTGCTGACTACTGGGTAATAGAAATTTTATCTTTTTTTTTTAATAGACGTGTAGGAATCTTGTCTTCAGTCATTTGTCAAAAAAACGTTTTTTGATTTATAGAGAATGTTGCTCAAAAAATGATTAGCAATTGTAGAATTGAAATCGTTTTCAGAGAAGAGCTTTTAATGTGAGAGATTCTAATTGGACAATTTCCCAAAAGAGTTTCAGTTTAGTAGAGAGATTTTTATTGGAATTAATTGAGAGGAGTTAATTATAATAAGCCTTCTGGGAAATCTTAATCTTTGTTTTATTTTTTTAGCTTTTTACATTCAGTTAGAGTGTTTGCAACAGGTTTAAAAGTAATTGATAATTGTGGTTAGCACGCTTGGCTACTGATCTAAGGGACCTGGATTCGAGCCCCGGGTAAGGCATGGTTGTGTGTGTTGTTTTTCTGCTGAGGTCCTGCCATCCTCTCAGACCTTCTACTATGGCATATAAACTGACAGGCTCCTGTCAGACCTCTGTGGCAAGCAGCTGCTTGAGGGGGGATTTATTTTTTTTATTCATTTTTAAAATGTAATTACAAAGGTAAATATTTGGATTAGTCGTTCCATCAGCGATACGACTCAATAAAATGTTGAATCTTTAATCATAGATAAGAATTGGTGAAATAGATTGTATAAACTCCTTATTGATGAAAATGCAGGAACGCTGTTCCGGGGAAGTCCTCCGCAATTGGCATTTAGGCACTGACCACTTTTTAATTCTCGGTAGGGAAAAAATAGCACTGCAAGAGATGTGTATACTATGAGTTTCCCAGCCTGCTTCGTTAAACCATAATACTCTTTATCTAAGTAATTTTTAATGAATTGTTTTACCTAATTTCAATTAAATATATATATGACACGCGGAATTTATTAATATACCTTCAGACAATTCTTCATGCAGATAAAGTTCATTTTCCCAACAGTCTGTTACACGTGGCATTCAGGTGTATCTTTCTTCAGATGCGTCGAATCACCCGCCGAAGAGCGAATGTACGTATTGTCCTGTTGAGCTGCCAAATTGTCGCTATGGGAACTACGTCTAGACAGAAGAACTGATCCCACTTTCGCCATCAACCAACTCATCCTCATCATCTCGCGTCGGATGTTGCTGTTGAGCCATCCGTAGAGAATAGGGTTGGTGACAGACGACGACATAGCTGCCATGTGGCAAATTGCAAAAGCCAGATACAAATCTTTTGGGGAAAGTAGCGCTGGATGAAAATCCGCTATGAGATTAAGGCTGTTCCATGGTAACCAACTTATGGCGAACACTACGGAGATGTTGAGGAGCACCATCGTCGCGCGAGTGTTGCGCCGGAGATCCCTCTTCAACCTCTCTGTGTTTAGCATACATGGATTAGACGCTTCTCCAGCATCATTGCGAAACATCCTGGCACTCAGATGAGAATTAATCTGGATATGAGTGACAAGGAGCACAGAGGCTGGGATTACGAACTGTATAATGAGGGTTAACACAGTGTAGACTCCCTTAGACAAAGGTGAAGGCCACAATTCGACACACTTATAGTAAATGTGAAGGCCAGGAAGTCCGACAGGGATGGTCCCTTGGAAAATGCACATGGGTAAAGAAAGGAACAAGGAGAAAGTCCAAATAGCGGTGGTATAAAGCGCCATTTCTCTCTTTCCTCGTTTAGGACGCCGAGGATTGAAACTCACCACCACATTATATCGGTCAATGGCGATAGCCAAAACGGTAGCGGCTGACACGAAGATCGACGAGGCTTGGACGAAAGGCACTAACTTGCACAGGAACTCTCCTAGAATCCAGCTACGTCGTATGAGCACCAGGAGAGTGAAAGGCATGCAGAAAACACTGAGGATGATGTCGGATACGTTCAGATTGATGACCAAGACGTTTCTTGAAGAACGGATCTTAGAGCTACTGACGACGACGCTGCAAACGAGCAAGTTGCTGCACAGTCCTGCCGCCATCAGGAGAGAGTAGCACGTGGCAATGGCCGTCTCAGTGCGTGCTTCGAACACTTGATCCTGCAAGAGATGATCTTGGAGAATGCCGATGGCTTTGTTCAAGCTGAAGTTAAAAAGACTGATGTTGGATGCATTTAGAGGATGAAAGAAATTCTGCATTGTAAATTCTTCGGGGAAATTCCCTTAAATAATTCAGTTCACATTGGAATGTCCGCTTCGGGAAGCTTCCAGGAGCAGGAAAGTTTCATCTGCATGTCCTCAGATGTCCTAAAAAGATAAGAAACAAATTTCATCTTTATTGTAATACTAGCTGAACGTACAGTCGCTCAAAAAACTTTTTTGAGCGACTGTACCCGGCGCTGCCACAGTGTCACTTTTAACTGTATATTCTTATTTTCACTGTATTAAAAGTAAATTTTGTAAGAACAACGCCCCCCCCCCCCCGACACTTTAGCACAAATTTTCAACAGGAAGAAATTTGCTCGGATCGTTGTTGAGCACTCCTCATATCCCATGGTTAGCACTCCTCATATCCCATGGCTTAGTTTCTGCGTAAGCTATCGAGATTTTATTTCCGTTACCACAGATTTTGCTACCTATGGCTCCCATGATATTCGTTCACACGGTCCAAATTTCCTGCACAGTGTCCTTCGTGTGGTCCGGTGATTGGTTTAAAAATCAGGTTCCCACTTGGCCCGTGACTTTGTTTCTACACAAATTGTGACAGCTCGTGTCTCACTTTTAATCTGCATATTCTGTTGTTTCTTCCACTAAAGGTTAGTTTTGTGAATATCCCCCCCCCCCCGAAATTTTATCACAGTTTGAACGCGAAGAATTTCCCGGTGTTGCAAAGGTCATTGTTGACTCGGCGCGAGCTCCCAGTCCATGATAAACGATCGAGATATTTCGTCAGATTTTGGCATTCTGTAATTCCCGACGTACTTCACGGAAAGGTCCCAAATGTCGTACGCGGACTCCCCCTGACCGATCCCATGTTTGGTTAGGAAATCAAGTCCCTCGCTGCAATGGAACGCCTAAATAATGCTTTTGGAAATGTGGGGATTCTGTCAACGGCATCAGATTTGCAGCAGAAGAGTTAAGTGCTATTTTAACGCTTTACTTTCACAGTTAGGGAGCAGTAAATGGCAACAGTAAATTTGACAGCGATTCTCGTTCCCCGTATAAATAGCATGATGAATATTTTTGCTTCTAGCAAGTCCCACCCCCTTTTTGGACTTTCAAGCTGAAATTTGGCACTGAAATCCGAACCATAACCAGAAACATTCTCCGAAAATTTGTAGCGTATACGTTGATTTCCCGGTAAGTTATGGCTGCCACAGACAAACTCACAGACATACAGACTCGAAGACAGACACCTTCTTTTATTATACAGGGTGATTCAAAACTTATCGTTCAAATTTCGTGGGGAAGTAGGGAATACGTCAGGAAACCGATTTCACATAGGAAAGTATGTCCGCAAATGTACGCATGCGTATGTAGAGGGCGCTGTGTGTACACAACCAGTGTACAGCTCGCCCGACCACTCCCACTGTCATCAGTGTACCAGCTGACTTACTAGTGATAAGATGAATCGTTTTACGCATCAAGAGCTAGCGGATATGCATCTCGCATATGGGGCAGCTGGCGAAAGTGGCCGCCGAGCTAGGCAAGTTTACGAAGACCGATACCCCAACAGAAGAATACCGCAGCATCAAATGTTTGCACGTGTGCATCGCAATCTGCGCGAATCATCATCGCAACCTACTGTGAACCTGTACTTTACCTTGTTGGAATAAAAGTCACATTCGTTACCACTTAACTGTACTGTTTCCTTGTGTTCACTTTACTTGTCCATTTTGTTCATGTAGATGACGTTTGCGGACATACTTTCCTATGTGAAATCGGTTTCCTGACGTATTCCCTACCTCCCCACGAAATTTGAACGATAAGTTTTGAATCACCCTTAACAATATGAATTTGATGTAATATGACACTTGACTAGCGATAATGTGTTTAAGCAGAATAAGCAGTACATGTCAAAAGTTTAAACAGTTTTCACTTCCCATTAAATAAAAATTAAAATTTCAAAACTTCCGATATATACCATTAGAATAATGCGATGAGAAGTGAGAGACGATGGAGAAACTGTTAGACTACGCAATTTACACTTCAGTAATTCTCTTAGATTTGGGTTGGGTTGTTTTACCTCTGAGCGGCACTTTTTTGCACACCATGGGCTAAATGGCCAGGTCACATGGACCCCGAAGGCTCAGAGAAGGTTGGGGGAGGGGACCCACTGGAACAGCTGTTGGGAGACAGATAGTAGCCTCCGTCAAGGCCATCAGCGTGTTCTTTAACGTGCACAGGGTATGGCTCTCCCGCACACGGGGCCACGGCTTAACGTCCCATCCGACGGACGGCGGCCTTTCCAAACCCATCGGTGTCCCCTACTGACCGTGGGCAGGGCGGGGAATTTTGCGGAGATAAATCTCAACGCTGACCCAGCTGGGATTCGAACCTGGGAACTACAGATTACGAGCCTGGCGCGCTACCGACTGAGCCACCCCCACCCAATTCTCTTAGATCATAGTTTGATTCTGAACAGTCGAGTTATGAACCCACTTTTCAATCATTCCAAGAAGAGTTAAAGTGAAAATTTTAGATTTCAACTCTAATCAGAAAATTAAATCGTACAGTTTTCGCCCTCGACGAATTTGAAATGCCATTCGATTTCATTAAAATACTGAAGGTTAGAAACCCCGAAACTTTGGGCTTCCTGCTATACCATATTGAATGCCATTAATGTAATGTGTACATTTATCTCAACTTGTTTCAAAAAAGAAATTGACAGATTCTAAGAAGACCTTCAATTTTATTTATTATCCTTTGTCAATAAAAATCCGTCAAATAATGAGCATAAAACTGGGTAGTTTTGAACGAGAATGAAGAAATGCAATATTTAAAAAGGTCTATCGTCCCGTGGTCGAGTGGTTAGCGCGCTTGGCTACTGATCTACGGGACCTGGGTTCGAGCCCCGGGTAAGGCATGGATATTCGTGTTGTTTTCTGCTGAGGTCCTGCCATCCTCTCAGACCTTCTACTGTGGCATATAAACTGACAGGCTCCTGTCAGACCTCTGTGGCAAGCAGCTGCTTGAGGGGGTATTTATTTTGCCGTCCCGTGGCCGAGTGGTTAGCACGCTTGGCTACTGATCTAAGGGACCTGGGTTCGAGCCCCGGATTAGGCATGGATGTGTGTGTCGTTTTTCTGCTGAGGTCCTGCCATCCTCTCAGATCTCCTACTGTGACACATAAACTGACAGGCTCCTGTCAGATCTCTGTGGCAAGCAGCTACTTGAGGGGGTGTTTATTTATTTATTATTATTATTATAAATAAAAAAAGGATATCGAAATAATTTGACAACTTACTTATATTTAGACAACATCTCTCTTCACTTTTTTTCTCGTCTCCCTCTTCTTTTTTGGGGGGGAGGGGGTAGTCGGTAGTCCTCAGTCGCTAGCGCGCCCAGCTCGTAAACTGCAGTTCCCAGATTCAAGTACCAACTGCTGAGATTCATCTACACTAAGCATCCACCCTACACTCGATGAGAACATAGATACATGTGACTAGAAAAGCCGACGTCCGTTCGATGGGACGTTAAGCCTTATCTCCGTGTGCAGGACAGCTACACCCTGTGCCTGTTAAAGAATATGCTGGAAGGCCTTGACAAGGGCTTCCATCAATCTCCTTTCCAGTGGGGCCCCTTCCCCTATCAATTCTTAGCATCAGGGTCCTTGTCCTATCCATTTAGCCTATTGTTTGCATAAAAGTATCGCTCAGAGGTAAAAACCCAAAACCTTCTTTCTTTCAGTTTCCTCTTTAAGTCTTCCTCTCAAAGATCCCTTTTCCTAATTTCTTCCTCCCCATCCTCACTTCATTTCTTTGCCAAGCCTTCCTCTTCTTTTTTCTTCCAGTGAGTTCTCATTTCCATTTATTTTAGCCTACTTCCATTCTCCATTTAATTTATGTATTTATATCAGAGGTTCTCAAACATTTTCTATTTGACAATGTTTGTTGAATTAGAGTTTGTATGTATTTGTATGTATTTATTTGATTAACGCTACAGTAATGCGCCACCTGTATTATTATGAGACAAAACAAATAACAAAACATAATACATACAAATACATACAAACAAACTCTAATTCACAAATACATACAAGCCTCAGAGCTTAGACTACCATGCTGAACAGTAGCTAGCTCCCTAATCACTTATGCAGCGAGCAATTAAACAACATGAGTATTTACGTTCAAAATTTATAAAAAATAAAAATAAATACCCCCTCAAGCAGCTGCTTGCCACAGAGGTCTGAAAGGATTGGGTTGGGTTGTTTTACCTCTGAGCGGCACTTTTTTGTACACCATGGGTTAAATGGCCAGGTCACATGGACCCCGAAGGCTCAGAGAAGGTTGGGGGAGGGGACCCACTGGAAGAAGCTGTTGGGAGACAGATGGTAGCCTCCCGTCAAGGCCATCCAGTGTTCTTTAATGTGCACAGGGTATGTCTCTCCCGCACACGGGGCCACGGCTTAACGTCCCATCCGACGGACGGCGGCCTTTCCAAGCCCATCGGTGTCCCCTACTGACCGTGGGCAGGGCGGGGAATTTTGCGGAGAGGTCTGACAGGAGCCTGTCAGTTTATATGCCAGAGTAGAAAGTCTGAGAGGATGGCAGGACCTCAGTAGAAAAACGACACGAACATCCATGCCTTATCCGGGGCTCGAACCCAGGTCCCGTAGATCAGTAGCCAAGCGCGCTAACCACTCGGCCACGTTTACCAGAGCCAAAATAGAGCTACGCCTCAATTATTAAATGCAAATACGATTCCATTCTACCCTGACAAGTTCGCTCTTGAAATAAGGATCCCTGGCATTCTTCAAACAGCTGTGATAACAAGAGCAGGGGAAAATAATTGACAAATCTCCCATGTACATTGCAGTAGCCATTGAAAGATTTAATAGATTTAAAATAATTGCTTCGACCTTAATGCCAGCTGGGGTTTTTTTTTTTCTCAGTCAAACACTCAGGAAGTTTTTTCATTAAAATACTGAAGTAAAAGCAAGCCAAACCAAAAACGAACTTTAAATAAAATCCCATTGGCAATATCGACCACGAGATTAAGTTGAGACTCACTTAAGCGAAATTGGAAAACATGTTCGGCAAACATTTACTCGCTTTTCGCAAGTAGATAAATAATTCATCTGAAAAGGAAGGAGATAGTCTGCAGGAAAGAATAGAACTATTCAAAGTGGCTTCGAATATAAATCAGCCACAGGAACTGAAAAGTAGCATGCAATGAAAAATAAGTGTGATATTTACTACTGAAAAATAAGAGTCTAGAGGAAAAAAATATTTATTTCTCTCACCTGAATGATGAGAGTCAGCGAATAATGCTTTTCTTGCAATGCAAAGAAAAAACATTATTTAAGGCAAAAAATAACACACACACACACACACTATTTTTGTGCTAATTGTTTGCTGGAATTTGCATTGGCAAAGAAAGATAAGTAACAAGTAAAATTGAAGCCGAAGAGATAACATAAAACAAACAAATAAAACAGTCATATCAGCTTTTTTTTTTTTGCATTCCACACACAATGCGATCACCGATATTCGCGGATTATTTCACCAACGATTTATTTTTAATTTTTTCAGTGATTTCATTTCAAAGAAACGTACAGGTTCAGTCGCTCGCAAAATGGCATATTAAGCATAAAACATTTAGGTTGACATCCTGAATTCTGAAATAACCAAAACTTCATAACTTTAGGGTTGATGTCTGTTTATATACGAAGGTCACTCAAAAAACTATAATTCCATTTTTTTTAAGATCAGTGTTTATTCTTTTATCATTGTTCGGTATAGTAGTACATCCTTCCCAACTCTGTTCCCAGGTTCGAGTCCCAGCTGGGTCAGCGTTGAGATTTATCTCCGCAAAATTCCCCACCCTGCCCACGGTCAGTAGGGGACACCGATGGTCTTGGGAAGGCCGTCGTCCGTCGGATGGGACGTTAAGCCGTGGCCCCGTGTGCGGGAGAGCCATACCCTGTGCACGTTAAAGAACACGCTGGATGGCCTTGACGGGAGGCTACCATCTGTCTCCCAACAGCTGTTCCAGTGGGTTCCCTCCCCCAACCTTCTCTGAGCCTTCGGGGTCCATGTGACCTGGCCATTTAGCCCATGGTGTGCAAAAAAGTGCCGCTCAGAGGTAAAACAACCCAACCCAACTCAGTTACTTCGGTGAAGCGAAGAACCATTTTCCACCTCTGATATTCTGCTCTTGTTTATCTCTCAACTAATTGCAATTTCTTTAAAACCAACTTAATAGTTGCCAAATCAAAAGAACTAAGTTTTTGTACACTTGATGAGTAGAACAATTTTCCCTACACAGTTAATAGGAAACAGAAGTTGTTCTTGTGAATCAGTTCCACACCCCAATGGGACATCCCCTTTTTTTAACCTCATATGCAAAATTCCTAATTAATAAACAGCGGTTTTTATTATACCTGAAAAGAAAACCGCATCTTTCATCATGTTTCTTTCAGACCTAGTGTTTTTTCATTTCTTCCCTTTCGCTAATTATCAAGACTGATTACTTCTCAGCTGTTAATTACCAAAATTACCAAAATACCCAAACACTTTTTAAAAAAATACAAACCACGACTTATCAACGAGAATTATGCAGCTTTTGACATTCATTACCAACAGAGTAATGTTATAAAAGTAACAAAAGAAAACTTACCTAGCGTAACGAAAAAGGGAATTGAAGAACAAAAATTTGAGTCACTATATTCGACTTCCTTTGGAACTTTACTTTTCAAAACATATTTTGTAAGAAAACTCATTGTATCCGTTAAAATGTCAAATCGCATAGAAATGGTGAAAGACCAATAAGAGCCAACACTCAAATGCCTAGAATCCTGGGATGTATTTTTTTACAGTTTTCTGGCTGGTGTCTCCTTTAGTATGTTTCTTCTGTTCTCTGGAACGGGGTTGACTTAGTCGGTAGCGCACCAGGCTCGTAATCTGTAGTTCCCAGGTTCGAGTCCCAGCTGGGTCAGCGTTGAGATTTATCTCCGCAAAATTCCCCGCCCTGCCCACGGTCAGTAGGGGACACCGATGGGCTTGGAAAGGCCGCCGTCCGTCGGATGGGACGTTACTGAAATCGGATGAAAAAATCGAATGAAAAAATCGGATGGACGAAAAAGCACCGATAGGCTTGGAAAGGCCGCCGTCCGTCGGATGGGACGTTAAGTCGTGGCCCCGTGTGCGGGAGAGCCATACCCTGTGCACGTTAAAGAACACGCTGGATGGCCTTGACGGGAGGCTACCATCTGTCTCCCAACAGCTGTTCCAGTGGGTCCCCTCTCCCAACCTTCTCTGAGCCTTCGGGGTCCATGTGACCTGGCCATTTAGCCCATGGTGTGCAAAAAAAGTGCCGCTCAGAGGTAAAACAACCCAACCTTCTGTTCTATGATAGTTTTTATAATTATATTCAATCCAAAATCGTTAAGTAACATTCGGAATCTATGATAATTCTTTTTATGTAGGCGGGGTTGACTCAATCGATTGCGCGCTTGGTTTGTAATCAGTAGTTCTTAGGTTCGAGTCCCAACTGACTATTTAGATTCATCCCTTGAATCTCCGTTTCTCAATGAGAAAGGATCTGATGGGCTTGGAAAGGCCATCAAAGACCCTTGTCCTTCATCCGCCGTAGGGGACGTTAAGCCGTGTCCTCCAGCCTATAGAAGCCAAATCCTGTGGACGTTAAAGAATACACTGGATTGCTTTAAAGGGAGACTTTGATATGTCTTCTCACAGCTGTTTAGTGGCTCCATTACCCCAACCTTTCCTAGGGGTCCTTGTAACCTGTTTATTTAACTCATTGTGTGCATAAAACTGATTCTCAGAGGTGCAACAATCCAACTCTTCATGTTTTCTTAAAATTATCTGAGTAAAATAAGCTTCAGCTGACAACATAATAAAACATTCACCTCCAATTCGAATTTTTATGTATTCTTTAAACTATACGCATTCTTGTAGCAAACATATTGTCTTTGATATAATAGATGTAGTGTCTGTACTTAGTAGGACCGGATTTAGGACGGGGTGATACAAAGTCGTCAATGGGACACTTAAAAACTGAAACGGTGGACGTTGGGCAATTTTACCTCTGAGCTGCACTTTTTTTTTTGCACACAATGAGCTTAATGGCCAGGCCACAAAGACCCATAGAAGGTTGGGAGGAAGGAACCCACTGAACAGTTGCTAGGTGACGGATGTTAGACTCCCGTCAAAGCCATCCAGCGTGTTTTTTAGCGTGCACAGGGTAAGGCTCTCCCGCACACGGACCACGGCTTTACGTCCCATCCAACGGAAAGCAGCCTTTCCAAGCCCATCGATGTCCCCTACCAATCGTGGGAAGGGCGGGGAGTTTTCCTGGGATAAATCTCAACGCTGGACCAGGACTCGAACCTGGGAACTAGCCTTGTTCGCTACCGACTAAGCACCCCCCCCCCCCTCGCCCAAAACGGAGTAGGGAAAAACAAGAAACATGTATTACATTTAAGTAAAGTATTTTTTTTAATGGAACACACATCTGCGATATTCTGAAGAGACATTTAGTTTAAATAAATAGACAATTGTAAAAACACACCAATCTGACTTCCAACTCGGGGCCTCCGCAAAATTCCCCGCCCTGCCCACGGTCAGTAGGGGACACCGAAGGGCTTGGAAAGGCCGCCGTCCGTCGGATGGGACGTTAAACCGTGGCCCCGTGTGCGGGAGAGCCATACCCTGTGCACGTTAAAGAACACGCTGGATGGCCTTGACGGGAGGCTACCATCTGTCTCCCAACAGCTGTTCCAGTGGGTCCCCTCCCCCCAACCTTCTCTGAGCCATCGGGGTCCATGTGACCTGGCCATTTAGCCCATGGTGTGCAAAAAAGTGCCGCTCAGAGGTAAAACAACCCAACCCAAATCCAACTCGGGGTCTCCTGGTTTGTCTACCAGTTGCTCTACCAGCTGGCGTTGCATTGATGATACACATTTTGTTAAAGCAAGGTTATCGCCTAAAATTGTTAATATTCAGTGAACCGATGCTGTTAGCTTCAAAGTTCACTTAAAGTAAAAATATATAATAAAAAATAAATAAATACCCCCCTCAAGCAGCTGCTTGCCACAGAGATCTGACAGGAGCCTGTCAGTTTATATTATAGAGTAGAAGGTCTGTGAGGATGGCAGGACCTCAGCAGAAAAACAACACAAACATCCATGCCTTACCCGGGGCTCGAACTCAGGTCGAACCAGTAGCCAAGCGTGCTAACCACTCGACCACGGGATAGCGCCTTGATAATCTTAACTACATGGCAGTGCTACTTTCATAATCATAGTTAGGAATTATGAATCGCCCAGCCTTAGCTGAACTAATACGGCAACTGGCGCGTAAAGAGGTTATTATTTTACTTCTGAATGTCACCTTTGCATAAAGTGGGCTAGATAGCTAGGTCACAAGGACTTCAAGACGCAGAGAAGATTGGGGGAAGAGGGAGGATTCCCTGGACAGTTCATAGCCTCATGTCAAGGCCCTGCATCGTGTTCTTTAACGTGTACAGTCGCTCAAAAAAGTATCGGAACACTATGGTTGATTACAGAATTCAGAAAAAATATCTGGCAACGATTTTTTTAGAAATTAGTGATGTGGCAACCTTCGTGTCACGTGACACGAAGGTTGCCAGATCGCAAATTTCTAAAAAAAATCGTTGCCAGATATTTTTTCTGAATTCTGTAATCAACCATAGTGTTCGGATATTTTTTGAGCGACTGTACAGGATATGGCTCTCCTAGACACGGAGGCACTGCTTAACATCTCATCCGACGGACTGCGGCCTTTTCAAGTCCATCAGTGTCACCTTTCTCATCAAGGAGAGGATGAAAGTTATCGGAGATAAATCTTAACGATGGCACAGTTAGAAATAAGACTGGCAGTCGGGTTATAATCTTAAGTCCATTTCCCCAAGTATAATTTCCCTTATCATACACTTCATTATTCTCTATAACATATATTCCTCATTTGAGTAGCACACTGGTCTTCCCCATCAGAATTTGCAAAATTCGCCATTTTACCAATTACTCAAATATTTTATTAACGTAACATTCGCTAATTCTATTTCATCGCATCTACATCTTCAGAACGTCTTATTTTCTGTGGCTCTGCATTTTCATCTATTCTGGCATATATCTCGGCATCTCATACCAAAACAAACTTGTAACCTTTATCCATTTGTTTTCGCCTCATACAATAGTTGTTTATTTTCTGGTGTAAGGTGGTCGTTGATATAAATTTTTCCTTCTTTATATACAGACGATGGACATAAAAATGGAAACATTCCCATGTTAAATCAATGGGGAGTCAAATTCGAAGATCAGTAATTTTTCTATTATGCATTTTACAGGAAAAAAAGACGAAAAATTAAAATCTTGTTCAAATCTTTTTAAATCTCGATTTTGAACAATATCCGTTTAGTATCGAAAGAGTTATGGAAATTTGAATATTGAACTACAGCAATATCAGTCATAAAAATTTACCCCAGAAGTTAATTGAAACTTCTCAGTAGTTTGCGCATCGCTCCAGAAGTTAGGTTCCCCCCCCGCACGCCCCCTCCCCCCCCTACGCCAGCAGCTGATGTTCGAATGGGTTGACATTTATAACCGATTAAAAAATTATTTATTAGCCTTCTCGTGGGAAGCCCTATTCATTATAATGTGTGGCTGCAGATCTGATTGAAAGACCCCGGGAGAAAGAAATTTAATCCCCTCTGGCATGCGTTTGAAACAACCAAACGGGTTGACATTTATGACCGCTTTAAAATTATTTATTAGCCTTCTCATTGTTGTGGGATTTTTAGCTCTATTCATTATAATGTGCGGCTGCAGATCTGATTGAAAGGCCCCAGGAGAAAAAAATTTAATCCCCTCTGGCATGCGTTTGAAACAACCAAACGGGTTGACATTTATGACCGCTTTAAAAATTATTTATTAGCCATCTCGTGGAAAGCCCTCTCTGGCATTCAGCAGATCCATGAGAAAAAAATTAAGTCCCTCTGGCATCCGTTTGAAACAGTCGAACGGGTTGACATTTATGTCCGCTTAAAAAATTATTTATTAGCCTCCTCACTATTGTGGGAAGCTCTATTCATTATAATGTGCACCCATGAGAAAAAATTTTAAGCCCCTCTGGCACTCGTTTGAAACAGCCGAACGGGTTGACATTTATGCCCGCTTAAAAATTATTTATTAGCCTTCTCCTTTGTGAGGGAAGACTGACATTCATAAGAATAAAGGATTGGCCACCGACTACAGCTAGGTTGACATTTATGACTGAACTCGCTGGTGAGAAAAGTTTTTTAGCCGTACTCTAGTATTCATTAGAATATAGCTTCCGCCGGAATCGGCATTGTTAAAGACTCCCAGGTATGCGCGTTCAGCTCTGAAAAAAAAAAATTACGCTTAGAGACGAAAAAAGGAATTCTATGTTACGATCGGCGAAACCTGGACGCTGCAGATGATGATCCATTCTTTCGTTTAGAGAGGTATTTGAAAGGCCTCCTAATAATGTGTCGTTAATATTTGGGACCCCTCAAATCCTTTCAGATATGGGTTGGTCAATAACGGGTGTCCAGAAGAAGCCACTCGGGGACATTTATGACGGCTGAAAATAATTTGCAACTTTGTGAAAGAAATCGAGATTAAAGCGCCAAGAAGCGGGGATGAGACTATCAATAACGGCGTGGATAAAAAAAAATATCACGTCAGTTTTATTAGGATCTAAAAAATAATTGTAGCTTTTGACTACGAATGAAACCCTTTGTTAACAAGAATCTTTACATCAAGCTTAGGAGGCCAGCGACGGGGACACCCCTCGCTAGACTTCCTTGAAAGGGAAAGTGATAACTGAGGGCGACCCCTGGTGGCGCAGATGGCGAGGTCAGAGGGGTTTTCTGACTGCGAACAGCCGAACGTTATTCCTACGAACAAAATTAAAACCTTTCACCAATTGATTCTTACATAACAGTATTGGGATGCATAAGATTATAGAAGAATATAGTTAGTTAAAAACTGTAGATAATTGTTAGCCAAACAGAGTATTTAATTTTGATTTATGTTAAAGAGGAGCTCACAGTCATGTGTTTATATGAAGAAAATTTTTAGAATAACTGAAATGGCTTTTTAAACCTTTCACCAATTGATTTTTACCTAACAGTATTGGAATGCATAAGATTATAGAAGAATATAGTTACTTAAAAACTGTAGATAATTGTGAGTCAGAGTAATTAAAGAAGTCACGTGTTCTAATAAAGAAAATTTTACAATAACTGAAATGGGCGATTTTTCCCGATCATTTCGTGAAAAGATTTTTCAAATGAGTAATACGCTAAGAGAACGGGCTACTACAAAAATAAATATTATTATATCGAGGCAGCCGAGAAATTGGTACGCAATCAACGACAATTTTTGAAATATTTCAAAGTAACTCTAAATAAAATCGGCGTCAAAATGCTACACGTACCCGATTCATAATAATCATCTTTGATGAATATTTTGTCAACTATTAAGAAACCGTTGCGATCTTCCAAAATGGACAGGTTGAAGGACTTTAGGAGTTGAAAACCTAGACACTATTCAACCAACACGAGACAGTAATGTGAAGGGATAAATAAGATTCCGGTCAACGTTAGATTATAATAGCAGAAGTTGTTATGTAGAGAACTTTGTCTGAAAATTGCGAATAAAGATTTTAATCAAATTATCATTAGTTAATAAATAATTGTCACAAGGACCTGATAACGTCGTATAAAAGTTATCTGAACTAAAGGAGAAGAACACAGTTAGTATCACGAGACTGCATTAAAAAGGTTTATGCAAATATACACGCAATTGAGACTCTCTACGAATCCACACGATCGTTAAATGCGAACTTGGGGAGGTTTTGAGACGACCTTCTAAATTTTAGAAATGGACGATTTCCGTCTCTCGGCTTTAAATCCGTAGGCTAAGAAATAATTTGTGGTCAGAAGATATTTTCTCGCTATAAGAAAACGAATGGAGTCACTTACGTGGCAGGATTTCTGATTTAAATACGAATAGGGTTCATTTAGGTCGGTTCGGATTTTAACTGTCAAGATATTCAGCAAAACTATGATTTAAATCACCTGTCTACCCTAAAGCATCTTCCCCTTGACACTATTTTGATATGTATCATCTTAATTATACCAACTGATTAAAAACTCTGTTGTACCTAAATACGTTGTAGAAAGAAAGAGTCGTTATTATTAATCTATGGTTCAATCATAGTAGTTTTAAATCGTCCTACGCTCATTGGTCAACGATTTTGATTAAAATACTGCTCCAATCATAGTAGTTTTAAATCGTCCTACGTTCATTGGTCAACGATTTTGATTAAAATACTACTCTGTGTCTCGTACGATCATCATTTTCGGCCAGCAATGGAAGCGAGGTGTCAAAATATGAGAGGACGAAAGAGCGATCCTATTTGGAATGGTTTCAAGAAATACCCAAAGGGTAAGGGGTTTCGTGCCGTTTGCTTACAGTGTAACAAAGACATCATCGGTCTTGTACCATGCCTTAAAAGCCACCAATGTAAAGAAAAAGCTATAACATCTTGGCTAGACCAGCAAATCGCATCTGTGATGAACTCTTCCGAACCTGACAAAATCAGACGGTATCTCATCGTCATACAATCTCATCTAAAGGCCTTACGTGACCAAAGTTTCAACGTGAATGACTGAAAGACAATGTGACCCACCTAAGAACTGCTTCGGTCGTGAATCGTGTCGTTCCCGACTGTTTAACGTAAGAAAGATTCATTTAAGCGATGATGCTAAACTTTTTGTGGAAGATAATTCATGTCGGAACTTTCCTATGTGTACGAGCATTTGAATACGTACTCGCTAAATATTGATAGTGTGGAAATATTGTTACCAATAAAGGATTTTGTATATATGATTTCGTAGTGAACATCGATTTGTTGTATGTCTGATTATTTCTTAGCGCAGTTAAGTTTACAACGACCTAAAGGCTATGTGCTTTAGAAACTCGTGAAACAAAGTGGGGTATGACTGATTGATATGTTAAATTCTATTCTGAAAATAAATACATGAAGATGAAATGCTTCAAACATTTGTCCGACTTCAAACTGAAAATACAAATTATTACACTCGCCAATATCAGATTAATGAATGTTTTTTTTTTTGTGCAAGATTATGGTGAAATTAGCCTCCAATGTGTAGAACCATCGTGTTGCTTATGTCCCACAAATCGTATTAAAGAGAAATGTAGACACCGCAACTCATTTCTTAGAGCTAAATTTGTAATGTGTTACACATAACTGACTTATAATTTTAGCACTTGGTCATTTATGAAAGTATTCTCCTTCCCGAGTAGTTGGGAAGAGAATGGTTTCTTTCTGTAAGAAAGCTTTTTTGGTGTAATTTTTCGAATAGTTACTTAACAATTGTTATTTCTAAAAAGCGAACTATCACAAATTATGTAAACGACATCAAAAGATAATATTTATTGCACAAAGGTCCCTAAAATCAATTTTTCAATCAATTATTCGTTGGTCAATGTACAACTTAAATTATTACTCCCCTGCGTGTTTGATAAAAAATTTAATTTAAATTACTAAAGCCATTGTGTATAAATCCACACACGCTAATATTATTCTCTGTTATAAAAATTATGTCGAGTTCATACAATATGTACCATAAGTACGGTGACCATATTTTTTTTGAGAAAATAAAGAACAATCAGAAATTATTTCATAATAAAATAGCTGGTTGCGTTTGATTTGTTTCGCTAAAACTAAAAGTTTTATTATAAAATATAAGCATATAAATAGCATTTTCAACAATGATATTATTACTTAAAAATTTTAATTTTGATACTTTTCACAAGAATGAACTTTTTCTAATAAATCAGGTTTGTGTTTTAAAAATTCATAAAGCTCTATACAATTCATGTCAAAGTTGCATTTGGTATAAATGCATGCTTTCAATATTTTTTTTTTTCATTGGTCCACTTATTGTTCACTAATGAAAATACTCGACCCGTGGGGGGGCATTAGATCCGGGGAGACATAAGCAAAAATTGCATGATTTTTGAAATGTTTTTTAAAAGATACGTGTTTTTCTGTGAAATCTTTAAAAATTTCAACCCATTTACGTTGGCAGGACTCGTCATTCCTCGATCTTTTCACTGGCGACATAACTTTTAATGCAAAACTTCATAAAATAGTTTGCCGTCGTTGATATTTAAGTTCCAGTAACTGCCCATGTACAGAATGATAACACCGAGATGATTCTTTTAGTTCTATCTGTTTTACTTTGTCATCGAAAATACATTTTGAACGAACTCCTTTCGTAAAGAATTAATGTCGAGCCAAAGTACACCCGTGACAAAGCAACTTCAAGATGTCCACGCGCTCCCACCACAGCTTCTACACACAGTGAAATACAATATGTACACACGCACATTAACGCCGTAGCCATAGATGCCGCGCCGTTAGCGAGTGCCGGTGAAATGACAATTTCGTGTTTCTGTGGATCGTGTGATGCGCCCCAATATTCAATTCACAAAATAAAAGACAAAAATGGCCATTTTAGAAAAATAAATCTAAAAGACAGAGCAGTGAAATAAAGGGCTGTCATCTGAAATAAAGGATGTATGGTTCCCGTCACCATAAATGATCTTAAATTCATGTGAAATACAAAAAAAAAAGTTTCCTTCAAATAATGAGTACATTCGGCAACGCATTCTATCAAACTGTTTATTATCGGAAAATCACGTCTGTAATTAGGTTCATTTTGGGACTTAACTGGTATGGTAAAAAGAAAATATTATATTTGCAGACTTTATTTCTGGAAGTTACATGATAGATCAACATATCTTGCCTAAATCACCTTTTCTTTAAAAAGAGGATCTTCCCATTTTTATATCAGATAGGATTTTTTATTTGCGTATTTATAGCTTACTGTAAAAGATTTCTGTTCTGTACACATGCCTACGAGAAAAATAACAAAGTTTCAATTCAGTTAATTCACGTTTTTTTCAAGGATTCTTCGAGGGGTAGACTTGTGATGCATTATTAAAAATGTCTAAAGAACTTATCATTAATATACAAAACAAATAGACGTGATGTCAGACCCTGAAATTCGAGGAGGGCAATGTTATTTGACATCTATCAAATGTAGCATACCTGATCAGTAAGTTGTTGATTTAGGGACTTTTGACCCACCCTGTATACAAAGAGAATTTCTCCCTCCGCGGTATGTTGTAAAATATACTTGTTAGGATAATTTCTAAACAAATCTATAAAAGAAATTTATACGTAGTCAAACTTCATTTTTAATGTAATACATTGTTTTCTTCAACCAGTTACATTTCCGAAAAAAGAACCACGACTACAAAGCTGTGTTCTGTTCAAAGTGTGAAATATTCTTTAACGTTTGCTCATACGTCAGAACAACATTTAATCATTGACTAACAGCTTTGGTACCTTTCGTGGGACCAAAATCCAATCGTTGTCGAATGTACTTACTATTTGAAGGAAACTTTTTTTTTTGTATTTCACATAAATTTAAGATCATTTATGGTTACGGGGAACCGTACATCAGAACATCGCCAACGATTGGATTTTGGTCCCACGAAAGGTACCAAAGCTGTTAGTCAATGATTAAATGTTGTTCTGACGTATGAGCAAACGTTAAAGAATATTTCACACTTTGAACAGAACACAGCTTTGTAGTCGTGGTTCTTTTTTCGGAAATGTAACTGGTTGAAGAAAACAATGTATTACATTAAAAATGAAGTTTGACTACGTATAAATTTCTTTTATAGATTTGTTTAGAAATTATCCTAACAAGTATATTTTACAACATACCGCGGAGGGAGAAATTCTCTTTGTATACAGGGTGGGTCAAAAGTCCCTAAATCAACAACTTACTGATCAGGTATGCTACATTTGATAGATGTCAAATAACATTGCCCTCCTCGAATTTCAGGGTCTGACATCACGTCTATTTGTTTTGTATATTAATGATAAGTTCTTTAGACATTTTTAATAATGCATCACAAGTCTACCCCTCGAAGAATCCTTGAAAAAAACGTGAATTAACTGAATTGAAACTTTGTTATTTTTCTCGTAGGCATGTGTACAGAACAGAAATCTTTTACAGTAAGCTATAAATACGCAAATAAAAAATCCTATCTGATATAAAAATGGGAAGATCCTCTTTTTAAAGAAAAGGTGATTTAGGCAAGATATGTTGATCTATCATGTAACTTCCAGAAATAAAGTCTGCAAATATAATATTTTCTTTTTACCATACCAGTTAAGTCCCAAAATGAACCTAATTACAGACGTGATTTTCCGATAATAAACAGTTTGATAGAATGCGTTGCCGAATGTACTCATTATTTGAAGGAAACTTTTTTTTTTTGTATTTCACATGAATTTAAGATCATTTATGGTGACGGGAACCATACATCCTTTATTTCAGATGACAGCCCTTTATTTCACTGCTCTGTCTTTTAGATTTATTTTTCTAAAATGGCCATTTTTGTCTTTTATTTTGTGAATTGAATATTGGGGCGCATCACACGATCCACAGAAACACGAAATTGTCATTTCACCGGCACTCGCTAACGGCGCGGCATCTATGGCTACGGCGTTAATGTGCGTGTGTACATATTGTATTTCACTGTGTGTAGAAGCTGTGGTGGGAGCGCGTGGACATCTTGAAGTTGCTTTGTCACGGGTGTACTTTGGCTCGACATTAATTCTTTACGAAAGGAGTTCGTTCAAAATGTATTTTCGATGACAAAGTAAAACAGATAGAACTAAAAGAATCATCTCGGTGTTATCATTCTGTACATGGGCAGTTACTGGAACTTAAATATCAACGACGGCAAACTATTTTATGAAGTTTTGCATTAAAAGTTATGTCGCCAGTGAAAAGATCGAGGAATGACGAGTCCTGCCAACGTAAATGGGTTGAAATTTTTAAAGATTTCACAGAAAAACACGTATCTTTTAAAAAACATTTCAAAAATCATGCAATTTTTGCTTATGTCTCCCCGGATCTAATGCCCCCCCACGGGTCGAGTATTTTCATTAGTGAACAATAAGTGGACCAATGAAAAAAAAAAATATTGAAAGCATGCATTTATACCAAATGCAACTTTGACATGAATTGTATAGAGCTTTATGAATTTTTAAAACACAAACCTGATTTATTAGAAAAAGTTCATTCTTGTGAAAAGTATCAAAATTAAAATTTTTAAGTAATAATATCATTGTTGAAAATGCTATTTATATGCTTATATTTTATAATAAAACTTTTAGTTTTAGCGAAACAAATCAAACGCAACCAGCTATTTTATTATGAAATAATTTCTGATTGTTCTTTATTTTCTCAAAAAAAATATGGTCACCGTACTTATGGTACATATTGTATGAACTCGACATAATTTTTATAACAGAGAATAATATTAGCGTGTGTGGATTTATACACAATGGCTTTAGTAATTTAAATTAAATTTTTTATCAAACACGCAGGGGAGTAATAATTTAAGTTGTACATTGACCAACGAATAATTGATTGAAAAATTGATTTTAGGGACCTTTGTGCAATAAATATTATCTTTTGATGTCGTTTACATAATTTGTGATAGTTCGCTTTTTAGAAATAACAATTGTTAAGTAACTATTCGAAAAATTACACCAAAAAAGCTTTCTTACAGAAAGAAACCATTCTCTTCCCAACTACTCGGGAAGGAGAATACTTTCATAAATGACCAAGTGCTAAAATTATAAGTCAGTTATGTGTAACACATTACAAATTTAGCTCTAAGAAATGAGTTGCGGTGTCTACATTTCTCTTTAATACGATTTGTGGGACATAAGCAACACGATGGTTCTACACATTGGAGGCTAATTTCACCATAATCTTGCACAAAAAAAAAAACATTCATTAATCTGATATTGGCGAGTGTAATAATTTGTATTTTCAGTTTGAAGTCGGACAAATGTTTGAAGCATTTCATCTTCATGTATTTATTTTCAGAATAGAATTTAACATATCAATCAGTCATACCCCACTTTGTTTCACGAGTTTCTAAAGCACATAGCCTTTAGGTCGTTGTAAACTTAACTGCGCTAAGAAATAATCAGACATACAACAAATCGATGTTCACTACGAAATCATATATACAAAATCCTTTATTGGTAACAATATTTCCACACTATCAATATTTAGCGAGTACGTATTCAAATGCTCGTACACATAGGAAAGTTCCGACATGAATTATCTTCCACAAAAAGTTTAGCATCATCGCTTAAATGAATCTTTCTTACGTTAAACAGTCGGGAACGACACGATTCACGACCGAAGCAGTTCTTAGGTGGGTCACATTGTCTTTCAGTCATTCACGTTGAAACTTTGGTCACGTAAGGCCTTTAGATGAGATTGTATGACGATGAGATACCGTCTGATTTTGTCAGGTTCGGAAGAGTTCATCACAGATGCGATTTGCTGGTCTAGCCAAGATGTTATAGCTTTTTCTTTACATTGGTGGCTTTTAAGGCATGGTACAAGACCGATGATGTCTTTGTTACACTGTAAGCAAACGGCACGAAACCCCTTACCCTTTGGGTATTTCTTGAAACCATTCCAAATAGGATCGCTCTTTCGTCCTCTCATATTTTGACACCTCGCTTCCATTGCTGGCCGAAAATGATGATCGTACGAGACACAGAGTAGTATTTTAATCAAAATCGTTGACCAATGAACGTAGGACGATTTAAAACTACTATGATTGGAGCAGTATTTTAATCAAAATCGTTGACCAATGAGCGTAGGACGATTTAAAACTACTATGATTGAACCATAGATTAATAATAACGACTCTTTCTTTCTACAACGTATTTAGGTACAACAGAGTTTTTAATCAGTTGGTATAATTAAGATGATACATATCAAAATAGTGTCAAGGGGAAGATGCTTTAGGGTAGACAGGTGATTTAAATCATAGTTTTGCTGAATATCTTGACAGTTAAAATCCGAACCGACCTAAATGAACCCTATTCGTATTTAAATCAGAAATCCTGCCACGTAAGTGACTCCATTCGTTTTCTTATAGCGAGAAAATATCTTCTGACCACAAATTATTTCTTAGCCTACGGATTTAAAGCCGAGAGACGGAAATCGTCCATTTCTAAAATTTAGAAGGTCGTCTCAAAACCTCCCCAAGTTCGCATTTAACGATCGTGTGGATTCGTAGAGAGTCTCAATTGCGTGTATATTTGCATAAACCTTTTTAATGCAGTCTCGTGATACTAACTGTGTTCTTCTCCTTTAGTTCAGATAACTTTTATACGACGTTATCAGGTCCTTGTGACAATTATTTATTAACTAATGATAATTTGATTAAAATCTTTATTCGCAATTTTCAGACAAAGTTCTCTACATAACAACTTCTGCTATTATAATCTAACGTTGACCGGAATCTTATTTATCCCTTCACATTACTGTCTCGTGTTGGTTGAATAGTGTCTAGGTTTTCAACTCCTAAAGTCCTTCAACCTGTCCATTTTGGAAGATCGCAACGGTTTCTTAATAGTTGACAAAATATTCATCAAAGATGATTATTATGAATCGGGTACGTGTAGCATTTTGACGCCGATTTTATTTAGAGTTACTTTGAAATATTTCAAAAATTGTCGTTGATTGCGTACCAATTTCTCGGCTGCCTCGATATAATAATATTTATTTTTGTAGTAGCCCGTTCTCTTAGCGTATTACTCATTTGAAAAATCTTTTCACGAAATGATCGGGAAAAATCGCCCATTTCAGTTATTGTAAAATTTTCTTTATTAGAACACGTGACTTCTTTAATTACTCTGACTCACAATTATCTACAGTTTTTAAGTAACTATATTCTTCTATAATCTTATGCATTCCAATACTGTTAGGTAAAAATCAATTGGTGAAAGGTTTAAAAAGCCATTTCAGTTATTCTAAAAATTTTCTTCATATAAACACATGACTGTGAGCTCCTCTTTAACATAAATCAAAATTAAATACTCTGTTTGGCTAACAATTATCTACAGTTTTTAACTAACTATATTCTTCTATAATCTTATGCATCCCAATACTGTTATGTAAGAATCAATTGGTGAAAGGTTTTAATTTTGTTCGTAGGAATAACGTTCGGCTGTTCGCAGTCAGAAAACCCCTCTGACCTCGCCATCTGCGCCACCAGGGGTCGCCCTCAGTTATCACTTTCCCTTTCAAGGAAGTCTAGCGAGGGGTGTCCCCGTCGCTGGCCTCCTAAGCTTGATGTAAAGATTCTTGTTAACAAAGGGTTTCATTCGTAGTCAAAAGCTACAATTATTTTTTAGATCCTAATAAAACTGACGTGATATTTTTTTTTATCCACGCCGTTATTGATAGTCTCATCCCCGCTTCTTGGCGCTTTAATCTCGATTTCTTTCACAAAGTTGCAAATTATTTTCAGCCGTCATAAATGTCCCCGAGTGGCTTCTTCTGGACACCCGTTATTGACCAACCCATATCTGAAAGGATTTGAGGGGTCCCAAATATTAACGACACATTATTAGGAGGCCTTTCAAATACCTCTCTAAACGAAAGAATGGATCATCATCTGCAGCGTCCAGGTTTCGCCGATCGTAACATAGAATTCCTTTTTTCGTCTCTAAGCGTAATTTTTTTTTTTCAGAGCTGAACGCGCATACCTGGGAGTCTTTAACAATGCCGATTCCGGCGGAAGCTATATTCTAATGAATACTAGAGTACGGCTAAAAAACTTTTCTCACCAGCGAGTTCAGTCATAAATGTCAACCTAGCTGTAGTCGGTGGCCAATCCTTTATTCTTATGAATGTCAGTCTTCCCTCACAAAGGAGAAGGCTAATAAATAATTTTTAAGCGGGCATAAATGTCAACCCGTTCGGCTGTTTCAAACGAGTGCCAGAGGGGCTTAAAATTTTTTCTCATGGGTGCACATTATAATGAATAGAGCTTCCCACAATAGTGAGGAGGCTAATAAATAATTTTTTAAGCGGACATAAATGTCAACCCGTTCGACTGTTTCAAACGGATGCCAGAGGGACTTAATTTTTTTCTCATGGATCTGCTGAATGCCAGAGAGGGCTTTCCACGAGATGGCTAATAAATAATTTTTAAAGCGGTCATAAATGTCAACCCGTTTGGTTGTTTCAAACGCATGCCAGAGGGGATTAAATTTTTTTCTCCTGGGGCCTTTCAATCAGATCTGCAGCCGCACATTATAATGAATAGAGCTAAAAATCCCACAACAATGAGAAGGCTAATAAATAATTTTAAAGCGGTCATAAATGTCAACCCGTTTGGTTGTTTCAAACGCATGCCAGAGGGGATTAAATTTCTTTCTCCCGGGGTCTTTCAATCAGATCTGCAGCCACACATTATAATGAATAGGGCTTCCCACGAGAAGGCTAATAAATAATTTTTTAATCGGTTATAAATGTCAACCCATTCGAACATCAGCTGCTGGCGTAGGGGGGGGAGGGGGCGTGCGGGGGGGGAACCTAACTTCTGGAGCGATGCGCAAACTACTCTTCTCAAAAAAAATATATTATTTCAAACTATTTAATAAAGTAAGTGTATGTTTTAGAATTTTCTACAAATAATTCTTTCAATAAATATCAGTTTTCGCATAAATTTCTTTGTACCGACGGGGGTAGCTCAGTTGGTAGCGCGCCAGGCTCGTAATCTATAGTTCCCAGGTTCGAGTCCCAGCTGGGTCAGCGTTGAGATTTATCTCCGCAAAATTCCCCGCCCCTGCCCACGGTCAGTAGGGGACACCGATGGGCTTGGAAAGGCCGCCATCCGTCGGATGGGACGTTAAGCCGTGGCCCCGTGTGCGGGAGAGCCATTCCCTGTGCACGTTAAAGAACACGCTGGATGGCCTTGACGGGAGGCTACCATCTGTCTCCCAACAGCTGTTCCAGTGGGTCCCCTCCCCCAACCTTCTCTGAGCCTTCGGGGTCCATGTGACCTGGCCATTTAGCCCATGGTGGGCAAAAAAAGTGCCGCTCAGAGGTAAAACAACCCAACGTTAAAGAACACCCTGGATGGCCTTGACGGAAGGCTACCATCTGTCTCCCAACAGCTGTTCCAGTGGCTGGATGGCATTGACGGGAGGCTACCATCTATCTTCCAACAGCTGTTCCAGTGGGTCCCCTCCCCCAACCTTCTCTGAGCCTTCGGGGTCCATGTGACCTGGTCATTTAGCCCATGGTGTGCAAAATAGTACCGCTCAGAGGTAAAACAACCCAACCCAACCCTTTGTACCGACTTTGCTGTTGCTGAAAATTCAAGCTTTCACAGCTCTTTAAATACGCGAAGGATATTGTTAAAAATCGAGATTTAGAGAGATTTCAAATGAGATTTTAATTTATCTGGTCCTATTTTGCTATAAAAAGTTAGTTGTAAAAATTATGGAATTTCGAATTTGACTCTCCATCGACTTAACATGGGAATGTTTCTATTTTTATGTCCATTACCTGTATGTCGTTAATATTCTTGGTACTTTGATCTTTCCTGGCTCTTCATTTTTTTAACCAAATTCTTCTCTCCTTTTCCCTGATCCGAATTATACTGCAATCGATACATACTTTTATTTCTGGTTGGGATTCTGCGTACTGCTTGAATATTACAAATGGATTTCGGTCCTGGGCTGGGTGAGGGGATTAGCAGATACTTTAGCCCACTAGAAGGAGCTCAAAATTATATAATTCGATGTATTATTTAAAAAAAAGGAACAGACGATGTAAATGAATGTTTTTGGTCACCAGAAATTATGGAATTAAGAAAATTCTGTATACAGGGTGTCTCAAAAATATAGGTACAAACTTTTAGGAGAGGTAGATAGCATCTAAAGGAGTGAGAATTGCATAGGAACCCATAACCTGAAACGTCACCGTAAGTCAATAGGCGGCGCTGTTCATCAATGCACTAGAGGGGAAATTTCGGATTTCCTCATTCGAGCGGTAGTCGGCTGACGAAGAGCATGCAAAGGTATTCGAACAGGGAGTTGACAGACATGCACTTAGTGTATGGAATAGCTGAGGTCAACGGACGAGCCACTCCACGAATATATCAAGAACGCTTCCCACACAGACATGTACTGGGCCACCGTTTGTTTGCGGGTGCACATCAAAATTTGTGCGATTATGGGTCATTAAGAGGTAGCGGAAGTGAGGGCAGGCCACGATCGACGCGTACTCCCGCCATGGAAGAAAGTGTGTTGGATGCCGTGAGACTAATCCTAATACCAGCACACGTGCTATTGCCTCTGCCTTAGGAGTGTCTCGTTTCAGTGTACAGCGTGTTTTGCATGGCGAGTCCTTACACCCCTTTCATCTCCAAATGGTTCAGTTACTTCTCCCAGCAGATCATCCTGCACGTGTGCGTTTTGCGCACTGGTATCTCCAAGAAAGTGCCCAAAATGTGAATTTCCCAGCTTATGTTTTGTTTACTGATGAGGTCAGTTTCACTCGGGATGGCGTATTCAATCAGCACAATGCGCATTTGTGGTCTCACGAGAACCCCCACGGCGTGCGCACCCATGCGGCACAACATCGTTTCGCAGTAAATGTATGGGCAGGTTTGGTCGGCGACTGCTTAGTCGGGCCATACCTTTTTACCATCGCTCATGACCTCTGCGAAGTATCTGATCTTTCTGGAACAGGTTCTACCGGGCTTACTTGCCCATGTTCCAGCAAATGTGAGACGCAACATGTGGTTTCAACATAATGGGGCGCCTCCCCATTATGGAAGGTGTGTTCGTGCGCATTTGAACATGTCTTTTGGGCAACGATGGATTGGGCGTGCTGGACCAGTTGCCTGACCCCCACACTCACCTGATTTAACGAGCGTTGATTTCTTTCTGTGGGGGACTCTCAAAACTACTGTGTATGAATCGCCTGTGGAGTCTGACATGAATCTCGTGGCAAGGCTCATCTGCGCTGCTGCTACTTTCAAAGAAACTCCAGGTGGGTTCGACCGTGTCCGGCAATCAATGCTCCGTCGGTGTCACGCATGCATCGCATCTCATGGTGGAAGCTTCGAGCATCTGCTGTAACATTATGAAATGTATCATCTAGTACGCCATTTGTAATAATTATGTCCAATAAATGTTTTCCCATTAATCACTGTCTTGTGTCCTTTCAGATCTTGTACCTCTGCTACCACTTTCCCATGACGTTTCCGGTTATGGGTTCCTATGCAATTCTCATTCCTTTAGATGTTATCTACCGCCCCTAAAAGTTTGTACCTATATTTTTGAGACACCCTGTATATTCAACTCGACGAAACACTTGCAGAAATCTTGAAAGGAACAAAAATTTACACATTTTGTATAGATACCAGATTATCAGAAATTCTATTATCAGAAGAGTTTATAATTCAGAAAAATATTCTCATCAGACATCTATTTATCTACAAAAATTTATAATTTAATCCCAAATTATATAAAACGCTTAAGATATAAAAATGAATTTATCAGAGAAATTAAGAAATTAATCACATTTGATCAGAATCTTGAAAATATTCAATATATATAAACTTCAATATTCATAATTAATATTATAACTACCCCATAAGCGAATTTACTTGCGTGGGTATATACTAAATTGTAATTACATAGAGTGCATTGTACATTATATTCCTGTAAAGATTGATCAATCTCTTAATGAAAACGCCTCACTAAAGTTCAAAGTATGCTTTTAACGTATTTCAACTTGTCATATCCAATTAACAGCGTTGTAAATTTCCCTCAGTGATATTCTCGCATTTGTAAATAAGTAACTCTCACAGCTGGCAGAGAGAGAAACAGGTTCAAGGTCGAGGTTGAGAATTTCTTCAACCTGAGCGATCAAGGTCAGACAAAAGTCATTCGGCTCGCTCTCTTAAAGTCAATATTTCTCTTCCCCTAGAATTGATTCTAGCGGCTGCAAGAGCATTCCTGGCTCCATTTGTCCTTGTTGAACGGGTATGTCTCTCGTGTTTCTTCTTCACAAGGATTTTCTCTTTGTCTTCGCGACATTTCAAAGCATTTCGATATCTCCAAGTTTAGTTTTCTCGCCATTCTTGAAGTATCACTAGTTTTTCTTTACCCGATTTATTCAAAAGCGTTTCTTTTACACAATACCTATTTCACACACTGCCTAGATTTATTAATACGTTGTGCAGAAGTCGAATTTCATGTTAATCGACCTTTGTCTTTATTAAATGGCATGTATGGGAGGGGAGCGAATTGTATTTTATTTTTGCAAATGATTTTCGCGGGCATTATGATTTCATGGAATTTCTGGCATTACCAGAATGGTAATACGCTAGAATGCAAATTCGAAAGCCTGTGTTCCAGTCCATATTCAAATGAGCTTGGTTGTCCGAGTGACGGTAGATCCCCGTATGCAGAGAACTTTAAATGCTCTGTAGGCGAAAATAAAACGGTGGAAAATAGTCGGAAAAAGAAATTTTCTGAACTGTTGATTTAACAGCTTTTATTTTGTAATTGATGAAGCATCTTTTTGAAATGTCAATTACCATCTTTATTTTGCGATGTATCAAGCCGTTTTTGAACAGTCAATTACCGTATTTTTTTCGCAGTCTTTCAAGTCTCTTTTTGAACAGTTAATTACCACATTTATTTTGCATTTTGTAATATTTCAAGCTTCACTTTGAGTAGTCAATTAACACTTTTTTTTTGCAATCTTTCAAATCTCTTTTTGAACAATCAATTGCCGCATTTTTTGTAAATCTTTCAAATCTCTTTTTGAACAATCAATTGCCGCATTTTTTGTAAATCTTTCAAGCTGCTTTATAGTAAAGAAAGGTGTATGACTTTTACCCCTAATTTATTCATCGGAAGGTCTTTTTATCACAAATCTAGTTTTAGCAAGAAAACAGAAAACGTCTGATCTCCATACGAAATGTTATGGGATTTTTTCTTTCACCATGTGGTGGCATTCAACACTGTCTTCGTTAAAAGAAGTTGTAAATTGCTTTCATGTGACATATAAAAGGTTCTTGTAACATCTGTCTCTATTCGTTGTGTTGTTTGGACTGATTATGAAAACCGTCAGTGAATTTGCATATCCGTTATTCAATCTGTGAGTGTGTAACGAAAGAGAAGAGCAGGTTTCATGAATTCTGATGAGATTGTAATTTATATTAATTACTCATTCATGTCTTTAGCAGGATCGTTTAGTTTTAATTCATATTTTTTGGCTCATATTTTTGACTCAATATTAAAGATTTCGTATTTTTATTCAAAAAAAGGATCAAAGTTTCGAGCCCGGGTCCGAACTGATCCTATTAGGGGGAAGAAAAATTTTCTAACTCGTTGTAAACCGTTATGCAGAAATGTATGCCGATTAACCGATTTTAAATCTTCGTATAACAGGCTATTATAAACTTTCATATAATTATTTGGAAGCCAAATTAAATTTCTAATGCATATTTTGAATGAACGCCACTTCGAATAATTTGTTGACGCTAAAATTTCTTCAGTAATATCGTTGTAAATGCAAAGAGCCAGACCCTGATCTAGAAAAAATTGAGCCGGAATAATATAAAAGGGAGGGCCAAGAGATTGAATTTTCAATGCAGTATAGCCTTCCGCCACATTCCCCCCCCCCTCAAACTTTTTATAGGTCTTTGCAAAAATTTATTGAAAAAGGCATGACTTATAGATAACTCTAATAACATTTGCCTCTATCACCTTTACTAACATTCTTAAAGGCACATCATGGTTCCGTTGTCTCCACACCCCCCCAACCCAGATCCGGCACTGCAGAGAGCTACGCATTAAAGTGAAAAATTACTAAAAAATTATCAAAGCTGATGGTGCTAATTTTTTTATTATTAAAGAGTGATCAAAGGATTGAAATTATGATCAAAACAAAGTATTTATCTCTTACTTGTTTCTTTCGCAATCATATGAAAATTTCGAATTGTAAGTAAGCTTGTTTTGGTATTAAAAATAACATTTAAACAATAAAATAACAATTTAAATAATTTCACCCATTCCCTCGATTAACACGGTTGATAGGTTCCGAGAAATCACAGTCTAAATTAAAACCGTGCAAATCGATAGGTTCCGAAAAAATCCTTGTTACGAATTAAACGCACATTGAAAGTTTTTTTATACGTATCTATCTCAAGTTTCAGTTCAGCAGTAGAAACTGAAATTTGAATAAGCATTAATGTAACATTATTTTGCACTTGATTTGACTAATATTTTGTTATCGTACATTTTGTTTTGGTTATGAAAAATACTAATTGTTAATGCAATATACTGTATCAAATTTCAAAGGAAATTTACGAACTGAATATAAATTAGAAATTAAACACATGCACCAACGATTAATGCTTTATTTTGTAAAGTTAGTATTTATATATTTTATGAAAGGGTGTACTTGCGAATGGGTTGTATTTAGCCTATATGTCACCGGGAAAGTTTGAAATCCGGCATTCTATAGAATGCCTAGGCATTGTATATAATGCCTAAAACTAGCCGGCAATGTATGAAACGATTCATATTTCACACATTTCCTATGCATTCTATAGAATGCCAAAAGGCAAATCGGCAAAGTATAAAATACTCCCGGCAGTGATGTTTAATGTCGCAATGCGAGTCACGTGACTCTCGACGCTCGCCTCAAACAGAGAGCCAGAGCACTCAGTCCAATTCGAATTGACCAGTAAATGTTCCCCTGGGTCCCCTATAGGCACCCTGATTGCCAGATCCGCCAGTCCCTAGTTTCGATAAAAAAAAAGAGCGCCGTAGTTGGTCACTTTGGACACCAAAAAGACACCCTTCCATTCGGAAAAGCCCCCCTAGCGTTGTAAGAGTGTAAAAGAGGGTTGCCTCAATAGGGATCCCAAAGTTTGAGAACCCTAGCTTCCATAGAAAGAGAGTTAAGGTCAAAAAACAGATTAAAAAAAGTCATCAAAAAACGACAATTCACAAGCATCTCGGAACTCCACTGAAATAGATTTGACAAGTAGTAAAGTGAAATACGAGTATCCTAACTCGAATTGCAAACTTCGAATATTCAACACTTTACTGATTCGTTCTCACTTGGCTTTACCTCATTTGGGGAGTTTTTTATAATGCGGACGACAGATTCATTACAGGTTATGATGTTAATCTTTCTGGCGGTAGTTCAGCAATGGTATTTTTCTCTTTTTGTAGAAAAATCCCGTATCTTATATATTGCACTTCTTACATTTTCGCATGCATCTTTTCAATAAAAGCCTTTTTCATACTTTGCCGAAATAGTATTTGTCATTCTATATAATGCCTAGGTATTCTATACAATGCCTAGGGAAAGTATGTAATAATTCTCATATTTCATACATTGCCTAAAAACGCCGGGTATTCTATAGAATGCCGGCTTTTCATACATTGCCGGTAACATATATAATAATCTACAAAATTAAACTTGTTGCTAAAAACACGGTTTTTACTAGTCTGAGAAATGAATATAATTTTAGCGAAAGAATACACACAGTCGTATCAGAATAATATGGCTACCTACCATATTGTTACGACAGAAGAATCTGGCAACCGAAAGCAAAGTTTCAGCCAACGAATAAGAACGTTGGGAGAATTTGGAGAAGAAGAGTGGAGCGTTAACGGTCGTTTTGTATTGTAACGGTCGTTGTGTTGTAACGGTCGGTGAGTTCGAAAATGGACGGTGAGCTGTTCTGAGACAGTGCGCGTAAGTATCAAGAAGTAACTTGATGTGTTGTGTATACGCGGAAGGATAAAAGTGGGATCTTTTATCGTTAAGTATCAAGAAGTAACTTGATGTGTTGTGTATACGCGGAAGTATAAAAGTGGGAACTTTTATGGCTAACTTCGAATGTCTACACGGACTGTCTTTTTGTTCGGCTAGTGTGTGAAAAGTTATTAGCACAGGACGAGAATTGGTTTACGAGTGAAGATCTTCGGGTGACCTGGTAAATCAAGTAAAAGGTAGTATTTAGTAAAATACACAGAGCTGATATTGTGTGCTCTACGCAGGAAGATTGATGACTTGTGCATGTTAATAGTTGATTTGTTAATAAGATACTTCATCCATATTTCCTTTGTAACAATTTACCTTGTATTGAATTTGGTTTTGAAATATAGCTTTTAATACTCACGCTCAGTGGCTATCCATATTTTTGTGATCCGCAACATTTGGTGTCAGAAGTGGGGTTAATTAATTGAATGCCGTTAACTAGAAGTATGGATGAGTTAATAAAGCTGATGACTGATATGAAAGCCGATATGGCCGCACAATATAATGAGTTGAGAACTGAGATAGTTTCTCAAAAAGATGACTTGAAAGCCGAAATGGCCGCACAAAATACTGAGATGAGAGCTGAAGTGGCTTCTCAAGTTGGTAAGTTTATTGATCACTTCAAGGATCATAAAACCGAACTCAATAGACAATGCAATAGTTTAAATGTTGAATTTGTCAGTGAAAAAGATGATCTTGATAGTGTTAAGTTAGATTGTAAACATGGAAAAGAAAAAGGGAAAGGCAACGCATATAAAAATGTGGATCTGCTACTGGAAATCAAGAATTGTAGAGATAGCGCAGATAATGCCTTTGACCACGCAACTACTGGTAATGCATGGCAGAGTGTCTATGTCGCTGGTGACATGTCTAGGAACTGTGAAGAACAATCACACAGATCAGAGAGCTGTGAGACTATACAGTACGCTTTGCACTTCAAAATACCTAGGTATACAAGTCTGGCACGATCTGAAGAGAGATCCACACGAAAGGTATTCTATTCCTCGCCGTCAGCAAAATGTGTCATGGACAATTATCGCAAAGGCAGAGTAACGAGTGGTAATGAGGGGGAACGAAACAGAGTTTACGTTTCGCAGAGTGGTCCGAGTAAAGAAGAGGCGTCCATTCATCATAGATACAAAGTGCCCTTCGTCGTTACCGGGGAAGTCGGAGAGATTTTTCCGAAGCATATAGCCACACTTGAATCGTTTATAGAAAGTGGGGATTTAAAGAAGAGGAATTCCGAAGAATGGCTTAGAAGCATAACAGGTGATGCTAGTAAAAGAGCTTCAGGCAGAGACGGTACTTCAAAGACTAACTTTCTGGATGAAACTAAGCCTCAGAGTTACGATCAGAGAGAAGTAAAGCCCTCAGACAATCTCAACGAAACCATGCTGAATTTCTTTTCTGAACAGCCAATGTGCAGATTTGGACATTATAACCATTTAGATTATAAGGATATAGAAAAGTTTTATCACGATTACAATGAGAGCTCCAAGAAAGTGAATTCGGAAGAAACAGCAAATATGACCTCCTCGGGTCATGTGTTTTGCTGGAGACCCAAGTGGCGCCATCGGATGGTAGATGAAAACAGCACAGGAGGTGTCGGCAACAAAGTGAGTCTTGTCTTGGCTCCTGCACTTGCTGCTTTAGGTCTCAAGGTCCCTATGATCTCCGGTCGTGCTCTCCAATTGAAGGGATATACTCTGGACAAATTGGAATCCATCCCTGGCTTCACAGTGGACTGCACTAAAGATAAAATCGAGCAGATGATGGAAGACGTCGGATGCTGCATCGTAGGACAGACAGAGGAGCTGGTGCCAACAGATAAGGAGATTTACCGCTGCAAGGATCTGATGGCTACCATAGATAGCGTTCCTCTAATGATATGCTCAATTGTGTCCAAAAAGCTGGCTGAAGGAGTGTGCGCTTTGGTTTATGATGTTGAATTCGGAAAAGGAGCTATTGATCTCATCAATACAGAAGATGTTGCTGTTGATTTAGTTAAGAAAATGGTTGCAGCATCACAAGCTCGTGGAATGAAGAGTTTGAGTTGTTCAGCTGTTATCAGCAACATGGATTCACCTCTTGAAAACTCTGTTGACAACTCTCTGGAAGTGATGGAAGCTGTTCAGTGTTTCCTTGGTGACGGATCCTTGGAACTGCAAGAGCTCGTCGAAGAGTTAGGAGGAGAACTTCTGCGTTTGGTGAACATTGTGGATAATAGGGTAGATGAAGCATCACGTGTCCGCAAGGTTCTGCATAACGGCAATGCTTTGAACAAGTTTCGTAACATGTTAATAGAACAAGGAGTATCTGAAGATGTTGCAAGCTGGCTATGTGAAGATAAAACAGAAAAAATATTGCTAGCAGCCCGACACATCACTGATTTCACTTATACAGGAGAAACAGGTAAGGTTGTCGGATTAGAAGCTGCAGTCCTAGCAAGAGTATGGAAGGAGGAGATGGACAGAAGCGCTAAAAAGAATTATGGAGCTGATATAATTGTGAAGCACCTTGGGGATCAAATTGAATCAGGTGAAATATGGCTGAAGGTTCATCACGACAGTTCTGAACTAAGTGAAAGTCAACTGACAAAAGGGTCAGATTGCAGGATGAAAATTCTCCCTAGATTTTATGTCACTAATGACTTTCATTCCTTGTTACTGTTGATAGAAGTAAAAATCCAAAGAAGAAAACTTTCGACAAAGAAGAAAACTTTTTACAGGTTTTGCACGAAAACTCTTAGTCGATACTTCTCCCTGCGGAGACATAAACGTGTTCACAAGGGCTATAGGCCTTACACGTATTATATTTGGGGACGAGGCTTCAGTCAGAAAAGAAATCTAAGTCATAATGAGATTCGCTTTCATTTTGACACAGACGTGGAATATCGCATTCGTCGACGTCCAGCTACAAAGTGCAAGGTGGTTCACGTGGATCGTTTGGCCCCGTTTCATCGAAGAACTGAAGAAACTTTGGAATCCAGGATTGTTCGGGACGAACAAGACCTAGGAAGGGGGCAGTGTTACGACAGAAGAATCTGGCAACCGAAAGCAAAGTTTCAGCCAACGAATAAGAACGTTGGGAGAATTTGGAGAAGAAGAGTGGAGCGTTAACGGTCGTTTTGTATTGTAACGGTCGTTGTGTTGTAACGGTCGGTGAGTTCGAAAATGGACGGTGAGCTGTTCTGAGACAGTGCGCGTAAGTATCAAGAAGTAACTTGATGTGTTGTGTATACGCGGAAGGATAAAAGTGGGATCTTTTATCGTTAAGTATCAAGAAGTAACTTGATGTGTTGTGTATACGCGGAAGTATAAAAGTGGGAACTTTTATGGCTAACTTCGAATGTCTACACGGACTGTCTTTTTGTTCGGCTAGTGTGTGAAAAGTTATTAGCACAGGACGAGAATTGGTTTACGAGTGAAGATCTTCGGGTGACCTGGTAAATCAAGTAAAAGGTAGTATTTAGTAAAATACACAGAGCTGATATTGTGTGCTCTACGCAGGAAGATTGATGACTTGTGCATGTTAATAGTTGATTTGTTAATAAGATACTTCATCCATATTTCCTTTGTAACAATTTACCTTGTATTGAATTTGGTTTTGAAATATAGCTTTTAATACTCACGCTCAGTGGCTATCCATATTTTTGTGATCCGCAACAATATATACACTGTGGTAGGTGGTAATATTATTCTGATACGACTGTGTAAATGTAACATATTACAGATGACGATTTTATCAATATTGGAATTTACTCTTTTCTATTTATTCTTGAAATGATATCAATTAAAACCATTTAGTTTATTTTTACTTTGGGATGACAGTCTAATAATATGCCTTGTTACTATACCACTGCTACTTCATAATACGCATTATATCTACAGGTAAAAAAAAACAATCCATACCGTGTAAAACAGGGTCTACAATCGTGTAAATCAAAACTGGCTGCATTTTGCTGGCAGTGTATAACAGAGTCTATCACCGTGTAAATCAAAACTGGCTGCATTTTGCTGGCAGTGTATAACCGAGTCTATCACCGTGTAAATCAAACATAATTGCATTTACTTCACCGTGTAAATGAAAACTAGTTGCATTTTCTTCACCGTGTAAATCGACACTGGTTGCATTTTCTTCACCGTGTAAATCGACACTGGTTGCATTTTCTTCACCGTGTAAATCGACACTGGTGCATTTTCTTCACCATGTAAATCGACACTGGTTGCATTTTCTTCACCTTGTAAATCGACACTGGTTGCAATTTGTTGACCGTGTAAATCGACACTGGTTGCATTTTCTTCACCGTGTAAATCGACACTGGTTGCATTTTCTTCACCGTGTAAACTGAGTACCGTGTAATAGTACCATAGGAATAGGTGTTTGTTTTGCTAAATATTCCTTAAAGTAAAATGCGGCCAGCGATATATTGAGAAGTAAGAGATTTGTCCAATAAATAATCTGCGTTTGAGATTCCTGCTCTAGTGGGTCCTCTCCTCTACTTTGAAACATTGTGTGGAAAAAAAGTACTTCTCAGAGATACATATACTCGGTTCCGTAAATATATTTCCATCGCTCATAAATAATTGGAGCAAAATATTACCAATTGATCATTAACTTGACACGGAAATTGATAAAAAAGTTCTTGAACATTTTTATGAAAGAGCATGCAGAAGAATGACAAGGAATTTTGCAAGCACTGATTTTGACCATCGTAAAAATACATCTGAATTAAAATCAAATTTTAAGAATTAAATTGCTACCTAGGAGAGAAATTGATACTTATCGAGAGCGCGACTGTGGATGTTTCAAGTTTCCAGTAATAGTCCCAGACTTTTACAATATTCATTTGGACATTAATTCTTTTTTTACCAATTCTGGAATTTAAAGGAAATTGATATTCTTCTTCATTTTTTCTAAGTTATAATTTTGCTGTTCATGATTTTCCAAATTGAACGTTTCAACGTCGTAGGCAAAACTCATTACTTGAATGTGAGCTTCGCTGAACTCCTTGAAATATTCTTTAACAAAGAGTTCTTTTTTTATCAGTCTCTATTTTTATCGCTGCAAATTATGGGGAAAATGATTATCAGTGAGACGACGATAGCTCAGAGGTCATTCGGAAGGTCAGATTTCCATTACATGGAAAATAATTCGATTACGTCTTTTTCATAAAAGAAGAGTCCTCATCCTGCATTTCTCCATCAATGGGTATTAAAAATGGCAATTGGTGATTCCCTTTTAGATTTTTATTAAATTTCTCTGAAGTAATTTCCTTAAACGTTAAGTGCACGCTCTCTCTTTCGTGTTTCGATTTTGCGTTCCGCCGAATAATGTTCTGTTCATCGTCAGCTCTTATTCTCGTATAATAAATGAAGGATGAATGGAAAGGATGCACGTGAATATATGCTATTGAATCATCCCTTTCCATTGAGACTTGTAACTTTATGATTCAGTTGACAAGGAGATTAAATTATCTTAGATGTCAATTGGGTTTCGGATCGAGTTTTCTTTACGTAGTAGATCGGATAGATTAATACAGTCGAACATTATTCAAAGGGTTATTGGGTTGGGTTGTTTCATCTCTTAGAAGCACTTTTTTGCACACAATGGGCTAAATGACCAGGTCGCATGGGGCGGGGGTGGCTCAGTCGGTAGCGCGCCAGGCTCGTAATCTGTAATTCCCAGGTTCGAGTCCCAGCTGGGTCAGAGTTGAGATTTATCTCCGCAAAATTCCCCGTCCTGCCCACGGTCAGTAGGGGACACCGATGGGCTTCTAAAGGCCGCCGTCCGTCGGATGGAACGTTAAGCCGTGGCCCCATGTGCGGGAGAGCCATACCCTGTGCACGTTAAAGAACACGCTGGATGGCCTTGACAGGAGGCTACCATCTGTCTCCCAACAGCTGCTCCAGTGGGTCCCCTCCCCCAACCTTCTCTGACCCTTCGGGATCCATGTGACCTGGCTATTTAGCCCATGGTGCGCAAAAAAGGGCCGCTCAGAGGTAAAACAACCCAACCCAAAGCCAGGTCGCATGAACCTCAAGCGCTCAGAGATGGTTGGGGGAAGAGGAACTACTGGACAACTGTTAGGAGAGAAATGGAAGCTTCCCGTCAAGACCATACAGCGTGTTCAGGGTATGGTTCTTCTGCAAAGGGACCACAGCTTGACGTCCCATTTGAAGGGAGGTAGCATTTCCAAGCCTTTCGGTGTACCTGTCTCTCAACGAGTACACAATTCGACTCGAACCTGGGAACTGAGCCAACTTCCGTTCCTCGTTCAAAGGGAGAAAACAATAAAAATAAAAGTAGGGTTAGCTTTGCTCGCAAAATGGCTGTAAAACGAAAAATTATCATTGGTCGAAGTAACAGGTGAACAGTAAAGTAACACTAATCGTAGTAATATTATCTATCCTATTAACGCATTTTAGGATTCTTTCGATATATTAAAAGTATCTCAAAATCTGTTAATGGGAATAACAGATTTTTGCATATTACTCTCTTAAAAATAACTATTATCGCAAAAATAGTGCTTTTTTGTGGTTTTCTATTTTTGCTCGATGTAATTTCAAATATCCAATTTTTGAGAAATTCAAGCAAAATGTTTTTCAGAAAACACATCAAATATGTCTATAATTAAATTCATGCTTTTAATAATAACTATTATTAACAGCACTCCACAAAAAACACGTGTGTTCATTTGCTGTAGGGCAAGGGGTTGGCTCGCAATTTGTCTGATGTTCCCAGCATGGAAACCCAAATGTGCCTGTGTTCAGAATTTTCTCCGTTAACTCCCATTCTTCCCTCGGTGAGAAAGGGAGCACCGACGGCCATTGGATGGGACATTAAGACGTGGGACAATGTGCAGGAGAGCCATACGCTGTGCACATTAAAGAAAGTATGCTGGACGGGAGACTTCCATTTGTCTCCAGGGATCCCTTTCGTGTTACTTGTAACTAGTTGTTCACCCTACTGTGTGCACAAACGTACCGCTCAGAGATATATGCAGCCAATTCCGAAAATATATTTCCTTCACTCATAAAGAGAAGCAAAATGTGTTTTCACTTGATCAGTAACCTGACACGAAAACACACACTCTTCTGAAAAAAGAATTCTCAATATTTCTAAAAGAGTGTACAGAAGTGGGTTACGTTTCTATAGGAACTGTCATTTTTTCTCATCCAATAACATGGCCACTGAAATTAGATTCTCTGATCAATTCATCGAAGAGTAGCTAAACACGCTGTTGAAGTGTAACTAGGTCTTTCGAATCACTATACCAGTTACCGCTTGTGTTTCGAGTCACTATACCAGTTGTTGCTTGTCTTCTGAGTCACTAAAGCAATTACCGTTCCTCTTTCGAAACACAAGCGGCCAGCTACCGCTTGTGTTTCGAGTCACTATACCAGTTGTCGATTGTGTTTCGAGTCACTATACCAGTTGTGGCTTGTCTTCCGAGTCACTAAAGCAATTACCGTTTCTCTTTCGAATCACTATACCAGTTACCGCTTGTGTTTCGAGTCACTATACCAGTGTCGCTTGTGTTTCGAGTCACTATACCAGTTGTCGCTTGTGTTTCGAGTCACTATACCAGTTGTCGCTTGTGTTACTAGTCACTATACCAGTTGTCGCTTGTCTTCCGAGTCACTAAAGCAATTACCGTTTTTCTTTCGAATCACTATACCAGTTACCGCTTGTGTTTCGAGTCACTATAACAGTTATCGCTTGTCTTCCGAGTCACTAAAGCAATTACCGTTTCTCTTCCGACTCACTAAAGCAATTACCGTTTCTCTTTCGAATCACTATACCAGTTACCACTTGTGTTTCGAATCACTATACCAGTTACCGCTTGTGTTTCGAGTCACTATACCAGTTGTCGCTTGTCTTCCGAGTCACTATAGCAGTGTTTTTCAGCCTTTTTTTTTATCTCACGGCACACTTGAACCTACAGTTAAACTTCCGCGGAACACTTAAATTATGATGATATTATGTATACGTTCCTTACAACAATGATATACTCGTATAATCAATTTAAAGAGGTTTTAATTTTGATATGTACACTTTTTGTGCTTTGGACTTCTTTCGAAAATAATTTAATTAATGATCTTTAAAAATTTTCGTGGCACACTTAAGATCCTCTCACGGCACACGGTCGAAAATCATTGCACTATAGCATTACCGTTTCTCTTTCGAATCACTATACCAGTTACCGCTTGTGTTTCGAATCACTATACCAGTTACCGCTTGTGTTCGAGTCACTATACCAGTTGTCGCTTGTCTTCCGAGTCACTATAGCAGTGTTTTTCAGCCTTTTTTTTTTATCTCACGGCACACTTGAACCTACAGTTAAACTTCCGCGGAACACTTAAATTATGATGATATTATGTATACGTTCATTACAACAATGATATACTCGTATAATCAATTTAAAGAGGTTTTAATTTTGATATGTACACTTTTTGTGCTTTGGACTTCTTACGAAAATAATTTAATTAATGATCTTTAAAAATTTTCGTGGCACACCTAAGATCCTCTCACGGCACAAGGTTGAAAATCACTGCACTATAGCATTACCGTTTCTCTTTCGAATCACTATACCAGTTACCGCTTGTGTTTCGAATCACTATACCAGTTACCGCTTGTGTTTCGAGTCACTATACCAGTTGTCGCTTGTCTTCCGAGTCACTATAGCAGTGTTTTTCAGCCTATTTTTTATCTCACGGCACACTTGAACCTACAGTTAAACTTCCGCGGAACACTTAAATTATGATGATATTATGTATACGTTCATTACAACAATGATATACTCGTATAATCAATTTAAAGAGATTTTAATTTTGATATGTACACTTTTTGTGTTTTGGATTTCTTTCGAAAATAATTTAATTAATGATCTTTAAAAATTTTCGTGGCACACCTAAGATCCTCTCACGGCACACGGTCGAAAATCACTGCACTATAGCATTACCGTTTCTCTTTCGAATCACTATACCAGTTACCGCTTGTGTTTCGAATCACTATACCAGTTACCGCTTGTGTTTCGAGTCACTATAGTTGTCGCTTGTCTTCCGAGTCACTATAGCAGTGTTTTTCAGCCTTTTTTTTATCTCACGGCACACTTGAACCTACAGTTAAACTTCCGCGGAACACTTAAATTATGATGATATTATGTACACGTTCATTATAACAATGATATACTCGTATAATCAATTTAAAGAGGTTTTAATTTTGATATAAGACAGTTTTTGTGCTTTTGACTTCTTTAGAAAATAATTTAATTAATGATCTTTAAAATTTTTTTTGGCGCACCTAAGATCCTCTCACGGCACACCGGTTGAAAATCACTGCACTATAGCATTACCGTTTCTCTTTAGAATCACTATACCAGTTACCGCTTATCTTTCGAGTCATTACACCAGTTACCGCTTGTCTTTCGAGTCATTATACCAGTTACCGCTTCTCTTTCGAGTCATTACACCAGTTACCGCTTGTCTTTCGAGTCATTACACCAGTTACCGCTTGTCTTTCGAGTCATTATACCAGTTACCGCTTGTCTTTCAAGTCATTATACCAGTTACCGCTTGTCTCTCGAGTCATTACACCAGTTACCGCTTGTCTCTCGAGTCATTACACCAGTTACCGCTTGTCTTTCGAGTCATTATACCAGTTACCGCTGTACAATGGCACTTGTTTTCGACAAGAAACTTCCATTCGTTGAGTTTTCTATCCTCCCCCACCAGCACCACTAAAAATATCCCAATTACTACGAATTTCCACTGCATACATTAGAATATAAAGCATATTCTGCGTTAGAAGCACTTTTCTCTGCACTCTAGTTGTATTTAATTGTCATATTGCCTAACGGAAATGGCTATTTTTTTTATTTTACTATTTTCCTACGACCTGGGTTCGAGCCCCGGGTAAGGCATGGTTGTGCGTTTTGTTTTTCTGCTGAAGTCCTGCCATCCTCTCAGATCTCCTACTGTGGCATATAAACTGACAGACTCCTGTCAGACCTCTGTGGCAAGCAGCTGCTTGAGGGGGTATTTATTATTTTTTATTTTTCTTCCTACATGCGCTCTAAAAAGCAGAAAATGAACCTCAAGCATATATGAATGGTGCAATCATCAACTGAGTTCGTATCCACTTCAAATGAAGATAGTGCGCCTGCAAACTATTTGACTAAGTTAATCGGCGGCCTATCTTCCTTTGAAGTGAATACGACCTCAGTGACTGATTGCACCACCGATATATTTTAAAGTTTATTTTCTACCTTTTAATGTGCATTTAGGAAGATAGTTTTTTTTAATTTTTTAATTTGTATTTCTTTTTATCGCTAAAAACACTTATTTTCAGAAACTTTCATTTGATATATGACTCAAAAATATAGACTATACTTCTCCTCCCCCCCCCCCTTTTTTTTAAGCGGAGTGTTTATATTTTTGCAATGTCTTTAATATTTCTTTCCAATTTCAAAAAATGTACTGGGTCATCAAGTCATCAAGCCACTTGAACATTTAAATTAGTATCTTAAATTACTTGTACGTTGGCTTTACGGTAACCCTAGAATGGAATAAATTATAATAATAATTCAAAGAAGCCTACGACGGTCCTCACACGACCTTTCATTTGGCATCTAACTCGTAACTTAAGCCCTCGAGTTAAGAAGATATGGTAGATTGGATTGGATTGTTTTACCTCTGAGCGGCATTTTTTTGCACACAATGGGCTAAATGGCCAGGTCACATGGACCCCGATGGCTCAGAGAAGGTTGGGGGAGGGGACCCACTGGAACAGCTGTTGGGAGACAGATGGTAGCCTCCCGTCAAGGCCATCCAGCGTGTTCTTTAAGGGCATAGGGTATGGCTCTCCCGCACACGGGGCCACGGCTTAACGTCCCATCCGACGGACGGTGGCCTTTCCAAGCCCATCGGTGTCCCTACTGACCGTGGGCAGGGCGGGGAATTTTGCGGAGATAAATCTCAACGCTGACCCAGCTGGGACTCGAACCTGGGGACTACAGATTACGAGCCTGGCGCGCTACCGACTGAGCCACCCCCGCCCCTGATGTTTGATTGCCCAATTATGATTGCCCAATCCGATGTTAGCAGGAAGAAAATTTGGGTTGTTGGGTTGTTTTACCTCTGAGCGGCACTTTTTTGCACACAATGGGCTAAATGGCCAGGCCACAAGGACCCCGAAGGCTCAGAGAAGGTTGGGGGAGGGGACCCACTGGAACAGCTGTTGGGAGACAGATGGTAGCCTCCCGTCAAGACCATCCAGCGTGTTCTTTAACGTGCATAGGGTATGGCTCTCCCGCACACGGGGCCACGGCTTAACGTCCCATCCGACGGACAGCGACCTTTTCAAGCCCATTGGTGTCCCCTACTGACCGTGGGCAGGGCGGGGAAAGATAGATATGGTAGAAGAACGACTTTCACATTTCCCCTTTTTTAAAAGGTGAAAAAAAAATAGAGTGGTATATTCTTTGCACCCACAACACTCCTCACGTCACAAGCCATCATCTGACATACAACTTGTTCACAACAATTATTCACAACAAAGTTCAATTTGGCGTACAACTTGTTACCTTCGGTCTTCGCTTTCGAAAGATATAGAAAAACAAGTCCTCACAAATTTTTTCTTTTTTTTTGGGGGGGGGAGATTTTTATAACTTGTTGCACTCCCCAGATAATAAGCTTTCATTTGACGCGCATAGCCTGTTACTTTCTGCCTTCGTGTTCCGAAGATAAAGTGGAACAATCGTTTTCATATTCACCCTTTCTAGGGGGGAAGTAGCATGGGGTTATTTGGTTTTTCATAAACCATGAAACGCTGAGCTTCGAAAGCTTTTATTTGACACCTAAATCATTAAGTTTGCCCGTCACGTTCGAATGATGTGTAGAACAGCTGTTTTCCCAAACAAACAATCTGAGAAACTCACAAACGACGAGCGAAAAAAAATAGATAAATAGACAATAAGAAATGTACGGTAGTTTGATTGTGCTGTACTTTATGTAAATCATAAAATTGCATATGATCAATAAAATAAACATTAGGACGTGTTTTTTTTTAATATTTCATTTTATATTTTATTAAATTTATTATTTGGGGAGAAGATAAAACGAAAGGAAGATTTCGAGGTTCACAAATTAAGTTTTTAAGTGGTTAAAAAATTTCTTTTATTTTTTAAACTCCTCGGAGGATTTTTTTCCCCAAAATCCACGCGCCTACGTAAACAAATGAGAAGCGAAAAGAATAGCGTACGACAAGTACAATTATTATTTATTATTATCAATTATTATATTATTATTATTATATAATTACGTTATAATAGTTTGCAATTATTCATTCCATTAGGGTAAGGAAACTAGTGTTAGCTTAACATGAATCTAGGAGCAAAATTACCCTTTAACCTTAACTGTTTCACTACAGAATTATACTTAAATAGTATTAGAATTATTAAGCAGCTTAATTTTGTGTAATTGCCGAAAGTAAAATCTTAATTACCGCGGAGTCCTGAAACTAATCAGTATGAAATATTCCGTTTTTAACTTCACTAATCAGAATTATTTCTATCCATTTTACCATCCTTTTTTCCCAAGATCTTAATTCATTTTCTTCTTTCGAATTTACGTGCAAAACTGAAACATTTTCCTAAAGTTAAATAAAACTCGAGGCTTTTTTCTGAAATTATCTGTTGTTTCGAAATGCTTCGTGAAGAATGTATGTCAAGGGACAATCATTTCTACTAGAGCCAGTTTAAAATTTGAACAATCTGTAAATAAAAAAAAAGCGTCCAATCACGTCGCTTTTCATTTTAATCATTTAAAAATTAAATACGACCAAATAGCCTGTTGCCACATCCTTAATTAAGAGTACTAACGATATCGTAATAAAACTCCGCAGATTACACAGAACTGAGTTACACAATGCAAAATATAATCAAAATCATGCATGCTGTATAAAAATGCCATGGGTTTGGTATTATTATTGTTACGATTCTTAATTAAGAATTAAAATTCGTGTTACTTAAAGTTATAGTTTGTTTTCTTTGTACTTCAATTAGGCAAAAAACTCTTACAGTGGAATAGCAGAAATAATGGGATTATAAAAAAATGCGGATAACCGAAAGGAACGTTTAAAAAAATGACAAATTAAATATCAAGCAATCCAATTTACATAAATACATAAAAGAAACATGAGGAAAGTAATATGTCAAGGTAAAATGCCAAGTGCTCTGCTAACATGGAGTTTGATGTTCAACAGGGTTGTCATCGAATTTCAGTTGAATCAACATCAGATCTATATATTCAGCAACATTTTACCCTAAAAAGCTTACTTTAAAGATTTATATAACTTCGTAGTCATCTTCACATTAACTTAAAGTATCTCGTTCTGTTTTTTTAATTTTCTAATTGATTTAATTGTCAAATTGTTAATAATTAAAATTCTTTTGAAAGTCTCTTTTTTTTCTAAGCGTTATAAATCAATCTTTTTTTTTCATTAAAAACGTATTTCACAAACAGCACCATTTCTGGTGTAGGAAAATAATATTTTAATAGACTTTTATTTAATATCTTACGATAAAAATCCTGTTATAAACTTCCACAATCCTGGTATATTATAAAATATTATTACTTATAAGCAAAAATTTAAAAGTCGTAGGAAATTTATAGAAAAGATTTTCAAACTTTCTTCTCATCAGGTTTCGAATTCCACATAAAACAAATCACGAATGTTTTCTTTCGGATGTCAATCATCTTTCTACTGAGGTCTCTCCTTCCTCATAGATCTCTAGGACATCTAAATCTCTTGTCAGACCTCTGTGACAATAGTATTAGTATGGAGTAATTCATTTAATTTATATTTAGTCAGACTCTTTAGAACAAAGTATGAAACACCTTCTCAAACTTTCGCACGACAGTTACGTCTAGAAAGTTAAGATTTCAGCTTGACGTGAATTTCAACTTGTCAGCGGCATTTGCTACTCTACGAAAAAGTTAGACCAAGAAATAAGAATTGTAATCATTTTGTTGTGATTTCTTATTGAAAGATTCGTGAATGGGAAGGAAGTGTACATCTATTGCTCCATTATAAGTCAAAAACGTGAACGTTCGCATTTAATGCAATTTTAACAAATGGCAAAGGGCATTCCTCTAATTCTTTGTGTTTGATGAATGATACTTCGTCATGAATACATTTATGATAAATGAACAAATTCAGTCTGCTTCAAAAGTTTGTTTACAGTTAGTAGTAGCATATTGCAACTTATAACTATCACTTTTAAAGCTATCTGCATCCGATATTCGATGAACAATTTTTTACTAAGGGAACGTTGATTATTCTTAAAAAAAACGTTTAATTCTTATCTACTTCAAACGAAATTTCTTTCCATTCCACCTTTTGAAAGGTTAAGCATCATCTGTTTATCTGTAATGCGAAATGTTCTCTCAAATGCAATGATAAAATACTTACTTTGATCCTGCAGATGTTCTTCCAAATTGCTTTTTAGCAAGCGTTCCCAACTTCCCATTGCTTTCCCATAGCAGCGTACGTGCTTGCGGGGAAACCCGCCTCTAGGTGATGCACTGAATGTGTTCTCGAGTCGAGCAGCATGACGGAGTTGATGCAGATATTGTAACCTGTTGTATCGCCTCAACAGAAGTGGCGTCTGACTGCGCTTTGCTCCATAGCATCACTTTCCGTTGGAGGAGAGTTCCACTTTTACACCCATCACTGCTGCTACTGCGCTTGCGCTTGATCTCTTCGATTACGTAAAGAAAGTTAGCAGGCTGACGTGGTCAGATGCGATCATCATCCATGGTGATCCCAACAAAGGATACACTCGAATACTTTGAAGTTTTACGAATAGTGATGCTGCATCATTGGATGGATAGCTGGATTTTGCATGCTTAGCAAATAAATAAATAATTTAATATCAATTTGTTCAGTTAATTGATTCGCAAATAAAATACGAATCACAGATAACACGAAAAGCTGAAAAACATCAAGTACTTACGAGGGGCGTCCAAAAAGTTCTTGACTTGCATCTTCAGAACAAAAACCATTGCACTTACTCAACAAAACTTTTATTCTCCTTCAAAGTACTCCCCTCCAGCATCTATGGGAAGTTGCAGAGGTGTACGCCAATTTGGCGTAGACTTCAGGAATGCAACTGAAACGCTTGGTGGTACTTCTGTTGGAGAATATTCCGTAACTCTGAATGAACGCAGTTTGCAAGGTCTTGCACCCTTGAAAAAGGCTTCCCAGCAAGTTTCTCTTTAATTTTTGAAAACAACCAAGAATCGCATGGAGCAAGATCGGGTGAATATGTAGGATAAGACAGCTGTTTGATTTTTTCCTGCTCTAGATAATCTGTAACTTGCCGGATTTTCTTAGCATTCGCATTGTTATGAAGAAGGAGAATACTTAATACGTTCCTTCAACTCCTCAACCGTTTTAGACAAAGCAATGTTGGTTCAGTATTGGCCATTTATAGTCATTTTTTCAGGTAAGGGTTTGGGTTGTTTTACCTCTGAGCGGCACTTTTTTGCACACCATGGGCTAAATGGCCAGGTCACATGGACCCCGAAGGCTCAGAGAAGGTTGGGGGAGGGGACCCACTGGAACAGCTGTTGGGAGACAGATGGTAGTCTCCCGTCAAGGCCATCCAGCGTATTCTTTAACGTGCACAGGGTATGGCTCTCCCGCACACGGAGCCACGGCTTAACGTCCCATCCGACGGACGGCGGCCTTTCCAAGCCCATCGGTGTCCCCTACTGACCGTGGGCAGGGCGGGGAGATTTTGCGGAGATAAATCTCAACGCTGACCCAGCTGGGACTCGAACCTGGGAGCTACAGATTACGAGCCTGGCGCGCTACCGACTGAGCCACCCCCTCCCCCTTCAGGTAAGGTGTTTGAGTCCCAAGGTGCATGCGTTGAGATCCTAACAGCTGTCCACTGGCTTCCCAACGTCATTTATCCCCTTGTGTTTACAAAATGGCGCTCAAAGGCAAAATACCCTAACCTAACATTTGAAATTTTTTCTGGGAATTAAACGGCTGCTTTTGTAACATTAAAGCGTACCGTTACATTTAAGGGAAACCTGTTTTCTTTTATCCTATTTTTTACAGCTATCACTACGTTAATAGAATATAGTTTTGATTCGAATGTCCCTTTAAAAGATAAAATGATTCTTTATACCTCACATTTGAAATCATTACTAATAAGAAAACACAGTAAATAATTAGCAAACTTTAAACAGTAAAGCATCTGCGTTGATGTATATGTATAATTGAAATATCTTCCACGTGATCGGCAATTTCCTTTGCAAGGTAGAATTCAAGATCAGCTTTGATATTCAAACTTTGAGACTAAGTAGAGTACGAACAGAAGGCTCGATTTGCTTCCCATCTCACGAGCAGAAATGATGCACAAGCAATGCTCACCAGGTAAGTCAATCAGTCAACGTCGCTTTGGATATGGTCACACAGAAAGCTTTTCAGTTATTTAGCTTTGGGAAGATTTCTGAACTTTACTCACGTCTTTAAATGAAACAGTTACCATAAACGGAAGAGGCCTAACAGCACATTGGAGTCATCCGCAGTTTATTTTGGGGACATGTACGTTGTTGAGAATGGTTTCAAAACGAAATAAAAGATCTCAAATTTTCACGAAGCTAAGCAGTTCAAACAGCTTTCTGCAGAGCAATTCCCTTCGAGCTAAGGATGCTTTCGGATGCACTGATCCAGTGGATCGAGTGGATCCAGTGGATCGAATTTTTAATCTTTTTAAATCGAATTTTAAAAAAAACTTCTATAAAAACTAAAAGCCGTTTTGTTTATATCTAAAAGCGCTGATACAGTATAAAAACTTGATTAAATGTATGGTCTGTATGGTAAAAGGGCTCTAGTTAAAAAAGAACTTTTTTCACAATCTGGTTGGACCTCCGTAACCCATGGCTGCTTAAAGATAACATGATGAGGGAGGAAAATAAGTAATTATTCTCTTCTGATAATCGGAAGATAATGTAACTATTAAGTTTTACGTTCCTGCCACTAGTATAGCTAAACAATTGCAAGGGAATTGAACTGGTGTTTTACCGATTTGACGTTAATTTTGTTGGCAACTACTTTCAGCACTACCCCCACCCTACGGACACGCACACATTACATCCGTAGGGACAGGAGTTGAACTTCCTCAACTAATCCCCATTCTGCCTTCGGTGAGAAACGGGAGACCGTTAAGATTGGAAAGATCGTCGTCCGTCATATGCAAGGTTAAGCCGTGTTCCGTGTGCAGGAGAGCTATACCCTGTGTACGTTAAAATACCCGTTCGATAGCCTTGAGCACGAAAGGCTACCATTTGTCTCCTAACAGCTGGCCAGTGAATACACTTCCCCAACTTTCTCTGAACCTTGGGGTTCTTGTGGCGTGTTTAACATCCAACAGGTACTTTTGTGCACACCAAGCGATAAATGGCCAGGTCACAAGGACCCAGGCGTTGATATCTGAGTAGAACCCACTGGACAGCTGTTAGAAAACAGATGTAAGCCTCTCCTCAAGGTCATCCAGCGTGTATAATGTGCACAGGACATGATTTTCCTGCATTTACAAATCAACATCCGAAGGATGGCTTTTTTTTCCAATCCCATCGTGGTGCACAGGAAACGTAACCGGTGTTTGGGATATCGCAGTTATTTTTTTCGCATTCACCGCTATGTATGAGAGCAGTCCCATTTGAGCTATTCCTCACCATGGAGTCTCAAAAGGGGGTAGCAAAAAGTCAGGGGGGCCATGCCACCCCCCTTGGGAAGTAGGTAAGGATAATAGAGACAAAAAACGACTAAACTTATAAATTTTTCATGCATTTTTAAGAATGTTTTTAAACGTCTCTAAAACAAAAAAGTAAATGTTATATATTATAATGGAAATCCTGTCTCTAGCCCCCCCCCCCTCCCCTCGCTATTAATTATTTTCTAGATCCGGGCCTGCCTCTCATATTCCCTCGGGCCTAAGGAAAACTCAAAGGCTTGAGAAAACAATTTTGACAATGTTTTACTTTGTGTGATAGAAATTGTAACAAAGTTATTCTCTTGAATAAATAGTGAATAGATCAGCTGTTAAGGCCTATTAAATATTTGCTATGCGAGAAAACTTATTCAAGATAACTTTGATCCCCATCTATCCATCAGAACCGATACATCCCCCAAAGAGCCTAAGAAACAGAAATGCGTAAGGCCTACAAAAACCATAATTGAGCCCTGCTCTCAAGGCAAACACCAATCCCGGGGTAGGGGTGGCTCAGTCGGTAGCGCGCCAGACTCGTAATCTGTAGTTCCCAGGTTCGAGTCCCAGCTGGATCACCGTTGAGACATCTCCGCAAAACTCCCCGCCCTGCCCACGATCAGTAGGGGACACCGATGGGCTTGGAAAGGCCGTCGTCCGTCAGATGGGACGTTAAGCCCTGGCCCCATGTACCGGAGAGCCATACCCTATGCACGTTAAAGAACACGCTGGATGGCTTTGAGGAGAGGCTACCATCTGTCTCCCAACAGCTGTTCCAGTGGGACCCCTCCCCTAATCTTCTCCGAGCCTTCGGGGTCCTTGTGACTGGCCATTTAGCGCATTGCATGTAAAAAAAGTACCGCTCAGAGGTAAAACAACCCAACCCAATCCTGTTTAATGCAGCACTTAACGTTCATTAAGTTCCATTTTTTTTAAATTCTTTTTTGACTAATTTGTTTCAGAAACTAATTATCGTAAGGAATCATTTATCCATCAATATGATGTTAATGCTGAACGTCCGGCTCCCACAGATTAGGTCTTATTATAGATTCACTTGTTAAGCTTCCAGCAATGTAATGCTACACTCTGACAGGTAAATGACATCCTTTTAACAACCGAAGATAAATGGCCTAATTGTCCTGTTGCCCGTTCCACAGTAGATGCCAGGTGAAGCCCGAAATCCTCCGCAAACACCGTGCCTAAAGCAGTAAATACGGAGTTCTCGCAACATAATTGGGAAAATGCTATGGCGACTGCAACACTTGGGAGATTATCTTTCTAAGTGATGAACAGAGACTTCTCTGAAGTAGCCAAACAGGTGGTGACCGCATCTCTTGTGAAATGGAATTATTGCTAAGTATTGTGACATTTTCATGTTCCTGTCAGTTGTGTTTATAATAAACAGGATAAGAGTTGGCTCGGTCAGCAGAACGACCAGCTCGTAATCTTATATTCCTCTATTCGAGTTCTCATTTTATCTATAAGTTGAGATTTTATCCGCTAAACTCCTCTCTGACCTCTGTGAGAAAGGGGGGGACACCGAGGGCTTGAAAAAAAAATCACCCTCCGTCATACAGGACTTTAAGCCGTGGACCGTGTGTAGTAGATTTATCCCATATTCATGTTAGTGAACACTTTGCATGACTCAAGACTAGTAAATGCAAAATAAGTGTTCTCCATGATCTATATTCATTAAAAAAGTTAACATCATTTGGTTTGGGGCGGGGGTAGCTCAGTCGGTAGCGCACCGGGCTCGTAATCTGCAGTTCCCAGGTTCGAGTCTCAGCTGGACCAGTGTTGAGATTTATCTCCACAAAACTCCCTTTCCTGCCCTCGGCCAGTAGGGAACACCATCTGGGCTTGGCTGCAGTTCCCAGGTTCGAGTCTCAGCTGGACCAGTGTTGAGATTTATCTGCACAAAACTCCCCTTCCTGCCCTTGGCCAGTAGGGAACACCATCTGGGCTTGGCTGCAGTTCCCAGGTTCGAGTCTCAGCTGGACCAGTGTTGAGATTTATCTCCACAAAACTCCCTTTCCTGCCCTTGGCCAGTAGGGAACACCATCTGGGCTTGGAAATACCGCCGTTTGCCTGGTGGGACATTAAGACATGACCCCGTGTGAGGGAGAGCCATGCCCTGTGAACGTTAAAGAACACGCTGGATGGCCTTGACGGGAAGCTCCATCTGTCTCTCAACAGCCGTTCCAGTGGGTTCCCTCCCCCAACCTTCTCTGAGCCTTCAGGGTCCATGTGACCTGGCCATTTAGCCCATGTTGTGCAAAAAAGTGCCACTCAGAGTTAAAACAACTAACCCAATTCATCTTAGTTGTGTTGTTTTACTTCTCACCAATTTTTTTTTAACTTTTGCACTCAATGGACTAAATGAACAAGTGACAAGATCCGAAGGGCTCATTAAAGATTGGGAAAGAAGATTCACTGAGCATTCGATAGAAGATCGATGGATCTCTCGTTAAAGTCATCGAGCATGTTCTTTAATGATTACGAGGTATGGCTCTCTCTCCTACACGGGACTTGACAACCCACTCAATTAATGCCGCCTTTTCTAGCGCAATTGGTGCTCCCTTTCTAACCGAGGTCAGAATGGTGGTTAGTGGAGAAAATCTGAATATAAGTACAATGGGAACTCGAACCACTGGAACCCCGAATAACATCAAGTTATGCACCTGACGCACTATCGATTGAGCATTCCCAAACTTCTTTATAGTAATTTTCTGAAACCAGAACCGGGTTTTTGGATGAAAAATTTTTCAACCCGTTTCAATGATATAAATCAGTAACAACAATAACGGAAAAAAAGATTATGTTATTGATCTATCTAAAGTACTCCCATGATCTTTACATCTCCACTTTACCTTAGCTGACGCAATCGCGAATAACTTTTTGAAAAGCTTTATAAAAATATCTCTCCATCAACAAAAATCAGCGAATAATCGCATACGAGCCATTTCCTTCGCTTCTAACCTTCAGATAACACATTTGAAGTTTTCTATCATTCGCTTCCTTATAGTACTTGAAGACATTACAAAGGCAGAAGAAACATTTCTAGAAACGTCAGACTTCTCTACGGATGTTGTCAATTTATCCATATGTCGGCTACATCTGTCAAAGCTATTCATCGTTAACGCAAAAAAAAGGCCTGATACAAAATAAAGGATTTAACCATGCGAGATCTGTTTCTTCGTAAGAAAACCGCTTGTTTCGTTCTGACGCCACATCGTACAAAAAGTCAATAGATATGAAAGCTGCATCTTCTGTTCGTATTCTAGGGCATCATTCTGTGAGCTCCCTGAGCAGCTGTAGACAGCCTCTGTCTGTCCCACAAGTTACTGCTGTTGTGATGATGTAACGCCAAGCAACAAGATATATTTGCTTCGGTGCATTTGTAATAATTCGATACAAAGAGGTTTGCTTTATGGTGAGTAGGATTAATAGTTTAGGATCGTTATTTTACCATTTTTTCCATTCAGTGTATATTAAAAACTCCCAAACTTGGAAAAAAAATTACGAAACAAAAAAAATCACTAGAAAGAAATTGAAGAAAACCAAATTTATACCAGAACGCGTCAATAAATAAGCATAATTTTTACAAGCCTATATACCAATTTATGTACTAATTACTACATACCCTCAGTATTATGGGGCGGGGTGGCTTAGTCGGTAGCGCGCCAGGCTCGTAATCTGTAGTTCCCAGGTTCGAGTCCCAGCTGGGTCAGCGTTGAGATTTATCTCCGCAAAATTCCCCGCCCTGCCCACAGTCAGTAGGGGACACCGATGGGCCCCTACTGACTGTGAAAGGGCCGCCCCGCCGTCCGTCGGTGGGAACTGAAAAGGCCGCCGTCCGTCGGATGGGACGTTAAGTCGTGGCCGTGTGTGGAAAAGCCATACCCTGTGCACGTTAAAGAACACGCTGGATGGCCTTGACGGGAGGCTACCATCTGTCTTCCAACAGCTGTTCCAGTGGGTCCCCTCCCCCAACCTTCTCTGAGCCTTCGGGGTCCATGTGACCTGGCCATTTAACCCATGGTGTGCAAAAAAGTGCCGCTCAGAGGTAAAACAACAAAACAACACAACAACCCTCAGTATTACATGTCTGCACATATAAAATGTAGGTAAGGATTTATTCCCATTTCATAGGCATGTTATATATTTTATGCATTTCGTATAAAGTATTTTAGATGACTTATTCTCCAAAAATAGGCATCCAACTTTGGGAATACTGAAAACATCCGCAAGAGTTCAAGAAACTCATATGTGTTTATAAAATTTGGTAAAGTAATATTTGGAAAAGACAGCAATTTTAATAAGAAATCTAAGGATGAGATATCATTTTCTATTCATTTATTAACGAGGTCAATTTTCAAAATAAAGTTACAACGAAAGATAGCAATTCTGTCACTTAGGTATCAGCTAGCCCGTTACACATTTCATTTACGAGAACTATGTCGACTAGGTGAAAGCTGATTATTATACACGAAAAAGATTCCTTAGATGCGTTTGGTTTCTTAAAGTAATAGTTAAAAAAAGCTTCCTTAAAAGTAATAGTAAAAAAATTTACATTTGTACAGCCCCGGTTTATTAATAAAATTGAATCAAAGCACTGCATGTAGTTCATTTTCAAATGATTTAAAGCTTATTGCATAACTTTTGAGTTTCAAATTACCTCAATTTTCATATGCCTCTCTTATACTTTTAAAACTGTTTCAATGCATCTAATTTCAAGCAATTGATTGCAGAGCAATACTTTAGCGCAATGTCATTAATTTGTTCATTAAAAACCGAAATTAAGCGAAACATTATTAAACTTATTAAAAGATGCATTTGTTACGATCTTAATGTAAGTAAAATGTATTACAAGATAATTATTCATACTATACTAACAGAGTATATAGCCTTGATGAATTGTATTAATAAGTAACTCTACTTAGTCTACAAAATATTATTTTGTATGTTTTCTATTATGCCTATAATTGTAATAAAATTATCTCTAGTTATTACAGTAATTATTTAAACTGTAAAACCTAGTTAGAAGTTATAAATTACTTCCGCAAATATGAATAGGGTCAATTAGGCTTAGAGGTATCTGAACGCGAAAGGGCATGATGAAGTTTACCGTCAGAGCAATATCACCTAAAATATTCACACATGATTTGGAATGTAAAGAGAAAAGTAGGATTTCGCCTCGCTTTCCAAAAAATACCTCAAATGATTATAACTACCTTTGATGAACAGTTGATGCCGCTTATATCCTATATGACAGGGGTTCTCAATGTTGGGTACGCGGTAAAATTCTTTTGGGGTCTAGCTCAAAAGTCACTAGATCTATTAAAAAAGTCGCTAAGTTGGCAACACTGCTGTGCAAAAATGTCATTTTTTGTGTTTATTGATATATGTAATTTATGAATACAAAATTTAATATGTATATATATATATGTTTTATTTTATTCCCATTGTTATACTATAACTATAGTTTTATCTATCTATACAAGGGGTACGCCAGTTACATACACATTTCCAGAGGGTACGTGAAGCATAAAAGGTTGAGAACCACTGATATATGACGCAATTGATAAATAGTGGAACCAATCATAGACGAAGGATTGTTATAGGCTGTTAGAGGCAGCCGAAGCAATCTGCCTTTAACAGCCTCTAGCAGTGAGTGAGAAAGATATAAAAATGCCTAATGCCATGAAGCGGCCAGCAAAGTAGCATCCTTAAGATGGAAATCTGCTGGTTGAATGTGGAGAATGGGACATCCGCAGTGAGATAAAATGACCAGTGCAGTAGCAATGACACGAGGCTTTTCAAACACTCCTCGCTCGTCTAGCTTGGCAAAGTGGTTCCTCTTATTTATTATACAGTGAAATGTAACGGTATAATTCGAAGAATATTATATAAATGCAAAATTTGTGTTCTAATAGACTTATTAAACTTAAGAAAATACTTTTATGTCAAAACTTTTTTATGTTTTTTTTGTGTTTATTAGAATTTCAAAGGAAGAATTGCTTCCATGAACGCTTCCCCACTGTTATGTAGCACTTGTAACAGTTATCGCTTTCTCTAATTGCTTTATCGCATTGCACGCTCAATTTCACGCTTACATTGCAGCTATGTAAGATTGAGTATCTTCAGAGCTAAAAGCGCTACAAGGTTTACACATCGAAACTAATCTTAACGTCGTTACAAACCAAGACGAAAGAGCATACAAATCTAAAATACACGATCACTTCCCCCACGTCAAAGTTAAATTTTCTCTAACGTTTAATTTCTGTCTATCTCCCACCAATGTTACTCCGAAAAGATTCATTTTACATCCAAGCGATTGCAAAGTGTTATTAAACTGAAGCGCGCCACATATATATAAATGATTTGTGAAAAAAACTGCTATAGTTTCGCATTCAAATTAATGTTGACAATGGATTGTTTCGTGTTGCTCGAAAGAAACTACCAACCGCAAGTTGACAGGTAATTTTACCAGAACTCAGGAAAATTTGCCCGCAAAATTATTCTACGTTCTTCTCTATAACCAAGGGAATATAGATGTGCGTTTTTATTCTAAATCTCGATTCCAGAGTCTTCATTAAATTAAATTAGTTTTGAACAAGCATATGCAATGCCATACATCATTGTACACGTGCAATGAATTTGCAACAACATCATTTTGTCTCAGTGTTCATTGTATTGATTTTTGATTTTTATATGCAGAGTGTTGCCTTTTGAAATTTCTGTTCGCAGTTCTCATACAAAACATTCCCTCCATTTCATCGCTTCTTGCATGCATGGTATATTGTGCTTCTAATGTCATTTGCATCTAATATAATTTTAAGGACTTTCGTTTGAAATCGAGAAAGGCTGTCTTTCAGAGCAAGCCGCCCGGAATTTAAATGAAACGAAAAAGAAATATGGTGAAATTTCACAAAAAAAAGGAAATTTGAGTGGATAAGCATAGTTGTATAAGGGATGCAAATGACATTAAGAGAACAAGAGAAGTATGGAAAATGCAGTTATGAGTAAAAAGAATCAAGACCGAGATGCATGTCGAATTTTGCATGTGATGAGTAATAATTAAGTAGAGAATAAGTTTAGCTGCTGGAAGTAATAACAGTAGCAGATTCTGTGAATAAAGATTCGAATGAGAGAAAATTTCATAATCCGATTAAAAATATTTTTATATCTTACAGCCAATTTCTGAAATATTAGAGTCTGACATTGGCAAAATACACCTGGATAACACATATGATAGAAGAAACGTTTTCAAAATGTCCCATTCTGCAGTTCAGCTGAGTAGCTTTGATAAATATTTTGGAAATGCCATCTGATGTTTTGGCTAATATTAGACTCATTCAGGACCGGATCTAGGAAGGGGACGGGGGTTCATGTCGCCCCCACCCGCTTTAAAATGAAAATAAGAGTACTGGACGCCAAAAATTATTAAATTTGTGCATTTTTCAAAACATTTTTCGCAAATCTCTAAAACGAAGGGGAAAATATTACATTTCAATGGAAATCCAGAGTCATTTTATCTTTTTCCGTCTCGATTGCATCGCTCGCCCCTACTTTTTCTAGATCCGGACTGGGCTCCTTTATTAATTAATTCTAACTAATCAATTATTAAATCACTATATAATATATTTTTATTATTATTATTTAATTTAAAGATAATAACGTTAAATCACAATTGGTGACAATGATGTGTACAATGGATCTGTCATAAGCAAATAGACACAGGCCAGTATGGTGGCGGATTATGCTTTGCACTGATATGTAGAGCAGCTCTGGGGTATATTGAAATGAGCAGCTGAAGGAGTAACATAGTTCACCTACAATAACGATATCATGCTCAGATTATGGGAAAATGTCAAACGCCATCGAGGTCAATTCGACAGTTGGAGACAGAATGACGTCAGAGAACGATTTCCAGAAAATTTTACCTTTCCTCCTTGACCTGAAGAGAGTGGCGGTCCGATTCACGAATAGATAAAAAAATAAATGCCCCCTCATGCAGCTGCTTGCCACAGAGGTCTGACAGGAGCCTGTCAGTTTATATGCCAAAGTAGAAGGTCTGAGAGGATGGCAGGACCTCAGCAGAAAAACGACACATACATCCATGCCTTACCCGGGACTCGAACCCAGGTCCCTTAGATCAGTAGCCAAGCGCGCTAACCACTCGGCCATGGGACGGCTTCACGAGTAGATAATAGGCAAAAATTGCAAAAGATATCTAGCATCCACAGGTTTATTCGGTTATTTTATCCCAAAGGGGCATTTTTGTTAACACAATGGGTGAAATGATCAAGCCACAGTATCCCAATTGCTCAGAGCTGGATAGAGGACAATCTATTGGACAGCTGTTAGGAAACATAAGAGAGCTTCCTCTTAAGACCACCCAGCTTGTTATTTTACATTCCTATAGCGCATTCCGTATGCAGAGCACGTCTCTTTACATAAGAAGGGATATTTAGGACATTTAACCTAGCGCCCATAATTAATACACTTAGGACACATAACGTATGGAGGTCTTTGGCAAGCTCATTTGGTGTCCCCTTTCTTGTCGAGGACAGAACGGGAGTTAGCGGAGAAAATCTCAACTCAGGCACACTGGGAACTAAAACTCGGGAACATCAAGTTACCAGCTAAACGTGCTATCAACTGAGTCAACCCTATGCCCCATACTAAAGCCTGAGTTTTTTAATATTTAGCTAAACGTAATATTTGATCGCTAAAATGAAAATCAAAATATTTTGTAATAAGAGCAGAATAATTTGAACGTTAAGTAAGATTACTATCTGTTCGCAATACTAGGATGATGTTTATCAGTAAAGCGACCGAACTGAATTCCTAATTGTGATTCAAGATTTCAGCAACGAATCTCTGTGGAGACATTGTTTAAGCATGTTTATAGGACTTGGATGGAGGTTGAGAGTTACTATTGAAAGATGTTGACAATATCCCGTTTCAATTCTGTGAGATATACCAGTAATTAGAAAAGCAAACATTGAAGGATAGTCACTGAGAACATTTCGGAAGCCACCAGTGAAATCACAAATCCACGTCACTTTGAAGTTTGAATTACAGGCACCAGTTTCATCTAAAGTCTCTCTCACTATAAACTAGCCACAACGCTTCAATAAATGCAAAATCCCTTAGAGGTAGCATAAAGTGCTGAATGTTGCAGTTATTAAGAGAACTGGAAATGGAGGAAATAGATGTTCTTGCAACCAAGAATAAGTTTCAAGATTGATTCATCTCTTATAAATAACTCATAAAAAAATTCCCTCAAGCAGCTGCTTGCCACATAGCTGTGACAGGAGCCTGTCAGTCTATATGTCGTAGTAGGTCTGTGAGCAGAAAAACGACACAGACATACATGCCTTATCGAGGGTTCGAAACCAGGTCTCTTTGATCAGTAGCCAAACACGTTAACCAGCAGGCCACGGGACGGCAAATGAGCAATACATTTGCAATTTAAAAGTAGCCACTAACTCATACATTAAAACATAAATTATAATGCGACTCTTTCATTTTGCTATCAATGGAATATTTTCTGACACGCTACCACTGAAATTCAAATATATATACCACAAACAAATTGCTTGCAACATTCATTGAGAGTTTCGTCGGTTCCATGCTTAGTGACCTCTAACGATATAAATTAAAACTATCTAAGTATTTGAAAAATGCGAATTATAATACAATATTTCATTAGCGCCAATCGAACTAAAAAAGAGTTTTCCAATTATCTCTTAAAGCAATTGCGCACCCCACCCATCGTGGGGTTAAGAGATCAACGCATTGTTGTCAATCAAAACTTCGTCAGCTTCACATTCTACCGCCAAAAGTTCAAAATTCTAGCATAAATACATCGTTTGCTATACTCAATTAAAACTTTTGCACTTTTAAAACTATTTCCACCGTTAGAGGGCGCAACTATATAGCTCTTGGAAGATCGGAAAGTTCAAATCGTAATATTTCTTCAATACGTATCGAACCCAAAAAAACATTCTAATCTCTTAAAACACCAAAGTTGCATTTTTCCATCCCCTCAGAGTAAGGGGTCAACACCTCCTATAACAGAAGGCCAGTTGACCAAATTTATGTCAGCTCTTCAGAAGGATTGGATTGGATTGTTTTACCTCTGAGCGGCACTTTTCTGCGCACCATGGGCTAAATGGCCAGGCCACAAGGACCCCATAGGCTCAGAGAGGGTTGGGGGAGGGGACCCACTGGAACAGCTGTTGGGAGACAGATGGTAGACTCCCGTCAAGGCCATCCAGCGTGTTCTTTAACGTGCACAGGGTATGGCTCTCCCGTACACGGAGCCACGGCTTAACGTCCCATCCTACGGACGGCGGCCTTTTCAAGCCCATCGGTGTCCCCTACTGACCGTGGGCAGGGTGGGGAAATTTTGCGGAGATAAATCTCAACGCTGACCCAGCTGGGATTCGAACTTGGGAAGTACAGATTACGAGCGTGGCGCTCTACCGACTGAGCCACCCCCGCCCCCTCTTCAGAATGCTAGTAAGGGTAAAAAGAAATGGTGAAAATTATTCAACTTCTTTATATTCCATGCATTTTTTTTTTAATTTCTTTCAGACCTGTAAAACGGAGAGGAAATTGTTATGCTGCACTAGAAATCCAGTCTCCCCCCTCTTTGCATTTTTCTAGCTTGATTGTGAATCTTGACACCCATCCCCCCCCACACACATCGATTTTTTTTCTAGATAGAAATGATATCGGATTGGGCCTGCCCCTTTCCATTACTGCCTTCATAGTTTAAGCTCCTGTGCAAAATTGAGCTATTAATTTAATTTATTACCGTGCAGACATTCAAATGTTTTATCTTTAGAGGTAAATGGAAAATTATTTTGGGGTTGGATAGTTTGTTGATGAAATATAACGATCAGAGCTGAAAATGGGATTTTTGAACTATGGGCACAGCAAAATAAGTGCATTCTATGACCTCCCCCCCAAAAAAAACTGAAGATGTCAAATTATTTTTTTGCTACACGCATGCGCAATGCTTGGGGTGTCGCAACCCTCAGACGATTGTCTAGAGTGGCGTGTTTTATGCCGAACACAAATACAGTGGACCCCCGATATAACGCGCATGTCGGGCGGGAAACAACACCCGCGTTATAAGGTGAACCGCGTTATACCGAGCGGCGCGGTGGCGACACAATAAATTTCACACTGTAAGCTTTTCTTTTACTCATCATGCATACAATAATTAAACACTATTCAAAATACATGCAAGAACTCAATACATACACAATTACTCAATACGCAGTAACAATAAAATGCGATACTCACTAACGCCGCACGGACCTGTATAAACATGTTTGAACTTGTCGCGAACATCGCCCGCGCTATAACCGAGTGCGCGGTATAGCGAGCAGCGCTATAACGAAGGTCCACTGTAGTTCTTTTTTTCATCTTCAGAACTATTGGGGCGCCGTGCTGTCGCGTCCCCGCCCCCTTTCGCCACTGATTACGATTCACATTTTCCAATTCTCAAAATTGGATTCAGTATCCACTGTTAGAGAGTACTCAAGTTTGAAAATTGCAAAACTTTTAACGACTATCATAAGCGATCTATTCACGTTAGAAAGATTTTTCTCATCTCAATATGATACACTATTGAATAAATTTCACGAATATGAAGCGACGCAACTAGACACTATGAGTAAACTAGCTACCATTGAAACTACATGTGCAGATCTCACTCAAGAGAATACGGCTCTAAAGTTGCAAATTAATGATCTTGAACAATACGGCAGAAACCGAAATATCGAGATACATGGCATTCCAATGGACGACCAGGATGAGAAAGAAAATCTAAATCAGATAATGATCAATGTTACAAAAGCGCTGGATATAAATAATTTTAACATTGATCAATTTGAAGCCTTACGTAGACTGCCAACAAGGAACAAGAAAAAAACACCTGCGATTATTGCCCAATTTAAATCTAGAAACGAACGTGAACAATGGATGTCAAAAAAGAAATCGAAAATCTTTGCCAGTAACGTTATTGATGACGCTAAAAAACGCCAGTGTATCTAAATGAAAATTTAACTCGAATAAACAGAGAACTTTTCTGGAAAGCGGGGTGCCTGGCCAAATCAAAAAATTTTAAATACGTCTGGTTTCGTAACGGGAAAATCATGATGAGAAAACCTGATGGTGACAGCGTAATTCGAATTGATATGCAGACGAATTTCGATGAATTTTAAACGGGAAATATATTGCCTATTTTCTCCATCTTATTTGTTTTGCCATGGCGACTTTTCATTTTGATGACTTACCAACATTTGATCACAACGAAAATGTTCTGTGCGACTATGAAGAAGTTAAGAAATGGTTCTTGACTAGTAAATTACGTTATGAATCTGATGAACACTTAAGCTTTCTGCATGTAACATTCGAAGTCTGAAAAAAAACTGGGATACTCTCTGTGTTTATCTTAAAGATATCTTGAATTTCTTAGATATTATTATTAGCCTGCCATCCTCTCAGATCTCCTACTGTGGCATATAAACTGACAGGCTCCTGTCAGACCTCTGTGGCAAGCAGCTGCTTGAGGGGGTATTTATTTATTTTTTTTATATTATATTAACAGAAACTAACATCCTCAGCACGGATGCTCCATTGTTCAATCTAGAAAATTTTAATCAACTTTTTACGAGAACTCCTGGTGCGTTTGAACATAGGATTCTACTTTTCTTCCGCGACACATTATTAGTCAAAACGATACCTTCACTTGTAATTCCTGCTGAAACATTGAATATAAATATCTACAAGGGTAATTTAACTTTCAATTTACTTGCTATTTACAGATCACCAAGCTCGAACGTTAACACTTTTCTTTCTAATCTTAAAAATTGGTTCGAAACAACTGATAAACATCGCAATCAAATACTAGTTGGAGACTTTAATTTAGATATCAAAAATATCAAAAAACACGGAGTTGCCAAATACAGTGGACCTTCGTTATAGCGCTGCTCGCTATACCGCGCACTCGGTTATAGCGCGGGCGATGTTCGCGATAAGTTCAAACATGTTTATACAGGTCCGTGCGGCGTTAGTGAGTATCGCATTTTATTGTTACTGCGTATTGAGTAATTGTGTATGTACTGAGTTCCTGCATGTATTTTGAATAGTGTTTAATTATTGTATGCATGATGAGTAAAAGAAAAGCTTACAGTGTGAAAGAAAAGCTTACAGTGTGAAAGAAAAGCTTACAGTGTGAAAGAAAAGCTTACAGTGTGAAAGAAAAGCTTACAGTGTGAAAGAAAAGCTTACAGTGTGAAAGAAAAGCTTACAGTGTGAAAGAAAAGCTTGACATTATTGCTAAAGTAAAGAGCGGAGTTTCGAAAGCAAACATAAGAAGAGAATACGGCATACCTGAAGGAACTGTAAGGGGTTGGATGGCAGAGGAGACAAAACTGAATTCATTTGTTGATAAGCTTGACCAAGATGCTGGGCTTACTCGAAAAAAAACAAGACTTGGAAAAAATCAAAATGTTGACGATTGCCTCTATGCATGGATTGTGCAAAAAAGAAGTGAAGGTATTCCCGTATCTGGAACTGCTTTAAAGTTGCAAGCTGAAAAATTCCATGTAAGCTTAAAAGCAGAAGGAGATTTTAAGGCTTCTGACGGTTGGTTGTAGCGTTGGCAAAAACGACATGGCATCTTCCAAATTTCCATTTCTGGTGAAGTGATATTGGGTGAAGTGATACTGGTCTAGTGATATTGAAGGCGCTGCAGAATTTTCCAAACAGTTCACAATTTCCATTAAGGAAGAAGGGTATACTGATGTACAAGTTTATAACTGTGATGAGACTGCATTATATTACAGAACGTTGCCAAGTAAAACCTTAGATCTAAAAAGTAACCCAAAAAAGGCAGGATTAAAACTAAGCAAGGAAAGGATAACAGCTTTATTTTGTGTAAATAAAGCTGGTAATCACAAGTTGACGCCACTCATTATAGGTAAAAGTCAAAACCCACGATGTTTCAAGTCAATCAATATAAAATCTCTGCCAGTTGTTTATAAAAACAGCATAAAAGCTTGGATGACTTCTAACATATTTCATGACTGGTTTCACAATTCCTTTATTCCCTCTGTGCGAAAATTTCTGAGAGGATTGAGTCTAGATCCAAAAGCTTTGCTTCTCTTAGATAATTGCCCAGCTCATCCACTGGCTGATAACCTTGTGTCTGACGATGGTAAAATAAAAGTAATGTATCTTCCAAAAAATACTACTGCTCTTATACAACCCTTAGATCAAGGCATTATTAGTGCTTTCAAAACAAATTACCAAAGAGAAATGATGAAGTCATTATTAGCATCAGACATTGACGTCAACATATTTTTTTTTAAAATGGATCTCAAAGACGTGTCCTACAGTATTGGACTTGCTTGGCAGGCAATCACATCAGAGACAATTAGAAACTGTTGGAAAAAATTAAATGAATCTAATAATCATGTTGATCTCGACCAAACCACAACACATTCAGATTCAGCTTCAGGTAATATCTTCACTGAGGCTGAAATTTCTCGTTTCCGGGAAATATTGAATGAGCCAGAAATAACTAATGATTCTTTGACTGATTGGTTAGATGTGGCGCTAGAGAAGATAGTATTTGTCAGAATATGACTGGTGAAATGATTATCGAATCCATTTGCGGTGACAAAGATTGTCAAGAAGAAACAGAAAATGATGATGAAAGTGCCAGTGGGATAGCTGATATACCGCCAACAACCAAAGAAGCAATAACAGCCATGGAAACTGTTATAAAATGGGATGAATCACAAGAAAATATTAGCAGTGTCAGATTGTTGCAATTAGCATCTTTCAAAAGGGAAATGATACAGAAGTTATCAAAAAGCAAACAACTAAAAATTACTCACTTTTTTAAGTGATGTTTTGTAATTGAAATGATGTAGAATACATAGATTTTAGTCAAGTTATAGATAGTGTTTGTTTTTACATATTTTCAAGCGTACCTTATGTACGTAAATAAAATAATAAATATACGTACTTATTAAGATGTATAACTATGTTATCTGAATTTTAATAAAACACTTAATAAATAAATTTTTTATTAAAATACATAATATATATAGTTGATGGGATGTTTCAGTATGTAGCTCAAATCGTTCTGAGTAAATTTATTGTGTCGCCACCGCGTCGCTCGGTATAACGCGGTTCACCTTATAACGCGGGTGTTGTTTCCCGCCCGACATGCGCGTTATATCGGGGGTCCACTGTACGTAGAATTGTTAACCGAGTTTGGTTTCTCACCTATCATAACTGGTATCACCAGGGAAGATATCATTGGTGACTCTCTTTCTCAGACATGCATTGATCACACTAACGTCCGACTTGACATTAAACTCCACACAAATTCAATGATTTTTGGCAGTAGGATCTCAGACCACTACTTAATTGCGGCAATTTGCGGGAGGAAAAACTTGGGAATTCGTCCAATCACACTAAAAAGCTAGACAGCAATGTTAACACGAAAACTATCTTAGATCATAAAAACATATGCAAAGAAATAAGTCTAACAAACTGGCTGGACAGAGGCACTGGAAACGAAACCCAAAATTTAGAACCAATAGACGTACTTTATGAAGCATTCATAAAAAAAATATACGGCGATTGTTAACAATAACAAAATTAATAAACTATCGGATGGCTCAAAAATTAAACAACGCAACTGTAGCAAAGACCGGATAAATCAGGAAATAATAAACTTAATACGTAAAAGAGACTCGGCTTGGATTGATTACAAAAATAACAAGAGAAACAGAAATTTTAAATTACTATACACAAACTTCAGAAACACAGTCACGTCCGTTATTAGGCAGGAAAAGAAAAAATATTACTTCAAACAATTTGAGTCATGTAAAAATAAACCAAAGCAAAATTAGGAACTCATCAACCAAATTATCAACAATAAACATAAAACTGCCATTGACGATTTTATCATGAAGAGTATGCCACAAGGTTTGTCTGAAACTCAAGCAGCAGAGAAATTTAACAACATCTTGGACAGTTCCTAAACATATCCAACCTTCTGTCCCCTCAATTTTTATTCCTCCCATCTCAAAACAAGAAACTTTCAAAATTCTAAGTGACTTAAATGAAAGAAAATCATGTGGATACGATCAGGTGCACATAAAGCACATTAAAGCATGCAAAACCTCCTTAGCTGATCTCGTGACAAACTTTATCAATGAAAGCATATCTACAGGAAACATCCCTAATAAACTCAAAATTTCTATTCTAAGACCAATTTACAAAAGTGGAACTAAATCCGATTGCACTAACTATAGGCCCATTGCCATCTTACCCGTCCTTCACAAAATACTTGAAAGATATGTAGCTAACGTTCTAGCCAATTTCTTGAAAAAACATAACATTATTAGTGAAAAGCAATATGGTTTTCAAAAAGGTAAAAATACAATTACACTTTTAACGGAGTTTTCTGACGTCATTAATGGAACTTTAAACAACGGAAAAAAAGCAGCAGCTATCTTTCTGGACTTTCGTAAGGCATGTGATACGTTGGATCACGATATTTTGCTTCAAAAATTGTATATTTATGGTGTCCGAGGTATTACCCTTAAATGGTTTGAAAATGATTTAAAAAACAGAGTGCATGTTACCAAAATTAATGGCGTTTTTAGCGAGAAGAGAAGTGTACACTGGTGTTCCACAAGGTTCAATTTTAGGTCCGCTTTTATTCATTGTTTATATTAATGATCTAGCTAACCCTAAACTGAACGGCTCTCTTTATATATATATGCTGATGACACCGCCTTGGTTAACGTGAATCACAATATAGGAGACGCAATCCGTGATACACAGGATGATTTTAACAAAATTATTTACTGGTCTAACATTAATCGTATTTACATAAATTCAGAAAAAACCAAATGGATGAGCTTTCATTCACCAGGATACTACGATCTCTCATCTTATGCAATTAAAAACCACGAACCCTTGTGTCCCCACAACATGATAAATCATGACCCTGACTGCTGCGACTGTGATGTTATTGAGCGTGTTGAGAGCCATAAATATCTTGGACTTTACATGGACACAACCTTCCGATGGAATACACATATTCAAAAGTTAGCAGGGAAATTGCGTCTATGTGCATCTAAACTTTATAAACTACAATTTGTTGCAAGCACACATACATGTATTTTGGTTTACAAAGCTATCTGTGAATCTATATTGACTTATGGTTTGACAATATACCGCTCAACTAACCTCACAAATATAAAGAAAATAGAAACTATTCAATCATCTATTGCTAAAAATATAATCCCATACAACTTAAGGAATTCATTTTATCACAGCGAAGAAAGACTAAATTTTCTAGGCATACTCTCTTTTCTCAACCTTTACAAATACAGCATCACTTTAAAATATTTTTTTGATAATCAATTTAAATCTAAAATCTCTCATGGGAAAAACACAAGGTTACAATCCAAAAATTATTTCCAACTTCCAAAAATATTAAACAATTACGGGAAATGTACAAGGGCATATAAAATACCTTACGTGTTCAATCAACTGCCAAGGGAAATTATTTTATTAAACAATTTTAAAGAAATCAAAAATAAGACAAAAAAATTTTCTTCTAGGCACTAAATTTAAAATAAAAATTTGAACCACCACAATGGAGCTTCCACTGAAATTCACATAATTTGATGACATTGTTTTAAACTATATCTTATGTATTTTCATGTAACGTTATTATTCTTCTCTCCTGCAGATAAGCAGATGCTTTGTGGGTCATTTGTTTAAACTTTTGTATAACTAACATGAATATGAATAAAGATTATTATTATTATTAAATTCGAATACTAGGTTGTTGGGTTATTTTACCTCTGAACTGCACTTTTTTGCAGACAATGGGCTAAATGGCCAGGTCACAAGGATACCGAAGGCTCAGAGAAGGTTGGGAGAGGTGACCCACTGAAACAGCTGTTGGGAGACAGATGGTAGCCTCCCGTCAAGGCCATCCAGCATGTTCTTTAACGTGCATAGAGTGTGACTCTCCCACACACAGGGCCACTGCTTAACGTCCCATCCGACGGATTTCGGCCTTTCCAAACTCATCGGTGTCGCCTACAGACCGTAGTCAGGTCGGGGAGTTTTGCGGAGATAAATCTCAATGCTAGCCCAGCTGGGACTCGAACCTGGGATCTGCAGATTACGAGTCTGGCGCGCTACCGACTGAGTCACCCCCACCCCACTCTTACTCCTGAGGATATATACACCAAAGAGCAAAAACATTATGACCACCTACCTTACATGATTTGGTCCTCCATGTGCCACCAAAAGAGCTCTTACCTGGCGAGGCATGGATGCTACAAGATTTCTAAAGGTGTCTTGTGGTATCTGGTACCAACACGTTACCAGCAGATCCTTTAACTCTTGTAAGTTACGTGGTTGAGCCGCCACAAATCGAATATGCTGTTCCACCATAAACCACAGATGCTCGATTGGATTGATATCTGGAGAATTTGGGGGCCAGGAAAGTCTTCCTCGTGTTCCGCGAACCATTCTCGAACAATCCGGGCAGTGTGGCATGGTGCATTATCCTGCTGAAAGAAGACCCTACTAGAGGGGATTACCATTGCCATGAAAGAAGTAACTGTCTTCAATGATGTTGAGGTAGATGGTAGACGTCATAGTTTTCCTGAACATGAATGACTGGTCCCAGGGTTTCCCAGCAGAACATTGTCCAAAGCATTACACTTCCTCCACCGGCTTGTTTTCGTCCCACGGTGCATCCTAGTGCCAACACTTCCCCAGGTAAACGACGCACACGTTCCCAGCCATCCACATTGTGCAACAGGAAACAAGATTCATCGGACCAGACGACCTTCTTCCAATCATTCAAGGTCTAGTTTTGATGCTCATTTGCCCATTGCAGGTGCTTTCGATGGTGAACCGAGATTAGAATGGGCACTTGGAGGGGACTGCATTTTCAGCAGGGTTCGAAGCAGCCCCATTTTCAGCAGGGTTCGAAGTACTGTGTGTTGTGGCACATTACTCCCGTCATCAGCATTCAAATTATGGACGACTTGCGCCACACTATCCTTGCTGTTGGCTTGTACCATACGGGATAGCCTTCGCTCACCTCTAGCATCAATGAGCCATGGTCAGCCCACACCTTGCCCCGGCGGTTTGTAGTTTTACCCTCTGCGGACCGCTTTTTGAAGGTACTAACCACGGCTGACCGTGAACACCCCTTAAGTCCTACGCCCCTCAAGCTCTGACCCAGTCGTCTGGCCATTACAATTTGGCCTTTGTCAAACTCACTTTAGTCCACTGTCTTTTCCTCTGAAGAATAAAAATAACACTGATTAACAGAGCTCAGTATCAGGTGTTATTTACACCGTTTCATGACTTTCACACTCGCTGTTGTTTACCTGCAGTTTCTTCGATTTGCATAAAGACGCTCTGGTAATAATGTTTTGTCTCTTCAGTGTATACTTATATACCTTATACCCGGGCCTAGTTCTTCATACTTGATTGTAAGAGTATTAACATGATACTTTTGTGTAGATATTAACTACATATAAATTGTTGTGAATATTTGTGAAAAGTTTTAAAAGTATGATTAATTATGCATATATTAATTACACACGAGTTTTAAAAAAACAGCCAAAAGTTTTTATCCCTTTCAGGGTATTTCATAATCACAAAGATACCCAATGTCGCCAATCCTTTTTTAGAATTATCATATCAGCATAAACTTGTTCAAGACAAAAAACATTGTAGGCTAATAACTGTATAGGTTTGTTACCATTATACACTTGACATATAGCAGATGAAAAACAAAAAACCTTTTCAATATCATATCATAAAGAAAATAATTTCCTCCTCACAAATATCGAATTTCCTTTTCCAGTAAAATTGTCGTGAAAAGCAATTTTTCTTTGAAGTTCAATTTTCTAGAGATTCTGAAGTTGCATGGAGAAAATCTCATTTTTCTTGTAAAATGAAACTCTCAAATACAGAGCTTGGAAATGCCTCTTGAAAGAAACCACGTAGATCATTGAACTATCGAAAACACGAGCAGTAATCATAGCACTTTATGCACGAAATATCATCTTTAATGTCTGTCCTTCGAAACCCGACACATTCCTCTCTTTGAAAATTAATGGAACACTATTGTTCAACGTTAACTGAATCTTCAAAAAGATATTAATATAATTTTTTTAATGAAGAGGATTAAATTTGATATGTTCATTTTCTTGAAACCTCGGAAATCAGAATAGCATTACCTGCAATAACGCTAGGGATTTTTATGTTTAATAGGAAGTGCGAAAGACTGCTTTGTAAACTGAAAATGCAAAACCTTTTTAAAAAGTGGCTTCCTCAGTTAAATGAAAAAATTACTGACAGCGTTTATTTCAATGAGCATGTAAAGCAAAGATTATAGAAAACATCGATAAAAAAAACTTGCCCGTCTGAAAAAGAGATTGGTGTTAATCTGAATATTTCTCTTTTTTTTGTCATCGTAAAGAAAAAAATTAAAATTATATTAATAAGAACCTATATCCTAATTTAAATATTTGAAAGAAGCATTTGTTTGAGCTCAGATTATTTCACGGCATAAAAGATGGTACAGTCGCTCAAAAAAGTATCCGAACACTATGGTTGATTACAGAATTCAGAAAAAATATCTGGCAACGATTTTTTTTAGAAATTAGCGATCTGGCAACCTTCGTGTCACGTGACACGAAGGTTGCCAAATCACTAATTTCTAAAAAAATCGTTGCCAGATATTTTTTCTGAATTCTGTAATCACGTGACACGAAGGTTGCCAGATCACAAGCTCACAAAGACCTAGATCGTGTGGGCTCACTCACGGAAATATTGAGCGTGTGCAGTTACCGCAGAACGTGTACAGTTGCTGTACACGCTCCAGATATTTTTCCTGAACGTGACACGAAGGTTGCCAAATCACTAATTTCTAAAAAAATCGTTGCCAGATATTTTTTCTGAATTCTGTAATCACGTGACACGAAGGTTGCCAGATCACAAGCTCACAAAGACCTAGATCGTGTGGGCTCACTCACGGAAATATTGAGCGTGTGCAGTTACCGCAGAACGTGTACAGTTGCTGTACACGCTCCAGATATTTTTCCTGAACGTGACACGAAGGTTGCCAGATCACTAATTTCTAAAAGAATCGTTGCCAGATATTTTTTCTGAATTCTGTAATCAACCATGGTGTTCGGATACTTTTTTGAGCCACTGTAAAATAATTTTTATGATCTTCCTATCCGTTATCTTTTGAATTAAGAATGACAATGAAACTTATTCGGGATTAGAGGAAGACTTCAATTCGAGAAATGAGATCTGCGCTCACATGATGAGATTGTAATTTAGTTGATGTAGTTGTTTGATAGCTGTCTGGTAATCTCTACAATTTCGTTGGCTTTCGCTTTGAAGAAAATAATTATTTGTCGAAAATGTTGATATAGTTTCCGCCAAAGAACTTGGCTACATTTTATTACTGTCACAAGGGTATATCCTGATGAAACACTTTGATGTCAAAATTCACACATATCAAGGTTCAGCTAAACCAAAGTCCGGTGCTCTATACACTTTTTATTAGTATGTTTCATTAAAATTGGCATTTCAGTTGTTGGGTTGGGTTGTTTTACCTCTGAGCGGCACTTTTTTCCACACCATGGGCTAAAAGGCCAGGTCACAAGGACCCCGAAGACTCAGAGAAGGTTGGGGGAGGGGACCCACTGGAATAGCTGTTGGGAGACAGATGGTAGCCTCCCGTCAAGGCCATCCACCGTGTTCTTTAACGTGCACAGGGTATGGCTCTCCAGCACACGGTGCCACGCCTTAACGTCCCTCCGACGGACGGCGGCCTTCCCAAGCCCATCGGTGTCCCCTACTGACCGTGGGCAGGGCGGGGAATTTTGCGGAGATAAATCTCAACGCTGACCCAGCTGGGACTCGAACCTGGAGTCATTTCAGTAGTTTTAAAACCTTTTGCGTTAAATAACGTTATACCTAACATTTTGTCAAATAGTATAAGCATGTTTATAATTTATGCAATGTCAAATTAAATTAATGAAACCTTGAAGTAAACGTATTCATATTTAATTTAAAAAACTTGAATATTTTTAAGGAGAGAGCCTTTTGTTATATTGCTACTCCATTGGTCAAAGGCATGTTAAAATAATTTAGTTAATTGCAAAACTAGATGAAGACCGTGGAGGAGGATGCAACAAAAATTCTTAGCACCCGGACCACAAGTAAGGAGGGGGGGGGGGGATAAAGCCTTCATCTTTCTCCTAACAGCTAAATCGAAAATCATGAAAGCGATTTCTTTTAAGAAAATATTTCCTCTGCACTTGATATGAGAAAATAAAAAGCATTTGATATTCTAAGCAGACAGAAAAGGGAAACCTCGAATGGAGACTGAAGGTCAAGGTGACCTTCGAGCGAATCTCTTTACTTCGAAAGTTAAAACTATTTTCCATCAATATTAGAACATGTTTATTCTGCAACAGTTTCTCTTAAAAATTCATCTTCTTGAAAAAAGAATTGCATCCTTTTCCTTAATGGTTTCATACTTCGAAAAAAAAACTGTTTCTAACCTTCAAGGTCACATGTACCTAGTTGCTATTCAACAAAGGATCGAATGAGCTGTTATATACACGTGACTCCATTAACATCGGGAGATAGAGAAATATTCTTCTCTGACGAGATTTGAAACCTGAGGATAAGAACTCTTATAAAAGTGATTGTGTTTTTTTGTTGGTTTAAAAATGAAAGCGCAGTTTTATTTCCATTTTTCGTTTTTAGAGACAAAATCGCCAAGAAAACTTACATATCAACCAATTTTTTTTAACTAATTATTTCAAATACAGCTAGAATATTTTTCGTTTTCAGCAATTTCTATCCGAAGTGATTTTTCAAAGTCATAGAGAGTTGTCAAGGTTTCTATCGATTTCTTATTCTACTTTTATTCAGCATCTAGTTTTCTGATAAGTTTCCGAAAGCATAAAACCTAATTCTATCGCAATTTGCTTACTGGATATTTATGCGAATTGCTTATTTATTTGTAGAGTATGCTCGAATTGACGTCTATATATTACATTGCATTACCAAAATATAGAATTCCCGTATTATGCCAATGGTGAGCTAAATTAGAAACTCGATATTTGAAGAAGAAACTTTTAATGGAAATGAAACTAAAACTAGAGATCTGAAACAAGTCTATCCATATCTCGGATTTCATCAATAGTCTTTCAATATTTAAAGACTGATAGAAGTCTGAAATATCTAACAGAGAAAGTTACCAGTCATAAGAATTTATTTCAAAAGCAAATCAAGACACAAAAATAATAGTTCTATGAAACAGTTTACTAAAATAAATATATATTTTAATTTTCGTCAATTTTTATGAAGCTTTTTAAGAAGAAGCATTTTTTTATGAAGAGTGCCGCTGTTGTTAAATATTACAGCATCTCTAACTCTTTAAATATTGAACGAATATTTCCGAAATTGAAGATATAAATGGACTTGATTGAGATCTTTAATTTACCTTCCATCCCATGACTAAAAAGTTTACTATTCTATATATATTGAATTCCTAATTTACCTTTCCATTGACACAATATTTTGGTAGGATATTGTCGATGCTCTACTCATTAAAGTATCTTTAAGTTTTATTTTTTCCATCACAACGTCTGTAACGTTATCGTGCCATCTCTCTGCCCCTTGGTTTGAGTATTCGTCATCTATACAAAGGTAAGTGAGAAAGCAAAGTTCACAGTTTGTTCCACGCCAAACTACCAAGCATTTAGATCTAGCCACGACTTCATGTTAGTATCAAATAATGTCACAAAATGGCACTATTTGCGGTTTCTGTGGGCACAGACGACCCAACTGGTGGAAATTCATCAACAGCTTGTGGCTGTGTACGACTCCGGTATCTCGTCACTGCAATATGTGAGAAAATGATGCATGAGTTCGAAAATTGTCTCTGACTGGTGGTTGAGGATCTCCGCACCTGCAGATGGGGAACTGATGTTCACCACCCACCAAATAGTATTAATACAATAATTAAAATAGTATAGATGTGGCGCCGTCGGATTTTCACTTGTTTGGAAGCCGAGGAAAGCGCGTTACATCGGATGCGCTTTCCATCATTGCCACAAAAGTGGCTTCAGGAGCAGTTTCATTTTTCACTGTAAAAATGAAGCTGAATCGTTAAGCTTCGAGGTCCATATTAGAAGTCATGGTTCAGCCCATTGGGGTAAAAAAATTTCCTCTCAAAGGAAAAGCAAACAAACAGATTTTTCTCCTTGTGACAACAAAAACTTAAAACTTAGCAACGTTTCTTTTTCGTTGTCACAACTTAATTGCACTTTGTCTGCAAACATAAAAGAATTTTTCTGGAGATTTCTTTTCAAAAGAATATCTTATGTATGTCTAAAGGATATCCAGGCACTTAAACTAGAGCAGGAAAAGAAAATGCACTGTACAGCCATCCAGCTTTCTTTATAAAACTCACGTTATAGTTTGCATGCAAAAGGTAACCACTGCTTTAACGTCGCATTCAATGGATGGTGATCTTTCCAACCACAGTGTTTCCAACTAGGTCAGCGTTGAGATTTATCTCCGCAAAATTCCCCGCCCTAGCATACGGTCAGTAGGGGACACCGATGGGCTTGGAAAGGCCGCCGTCAGTCGGATGGACGTTAAACCGCGGCCCCGTGTTCGGGAGAGACATACCCTGTGCACGTTAAAGAACACGCCGGATAGACTTGACGGAAATCTACCATCTGTCTCCTAACAGCTGTTCCAGTGGGTCCCCTCCTCCAACCTTCTCTGAGTCTTCGGGGTCCATGTGACTGGTCATTTAGCCCATGGAGTGCAAAAAAGTGCCGCTCAGAGGAAAACAACCCAACAACAACCCACCAGTGTTCTCTTTCTCAAAGCAAGCGCAGTGGGGGAATAGAAACTTAGGTTAGGAGACTTGTGCACAACAGACAACAAACCCTCACCCATTACAAATATATTGTGTTTATACTACATACACCAGGACAGTTATATATATAATAATACCTTTACTTAACTAGAATAAAGTACAAAATGAAATGCATGAAAGCAAACGCCAAAAAGTAATAAAATATATCAACTGTGCAATTAGAACCAAGAGGTTACTAGATCCGTTTAGGTTTCATTGCATAAATTTAACATATGACTTGACATTCCTCATAGCATAAATAATCTAAGTTGCGTGCCATTAACATGAACATATTGAAATGGGAACGATGTTTATTTCTTCCTTTGTTATTAATTATAATACAATGAAGCAACTAAAGATTAAAAAAATTAACACTAATAGTAAAATACATTGAAAGAGAATGATGCTAATGAAATTTGACAAAGGTCTCGATTTCAAAAATATTCAACAAGTACAGTTTTGATTCTCACTGAATTTCTGCCTCAGGGGTTTCATTTCTGAGATCTGCATCTAAAGAATTATATAATCTAGGAGCCACAAAATAAAATGTCTAATTAGGATAATAAACGTTCTCTTAACATTCGCCCAGACGCAAAATGTTGTTCTATTAGTTGTTCAAGTGTTGGTAATCTGTAGAATATTTCAATATAATTAAACGGTTCCTTAGGTGAAAATAAAGATTGAACAACTAACTAATCAAGGCTTTCGGCGTTCAGACATACCTTGAATACACTCTGAAAGACAGAGCTCAAGAATTCTCTTCTTATTCTCCTTTAGAATTCAGTCTTCTTCGTGGCATCTAGACGAGGAACATAACGTCTATCTAGACGGCATGTCTCGTTCTTTGTCTTCGTTTTGTAGGCTCTTTTTGTAGAGATTTTCTCATTTCAATTTGTTTTCATTCATAAATAACTTCCGTTTCAAAGGAAGCTGCATTCAAAACACGAGCTGTTTATTCAGTACGCAGGTCATATTATAACGTCCGTTAATCGCAACACGGATTTCCCGCAAAAACTTCCCATTTATTCCCTCATTAGCTGAACGTACCCAGCGCTGCCCGGGTGAACGGATTACGACTGAAATACAGTTTTCCTAAGAATAGTACTCCTCATAGTCACTAGATGGAACCAGGGGTTAAAAGGGGAGGGGAAGGAAGGTTTTTTTTATAAAGGGGGAGAAATTTTTAATAAAGGGGGACACAAAAATCGGGAAATTAGAGTTAAAATAGGGTTTTTTTTTTAAGAATAGTACTCCTCATAGTGGCCAGATGGCGCCACGGGTTAAAGGGGGATGAAGGGTTTTAATAAAGGGGGTCAAAATCGGGAAATTAGACCTAAAATAGGTGTTTTTCCGAAAATAATACTTCTCGCCAGGGAAGGTAAAAAGGGGGAGTTTTTAAGGGGGGAAGTCAAAAATCGGGAAATTAGAGTTAAAATATGGGTTTTCCGAAAATAGTACTCCTCATAGTCACCAGATGACACCACGAGTTAAAGGGGGGGAAGGAAGGGGTTTTTTAATAAGGGGAGAAATTTTTAATAAAGGGGGAGTCAAAAATCGGGAAATTAGAGCTAAAATAGGGGTTTTTCCGAAAATAGTGCTCCTCATAGTCACCAGATGGCGCCAGGGATTAAAAGGGGGAGGAAGGGGTTTTTTAATAAAGGGGAGGAATTTTTTAATAAATGGGTTTTTAATAAAGGGGATTAATTAATTTTTAATTAATTTTTGATTAATTATGTGTTATTAATTGGTTATTAAATAGTTATTGATTCGGGGCGTGACCGGAAGTGGGTGTGGTCAGTGACGTCATAGGGGGCGCACAGTGCAAAGGGGCCCATAGGTTGGGACTATACTACTCATGCCATTATTTTGAAAGCGTTAGATTCGAAAGTTTAACTTATAAATGTTGTATATATTCTGAACATATCATGGCCCTAGGAGCATTACCTCCACAGAAAATGGTACTTAGGAAAAGAAAGTTCGAAAATTCCTCAAGGTTGACTTCAACCAAGGATTTATGGACAGCATTTGAACATTGCAACAAACTCATGCGATAATTCAATGAATCCACGGCAAATATTCGTAACAAAGTGAGGTTTTCCCGATGCAAAATATCAGTTTTTCTTGAAGTATGTGGAATAGCAACGCAGGCTTGCTTTTTAGCGTTTTAAAGGGAAATTTATTCTTATATTTGTTTTAAATCTCATAGAATTTGAGATAACCTGTGAATGCTGGCATATGAAATGGAAAATTGATGAATCAGAAGACAAAGATGACAAACTAAAAGGGTTGGTTTGGGTTGTTTTATCTCTAAACTGCACTTTTTTGCAGACAATGGGCTAAATGGCCAAGTCACAAGGATACCTCATAGTCACCAGATGGCTCCACGGGTTAAAGGGGGGAAGGAAGGGGTTTTTTAATAAGGGGGAGAATTTTTTAATAAAGGAAAAGTCAAAAATCGGGAAATTAGAGCTAAAATAGGGGTTTTTCCAAAAATAGTGCTCCTCATAGTCACCAGATGGCGCCAGGGATTAAAAGGGAGAGGAATTTTTTTAATAAAGGGGAGGAATTTTTTAATAAATGGGGTTTTAATAAAGGGGGATTAATTATTTTTAATTAATTTTAATTAATTGTGGGTGATTAATTTGTTATTAATTAGTTATTAGTTGATTATTAATTAGTTATTGATTCGGGGCGTGGCCGGAAGTGGGCGTGGTTAGTGACGTTATAGGGGGAAAGTACAGTGCAAAGGGGAACCCATAGGTTGGGACTATACTACTGGCATGTTCCATCAAAAGTGAGATACGGCATTTCCACCTTCCCGGTTAAACAGAAATCTTACCAAAATTTAGTTTAGAAATGAACTCGACGGATTTAAAACCCCAATTTCAAGAATTATCAAAGCAAAAATAAATAATTTAAGACTACAGTGGTTCTCAATTTGTTTTGATTTCGCTAAAACTTCAGTGTCTTTGTACCACCAGGCTATACCGAGGACACCCACGATAAGAGCACGAGATGGCATTTACCCCTCCTTATATTTTTGTAATATTCTCATATGGATATTTATTGTTATTTGAACGGAACCCTTTTTTTGAAATGACAAGGAATGACCCTACCCCAAAATCGTCTCAAAATTCACAAATCCACGCTCAAAGCAGCCATCAAATTTTCCTAAAATGTGCTTAAGCTAAAAAATAATGCCTACTTAGAAAGTCAATAACTTTCAAAGTAACAAAACAACAAAAAACCAAACAAAAACAATAACAAAAACGATAACAAAAAAGATAGAACATATACACATAAAGTGATGAAATCTGAAAGTTATCCATCAAAATAGCCTCAAGTGTAGAAACCCACCCTCAACAAATGCCCACAAACCCTCTAAAATGAGCTTCATATTTAAAAATAATACATTCATATGGAAGATAATCATAACATTATACCTAAAATACACAAATTAAGTGACGAAATATTAAAGCTAGGCATGAAAATCGCCTCAAAGTATAGAAACCCACGATCAACAAAAGCCCCCAAATCCCACTAAAAAGTGCTTCCAATGTAAAAATAACGCCTTCGTATGGAAGATAATCGCAAAAATATACCGAAAATACACAAATGAAGTGTTCAAATATGAAAGTTAGCCATCAAAATAGTCTCAAAATGTCAAAATCCGAGATCAACAAAAGCCTACAAACCCCCTGAAACTTACTTCGAAAATAATGCCTTTGTATGAAAGATAAACATAAAAATATATCAAAAATAAACAAATGATGTGATCACATATGACATTTAGCCATAAAAACGGTCTCATCCTTACGCTCCACAAATTCGGGAAAACGCGCCTAAAATTTACCCCAAATTTAAAAATAATGCCTTTTTATGAAACACGGGGTGGGAACCACGACCGTTAGAGGGAGAGAGGGAAATATCTGCTCAACTTCCCTTCAAATCTCGAATGAGGTTAGGCTGCATCCATTCACAACCTTCCCCCCACTGTAAACATAGGAGTAAACACTTATGATCTTTCCTCGCTAGACCACATCACCTTAGCTGATTTGAGCAGTGCCAGCATTTGGGACTGAAGCTCGTCATAAGCTTAATTAACTTGTGATCTGACTGAACTAATTTGTATATATCCCTTCACGGTTGTTTACATGTTCCTGTTCAATGCAATACAATGACTTCCGCTTCCTTGAGCTATTCGAATGCAGAGCCAATTTTGAGAACATCGTGAGTCATTTCCTACATCACATGGCAGCTGTTGGTTAGGCTGTAGCGAATCCCAACAGATTGCTTATCAAATAGATAGGGAAGGGGACAATTCCATGCTAAGTCAACAGAAAGACACGTGCCATGCTCTGTCACTTATCAAATAATAATTTTGTGTGGAAAATAAGGCAGAAGATGAGGATCACGATCAAGTCCAACTAAACCCTATTTTATATATTTGTTCGGTATGTAAAGTGTTATGGAAATTGAAAAGTTTACAAACAATTTCTCTTGCCCACGAACTGACATATATCAGTGTAAAGAGTTGGATTGCTTTATCTCTGCTCTGCACTTTTGTGACCTAATGGGTTAAATGGTCAGGTTACAAGATCTCAAAGGACGTATAGTTCGATGTGGAAAAAATACCCACTAGACAGCTGTTAGAAGGCAGATGGAAGTCTCCCATCAAAAGTGTTCTCTAACGTGCGCAAGGTATCGCTCTCCTGAACATGACATCATGGTTTAAGATCTCCTCCAACAGATGCTGGCTTTTCCTGGCTCAACGTTATTCCCTTTCTCCTCGAATGCAGAGTGAGAATCAGGGAGATAAACTCAATGCTCGAAACAGTTGGGACTCGAACCTGGGAACTCTGTAATACGAGCCTGGTGCACTACCGACTGAGCCAATACTAAACACCAGTGGAAAGGACTAGAATATATCAGTCAAAAGGACTAAAGTATTTCACTGGGAGGAATTAGAATATATATATATATGTATCAGTGAAAAGTATTAGCAAAAATCAGTGGAAAGGATTAGCATAGATCAGGCGAAAATGGTAACATATATCAGCGGAAAGGACCAGCATATTTGAGTGGAAAGAACTAGCACATACCAGAAGAAGCGATAGCTAGATCAGTGGAAAGGACTAGCATATTGTTACGACAGAAGAATCTGGCAACCGAAAGCAAAGTTTCAGCCAACGAATAAGAACGTTGGGAGAATTTGGAGAAGAAGAGTGGAGCGTTAACGGTTTTGTATTGTAACGGTCGTTGTATTGTAACGGTCGGTGAGTTCGAAAATGGACGGTGAGCTGTTCTGAGACAGTGCGCGTAAGTATCAAGAAGTAACTTGATGTGTTGTGTATACGCGGAAGGATAAAAGTGGGATCTTTTATCGTTAAGTATCAAGAAGTAACTTGATGTGTTGTGTATACGCGGAAGTATAAAAGTGGGAACTTTTATGGCTAACTTCGAATGTCTACACGGACTGTCTTTTTGTTCGGCTAGTGTGTGAACAGTTATTAGCACAGGACGAGAATTGGTTTACGAGTGAAGATCTTCGGGTGACCTGGTAAATCAAGTAAAAGGTAGTATTTAGTAAAATACACAGAGCTGATATTGTGTGCTCTACACAGGAAGATTGATGACTTGTGCATGTTAATAGTTGATTTGTTAATAAGATACTTCATCCTTATTTCCTCTGTAACAATTTACCTTGTATTGAATTTGGTTTTGAAATATAGCTTTTAATACTCACGCTCAGTGGCTATCCATTTTTGTGATCTGCAACATTTGGTGTCAGAAGCGGGATTAATTAATTGAATGCCGTTAACTAGAAGTATGGATGAATTAGTAAAGTTGATAAATAGCTTCAAAGCCGATATGACTACGCTGATGACTGATATGAAAGCCGATATGACTATGCTGATGACTGATATGAAAGCCGATATGGCTGCGCTGATGACTGATAGGAAAGCCATTATTTCTACGCTGATGACTGATAGGAAAGCCATTATTTCTACGCTGATGACTGATAGGAAAGCAGTTATTGCTACGCTGATGACTGATAGGAAAGCCGTTATTGCTACGCTGGTGACTGATATGAAAGCCGATATGGCTACGCAGATGACTGATATTAAAAGTGATCTAGCTGCCCAAAGCGATAAAATAGGTGACTTGAAAGCCGAAATGGCCGCACAAAATGCTGAGATGAGAGATGAAGTGGCTCCTCAAGTTGGTAAGATTATTGATCAGTTCAAGGATAGTAAAACCGAACTCAATAGACAATGCAATAGTTTAAATGTTGAATTTGTCAGTGAAAAAGGTGATCTTGATAGTGTTAAGTTAGATTGTAAACATGGAAAAGAGAAAGGCAACGCATATAAAAATGTGGATCTGCTACTGGAAATCAAGAATCGTAGATATAGCGCAGATAATGCCTTTGACCACGCAACTACTGGTGATGCATGGCAGAGTGTCTATGTCGCTGGTGACATGTCTAGGAACTGTGAAGAACAATCACACAGATCAGAGAGCTGTGAGACTATACAGTACGCTTTGCACTTCAAAATACCTAGGTATACAAGTCTGGCACGATCTGAAGAGAGATCCACACGAAAGGTATTCTATTCCTCGCCGTCAGCAAAATGTGTCATGGACAATTATCGCAAAGGCAGAGTAACGAGTGGTAATGAGGGGGAACGAAACAGAGTTTACGTTTCGCAGAGTGGTCCGAGTAAAGAAGAGGTGTCCATTCATCATAGATACAAAGTGCCATTCGACGTTACTGGGGAAGTCGGAGAGATTTTTCCGAAGCATATAGCCACACTTGAATCGTTTATAGAAAGTGGGGATTTAAGAAAGAAGAATTCCGAAGAATGGCTTAGAAGCGTAACAGGTGATGCTAGTAAAGGAGCTTCAGGCAGAGACAGTACTTCAAAGACTAACTTTCTGGATGAAACTAAGCCTCAGAGTTACGATCAGAGAGAAGTGAAGCCCTCAGATAATCTCAACGTAGCCATGCTGAATTTCTTTTCTGAACAGTCAATGCGCAGATTTGGACATTATAACCATTTAGATTATAAGGATATAGAAAAGTTTTATCACGACTACAATGAGAGCTCCAAGAAAGTGAATTCGGAAGAAACAGCAAATATGACCTCCTCGGGTCATGTGTTTTGCTGGAGACCCGAGTGGCGCCATCGGATGGTAGATAAAAACAGCACAGGAGGTGTCGGCAACAAAGTGAGTCTTGTCTTGGCTCCTGCACTTGCTGCTTTAGGTCTCAAGGTCCCTATGATCTCCGGTCGTGCTCTCCAATTGGCGGGAGATACTCTGGACAAATTGGAATCCATCCCTGGCTTCACAGTCGACTGCACTAAAGATAAAATCGAGCAGATGATGGAAGACGTCGGATGCTGCATCGTAGTACAGACAGAGGAGCTGGTGCCAACAGATAAGGAGATTTACCGCTGCAAGGATCTGACGGCTACCGTAGATAGCGTTCCTCTAAGGAGATGCTCAATTGTGTCCAAAAAGCTGGCTGAAGGAGTGTGTGCTTTGGTTTATGATGTTGAATTCGGAAAAGGAGCTATTGATCTCATCAGTACAGAAGATGTTGCTGTTGATTTAGTTAAGAAAGTGGTTGCAGCATCACAAGCTCGTGGAATGAAGAGTTTGAGTTGTTCAGCTGTTATCAGCAACATGGATTCACCTCTTGAAAACTCTGTTGACAACTCTCTGGAAGTGATGGAAGCTGTTCAGTGTTTCCTTGGTAACGGATCCTTGGAACTGCAAGAGCTCGTCGAAGAGTTAGGAGGAGAACTTCTGCGTTTGGTGAACATTGTGGATAATAGGGTAGATGAAGCATCACGTGTCTGCAAGGTTCTGCATAACGGCAATGCTTTGAACAAGTTTCGTAACATGTTAATAGAACAAGGAGTATCTGAAGATGTTGCAAGCTGGCTATGTGAAGGTAAAACAGAAAAAATATTGCAAGCAGCCCGACACATCACTGATTTCACTTATACAGGAGAAACAGGTAAGGTTGTCGGATTAGAAGCTGCAGTTCTAGCAAGAGTATGGAAGGAGGAGATGGACCGAAGAGCTAAAAAGAATTATGGAGCTGATATAATTGTGAAGCACCTTGGGGATCAAATTGATTCAGGTGAAGTATGGCTGAAGGTTCATCACGACAGTTCTGAATTAAGTGAAAGTCAACTGACAAAAGGGTCAGACTGGAGGATGAAACTCCTCCCTAGATTTTATGTCACTAATGACTTTCATTCCTTGTTACTGTTGATAGAAGTAAAAATCCAAAGAAGAAAACTTTCGACAAAGAAGAAAACTTTTTACAGGTTTTGCACGAAAACTCTTAGTCGATTCTTCTCCCTGCGGAGACATAAACGTGTTCACAAGGGCTATAGGCCTTACACGTATTATATTTGTGGACGAGGCTTCAGTCAGAAAAGAAATCTAAGTCATAATGAGATTCGCTTTCATTTTGACACAGACGTGGAATATCGCATTCGTCGACGTCCAGCTACAAAGAGCAAGGTGGTTCACGTGGATCGTTTGACCCCGTTTCATCGAAGAACTGAAGAAACTTTGGAATCCAGAATTGTTCGGGACGAACAAGACCTAGGAAGGGGGCAGTGTTACGACAGAAGAATCTGGCAACCGAAAGCAAAGTTTCAGCCAACGAATAAGAACGTTGGGAGAATTTGGAGAAGAAGAGTGGAGCGTTAACGGTTTTGTATTGTAACGGTCGTTGTATTGTAACGGTCGGTGAGTTCGAAAATGGACGGTGAGCTGTTCTGAGACAGTGCGCGTAAGTATCAAGAAGTAACTTGATGTGTTGTGTATACGCGGAAGGATAAAAGTGGGATCTTTTATCGTTAAGTATCAAGAAGTAACTTGATGTGTTGTGTATACGCGGAAGTATAAAAGTGGGAACTTTTATGGCTAACTTCGAATGTCTACACGGACTGTCTTTTTGTTCGGCTAGTGTGTGAACAGTTATTAGCACAGGACGAGAATTGGTTTACGAGTGAAGATCTTCGGGTGACCTGGTAAATCAAGTAAAAGGTAGTATTTAGTAAAATACACAGAGCTGATATTGTGTGCTCTACACAGGAAGATTGATGACTTGTGCATGTTAATAGTTGATTTGTTAATAAGATACTTCATCCTTATTTCCTCTGTAACAATTTACCTTGTATTGAATTTGGTTTTGAAATATAGCTTTTAATACTCACGCTCAGTGGCTATCCATTTTTGTAATCCGCAACAATATATTAGGCGAAAAGGGTAGCATATGTCAGTGGAAAGGACTAGCATAGATTAGGCGAAAAGGGTAACATATATCAGTGGAAAGAACTAGCATATACCAGAAGAAGCGATAGGCTAGATCAGTGGAAAGGACTAGCATAGATTACTCGAAAAAGGTAGCATATATCAGTGGAAACGACTAGCATAGATTAGGCTAAAAGGGTAGTATATTTCAGCGAAAAGAACTAGCACATACCAGAAGAAGCGATAGCTAGATCAGTGAAAAGAACTAGCACATACCAGAAGAAGCGATAGCTAGATCAGTGGAAAGGACTAGCATATATTAGGCGAAAAGGGTAACATATATCAGTGGAAAGAACTAGCATAAATTAGGCGAAAAGGCATATATAAATGCATATATAAATGGAAAGAACTAGCATATTTCAGGGGAAAGAAGTAACGCATACCAGAAGAAGCAATAGCTAGATAAGTGGAAAGGACTAGCATATATTAGGCGAAAAGTGTAGCATATATCAGTGGAAATGACTAGCACATACCAGAAGAAGCAATAACTAGATCAGTGGAAAGGACTAGCATATATTAGGCGAAAAAGCATATATAAATGCATATATAAATGGAAAGAACTAGCATATTTCAGGGGAAAGAAGTAACGCATACCAGAAGAAGCAATAGCTAGATAAGTGGAAAGTACTAGCATATATTAGGCGAAAAGTGTAGCATATATCAGTGGAAATGACTAGCACATACCAGAAGAAGCAATAACTAGATCAGTGGAAAGGACTAGCATATATTAGGCGAAAAGTGTAGCATATATCAGTGGAAAGGACTAGCATATATTAGGCGAAAAGTGTAGCATATATCAGTGGAAAGGACTAGCACAGATTAGGCGAAAGGGGTAGCATATATCAGTGAAAAGAACTAGCATATATCAGTGAAAAGAACTAGCATATTTCAGTGGAAAGAACTAACATTGATCTACCTTATCACAAGCGATAGGGTAGATCAATATAAAGGACTAGCATAGATTAGGCGAAAAGAGTAACATATATCAGTGGAAAGGACAAGCATATGTATATCAGTGAACAGGACTACCATATATCAGAGGAATGCTAACGTTTACTGTTGTGAGACAAAATCAAATTGAAATTTTCCTACAGAGCTGTATACCAAAAACTAGTTTTGAAATTCAAAGAAAACTACATTTGAACAATGATTCTGTTGTTAGTGTCAATATATATTTTCTTCTGTTTTTTTTTTCGCTAATTTCATTAAAACATAAAAAAAATTGGTCCATCACTGTGGACCAATTTTATTAAATTTCTTAACTTTATCACTCTGTAACTGCTAATATGCCATTCTTGATTGTCATGTTAATCGTCAACAAAGTTATCAGTTTAAACAAAAGACACGTTTAAGAAAATGAAAATCAATTTCAGAATATATTCCAACTGATATTGATATCGGGTGTAACTTTGCACTAATCCAAACAGAAAAACGTTAATGTACCAAAAAGCATTGGGATTTATTTTTGACTTCATTACTCTAACCTCGTGTTTCAGCACAATCATTAATTCTCTATATAGCTACTGACATGTTGCTAAGAGAGTTGGGTTGTTTTACCTCTGAGCACACTTTTGTGCACACCATGGGCTAAATGGCAAGGTCACAAGGACCCCGAAGCCTCAGAGAAGGTTGGGGGAGGGGACCCACTGGAACAGCTGTTGGGAGACAGATTGTAGCCTCCCGTCAAGGCCATCAGTGTGTTCTTTAACGTGCACAGAGTATGGCTCTCCCGCACACGGAGACACGGCTTAACGTCCCATCCTCTACCGACCAAGGGCAGGGAGTTTTACGGAGATAAATCTCAACGCTGGCCCAACTGTGACTCGATCCTAGGACACGAACCTGGTTGTATGAGAAACCATGAGAAGCCCACTTGAGGTTCTTGGTTGTCTCCGTCCTTTGTGTAGGGGAGTACTATGTTCCCTTTTTGAAAGAAAATGTATCTCTCAGGTAAAACAACCCAATCCTACGTTTGGCTGTAACCTGATTTAGCTACAAAGCAACTTCAATGTATTCCAGTTTCGTAGCGTGAGTGGCAACTGGAAAAAACTCTGTGACTATGCAGTTGACACTTCGACACCGTTCCTAGATCGTAGGTGGATTGACAAATGATTGGTGGATCATTGATCCACTTAGAACTGTTTCAGTATCAACGGCGCAGGCTCATAGTCTCACCGGTTGAAACTTACCCTACGTCACTTTTATATTCTTCGTCATCAGCTTTAGTGCTTCTTTATCGAAAGATTCTTCTGTGATTCAGAACAACTGGCAAAACGATGCAAGCGTTCCGTTTCAGAAAAGGATTTCAAATTTATTTCTTCGCAAGTGGAAAATTTTTTGCTACTATTACAGTAAGGGGCATGAAGCGAACCTAAATTCAGTTTAGAGTTGAAAACGTAATATATTCTACATTCCGTTAGTTTCCTCCGATATTGGGGGCGGGGGTGGCTCAGTCGGTAGCGCGCCAGGCTCGTAATCTGTAGTTCCCAGGTTCGAGTTCCAGCTGGGTCAGCTTTGAGATTTATCTCCGCAAAATTCCCTGCCCACGGTCAGTAGGGGACACCGATGGGCTTGGAAAGGCCGCCGTCCTTCGGATGGGATGTTAAGCCGTGACCACGTGTGCGGGAGAGACATACCCTGTGCACGTTAAAGAACATGCTGGATGGCCTTGACGGGAGGCTACCATCTGTCTCCCAACAACTGTTCCAGTGGGTCCCCTCCCCCAACCTTCTCTGAGCCTTCGGGGTCCATGAGACCTGGCCATTTAGCCCATGGCCAGTACTGGACCTGGCCATTTAGCCCATGGTGTGCAAAAAAGTGCCGCTCAGAGATAAAACAACCCAACCCAACAACCTCCGACGTTGAATGACCGAAGTAAGATATCGGAATATTTTTCTTCATTTAAAAACAAATATGTTTTTATCTGAAACTATACTTATAACGAGTTCTGTATGTTCTGGCAGAATCCATTTAATCTAAAGACAGGAAAAAGAACCTAAATATAGTAACCAAACGTTCGCCGTTTCGGCAAGTTGAATAATCTGATTTTACTTTTAACTAGACAAAGTTTGTTTTTCCGCAGAATATTTCAAACTGGTTCTCAAATTTCTCGGGACATTGTTCTTTTTTATGTGTACATTTTTTGCTGCCACGTGTAGGGAGTGTGGGATTTCAGCAGCATTCCTAATTTTATGTAATTAATAATCAAGAATATTCTGGAATATTTCAGATATATACAGTATAAGAGTTTACTATAACAGATTATGTAACAGTTTAGATGCAAATATAAGAATGGAAATAAATTTATTAAAATTGAAAGGAAAGATTCGCAAATTTATTTTATGTCAAACAATTACGAAGAACTATTCAAATTGTAATCTTAGATAGGTAATTTTTATTATTGGTACATTAATATTCTTTTCCATTAAGATGAAAAGCTCTTAAGCAACGTTTGTCATAAATTGTAAATGTAACAACTTAAGTTGAAACCCGGACGAGTACTTTATTATTCCTTGATTTCTACAGGAACTGTTATTGTTATTTTTTCTCTTTCAGAAATTGTGTTGTTTCATTTTGTTATTCTATGACACTGAAGTTTCAATTTCATTGTATTATTTATTTAGGCTTTTTGGCATTTTGTTATATTATTAAAGATCGTATTGTTATTATTCTATATATGTAATTTAATATTTTATAAATGCATAATACTGGTACTCATGAAATAATAAGCTGATGATTTTTGCTGTGATTGGGATTCGAATCAACATCTCCTAGCAACAGGGGCGGGAGTGGCTCAGTCGGTAACGTGCCAGGCTCGTAATCTGCAGTTCCCAGGTTCGAGTCCCAGCTGGGTCAGCGTTGAGATTTATCTCCGCAAAAATTCCCTGTCCACAGTCAGTAGGGGACACTGATGGGCTTGGGAATTGATGGGCTCCATCGGATGGGACGTTTAGCCGTGGCCACGTGTGCGGAAGAGCCATACCCTGTGCACGTTAAAGAACACACTGGATGGCCCTTGACGGGAGGCTACCATCTGTCTCCCAACAGCAGTTCCAGTGGGTCCTCCTCCCATACACGATGGACTTGGAAAGACCGCCGTCCGTCGGATGGAATGTTAAGCCGTGACTCCGTGTGCATGAGAGCCATACCCAGCACACATTAAATTACCGGACGGTTACCTTTACAATCCCATTGGTGTTCCCTTTCTAATTGAGGGCAAGTGAAGGATTATCATAGAAAAACTTAATGTTGTCCCAGGTGATACTCGAACCTGGGAACTACAGATTATGTAATGGGCGCTACCGACAGAAAACCCTGCCCCTTGTGAGAAAGGAATACACTGGACAGCTGTTAGGAAAAAGATGTGTCTCCTTTCAACCATCCAGTGTGTTCTTTAATATGCACAGAGTATGTCTCTTCCGAACCCAGGACCACGACTTAACGTCCCATCCGACGGACAGAAGCCTTTCCAAGCCCATCGGTGCCCACTTTCTCGCTGAGGGAAGTGTGACTGTCAGTGAAGATAAATCTCAACCAATGCACAGTTGGGATTCGAACCTAGGAACTGGAAATTACGAGCCTGGTGCACTACCAACTGAGTAATTAGCACCTCTTTTCGACAGTTCGCATTGTCCATAAGTCAATGGCCTATCAATTCCTATCAATCCGCTTATGATTATATGAGAACGGTTGAAGCGTCCAATCATCAGTCTGAAAGAATCTTCGTAGTCTCACCTGTTGCCATCGGAATTTAGATATTTTAGTGGGTTTCAATTTTCGAGTTTCACCTCATCCCATCCCCACTCCCATCCTCACACCGATCCTCACTCATCCTTCAGATCCATCATCACTAGATTCCCATCCCATCTTCACTAGTGGCGGAAGTCTTTCGGATTTCTCTCAAGAAGAGTCCTGCAAGGAACCCTCGAAATTAGGTTTTCCCCACTGGAGTAAATGTGAAACAAGTTCCATCACATTCTTTCCCCTGTAAGCGGTACTTTTGCACAAAATGAGATAAATATAGAGGTCACAAGGTTTCCAAGGACTCAGAGCTGAGTAGAGGAAAAGAATCCACTGAACAACTGTTAGGAGACAGATTTTAGCCCCCTTTAAAAGACATGCAGCATGGTTTTTAATACATGTAGGATAATTTTCACCTGCAAATGGGTTGGGTTATTTTACCTCTGAGCAGCACTTTTTGCACACAATGGGCTAAATGACCAGGTCACAAGCACCCCGTGTGCTCAGAAGGGTACCCTGTGGATAGCTGTTGGGAGACAGATTGGACACTCTTGCCAAGGCAATTTCCTTAATATGCACGGGGTATGACTCTCCTATCCACAGAGCCACGGCTTAAGGTCACATCCGACGGATGGCGACCTATCCAAGCCCAACGCTTTAAGCCCTTACTCACTGAAGGCAGGGCCGGGTTTTTTTTGTGGAGATAAATCTCAATGCTGGCCCAGGTGGGACTCGAACCTGGACCGCTACCGACTGAGCTACCCACCCCTCCTGCAAAGGAGACCATAGCTTAAGGTCTCACGCGGCAGATGGCATTCTTTCCAAGTCTATGGCTGTTGACTTTTTCATCGAGTACATGGCAAAGGTCAGCAGAGAAATTCTTAATGGATACACAGTGGGATTCGAACCTGGGAACATTAGGTTAGGAGTATGACGCGCTATTGATTGAGCCAATTCTTGCCCCTCCTCAATGGAAATAAAGTTCCGTTTGAGAAATGGTTACTTCGGAAGTTTATTTATAAGTTACCATGTAGGCAGGCCCGGATCTATAAAGAAAATAAAATGGAGGAAGGGCCAATGTAACGGGAAAATGGTAAAGGGATGTAGGGGGAAGGGACTGGATTTAATTGCAGTGTAACATTTTCCTTTTAATTTTAGAGGATTTTAAAATATTTCATGAAAAATGCGTCAAATATGCACGTTTAATAATGTTTCGCTCTATTACACTTACTAGCATTCTCATAGGGTGGATGGGGGAGCATAAAGGGGGGGGGGAGTATGGGGAGCATCAAAAGGGGGGAGTATGGGGAGCATCAAAAGGGGGAGTATGGGGAGCATCAAAAGGGGGAGTATGGGGAGCATCAAAAGGGGGAGTATGGGGAGATCAAAAGGGGGGGAGTATGGGGAGCTCTTTACTACTCTAGATCCGGTGCTGTATGTAAGTGGCTTTTCATCAACTTAGTGTGATATGCGAAAATACTTTCTAACATGACAGTTCTGTTCGCGAGGGCCGCAGATTGACTCATTAGATGGTGCTTCAGCCACGTAACCTTATGTTCCTTCCCTTGTTCGCGTCAGAATTAAAAGAAATAAAGAGTAGCTTAAATAAATAAAAGGAAATAGGGTCGGAGCACTGGAGTCACATGGATCGACCTTTAATCCGCCCTGGCGCTTTAATGGCTCTTTAAATATGAAACGAGTATTGTTGGAAATGGAGATTTTAGAGAGAGTCGGCTGAGATCTCCAATTTATCTCCAGGGATATTTTTCCGTAAAAGTTTATATCCAAAATTATTACAGAGTTTTGAATTTGTCTTTCCATTCTCAAAACATGGAAAGGTTCCAATACTTTTGAGAGTGGCGGATGCGGGGGGGATGGTGTCTGAACCCCCCCCTTAAAATATGATATATATATATATTTAGCAAAATAAGGAATGAATTAAAATAATGATTTTAATTATTTATATTAATCAAATTTTAGTGCTTGATATATTTTCCATTTAGATTAATACTGATATTAAATTCCTGATATACTCTCCAAATTTTGAATTCCTCCCCTCGCTCGCCCCCCCCATAACAAAATCCTGCATGTGCCACTGACTTTTGGAAATAGAATATAGATCACTTGGAATGAAATTCTGGTAGCGCCCTCTGGCTCACTGCTAAGAGCGTGAGATCCTTGATTGCCAACGAAATTCTCCATATCTGAACAATTTCAGTTCTTTCAGACCTCTACTGTGATTTTCACCACCAAAGTTCCTTTAATCACACGAGATTACTTACATATTATGTACTTACATATTTTGCTTTTCCTTGCTATAGGGTTATCCTGCATTTGTGCAGATATCTCTCACCTACGCAATGGAGATCAGAAACAGTTTTCGTGTTGAACACTAAGTTAAGGAAAAGCACGCTGTTACCTGGTTTCCATAAATTAAGGAAAACTCAGAAAAGAATGATTTTAATGAAATTTGATGGAAACATGAATTACAATGCTAGTTTCAGAATGACATAAAATATTTTACACTAGAAATATTTTTTGTCAAAAAAAAACACTTAAAGGAACTTGTCCAAAAATGAGGTGTCAGAATGCAATGGGCAAAGTTCTTTTATAAGGAGTGTGGTCACAGCAATGCCGGCACAACAACGATGTTCCATACTGATTATGATGTTGTGAATCAGCTCAATAGGGAGTAACGACAATTGTTCCTTTAAAGCAGTAATAAGCTCCCCCTTTGTTTCAGATGGCGGATTGACGGCAGCAACACGTCTCCCCAGAGCATCCCACACATGCTCAATCGGAGTTAGGTCGGGAGATCGAGCTGTCCTCTTCATGCATATAATGGTCTCTTCTTGAAGGTATTGTTCCACTAGTCCAGCTCTGTGTAGACGAGCGTTATCGTCTTGTAAGTAAATGTTTCACCAATTGCACCAGCGTAAGGACGTACATAAGAGTCCAGGATGTCATCTCTATATACTTTTGAGCATTCAGATTCACTCTCATCAACACATAGAGGTCTGTGTGTCTACCTAAGGAAATGCCACCTTAAATACACACGCTACCTCCGCCGTAACTGTGTTTTTGACGGATGTTACTGGGATGATAACGAGTGCCTCGTTCTCTCCATATGAAACAATGTCTGGAATCACTCTGTAAACAATATCTGGACTCATTTATGAAGAGTACGGACCTCCATTGCTCTTCTGTCCAGTTAACATGCATCCGTGCCCAATTCAACCGCTCTCTCATGTGACGTGACGTGAGGGGTATGCAAATTGCTCGCCTTCTATCGTACAGACCTCCCTCATGAAGCCTTCTACGCACAGTAGAAGCTGATACAGCCCTCCCAGTGGCTGCTGCAAGAGAGGATCGTAGCTGAGAGGGAGTAGACTTTCTGCTCCTTTGTTGTTGTTAATCGCAGATATCGGTCTTGTACAGCGGTCGTTACTCTAGCTCTTCCTCGACTAAACCTCCGAGATGCAGAATCCGTGCTAAGAAATTGATTCCACAGTCTATGTACCACAGAAGGACTCACTCTGACTTTGGCATGCTTCAAGCCGGCCAATAGCTCTCCACCGCAGTTCATTTGACAAATGACGTCTCGAAGTCATTCCAACAAAATGGCTATTTCGAATTTGTAGGTTGCGCTCAAGGGTGCAGTCCTAGATAACTATAGGTTGGGTTGTTTTACCTCTGAGCGGCACTTTTTTGCACACCATGGGCTAAATGGCCAGGTCACATGGACCCCGAAGGCTCAGAGTAGGTTGTGGGAGGGGACCCACTGGAACAGCTGTTGGGAGACAGATGGTAGCCTCCCGTCAAGGCCATCCAGCGTGTTCTTTAACGTGCACAGGGTATGGCTCTCCCGCACACGGGGCCACGGCTTAACGTCCCATCCGACGACGGCGGCCTTTCCAAGCCCATAGGTGTCCCCTACTGACCGTGGGCAGGGCGGGGAATTTTGCGGAGATAAATCTCAATGCTGACCCAGCTGGGACTCGAACCTGGGAACTACAGATTACGAGCCTGGCGCGCTACCGACTGAGCCACCCCCACCCCATGTGCTCTCAGTGAGACTTGGAAACTGGTCAGCTTGGAAAGGCTTGCCGTCGGTCAGATAGAATGTTAAGCCTTGACCCAATGTACGCGAGAGTTAAGCCTTGACCCAATGTACGCGAGAGTTAAGCCTTAACACAATGTACACGAGAGTCATACCATGTGGCCTTGACAGGAGGCTTTCATCAATCCGTAACTTATCCACTGGATCCCCTTTCCCAAGGGGCTGGAGTGGCTCAGTCGGTAACGCGCCAGGCCTATAATCTGCAGTTCCCAGCTTCGCCAGCTTTGAGATTTATCTCCGCAAAACTCCCCGCCCTGCCCACGATCAGTAGAGGACACCGATGGGCTTGGAAAGGCTGCCGTTCTTCGGATGGGACGTTAAGCCGTGGCCCCGTGTGTGGAGAGACGTACTCTATGACAGTTAAAGAACAAGCTGGATGGCCTTGACGGGAGGCTACCATCTGTCTCCCAACAGCTCTTCCGGTGGGTCCCCTCCCACAACCTTCTCTGAGCTTTTGGGGTCCATGTGACCTGGCCATTTATCCCATGGTGTGCAAAAAAGTGCCGCTCAGAAGTAAAACAACCCAAAACAACCCACCGAGAGCACAATTAGAGTCAGTATATATAATAAGGACCAGTGGGGATTCGAACCTCAAAACATCAGGTCACAAGCATGAGCAAAAGTAGATTGATTTAATAGGGCTTGCATACATCTCCTGATGTATACAAACCCTATTAAATCAGTCTACTTTTGTATCTATTTATTTATTTGTGTAATTTTTAATATGTAATAATTGTTTATTTACGTAATTTCGTATCTGTTTATTTATTTCAACGAATCCATAGAATAAACAAAGAATAAAAGAAAGTAATAATAATAGAAAACACAGGAACTATTGCACATTAGTAAAAATGGTCACAAATAATTGCAATAAATAAAAAAAATATGTATATATAGGACGTTATAATATGATGTGTACTTCTGGATTCAGTCTAAATGTATATAACTGTATAACTGAAGACAATGACTGTATTATAAAAAAAGACTCGTGTATTGGTTCTATTGTTTTAAATTAGCTGTATCGTTGAAAAAATTACCCTTAATTTGGATCTATCTTTTAGAAACCATCAGTTGATTGGTTCTATTATTAAAAAAATTACAATTGTGTTGAACCATTAATAAAAAATGGCCCACCCTTAGAAAAGGTTAAACGCCATTGTTGAAAAAAGAAAAAATAAATCTTCGACAAATAAGACCTTTATTTCTTCACAGAGAGTCCTGATAAAATCTCTCAGATGTTCTTCGTGTGTCAGATAGGTAGCTTTTGCTTCACGTTCCACAAATGCTTCCCTGAATGCTTCTTGTTCTAAAAGCAAAAGCGGAGCAATAAACTTCTTAATCTAATTTCTACGGCAATACGTAAAAAAGACAACTTATAATGAGGAGAATAAAAATGCTATTAGATCATTTTCCCCTCTCTTTCGCATTGGTGGTTGATAAAGTTGGTTGGTAATAGTCGTACGTGACCTTACATTTTAGCCGCCTCTGGTCTGATATTTGGATGCTTTGAAGGTATCGGGATGTATCTGTAATCGTATTGTGCCTCTGAGTCTCAGGCATCTGGGATGCTAGCAAAAGAAGTAATTGCTACCCGTCGTAACAACAGTTCTGCAAAACCTTGAGATGGCCTATTAATGGTAATAATTGGAAAGAAATATTCTGGCTATTGAGTTGGGAAGAACATCATGTTGCTCTTTCCATTTAGTCGAGAATGTCATTTGTAGAACAATTTCTGCGATAGAATTCAGGGCAGAAAGATTGTGATTATATGTACACCCATTTATCGATTTACACGGTTGATAGGTTCTGGGAAATTACCTCGCAAATCGAAACCAACGACTTGGGAAAAGACGGAGATATATTTAGAAACAATCCTTGTGGTGAATAAAACGGACATTGAAAGTTTTATTTGTGCATATCTATCTCAAATTTCAGTTCAGCAGTAATAATAAGCATTAATGTAACATTATTTCGTAATGATAATTCAGATAAGCTTAGATTAATTTCTCATAATTTCTTTTTGGCCATGAAAAATTCTAAATGCAGATTTACAGTATCGAATTCGAAAAGAAATTTATGAACCGAATACAAACTAGAAACTAAGAATTTCTACCACAACTCAGTGCTTTATTTTGTAAAATTAGAGCTTATATTATATTTTCATGCACTTACGAATCAGCTGCATTTAGTATATTTAAATAGTCTATAAAATTAAACTTGTTACTAAAAATGAGATAAAAACACGGTTTTTACTAATCTGAAAAATTCAATCTATGAAAGTCAGATTTCGCTGCCACTTTTGAAACAGGCTTCAATTCATTACGATGTCGCGAGACAGATTGCATCACAATGGCAAGAATATAATTTAAGCAAAAGAATATAAATATAACATATTACAGATGACGATTTTATCAATATAGAAATTTACAGTTATCCATTTATTCTTGAAAATAAATATCAGTGAAAAACATTTGTTTGATTTTTATTTTGGGGTGACAGTATAATACTCTTCCGCGACTCTGTGCCACTTCATAACATGTATTTAACATCTACATATATAGAAAAAAGAGAACTGAATCCGTACAGTGTAATATCGTGTCTCTAACAGGTAAATCGAACTTGGTTATATTCTTTGACCCTATAAAACCGAAACTGTGAAAACCGAGGAATAAATGTAGTTTTATGTTGCGAATTAAACGTTACTCATAGTTATCTAGTCCCAGCTGGGTCAGCGTTGAGATTTATTTCCGCAAAATTCCCCGCCCTGCCCACGGTCAGTAGGGGACACCTATGGGCTTGGAAAGGCCGCCATCCGTCGGATGGGGCGTTAAGCCGTGGCCCCGTGTGCGGGAGAGACATACCCTGTGCACGTTAAAGAACACGCTGGATGGCCTTGACGGGAGGCTACCATCTGTCTCCCAACAGCTGTTCCAGTGAGTCCCCTCACCCAACCTTCTCTGAGCCTTCGGGGCCCATGTGACCTGGCCATTTAGACCATGGTGTGCAGAAAAGTGCCGCTCAGAGGTAAAACAAACCAACCCATAGGTATCTAGGACTGCACCCTTGAGCGCAACCTACAAATTCGAAATAGCCATTTTGTTGGAATGACTTCGAGACGTCATTTGCCAAATAAACTGCGGTGGAGAGCTATTGGCTGGCTTGAAGCATGCCAAAGTCAGAATGAGTCCTTCTGTGGTACATAGACTGTGGAATCAATTTCTTAGCACGGATTCCGCATCTCGGAGGTTTAGTCGAGGAAGAGCTAGAGTTACGACCGCTGTACAAGACCGATATCTCCGATTAACAACAACAAATGAGCAGAAAGTCTACTCCCTCTCAGCTACGATCCTCTCTTGCAGCAGCCACTGGGAGGGCTGTATCAGCTTCTACTGTGCGTAGAAGGCTTCATGAGGGAAGTCTGTACGATAGAAGGCGAGCAATTTGCATACCCCTCACGTCACGTCACACGAGAGAGCGGTTGAATTGGGCACGGACGCATGTTAACTGGACAGAAGAGCAATGGAGGTCCGTACTCTTCATAAATGAGTCCAGATATTGTTTGCAGAGTGATTCCAGACATTGTTTCATATGGAGAGAACGAGGCACTCGTTATCATCCCAGTAACATCCGTCAAAAAGACAGTTACGGCGGAGGTAGCGTGTGTATTTAAGGTGGCATTTCCTTAGGTGGACACACAGACCTCTATGTGTTGATGAGAGTGAATCTGAATGCTCAAAAGTATATAGAGATGACATCCTGGACTCTTATGTACGTCCTTACGCTGGTGCAATTGGTGAAACATTTACTTACAAGACGATAACGCTCGTCTACACAGAGCTGGACTAGTGGAACAATACCTTCAAGAAGAGACCATTATATGCATGGAGAGGACAGCTCGATCTCCCGACCTAACTCCGATTGAGCATGTGTGGGATGCTCTGGGGAGACGTGTTGCTGCCGTCAATCCGCCATCTGAAACAAAGGGGGAGCTTATTACTGCTTTAAAGGAACAATGGTCATTACTCCCTATTGAGCTGATTCACAACATCATAATCAGTATGGAACATCGTTGTCGTGCCGGCATTGCTGTGACCACACCCCTTATAAAAGAACTTTGCCCATTGCATTCTGATACCTCATTTTTGGACAAGTTACTTTAAGTGTTTTTTTTGACAAAAAATATTTCTAGTGTAAAATATTTTATGTCATTCTGAAACTAGCATTGTAATTCATGTTTCCATCAAATTTCATTAAAATCATTCTTTTTTGAGTTTTCCTTAATTTATGGAAACCAGGTAACAGCGTGCTTTTCCTTAACTTAGTGTTCAACAAGAAAACTGTTTCTGATCTCCATTGCGTAGGTGAGAGATATCTGCACAAATGCAGGATAACCCTATAGCAAGGAAAAGCAAAATATGTAAGTACATAATATGTAAGTAATCTCGTGTGATTAAAGGAACTTTGGTGGTGAAAATCACAGTAGAGGTCTGAAAGAACTGAAATTGTTCAGATATGGAGAATTTCGTTGGCAATCAAGGATCTCACGCTCTTAGCAGTGAGCCAGAGGGCGTTACCAGAATTTCATTCCAAGTGATCTATATTCTATTTCCAAAAGTCAGTGGCACATGCAGGATTTTGTTATGGGGGGGCGAGCGAGGGGAGGAATTCAAAATTTGGAGAGTATATCAGGAATTTAATATCAGTATTAATCTAAATGGAAAATATATCAAGCACTAAAATTTGATTAATATAAATAATTAAAATCATTATTTTAATTCATTCCTTATTTTGCTAAATATATATATATATCATATTTTAAGGGGGGGGGGGTTCAGACACCATCCCCCCCGCATCCGCCACTCTCAAAAGTATTGGAACCTTTCCATGTTTTGAGAATGGAAAGACAAATTCAAAACTCTGTAATAATTTTGGATATAAACTTTTACGGAAAAATATTCCTGGAGATAAATTGGAGATCTCAGCCGACTCTCTCTAAAATCTCCATTTCCAACAATACTCGTTTCATATTTAAAGAGCCATTAAAGCGCCAGGGCGGATTAAAGGTCGATCCATGTGACTCCAGTGCTCCGACCCTATTTCCTTTTATTTATTTAAGTTACTCTTTATTTCTTTTAATCCTGACGCGAACAAGGGAAGGAACATAAGGTTACGTGGCTGAAGCACCATCTAATGAGTCAATCTGCGGCCCTCGCGAACAGAACTTGTCATCTTAGAAAGTATTTTCGCATATCACACTAAGTTGATGAAAAGCCACTTACATACAGCACCGGATCTAGAGTAGTAAAGAGCTCCCCATACTCCCCCCTTTTGATCTCCCCATACTCCCCCCCTTTTGATCTCCCCATACTCCCCCCTTTTGATGCTCCCCATACTCCGCCCCTTTGATGCTCCCCATACTCCGCCCCTTTGATGCTCCCCATACTCCCCCCTTTTGATGCTCCCCATACTCCCCCCCCCTTTATGCTCCCCCATCCACCCTATGAGAATGCTAGTAAGTGTAATAGAGCGAAACATTATTAAACGTGCATATTTGACGCATTTTTCATGAAATATTTTAAAATCCTCTAAAATTAAAAGGAAAATGTTACACTGCAATTAAATCCAGTCCCTTCCCCCTACATCCCTTTACCATTTTCCCGTTACATTAGCCCTTCCTCCATTTTATTTTCTTTATAGATCCGGGCCTGCCTACATGGTAACTTATAAATAAACTTCCGAAGTAACCATTTCTCAAACGGAACTTTATTTCCATTGAGGAGGGGCAAGAATTGGCTCAATCAATAGCGCGTCATACTCCTAACCTAATGTTCCCAGGTTCGAATCCCACTGTGTATCCATTAAGAATTTCTCTGCTGACCTTTGCCATGTACTCGATGAAAAAGTCAACAGCCATAGACTTGGAAAGAATGCCATCTGCCGCGTGAGACCTTAAGCTATGGTCTCCTTTGCAGGAGGGGTGGGTAGCTCAGTCGGTAGCGGTTCAGGTTCGAGTCCCACCTGGGCCAGCATTGAGATTTATCTCCACAAAAAATCCCGGCCCTGCCTTCAGTGAGTAAGGGCTTAAAGCGTTGGGCTTGGATAGGTCGCCATCCGTCGGATGTGACCTTAAGCCGTGGCTCTGTGGATAGGAGAGTCATACCCCGTGCATATTAAGGAAAATGCCTTGGCAAGAGTGTCCAATCTGTCTCCCAACAGCTATCCACAGGGTACACTTCTGAGCACACAGGGTGCTTGTGACCTGGTCATTTAGCCCATTGTGTGCAAAAAGTGCTGCTCAGAGGTAAAATAACCCAACCCATTTGCAGGTGAAAATTATCCTACATGTATTAAAAACCATGCTGCATGTCTTTTAAAGGGGGCTAAAATCTGTCTCCTAACAGTTGTTCAGTGGATTCTTTTCCTCTACTCAGCTCTGAGTCCTTGGAATCCTTGCGACCTCTATATTTATCTCATTTTGTGCAAAAGTACCGCTTACAGGGGAAAGAATGTGATGGAACTTGTTTCACATTTACTCCAGTGGGGAAAACCTAATTTCGAGGGTTCCTTGCAGGACTCTTCTTGAGAGAAATCCGAAAGACTTCCGCCACTAGTGAAGATGGGATGGGAATCTAGTGATGATGGATCTGAAGGATGAGTGAGGATCGGTGTGAGGATGGGAGTGGGGATGGGATGAGGTGAAACTCGAAAATTGAAACCCACTAAAATATCTAAATTCCGATGGCAACAGGTGAGACTACGAAGATTCTTTCAGACTGATGATTGGACGCTTCAACCGTTCTCATATAATCATAAGCGGATTGATAGGAATTGATAGGCCATTGACTTATGGACAATGCGAACTGTCGAAAAGAGGTGCTAATTACTCAGTTGGTAGTGCACCAGGCTCGTAATTTCCAGTTCCTAGGTTCGAATCCCAACTGTGCATTGGTTGAGATTTATCTTCACTGGCAGCCACACTTCCCTCAGCGAGAAAGTGGGCACCGATGGGCTTGGAAAGGCTTCTGTCCGTCGGATGGGACGTTAAGTCGTGGTCCTGGGTTCGGAAGAGACATACTCTGTGCATATTAAAGAACACACTGGATGGTTGAAAGGAGACACATCTTTTTCCTAACAGCTGTCCAGTGTATTCCTTTCTCACAAGGGGCAGGGTTTTCTGTCGGTAGCGCCTATTACATAATCTGTAGTTCCCAGGTTCGAGTATCACCTGGGCCATACCATGTGGCCTTGACAGGAGGCTTTCATCAATCCGTAACTTATCCAATGGATCCCCTTTCCCAAGGGGCTGGGGTGGCTCAGTCGGTAACGCGCCAGGCCTTTAATCTGCAGTTCCCAGCTTCGCCAGCTTTGAGATTTATCTCCGCAAAATTCCCCGCCCTGCCCACGGTCAGTAGGGGACACCTATGGGCTTGGAAAGGCCGCCGTCCGTCGGATGCGACGTTAAGCTGTGGCCCCGTGTGCGGGAGAGCTATACCCTGTGCACCTTAAAGAACACGCTGGATGGCCTTGACGGGAGGCTACCATCTGCTTCCCAACAGCTGTTCCAGTGGGTCCCCTCCCCCAACCTTCTCTGAGCCTTCGGGGTCCATGTGACCTGGCCATTTAGCCCATGGTGTGCAAAAAAGTGCCGCTCAGAGGTAAAACAACCCAACGTTAAAGAACACGCTGGATGGCCTTGACGGGAGGCTATCATCTGTCTCCCAATAGCTGTTCCAGTGGGTCCCCTCCCCCCAACCTTCTCTGAGCCTTCGGGGTCTATGTGACCTGGCCATTTAGTCCATGGTGTGCAAAAAAGTGCCGCTCAGAGGTAAAACAACCCAACGTTAAAGAACACGCTGGATGGCCTTGACGGGAGGCTACCATCTGTCTTCCAACAGCTGATCCAGTGGGTCCCCTCCCCCCAACCTTCTCTGAGCCTTCGGGTCCATGTGACCTGGCCATTTAGCCCATGGTGTGCAAAAAGTGCCGCTCAGAGGTAAAATAACCCAACGTTAAAGAACACGCTGGATGGCCTTGACGGGAGGGTACCATCTTGTCTCCCAACAGCTGTTCCAGTGGGTCCCCTCCCCAAACCTTCTCTGAGCCTTCGGGGGTCCATGTGACCTGGCCATTTAGCCCATGGTGTGCAAAAAAGTGCCATTCAGAGGTAAAACAACCCAACCCTTTCCCAACCTTCTCTGAATCCTTAGGGTCCTTGTGACCTGGCCGTTCAGCCACCGTGTGCACAAAAATGCCACAAGCCTAAAATAAAATTCCTATGTTTGGAGGTAAAATAGTTTTTCAAATAATAAAAGAGATTAATTCTTTTTATTTGACTTTAATTTCTTTACAGCACAAGATGTTAACTAAAGTCTTGATAACAATGGACTGCCACCGAAATATTTCTTCGGATTTTGGCAATTAATTGGAGACTAAAATGGAATAAAGGAAAGCTTCTTTCCTCGTAGCCCACGTAGAACATGGATTAACCCCCACGTAGAAGATGGATTAACGGGTAAAAAGTGAGGCAAATGTTTTGCGCCAGTGAATGTCTTAAGCGGAGTATTCTGAAACAGCTGGTCAGGGAGGGATAAAGGAACGGAGACAGGTATGTCTTCGCAGTGCTAAAAAATAGGCGGAGAGTGCTTTTCCAAGCAATGCCCATCTGCTATTGGTATTGTGGAATTGTCAAAAGATTCCTTCAGGCGTGAATGCTGTGCGATCACAAGAGTGTGTTAAATCTATTCAGTCTCTCCGATGTGAGATTTATGGAAGAATATAAATTGCAAACTGAACTTGCTCTTTCAAAATATTTATGATCACAAGAGGTACAGAGTTTTCTGTATTATTTCAGAGAATGGAAAATGCAAAACTTTTTATTAAAGATTTACCAGGCATTGCTCGAGTTCTTATCTCAATTACAGTTTGTCTCTCGTTGTTGTTTTTTAAATGAATTGAAATTTTTTTTATTCAAACAGCAAATTTATAATTATGTGGCAAATTTTTAAAACTTATATTTCTGATTTCTTCAAAAAAATTTTATTTGTTTTCCCTTTTAATTCTTTAAATGGAACAGCCATCAAATGCATTTTTAATACATCTCTATAAACTCGTATCATTCGTTGTTTTTTTTATAAAAAATAATTAAAGTCAGTTTTGCTCCCAATGAGATTTTATTCTACTCGTAGGTTTTGTTTAGTAGTTAGAAAAGTAAAAATTATCCAGATTCATCCTATTTTTTTAGCTCACATTGGGTCAGACATTTTCGACATTAGCTCAGTTAAAGAATAAATTATACCTGTATGCATATTATTCCTTTTAATGGAAGACACATTCGTTCAAAATCAGCTTGATTCACTGACTTGAATATTCTTTCCGTTCAAAATCTCTGCAAATATGCGTTGTTTTACCTCTGAGCGGTACTTTTTTTGCACACAATGGGCTAAATGGCCAGGTCACAAGAACCCCGAGGGCTCAGAGAAGGTTGGGGGAGGGGACCTACTGGACACCTGTTAGGAGACAGATGGTAGCCTCCCGTCAAGGTCATACAGCATGTTCTTTAACGTGCATAGGGTATGGCTCTCCCACAAATGGTACTACGACTTAACGTCCCAACCGACGGATGGTGGCCATTTCAAGCCTTTCGGTGTTCCCTACTGATCCTGAGAAGGGCAGGGAGTCTTGCGGAGATAAATCGGAACGCTGGCGCAGCTGGGACTCGAACCTGGGAACTGCAGCTTATGAGCCTGGCACGCTACCGACTGAGCCCCCCCCCCCTCCACTGCAAACCGGAATTTCGCTAGAAAACCAATACCTGAACGTTCCAGTAAGTTAATACTTTTAAGCATTGGCTTTAAACAATTGCACCGTGGCGTGTCACGTGACACGAAGGTTGCCAGATCACTAATTTCTAAAAAAAAAAATCGTTGCCAGATATTTTTTCTCAATTCTATAATCAACCATAGTGTTCGGATAGTTTTTTGAGCGACTGCACATGTGAAATCTGTAACCTAACCGAATGAAAACAACTAATAATTGTCAATATAAAAACACTCAATAATCGCATTTTATTCCTGTTGTGTTAAGACAAAAATGTATTGCTGATGTTCTGATTGTGGAAAAATGATGTATCCAAAGAATTCTCTACAAAGCATTTGAAATACAACCTCTAACTTGCAAAGCATACCAATAAACGCAAAAATCTGGAGTGCGGGTCTCAATTTTACTGCAAGTAAAATTTTTCAATCTTTCTTCAGCTAACGACTAAAGGAGAGGGGAACTTTTAGTTCCTGTTCTTTTTCTATTTCTGACTGCAAACATTTTCTGCGCTTCGTGTCAGAGGTTGCAAAATAGCGTGTTTCAATTTTAATGCAAGTAAAACTGTTCAGTCTCTCGTTCAGCTAACAACTGAAGGGAGAAAAACTCGAATTCCTGATCTTTTTTTTTTTAATTCCTGATTGGAAGCATTTTTACCCTCTATGTCAGACGTTGCAAAATACCTATTCAATCGAGAGTGTTTATTTTCAATAATATTTTGCTGCATCAGTGAAACCAGATTGAGGAAAAATTGGCTGTTTCTTCCACATCAACTAAACTGTTATTCAACCTTGAAAGAATATTACACTGAGAATAAATAGTAAACTTCTAATCAAAAACAATTCGAGCTTAATGATGTTTTGTCGATGGAATGCCGCGTGCGAAGTTTTGTATCTTAGAAACTATATTTATGGAAAAATTGTCACCAGATATAAGTTCTCAATTCAACAACATTACTCCAGGGCAAATTAAAAAATATTGCTATTGTTTCTTTAATGAATTTTGGTGACTTTTAGCTTTTTATTAGTGCTAATTACAAAAGTAACCTTTAAATTTTTCCACCTCAAAGTTTTTGAGAAAAATGTAAATAAGAGTGTACTTAATAATACACTGCCCTACCTAAATATTAGAGAATTTCCATGTCATGTTAATGTAAATCCAACTTCGAAGAAGAAGAATGACTGTAAATTAAACATCATAAATCTATTTAAATCTTAATTGTCATCAATATTTGTTCAGCATTCAAAGAGTGATGGAAGCTGGAATATTTTGCAAGAGTAATGGGTCATAAGAATTTACCTCAGAAACTAATTAAAAATTAAACAATAAGCATTGTTTGAAACCATTTAATAAAAACATATGCATTTTAAAAGTTTGCATAATGATTACTTCAAAATATTAGACATTTATCAATAATTTTTCAAAAACAAGATAATGTATTGTTGAAGATTACCGCTTCCACAACTCTTTAAATACTGAAAGAATATTGTTGAAAATTGGGATTAGCATATACTGAATTGTTATCTTTAATTTATCCTCCCATATTTTCCTATAAAGCTATAGAGCTTCGAAGGTAGATTTTCATTGACATGAAATTCAAATTCTCTAAACTTATTTGGAGTGCAGTGCAAATTCCCCTCCATGTTCCCTACACCTTGCATTTTTAAATACTACATTCATAATTTTTCTATCTGTGTTTCATAGCTGACCAAGTATCCTTACACTAAGAGTCACATGCATTGGAATGGACGGTATTTATAATTCATGAAGAAATGGAAGGCAGCAGACAGGATTCCTGATGAGAAAGAGAGCAGCAAACAGGATCCCTGAAGTAAAAAAGAGTTGCATACAGATTCCTGAAGCAAGAAACAGCTGCATGGAGGATTCCTGAAGTAAAAAAGAGTTGCATACAGATTCCTGATGCAAGAAACAGCTGCATGGAGGATTCCTGAGGTAAAAAAGAGTTGCATACAAATTCCTGAAGCAAGAAACAGCTGCATGAAGGATTCCTGAAGTAAAAAAGAGTTGCATACATATTCTTGAAGCAAGAAACAGCTGCGTGGAGGATTCCTGAAGTAAAAAAGAGTTGCATACAGATTCCTGAAGCAAGAAACAGCTGCATGGAGCATTTCTGAAGTAAAAAAGAGTTGCATACAGATTCCTGATGCAAGAAACAGCTGCATGGAGAATTCCTGAAGCGAGAAATAGAAAAATTCAAGATTTTTAATGTAAGAAAGATTCATGCATGATTCGTGAAATAAAAAAAAATTATTTGTTGACGAATTGAACAAAAGGCAACATAAAATGGAAATAAAGGAAATTAGATTTACTTAAAGACTTCCTAAATAGCTGCTGAATATTGAAAATGTTGAGTTATATTTCTTATAAGTTAAATATATGATTGCTTTAAAAATAAATACTGAATATGCTTACATTATTTTTGCCAGAAATGATTGATTAGATGCACATAAGATCCAGAAGCGAGTTTTTAAACTCTTGTGGATTTCATAAATTTCGATTAGAAATATTCATGCCCATTGGGCTCAAGGAATGTACTCAAATGCATTATTTATTGAGGAAATATCCTAAAAAATATAAACATATGTATAAATATATACTACTGCCAAACATGTATTGTGATGCTTCCAATCTCTGTGAAATGGAAAACGACATTAAAAGTTCCCTAACTTGAACATGTCAACAAAATTTATCCAAAAATTAGTTGTTGACAGACTGGTAATGGGGACTATTTGGTGATAAATAATGAGAAAATTGAAATGATGAAAATAAATATGGTAGATGGAGATTCTTCTTTTTTTTTATGATTATGCTCTTAAACAAGTTTTTCAATTTTCAGTCTTAAGAGTTGTCTAACATATGCAGATAATTTGTTTCCTAAGAGAAAAAGAAGAATAGATGCCACAATTTTTCAGAATCCTTGTCGAGTGGGGGCAGGAGTTGGATCAGTCGGTAAATCTGCAGGCTTGTAATCTGCAATTTCGCTCTAACCCCCACACTGCCCTCGGTGAGATGGGCTTTGAAAGGCCACCATCCGTTGGATGGGGCGTTGTGTCCACATGTGCAGAAGAGCTATGTTCTGTGCCCTTTAAAGAACCTCACTGCCTTGACGGAAAGCTTCCATCTCTCTCTCTTCACTGACTGGCCAGCTGTTGGCATCTTCCCCCAACTTCTCTGATCCCTTGGGGTCTTTATGACCTGGCGATTTAATCCATTGTGTGCACAAAAGAATACAACCGAACTCTGTGGCGAAATATGCAGAAAAATACGCCTAAAACATAACTAGGATTTATAATAGTTAATAAATACTTATATGGAAAAAATAGGACCGACCGCACTGTCGGCAATAAAACTTTATTTACATAAATATTATTATATCCACAAAAGTATTTAATAAATTCTATATCTACAGGTAATCTGTGTATTTACTCTGGATTGATTTTGATTTTTTTCATTAATAACGCTTAAGTATGAGTAACTCCCTCATTAACATCTGATTCATTAACAGCAATTAAAAAAATAAGTTGCCTTTCCTGATTACAGATGAGGCTAGGTCCGCCATATTCAGCGAAAGATATAAAGGTCACATTGTGGAAATAAACAGCGTCTAACGGTTGGTTTATTGGTTAGAACACGCTGGCATGTCTCTAGAGTAAGGGTTCTCAACGTGGGGTACGTTGTGAGAGCTCAAAAGTCGCTAGATATATGTTATATATATATATGTTTTATTATATTCCCATTGTTATACTATAAATATAGTTTTATCTTTCTATACAAGGGGTGCGCCAGTTACATACACATTTCCAGGGCATAAAAGGCATAAAAGCATGAAGCACAAATGGTTGAGAACCACTACTCTAGAGAGTCTGAGGTTCGAATCGTCGGTAATAATTTTTTTCCATATAAGTATTTTTTGAATTCTACATCTACAGTTAATCTGTGCATTTACTACGAATTTATAACAGTTAGTTTTTGTTTTGTTTTCTAGAAGTTGTTATATATAGTAATGTATGAGTTATGAACATTGTGCCTAAAGGAGTCAGAAAAAAGATTGTGTGAAAAAATATTATTGAATTTGTACTAAATTGCACAGTCTGCTTGAACTTTCTCTTGAGAAATGGCTCCTTGAGAAAGCATACATTTATTTTTCACAGGCTTTCCGTACTAATGAAACGGCAAATTAACGCATATTTCATTGCACTTTACATAACTTGATGTTAATAATAACTGAATTGGAATACCAACGCATCCAAGTTATCTTGTGTAAACAGGGATTTTAATTACGGTATATCTGCGGATAAATATAGTTTCAAAATTCACTAAACCTCCCTCGTAAAATATTTCCTTCATGCCTATGAATATTTAATTATTATCAAAGAAGAAGTGTACAATTTTCTGAAGTTTATTTTGTTGTAATAATGTAAAGCACGGCTATATTTGAACTAGTATATCTATTTATACATACATAAACCTGGCTAGCCTTCCCATGGCCGAGTGGTTAGCGCGCTTGGCTACTTGATCTAAGGGACCTGGGTTCGACTCCCGGGTAAGGCATGGCTGTTTGTGTCGTTTTTCTGCTGAGGTCCTGCCATCCTCTCAGACCTTCTACTGTGGCATATAAACTGACAGGCTCCTGTCAGACCTCTGTGGCAAGCAGCTGCTTGAGGGAGCATTTATTTTTTTTTAACCCAATGAAAGTGCATATAAATAAATACTATTACTGTCCAACTTGTATTGAGATGCTTCCATGCTATATGAAATGGAAAACTACATTCAAAGTTCCCTGACTTTGAATATAAAAGCTTTTTATAAATCACTGGGGGTAAATTGAAACGCTCAACCAAATGTATGCATAACTCGATTTTTCAAACATATTCGTTTGATATTTAAAGAATTAACTGGAATATGTTACAACAGCTTTATTGGTCAGTAGAATACGTCTCAAATCAAACCACAAATATTAACTGTTTTAACAAATGTATAACTACGTTATTGTATATATGTGTAAGAAAGAATAGCAGTGTATAATGTATTATACCCCCTTCCACTCGTTCGGATTTTACCCTAAAAACTATATATGGAATTTCATTAGTTTACGATTATTCATTAAACTGAAATGAAAATTGATTTCCCGAAGTCAGAAAGTATTTATTCAACTATTCTTGCTTTTGATGTAGGAAGGAAATAATTTCGACAGCAATCGTTTCCAATTTCAAAAATGAATTATGAACATTAGAGAGGAAGCCTAAAGCATAACATCTACAGATAAACTGTTTCCATATGTTGTGAACTCTGAATGGTGAAGTTTTCATTATGGATGGAGTAACAGGCTGAGCATTTCCTCACTGATACCTGAGCACAGCTGGATAACATGCAAATGAGATTCACGGGGATTAAATTGGTCAATATGAAAGCACAACTCGTCTATTAATCACTGTGTACCCTGTGGTACCAAAGTCACCAGACATCCTTTCTGATTTGATAGGCTGTTTGGTTGTTTGCCACATAGTAGAAATGAGTTAGGGAAATGTATGAGATTGTGTATTCGTTTATAACCAGTATGAAATGTGGTCGCGAGCTTAAGCAGTTTGAAAGAGATATGATAACACTGGGCAACATACAAAAAGGCTTTGAAATGAAAATAGACAATCGTTACTAATTTCGAGGTGCTGAACACGAAAATGACAATAAAATTTGTCTATTGGCTCTTGTTTAGGAGAGACAGAGATGTTCACGTACAAATGGCTCAGTCCGCGTTTAGTACATAGATAATCATTTCGCAACGCTGTAGTTTAAACTTCAGATTGCAACATATTGCGTTGTATTGCGTCAGCCCGCCCTACACACAACCCCGGAGTTATTGCATCATTGATGCAATGTAGTTGAGTCGTGACATTGTGGCTTTAAGATCGCTGACAAAGATGATACTATCGTTAGTTGTAAGCGACATCACGTAAGGTAAGCAAGTCTTTTGAGCGACTCCCATTTACCTCTGAGTCATAGGTACAACACAAGTGATCCTTGCAGTTTTAATCCAGCAGTAGTGATACCTCGTAACTGTGTTAATAGTGCAGATAAAATATCATTCATGCAAATTCTTGAAAAATGAATGAAATATAAATAAAAATAATTTTTATACTTGATGCATTTTTCAATTTCAAATTAATATTCAAAACAGAATATTTCATTAATCGTGGATAACTGAAACAGATATAATGCCCGAGTTCTTTCCTATAGATTTTTGCCATCGTACATGAACACTAGTTGCCATGCAAGGGGTCTTATTCATGGCATCAGCATCACATTTTGTTTTCAGCAATAGTGGCTTTCTAAACTTGCAATACTTTTTTAATTTTTCATGCTGCAATATACGTATTTACATCTTTTCACCTAAAGAATTTTCAAACCAATAGTTCTTCTTGGCCTACACTTGTCGGAAACTTAATTACTCAAAAGTATTCAAAAGTTTAATCTCTCTTTTGACAAATAACGATACTCGTATTTCCCAACCACTTGACGATCCCATCACAAATTTAGGATTTGGGTTGTTTGGGTTGTTTGACCTCTGAGCGGCACTTTTTTGCACACCATGGGCTAAATGGCCAGGTCACATGGACCCCGAAGGCTCAGAGAAGGTTGGGGGAGGGGACCCACTGGAACAGCTGTTGGGAGACAGATGGTCCATCGGTGTCCCCTACTGACCGTGGACAGGGAATTTTGCGGAGATAAATCTCAACGTTGACCCAGCTGGGACTCGAACCTGGGAACTACAGATTACGAGCCTGGCACGCTACCGACTGAGCCACCCCCGCCCCCACGTGCACAGGGTATGGCTCTCTTGCACTTCATCCTCGGCTCAACATCCCATCCAACGAACTATTCCAAGCCCATCGATTGTTGGGTTGTTTTACCTCTGAGCGGCACTTTTTTGCACACCATGGGCTAAATGGCCAGGTCACATGGACCCCGAAGGCTCAGAGAAGGTTGGGGGAGGGGACCCACTGGGACAGCTGTTGGGAGACAGATGGTAGCCTCCCGTCAAGGCCATCCAGCGTGTTCTTTAACGTGCACAGGGTATGGCTCTCCCGCACACGGGGCCACGGCTTAACGTCCCATCCGACGGACGACAACTTTAGGAATTTTTAAATCTGGAAAACATGCCACATTGAGTCCGGGTTGTCAATGTCTGCCATCGGAGGCCCGACAACACATTAGGTGGGTGTTCGTAATACTTTTAATTGGGAACCCGTGACATTTCACGTTGCATTGAAACTTTCAAGTCCTTATCTATGAAAGAGAACACCGATGGGCTTGGAAAGATAGCCGTCCTTCTGATGGGACGTTAAGTCATGACTCTGTGTTCAGAAGAGCCATACCCTGTGCACGTTAAAGAACACCCTGGATGTTTCATTGGTCTCCTTCCAGCGGGTTTTCTTCTCCCAACTTTCTCTGAGGACTTAGGGTCCTTGTGACCTGGCCATTTAGCCCGTTGTGTGCAAAAACATGCCGTTTAGAGGTAAAACTACCCAAATTATCTATGTAGAATCAACGTGAAACATGATTTAAAATCTCTAATAGCTTTTATCCCCATTTTTATATTCCACCGAATGAAATTTTACTTTTAATGCTTTTCGACAAACATACACACACCCTCCTCTAACTTCTCAAATACTTGAACCTCCCAGTTCGAAATTTCTCTTACGGGTTCGACCCCGGCCACCCCATGTTGCATGAAAAAAATCGTTTCTCGATATCTATGTAACCCAAGTTCGAATTTAAAACCTATTTTATTTCCAATTGAAGAATCCATTGAATTTCGTTGGAAAATTTTCCTAGTCATATACAAAAATTGTTTAGGTTTTTTTTCGTTTCGAATTTCAGCAGAAAAAACGGGAGCTGGTATTAAGATAATTCAGCAGATATTATCAATATTTAATTGCATGCACTAATTTTTATGATTACGTCGTTCAGTTTGCAACAGGATGATTGCATCCTAAATTTATTTTCAGGGACTTTCTCGATACTGATAGCTTTGAGTCAAAGCCCGCGCCATTTCGAAATCCTTTTACATCATCATCTCTTCTTAATTATCGTCATTCTCACTGCTCATTTAATTTTCTCTATAACAAATCGACGTCATCAAGCTTTCAAAATGCCCCGAAGTGTCCTCTTAAATTAGTTCTATTCTCTTTCGGGAGGGAGCTATCACGTTACTGCTTCCCAAAATATTTCGTAGATCAGGTTCTCTTGTAGTTTACAAATCTTTCTGACGCAATTAGAAGTCGTCATTAGTTTACCAATACGTGAAATCCACTTAAGTTCTGTCTCATCTTTCCATGTCTTCTCTTCGGAAACACGGATTTTTGAAATCAGAAATCCTTTCATAAACAACTAGTGTCTTATGCTGCGTTAAGATCTTGGGATTGATCAAATACAGGGGTCGGGAACCTTCTCTCCACAGAAAAGGTTCCCCGACCAAAAGTATTCCGAGCCAAAGCAGCAAAAAAAAATGTAAACTAATAAATTTTTGAGAGCCGTAAATTATGTTTTTGGGTCAAAAGCCATAACAGGAAAAAAGAAATCGCAAATTATTTTATTAACAAAAATAAAACTATAACGTATAATTTTAAATTGGTGTATTCAAATGTATACAATAAAAATATTGAAAAGAGTTTTTAAAAAAACTGCCATTAATCAGTATGACTTTTGAATTTAATCTGCTTGGCAACTAAATTAATTTGGTAGTGTATTTAGAGCATCTGAATGGCATCAGTTCTTTCAAACTATCGGGGCGGGGGTGGCTCAGTCGGTAGCGCGCCAGGCTCGTAATCTGTAGTTCCCAGGTTCGAGTCCCAGCTGGGTCAGCGTTGAGATTTATCTCCGCAAAATTCCTCGCCCTGCCCACGGTCAGAAGGGGGCACCGATGGGCTTGGAAAGACCGCCGTCCGTCGGATGGGACGTTAAGCCGTGGCCCCACGTGCGGGAGACCCATACCCTGTGCACGTTAAAGAACACGCTGGATGGCCTTGACGGGAGGCTACCATCTGTCTCCCAACAGTTGTTCCAGTGGGTCCCCTCTCCCAACCTTCTCTGAGCCTTCGGGGTCCATGTGACCTGGCCATTTAGCCCATGGTGTGCAAAAAAGTGCCGCTCAGAGGTAAAACAACCCAACCCAATTTTCAAACTATCGTCTGCCAACCTGCTCTAGCTCTTGTTTTTAATGAAAATCAGTAAAAGATTTTCGGAGTATAATGTTGAGCCGAAAGGTATCAACAACCATTTTTAGAGTGCTCAGAACAGCCGGTTCTCAAATCCTGACTAATACTTAAAAAGTTATGCAGAGAAGTAGTGCAATTTTAAAAGTAAACCTTTCAAAATCTCTTTGGAAATTCTTTTCTACTTATTATTTAACTCCTTTTTTAAGGAAAACTCACTTTTAATTTTAATAGCTTTATAACATACTTTGGAAAATTCTAAATCGGAAAACGAAGTGACAGAAATAAATTTCATAAAAAAACTTCAAATATTACTGCATTCTGTTACAATTAACATACGCCACCTAGAAGCAGAGAATGCAAACCGGGTAAGTGACAGGAAGAAGCGATGCTAATTTCAGTACAATACAATACTTTATTCATACAGGAAACATTGCAATGGACACACCATTACAACCATTGTATACTGCCGTGTTTTCGAAACACGTCAAGGCACAGAATCAGACAAACATCTGATACCTTCCTGCAAGAGGTAACACGATGGCTGATGTATTTCGTCCCTCAGGGAGGCAAAATTGTGAGCCAATTGAGGATGGGTTTGCAGACGACGTCCTCTCATAACTCAAACATGACTGTCGACATGTCCTGTGTCGTAGCTTGGTTACAGCATACATGATGTTATAAGGACGTGGGTTGTCCTGTAGCAACATGACGCTGCCACACCGGCATCGCACGGTAGTATAAATAGAAAGTATAAAGAGACAGTAGACTAGTCTCTTAATTGCACTGGGCAATACACAAAAAGGCTTTGAAACGAAAATAGCCAATCGTTACTAATTTCGAGGTGCTGAACACCAAAATGACAATAAAATTTGTCGATTGGCTCTTGTTTAGGAGAGATGGTCATGTATAAACGACTGAGTCCGCATTGAGTACATACGTAACTATTTCGCAACGCTGTATTTTAAACTCCAGATTGCAACATATTGCGTTGTATTGCATCAGCCCGCCATACACACAACCCCCGGAGGTATTGCATCATTGTCTGATGCAATGTAGTTGAGTCATGACATCGCAGCTTTACGGTCGCAGACAAAAGATGATGCATTAGTTAGTTGTAAACGATGTCTCGTAGGGTGAGCAAGTCTTTTGAGCGACTCTCATTTACCCCTGAGTCATAAGTACAACACAAGTTATCCTTGCAGTTTTAATCCAGCAGTGATGCCTCGTAACTATGTTAATAGTGCAGATACATTTTGTACATTTGCGGGGAGTGACGTTTGCAAGCCAGAAAAGGACCATCACTCCAATAGTGAAAGCGGCGTACGAGTTTCATTTTGGATGCAAGATCGGGGACCAGGACAAGACCTGGGCCCCACACATATGCTGCAGTATGTGTGCAAGAAATCTTCCGAAGTGGCTGAAAGGCGAAAAAGTGGCGACGCCGTTTGCTGTTCCTATGGTTTGGAGAGAGCCAAGCAATCACGCAAATGACTGCTACTTCTGCATAGTTCCACCTGTTTCTGGAGGCATCACAAGGGAACCAAAAGAATTTTCCATTGATTCAGACAATGAGGAGGAAAGCGAACCAACGTTGGGTTCTCCGCAGCCTTCGGTGTCTAATGATGATCCATACATCTGCCATGGTGCGTCATCTGCACCACACATTCTCATCGAAGAAGAAATGAACGATCTTGTTCGTGATCTGGAGCTGTCCAAGGCCAAAGAAGAGTTACTTGGATCAAGACTTAAACCAGTGTCTCGCAAACTGTGTGCCGCGAGAGATTTTCAAATTGACACTAGATATTCCAAAGACTTCATTTTGACTTGACTTGTGTTATCGCCGTGCTTGTAAGTATTTATCAAGCTTTTTCCAAATTTTGGTATTAATTTTTGATTATTTCAAGCCATAGAATGGAGAAATATTTAAAACAAACACCGGGTTATGAATTAAAGAACGAGAGCAAATCTTCAAGTAAAACCAGGCTGATGACTTCAACGAAGCGCAAATATAATGACGATTATATAGAGTTTGTTTTTATTCTTTTTTAGGTGTGCCGCGGGAAAAAAATAGATTCAGTGTGCTGCGGAAAAAAATTAGATTCAGTGTGCCGCAGAGTAAAAAAGTTTGCGAGACACTGACTTAAACAATGGAATCTTCTCAAGGAAAATGTCCGAGTGACTTCGTTTCGAACTCTCATGAGCAGTTTGCGCCTTACTTCAGAAAGGAAGATGGCCTTGTGTTCTGCTGCGATGTAGATGGTCTGATGAAGGCCCTCGGAATCAAACATGACCTTTAAGAATGGCGACTATTCATAGACTCCTCGAAATTGAGTCTCAAGACGGTGTTGCTGCATAATGGAAACCGACTTCCATCCATTCCGGTCATGCACGTGTCTACATGAAAGAAACCTACGACAACCTAAAACAGCTGTCGAACTGTCTTCAATACAGCAAGTACGAAGTACTGCTGTTTCTTATGTGAATGGGACAGCCGAGCAAAAACTGTGCACTACATGAAGAGAATCTGGCCTCAGAGAAAATCTCTGAAGGTCGGAGAGAAGAATGTGGAACACGCAGCACTGGCAGAAACGCACAAAATCCTGCTACCGTCCCTACACATCAAACTCGGTGTGATGAAAAACTTCGTAAAAGCCATGGACCGGACTGCATCAGCTTTCAAGTACTTGGCTGACAAATTCCCTCGACTCAGGGAAGCGAAAATTAAAGAGGGAATTTTTGTGGGTCCTCAGATCCGTGAGCTGTTCATGCACCAGATGTTCGACAACCTGCATCAGAGTGACGAGAAAAATGCTTGGGACGCGTTTCGTCTGGTGTCAACTAAATTCCTCGGGAATGTCAGGGCAGACAACTACAAGAAACTGATTAAGGACATGTTGTCTCTGTATCACAAACTTGGCTGCAATATGTCCTTAAAGATCTACTTTCTCCATTCCCACTCAGATTTCTTCCCCGACAATTGCGGCATGGTTAGTGATGAGCACGGTGAACGTTTTCACCAGGACATTGCAACGATGAAGAAAAGATACCAGGGAAATTGGTCCACTTCAATGTTGGCTGACTACTGTTGGACACTCGCCAGAGATGATCCTGAGCAGCTGAACAAGGGACGGGCAAAGCGACGTCGGAAGTAGAAGCGGAGTTTTACCGATACATGTCATATGTATATATTACTCTATTATATAACAAACTATTGCAGATTTCCCAGAAATCGTAGCGAATTTTGCATTTTCATTGTCATATTCGTGTTCAGCACCTTAAAATCTTTAAAAAATGGCTACTTTTATCTCAGAGGCATGACTTTTATGAAAATTTCTTTCCCAATGTTATCTTTGATCTACTCTAATAGTATCTAAACTGAAATAAACGATGAAAATTTCTAAAGAGATGATACTATACGTAACAAGTTGATCACCAAAAGGGTGTTAAGAGAATTCAAGGAGATTAAAAAGAAAATCTCTACCCTCTAACCTATTTCAGTTTCTGATAAAAGAAAGGAATTTTCAGTTCTAGCCTTTTTCATGTGCTTTACTGAGCATAAATTTAATTCCTTTAAGCACCATATTCCCGTTTTTGACGATGGAACATCCTTACATTTTCTTATCTTATCAATCAAACTGAGCAGATACCTTAAAAAAAACCTATCAGACGAAATAAGCCTTTCACGGAGACACAGTTACTACGATTGTGGTTGTCATTGCTTTAATATCCTAGCTAAAAAGGTGAATACTTCTTCTCTTAGTACTCTATTATCGGGGCTACTCAGATCAGGGAACGTACCCAAGGGGTCCAACACTCACCCCCCCGAAACTCCAATCGCCTTATACGACATTTCAAACTTTTCTACCTGCTTTGAAGTCCAAAACAGTTGTCTTTCTATAATTTTTAGTTCCATAATATATATCAGAAAATGAAAACAGATTTCAAAAACAACTGTAAAATTTTATTCCACATATAATATCATTTTAACCTTTCTTGTGTTGTGGGGATACTCAGTCGGTAGCGTGCCAGGCTCGTAATCTGCAGTTTCTAGGTTTGCGTCCCAGCTTGGCCAGCGTCGAGATTTACCCTCCACAAAACATCCTCGCTCTGTCCTCGGTCAGTAGGGGACACCGATGGGCTTGGGGGCGGGGGGGGGGGGGGGGGGGGGACTCAGTCGGTAGCGCGCCAGGCTCGTAATCTGTAGTTCCCAGGTTCGAGTCCCAGCTGGGTCAGCGTTGAGATTTATCTCCGCAAAACTCCCCCCCCCCTGCCCACGGTCAATAGGGGACACTGATGGGCTTGGAAAGGCCGCCGTCCGTCGTATGGGACGTTAAGCCGTGGCCCCGTGTGCGGGAGAGCCATACCTGTGCACGTTAAAGAACACGCTGGATGGCCTTAACGGGAGGCTACCATCTATCTCCCAAAAGCTGTTCCAGTAGGTCCCCTCCCCCAACTTTCTCTGAGCCTCCGGGGTCCATGTGACTTGGCCATTTAGCCCATGGTGTGCAAAAAACCGATGGGCTTGGAATAGTTCGTTGGATGGGATGTTGAGCCGAGGATGAAGTGCAAGAGAGCCATACCCTGTGCACGTTAAAGAACACGCTGGATTGCCATGACGGAATGCTACCATCTGTCTCCCAAGAGCTGTCCAGTGAGTCCCCAGCCTTCTCTGAGCCCTCGGGGTCCTTGTGAGCTGGCCATTTAGCACATTGTGCCCAGAAAAAGTGCCGCTCATAGGTAAACAGCCCAACCCTTTCCTCATAGTTGTAAAAGCAAAAGAAAATGTGCTAAATTCAAAAACTTCTGTAAATATAGGTACACCACTATTTTGTATGCGTAGGGGTGTAAGGTGTAAATCCTGCGATGTGCACATCCTAAACGTAAAAGAAGAGAGAATTTCAATATCGTGCAAGCGAACAACCGAATTCGATGCCTTAATTCTAAAATAAGCTTTTTATGGAAAAATATGACTCCAGATAAAATAAAGACCCAAACCCAGAATTCAAGAAATATTTATTCAATGTTTAAACCAACGCTGGAAAAATACATTCTCATCTGCGAAAAATATTGATTTTTCAGAGTGCAACGGGCCAGACCCTTTAATTATCGAATAAAACACTCTAACACATCTCCTACCAATTTATCCACCCACGTTCTGTGCTCTGAGTAGACTTGGGTTGGGTTGTTTTACCTCTGAATGGCACTTTTTTGCACACCATGGGCTAAATGGCCAGGTCACATGGACCCCGAAAGCTCAGAGAAGGTTGGGGGAGGGGACCCACTGGAACAGCTGTTGGGAGACAGATGGTAGCCTCCCGTCAAGGCCATCCAGCGTGTTCTTTAACATGCACAGGGGATGGCTCTCCCGCACACGGGGCCACGGCTTAACGTCCCATCCGACGGACGGCGGCCTTTCCAATCCCATAGGTGTCCCCTACTGACCGTGGGCAGGGCGGGGAATTTTGCGGAGATAAATCTCAACGCTGACCAGCTGGGACTCGAACCTGAGAACTACAGATTACGAGTCTGGCGCGCTACCAACTGAGCCACCCCCGCTCCAAAACGGAGGGGAAATATATTGCATTGGAAATCAACTGTCTTCGCCTCCCCTTTTAGGTTTTTGGCTCGATTGTGTGTTTTGCCCCCCACCCTCCCTCTATTTGTTTCTAGATCCGGTATTGGTTGTACCTTGTGTAGAAGCCCTCCAACTCTTGTGGTGGGGCTGATTCCGTCGATAGAGTGCCAAACTCTTAATCTGCAGTTCTCAGGTTCGAGTCCCATCTGTTCCATCGTTGGGATTTATCATTGCTAAATTTCCACCCTGTCTTCTGTCAGAAAGGGGACACAGAGGGACTTGAAGATACAGCCGTCCGTGGGATGGGATGTTAAGGCATGGCCGTGTATGCAGGAGAGACATACCCTGCACATGTTAAAGAACACTCTTGATGGCCTTGGCGGAAAGCTTCCATCTGTATCCTAACAGCTTTCCAGTGAGCTCCCATCTCCAGCCTTCTCTGACACAATTTTTGTACACAATGGGCTAAAACCTGGGCTTTTAGCCCATTGTGTGCAAAAACGGTACAGCTCAGTGGTAAAAACAACCCACCCAAAGACCTCCAATTCAACATCCAGCTTCATCAAAACGTAGTTCTATTTCATTGACTCAAACTGTATACGTATTCTTGGAAGAGCATTTCCTTCAATTGAAGAATCAATCGGAGTGGTACCATCGCAGCATCCCAGATTATTTCACATTACATTTCTCAGTTTCGTTGAATCCATGTGCAAAATATTAAAGATCAGTATCACAGCTGACACTGCATCAAATGCAAGGACTTCTTACAAAGGACGTTCCTTGGCTCCGTGTGCGGGCAGAGCCAAAACAAGCAGAGCTAAACCCATGTGGGATCGGGTCACTGTGGTCTGAGCCAAAACAAGCAGAGCTAAACCCATGTGGGATCGGGTCACTGTGGTCTGAGCCAAAACAAGCAGAGCTAAACCCATGTGGGATCGGGTCACTGTGGTCTGAGCCAAAACAAGCAGAGCTAAACCCATGTGGGATCGGGTCACTGTGGTCTGAGCCAAAACAAGCAGAGCTAAACCCATGTGGGATCGGGTCACTGTGGTCTGAGCCAAGCAGAGCTAAACCCATGTGGGATCGGGTCACTGTGGTCTTAACCAAAACAAGCAGAGCTAAACCCATGTGGAATCGGGTCACTGTGGTCTGAGCCAAAACAAGCAGAGCTAAACCCATGTGGGATCGGGTCACTGTGGTCTGAGCCAAGCAGAGCTAAACCCATGTGGGATCGGGTCACTGTGGTCTGAGCCAAGCAGAGCTAAACCCATGTGGGATCGGGTCACTGTGGTCTGAGCCAAAACAAGCAGAGCTAAACCCATGTGGGATCGGGTCACTGTGGTCTGAGCCAAAAAACTCCCAAACGACTTTCCAGCAGAAACAAAAACTCTATTTTTATAATTTTTTTTTTCATTCTAGTATGCTGGAAAGTTACTCAGAAATTTTACTGTACCGCAAACAAAAAAAAAACGTTTCCAGAACACTAGATTACACAGTATTTGAATAGGAAAAGTCTAAACAGTTATATTTTTTTTATTATTGTTGAAAGAAGAGGGGCTTCGCAAAACATAGGACAGAAATAACATGGAAATAGTAATTAAGCTTGCCCTTTATTCTTGTGCAATATACAGACGCTTACATGAGGGTTGGGTTGTTTTACCTCTGAGCGGCACTTTTTTGCACACCATGGGCTAAATGGCCAGGTCACATGGACCCCGAAGGCTCAGAGAAGGTTGGGGGAGGGGACCCACTGGAACAGCTGTTGGGAGACAGATGGTAGCCTCCCGTCTAGGCCATCCAGCGTGTTCTTTAACGTGCACAGGGTATGGCTCTCCCGCACACGGGGCCACGGCTTAACGTCCCATCCGACGGACGGCGGCCTTTCCAAGCCCATCGGTGTCCCCTACTGACCGTGGGCAGGGAATTTTGCGCAGATATATCTCAACGCTGACCCAGCTGGGACTCGAACCTGGGAACTACAGATTACGAGCCTGGCGCGCTACCGACTGAGCCACCCCGCCCCATCTTACATGAGGACATGCCTGCGGCTTAGGAGCTAGGTTGGGTTATTTTACCTCTGAGCGGCACTTTTTTGCACCCCAATGGGCTAAATGACCAGGTCACAAGGACCTCGAGGGCACATAGAAGGTTGGGGGGAGGGGACCCACTGGACAGCTGTTGGGAGACATGCTAACTTCCCGTCAATGCCATCCGGCGTGTTCTTTAACGTGAACAGGGTATGGCTCTTACGCACACGGACCACGGCTTTACGTATCCTCCGACGGACGGCGGCCTCTCCGAGCCCATCGTTGTCCCCTTTTGACCGAGGGCATGGCGGGGGGTTTTGTGGAGATAAATGTCAAAGCTGGCCCAACTGGGACTCGAACCTGGGAAATGCATATTACGAACCTGCCAGGCTACCACCGACTTAGGCATCTCCACCCCACAATAATTAGGATTACTCACATGAAGTTATTTTATAAATTGACGATTCGGATTTCCCTTCTTCTGTTTACAGAGATACAATTTCAAACAAAACTGTAAATACAAATCTTCCAAAACGAAAAAATAACTATACGCTACCATTAAAACAGAGTGTCCCTTCTTGGTATTATACACTTTAGGGGACAGAACGTTGCATTTAGCCGTTACAGCTCCCTTAATCCAAACTTTTGATGAAAATTTAAACTATGATACTTCATTTTGTGTTGACTAACGATCAAAACATACGAGAAAGTTTTTGGTTTCTTTTAACTCTAATGAATCCTCCATCAAAAGTGTCAATAAAACTTCAAGAGCGAAAATCATTTTATTTTTTCTCTGTGGTTCTGCGAAATGTTGATATGAAGATTTGGAATCCTCTTTTGCCCATAAGGGGCGGGGGTGGCTCAGTCGGTAGCGCGCCAGGCTCGTAATCTGTAGTTCCCAAGTTCGAGTCCCAGCTGGGTCAGCGTTGAGATTTATCTCCGAAAAACTCCCCCCCCCCCCTGCTCACGGTCAATAGGGGACACTGATGGGCTTGGAAAGGCCGCCGTCCGTCGGATGGGACGTTAAGCCGTGGCCCCGTGTGCGGGAGAGCCATACGCTGTGCACGTTAATGAACGAACTGGATGACCTTGACGGGAGGCTACCATCTGTCTCCCAACAGCTGTTCCAGTGGGTACACTCCTCCAACCTTCTCTGAGCCTTCGGGGTCCATGTGACCTGGCCATTTAGCCCATGGTGTGCAAAAAAGTGCCGCTCAGAGGTAAAACAACCCAACCCAACTTTTGCCCATAACCCATCGTCTTGGTATTTATTACAAATTGGCCGACATCATATTTTGCTCTCGACGATGATTCAGCCTTTCAAATCAGATCTTGACATCGCATGTCATCGGACATCAAAACTTTCCTAATTTGCATTAGCAGTGATATTTCATCCAGAACGGCATAATTCGTTCCCCGTCATATATACCCTACTACGAATTTTTTCTCACCAATATGAATTCGACAGTTCATAGGGTTGGCATTCGATATTGGTCTTTAATTCCATTTCTTTGACTGGAGCCTGAATAATGATGTCACCGGGAACAAACGAGAATATTCCGAACTGAGTAGAATACTTTGCAATCCACGAGTTATAAAAGTTGTCTGAAGACTGCCAACCGACGAAGGTGCATCGATTTATTCTCTGACTCTATTGCTCCATTTCAACTGTCAGTCGTGTGTCAATTACGGCGCCATTCAGGTTGACTGATTGCAGTGAAGTCAAAACCGAAATAATCAGAAAATGCCCACATTCGTGTTACTGCTTTTCATAGAGGGGGCGGGGGTGGGGGTGGCTCAGTCGGTAGCGCGCCAGGCTCGTAATCTGTAGTTCCCAGGTTAGAGTCCGAGCTGGGTCAGCGTTTAGATTTATCTCAGCAAAATTCCCCGCCCTGCCCACGGTCAGTAGGGGACACCGATGGGCTTGGAAAGGCCGCCGTCCGTCGGATGGGACGTTAAGCCGTGGTCCCCATGTGCGGGAGAGCCATACGCTGTGCACGTTAATGAACGAACTGGATGGCCTTGACGGGAGGCTACCATCTGTCTCCCAACAGCTGTTCTAGTGGGTCCCCTCCCCCAACCTTCTCTGAGCCTTCGGGGTCCTTGTGACCTGGCCATTTAGCCCATGGTGTGCAAAAAAGTGCCGCTCAGAGGTAAAACAATCCAATCCAATCCAAAGCTTTTTATAGTTCTTTTTATATTGATAAAAATCTGGAGTTCGCATGCCCATTTTCTTCAAGTGACTGTGCGAGTCTGATCTTCTGCTCGCAACAGATTGAACACTAATGATTTAATTTTTCTTTCAGAAAATTTCTAATCCTATTTTTTTCAGTTTTCATAATTCTAAAATTATTTTTTAAGAATGAAAGAATATAAAATGCGGTACATTTTGACAAAAGTATAAAATGACAGTTTTTTTTTTGCCTTTGTTTAATTTTTATATGCATTTGCAACATTTAATACGGCTGTTGTATCAATAATTCACCGGGCTTTGTTGTTCATTCAGTTGGGTTTGTTCAATCGGCATTGCGCCAGAATCTTACTTTCGTGTTCCCCCATTCGAGTCCCAACTGCGGCAGCGTTCAGAGTTTTCTCGACTATCACCCTACCACTACCCCTTGTCCCTCATGAGAAAGAGGACATCTATGAGCTTGGAAAGATCGCCATCTTAGTTACTTAGTTAGTATGAGATTTTAAGCCTTGGTCCCGTGTGCAGGAAAGTCATACTCAACGTGCATTAAAGAACACTCTACATGGCCTTGTTGATAGTCTTTCATGTCTCCTAGCAGCTTTCCAATGGGTTCTATTCCCCCAAGAGGAGCGGGGGTAACTCAGCGCCAGGCTCACAATCTCCAGTTCTCGGGTTTTCCGATCGAGAACATGGTGGCAGTTAACGAGAGCGTTCAACAAGTTCTTGATATCCCTTTCCGATCGAGAACAGGGTGGCAGTTAATGAGAGCGTTCAACAAGTTCTTGATATCCCTTTCCGATCGAGAACAGGGTGGCAGTTCATGAGAGCGTTCAAGTTCTTGATATCCCTTTCCGATCGAGAACAGGGTGGCAGTTAACGAGAGCGTTCAACAAGTTCTTGATATCCCTTTCCGATCGAGAACAGGGTGGCAGTTCATGAGAGCGTTCAACAAGTTATTGATATCCCTTTCCGATCGAGAACAGGGTGGCAGTTAATGAGAGCGTTCAACAAGTTCTTGATATACCTTTCCGATCGAGAACAGGGTGGCAGTTAACGAGAGCGTTCAACAAGTTCTTGATATCCCTTTCCGATCGAGAACAGGGTGGCAGTTAACGAGAGCGTTCAACAAGTTCTTGATATCCCTTTCCGATCGAGAACAGGGTGGCAGTTAATGAGAGCGTTCAGCAAGTTCTTGATATCCCATTCCGATCGATAACAGGGTGGCAGTTAATGAGAGCGTTCAACAAGTTCTTGATATCCCTTTCCGATCGATACCAGGGTGGCAGTTAATGAGAGCGTTCAAAAAGTTTTTGATATCCCTTTCCGATCGAGAACAGGGCGGCAGTTCATGAGAGTGTTCAACAAGTTCTTGATATCCCTTTCCGATCGATAACAGGGTGGCAATTAATGAGAGCGTTCAACAAGTTCTTGATATCCCTTTCCGATCGAGAACAGGATGGCAGTTAATGAGAGCGTTCAGCAAGTTCTTGATATCCCATTCCGATCGATAACAGGGTGGCAGTTAATGAGAGCGTTCAACAAGTTCTTGATATCCCTTTCCGATCGAGAACAGGATGGCAGTTAATGAGAGTGTTCAACAAGTTCTTGATATCCCTTTCCGATCGAGAACAGGGTGGCAGTTAATGAGAACGTTCAACAAGTTCTTGATATCCCTTTCCGATCGGAACAGGGTGGCAGTTAATGAGAGCGTTCAACAAGTTCTTGATATCCCTTTCCGATTGGGAACAGGGTGGCAGTTAATGAGAGCTTTCAACAAGTTCTTGATATCCCTTTCCGATCGATAACAGGGTGGTAGTTCATGAGAGCGTTCAACAAGTTCTTGATATCCCTTTCCGATCGAGAACAGGGTGGCAGTTAATGAGAGCGTTCAACAAGTTCTTGATATCCCTTTCCGATCGAGAACAGGGTGGCAGTTAATGAGAGCGTTCAACAAGTTCTTGATATCCCTTTCCGATCGGGAACAGGGTGGCAGTTAATGAGAGCGTTCAACAAGTTCTTGATATCCCTTTCCGATCGGGAACAGGATGGCAGTTAATGAGAGCGTTAACAAGTTCTTGATATCCCTTTCCGATCGAGAACAGGGTGGCAGTTAATGAGAACGTTCAACAAGTTCTTGATATATATCTGCAGAACAAAAACCATTTCACTTTCCTCAACCAAACTTTTACTTTTGTTCAAAGTGCTCCCCTCCAGCATCTATACAAAGTTGCAGACGTCTACGCCAATTCTGGAACGCTTGGTGGTATTCCTGTTAGGGAATATGCAACTCTGAATGAACGCATTTTGCAAGATCTTGCACCCTTGAAAAAGGCTTCCCAGCAAGTTCCTTATTAATATTTGGAAACAACCAAAAATGGCATGCTGCAAGATCGGTGAATATGCAAGATGGGCAAGCTGTTTGATTTTTCCTGCTCCTAATGGGCCGAAACTTGCCTGGTTTTTTCATGAAGAAGGAGAATCTTCGACACGCCTGTTGTTGGACGCTGTGCCTTCATCTCCTTAACCATTTTGGGTAAAACACTATTGGTGTAGTATTGACCATTTATAGTCATGTTTTCAGGTAAGGTGTTCATTCCTTGCGAATTGAAAATCATTATGAAATTTTCCCGGAGAGAAAGTCTTGTCGGTGGATTAGGGTACGCAGTTCATTTTTCGCAATATAGACATAGTTGTCGATCTTTCTGGGAATTGTATAGCAATAAATTGCGTCTCATTACCTGTGACAATATCTGTTAACAGTTTGGGGTCACTAGGTTCAAACATTGCATCTCCTTGCTCGAGTCGACTCTAGTCCTTTTTTGCTGTTCTATCAGTTTGCGGGGTAACCCATTACCCAGAGATCTTTCAGAACTTTAAATGTTGATGAATAATTGTTTCTCTACTGCCAATCGATACACCGACATCTAAACGTATTTTCTAAATGGTGATGTGTGGGTTTTCCTTAATGAGATCACGAACAGCAGCGATGGTTCTCTCGTTCACGGCTTCCTTCGGTCTTCCTGCAGGAGTGAGGTCTTCGAAGCTCTGTTGCCCTTCTCTGAATTTGCGCATCCATCCCGTAACAGTGTCATGTGACCAGGCATATTTCCCCATATACTTGTGATAAATCGGCATGAATTGTTTTCGTGTCATTCCCAAGCAGCATCCTTGTGAAAATGTAAAATCTTTCCCCTTCTTTATGAGACCCCATAGCAACAACGGACAGATTTCGCAGACTGAACTTTAAGTGCTACTACTAAGTTACAAAATTAAGATAACATTTGCGACCTTTCCTGGTAATGTTACAAAAATGTTTTAAAATGTTATTTATGCCAGCTAAGGTTACATATACATTTACCATACCATACAAAATAAATGATGCAAAATATTAACGTTTAAATATAATGATAGGAAATAATAAGTTTTAGATTTCGCCACTATAGGAGGAAAAATAAAAAAGAAGTTATTAATTTTAAACAAAATCCTTCAATTGAGCACAAAAATCCCCGGTCACATTTTCTTGGCAACGAAAAATAAACACCAAAGTAGCAGAGAAAACTTACATTTTGCCACAAAAACTTGGAAGAAATTGCATGTTGTAAATGAAAAGAGCCGTCCCGTGGCCGAGTGGTTAGCACGCTTGGCTACTGATCTAAGGGACCTAGGTTCGAGCCCCGGATGTGTGTGAAGTTTTTCTGCTGAGGTCCTGCCATCCTCTCAGATCTCCTACTGTGGCATATAAACTGTCAGACCTCTGTGGCAAGCAGCTGCTTGAGGGGGTATTTATTTATTATTTTTTAATAAATAAAAAGAGAAAATGTAAAAAAAGAGGGAAAATAAAGAAAAAAGTTTCATAAAACATGTATTTCCGGTGGGAAACACAATCCTATTGTAACCATAATTGCATTGAAAGGATTTTCTTCTTGCAAGTTTTTTCGCCAGATAAACTCCGCTAAATATGTATCTATGTGGTGTCTAGCAGTTCCACGTTGTTTTTTGTTACGCCACTTGGCGGAGCCCCATAACCGTTCAAAAAAAGTCACCAAGAAAATATGACCGGAGATAACCGGAAAGTACTGAAAATAGTTCTCTCAAGAGTAGCATTAAACCGAACCACAACTAAATTTTAAAACATAGAGAAGTGTTTTAAGAAAATCAGTTGACAGATGATAAATTGTTGCGTATATATTCATGATGCAACATATTTTGTAATGCGCAATCGGTTATTTAACGAGAACTTTATAACTTATGGATACACAATTGAAACACTAATTATAGTAATATAGTCGCCATCTCCCCACCAAAGGTTCATCCATAAATATGCATTGAATTGCAAGAACTACTATTTCCAACTCTCTACACCAGTCATGTAATTTTTTTCACTTCTCAGTATCGTGTCAACAAAAATCCACTAGCATGCCATAGATTCGCCATTCCTGCTACAGACTAAGTCCAAGGTTTACAGAGTCTTATTTGTTTGATGGTAAAAACTTAAAACTAACTTTTCATTACTTCGTATCTATTATTAAGTCACTTACTTCATATGCCGTATAATGTGTAAATTAAAGCCTATAGAGAGAGAGAGTCCCCACGCGGATAAAACATAATGTTGACATCGATAGCAAACAAAGTAAATAGTGTAAAGCATGAGCGATAAAAACTGCTTGATATAAGAAAAAAACTGATTTTAAATTTCAGTGATACTAGTCACAAATTTAAAATATATATATTATGTGAACCAGGCGACAAAGCCGAATATATGTTCAAAAAATTTCTCCAGTGTTGCGTAACTGGAATTCATGAAATGATGAGCTGAAAAAAATTTGGTTTTGCCATGAGTGGGATTCGAACCCACGTCTCCAGGAAATATGCCTGTTATGCTACCACTACACCACCAATGGCTAACCTTTTCTTAGCTTATGTGACCTTATAAACCTTCCGGAGTTTATTTATTTGATGCGCACTAGTGGCGCCATCTATCTAATGAGGGAACAGAGTTGTCCTCTTCTGGATAGGTGGCACCACTAGTGCGAATCAAATAAATAAAATCCGGAAGGTTTATAACGTCACACAAGCTGAGAAAAGGTTAGCCATTGGTGGTGTAGTGGTAGCATAACAGGCATGTTTCGTGGAGACTTGGGTTCGAATCCCACTCATGGCAAAACCAAATTTTTTTCAGTTCATCATTTCATGAGTTCCATGTCTATAGGACTTATCCTGTGATTATTTACTACTGATGAACTGGAATTAAATTTGTGAAAATTTCCGTCGTGGAGTTCACGATGTTTACAGAGCGAAATGTAAAATAGAGTAACTGGGTAATTAAAAAGGAGTGTCTAACCATAATCGCAGAAAACTTACTTTCAAGGCACAAATTTTACTCAGGAGAATTTGTAAATTTACATTCTGAGAAATTTATATCTAATATTTATTAAGACATATTTTTCTGAAAGGCTTTTTTTATCAGATCATATTTTTCAGTTAATTATTAGTCATTAATAAACCATTAGATTGATTTCTTTTGTTCCCAAACATACATCAGATCTCGGGCATTTGAAAAAACATAGTTTTGCAGTTGCTGTTGCAGATACGTCACTAATACGGTTGCGGATAAGACCTTGTTACTGCGGTTGCGGATACGAAAAGAACTTGCTATTCGTCATAGAGCTTTATAAAAATCTGGACGGGTATCCTTGATTAAATTTCAAGAGTAGAGGTATTTTTCTCTGTATTTGTTTTTCTTTATTGTATTCTAGTTTCTACATTCATTTAAATGAAAATTGATTGAAATCGGAGGTCCTTTGCATAGTTCAATTACGTAATTTCCCAGAAGCTCTTGTGCAAAATAAATGCATTTTAATGAAGTCTTTCAAATTCTTTGCATACAGATGCCTTTGACAGATTTCGAAAGGTATTTGTTATAGTTTTCGCCTTTTTTTACTTTTGACTTTTCAAAAAAAAGTTCTTTAAAAAGTCAAACAAGTTGACATTTAAGCTCCTTTACTGCATTAATAAGTTTTCTTAGGATGAAAAATTTTTTTCCTATGTTTGTGTATAGCATTGAAAACTGTCTGATAGTTTCTGCAATTACAGTTTTTCTTCTCACATTTTATCTTTTCCTGGTAATCACGTCAGATGAAAACCAACAATTTATACGATTTTTGAATCTGCTTCAGCAGCTTTACATTACAGCAAAATTAAATATCTGTCGCTCAAAGGAACCAAGGGAACGATTACAAACAGTACTTTAAATCGTAATCTTCTACTGTTATCTTCCTCTTTTGTCTAGTACCCATGGCAACATCATGACAGAAGCCTCAGTTACCTAGCATCAACGACTCTGGCAGTACTACAGGCATATAGAAAGCGGTTTAGCGTTATAAACGTTTAAAAAAAACTCCATTAGTAACAATGGAAGTGACTTCATCACAAACTACACTTCAATGTATAGTAATCAGTTGCACAGCTCCAGTCGCTGTAAGGTCATCTCTAACGTTGGTGATGGTTTTAAGACTCTGGAACCTTTGAAAACATCGCTAAACTCTTCCACAGTCTTCTAACTTGAACATCGCAATGAATCTTAATGTGATTTGGCATGCTAAAAGGTTAAACTAGTTAAAGAAGTAGTTACCGAAGAATGGAATTCAATTTCATTCATAGGAAGTTAGACGTTCGTTGACTCTGGCGTTCAGTTTAATTCATCCAGAAAAATCTGCAGCCTAAGCAACATTCACTCCCAAGGCAAATTAATGGCGATGTCGATACCAACTTATTTGGGCGGAAAAAGTTTGAATAGTGAGGGAACTTCAACCCAACTGTAAAGGAAAGAAACGTGTTACGCTCACAATGGTCCTTTCTCCCAGGTACCTGGATAGGTAATAAGTTAACAACAGTATTAGCAGTCACAGTTAATGGTCAATACAGTGACTGCTAACAATGTTGACACATCCATGAATTGCAGACGTTCACATCATAGTCAGTATTTTGGAAACAACTACGACTGATTTGCATTTAGAGCAGACATTCGATGTAATTGTTTGTTAGCTTAAGATTTGGAATTCATGATCTAGGAATTTATTGAAGCAGACATAAAGGTTCAACCTATCCTATTACAGATGTGTAAGTAACCAGACTCACGTTCTGTGCTGCGACATACTGAGAAGCCTGTGCGATTTACAAGAATGTCTGCTCGATATTTATGCTTTAAATATAAGGGTCGTCGAAATGAAAAGAGACAAATTGGAAATCAAGCATAAAGAATTTTAATTTATCTGTATATATTCTCCATGCCTGTTAAGACATTTGTCCCAGCTTGAAAGTAACAATATGTGTTCTTGCAATGACTTTGGGTGTTGTTTAAGAAACTGTGTGATCATGCGCTGCACTTCTTCATCCAATTGTGTGATCATGCGCTGCACTTCTTCATCCAATTGTGTGATCATGCGCTGCACTTCTTCATCCAACTGTGTGATCATGCGCTGCACTTCTTCATCCAATTGTGTGATCATGCGCTGCACTTCTTCATCCAACTGTGTGATCATGCGCTGCACTTCTTCATCCAACTCGAACTTCCTTTCATGATCTTTTAGAGAATCGTAAATGTGAAAATCACATGAAGAGAGCTCAGTACTGTGGGGCAGATGTTACAGACATTCCCAACGATACCTGTTCAACGCTGTTACTGTTAACTGAGCAATAAGGGAGCAGACATTGTCATACAACGAAATAATCTTCCTGTTGAAAAGTCCTGGAACTTTCTACTTGATTGCCTGTTTCCAAACGTCCATCGTTTCTCAATATCGCTGGGAGTTGATAGTGACCCTACTGTTCAGAAACTCAATCAACAGCGGATCCTGAGAGTAAAATTAAAACGTCAATGCCTAGCACATGACGTTTAAACTCCGGATACTTCCATGAGGAATTTGTCTGCAATCCACACGTCTGTCACGTTCAAGCCGATACTTGCAGCCCTGATTCTGCTGTTGATGAGTTCCGAATTCTGTATATGCTCCTATTCTCTGTGTACTATACCCTGTGAACATTAAAGAGCATGCTGGATGGTCTTGATGAGAGGCTACCATCTCTCTCCCAACAGATGTTCCAGTGGTTCTCCTCCTCTAACCTTCTCTGAGTCTTCGGGGTCAGAATAGAATAGATAGAATAGAATAGAAGCCTTTCGGGCACAAAAATAACTTTGTCCATCACCCAGATATAGAAGCACTCTTGCATGTGGGGCTTCTTCCTCCGGACCGACTGTCTGAACCATTGGCGAGACAGTAGGAGGAACAAGAGGGGTAGTGCCTCCTCCTGAAAAAAATTGATTGAAAAATTAATTTATGTTGGATGATATCGGGCGTACCAAAAATGAATGCTTTTTCCTTAACAAAATGTAATCTCTATTTTTTTTAAATTTTCTTTTGTTTTTGGATGCATAAAAGTTATTTTTATTCATTAATATGAAAAACATTTTTACTTGTATTTTCTATAATAAACTCCTCTTTCCTTTGATTTTTTTTTAGTATTCTTAGTTATATTATGGTATGATGTATTCATGATTGCTGTATTCGCAACTGCACTTCTTACTGAACAGTTCGATCCAAATATAGAGTGATTCAAAATTCGTGCAACCCACATTAGAAAATTTCATTTATTCTCAATTTACGTTTACAAATTGCTAACAAAGCGTTACAATAGATGTTGAAAGTGAATCAGGAAACTATTCATTGAAGTCAGCGTTGTTTTGTGTTGTTTTACCTCTGAGCGGCACTTTTTTGCACACCATGGGCTAAATGGCCAGGTCACATGGACCCCGAAGGCTCAGAGAAGGTTGGGGGAGGGGACCCACTGGAACAGCTGTTGGGAGACTGATGGTAGCCTCCCGTCAAGACCATCCAGCGTGTTCTTTAACGTGCATAGGGTATGGCTCTCCCGCACACGGGGCCACGGCTTAACGTCCCATCCGACGGACGGTGGCATTTCCTAGCCCATCGGTGTCCCCTACTGACCGTGGGCAGGGCGGGGAATTTTGCGGAGATAAATCTCAACGCTGACCCAGCTGGGACTCGAACCTGGGAACTACAGATTACGAGCCTGGCGCGCTACCGACTGAGCCCCCCCCCCCCCCCCCCCCCCCCCCCCCCCCCCCCCCATTTTTGAAGTCAGCTTGAACAGTTAAAAATGATTTGGATGTTAAATAACGTTCGACCTGGAAAATTTCATTATGGGCAACTAGTAAAACATAACACGTCACAAACGAAGAACTGACAGCGTGAGAATTAAACTAAACAGCGTTGCATATGTCAGTGACTGCAGGGTTGCCAAAGTTAGAATCGGTATTTAACTCCGTTCAGTTGGCATTTCTGGTTGGGCGAATTTTGAATCATTCTGTATTTCTCTTTTGAAACACTGATTTGTTTTTTGTACCCCCACCCCTGAAAACAATTCCTACGGACTCTCACGTTTGAATACGATGTCGCTTGAATCCTACTAAGTTATGACACACCTCTGAAAATCAGTTCAGCCAAGCTGCAAAGCATCCAACAGCTGAAAAACAGTGACCACAGGTATTCGATGGGGTTGGGATGTGGGGAGTAGACTAGCCATATCACGAGGGTGAAATCTTCTGAAGATGTAAACAATTACTGTACAATACGAGTCTCATGCTTTTGTCCATTGTCTTGTTGAAAAATATCATCATCATTTTTAAGACTAACGCTTAACGTTGAAGGATGTACTTGATCTGTAATAATGTTCAAATATTACACACACTTCATAAATTGTCACAACTGTATCAGAGGACCAAACACATCCCAACAGAACACCCCTTAGCCATAACGTCACTGACACCGGCCTGTACGGTCTGTACAGTCGCTCAAAAAAGTATCCGAACGCTACGGTTGATTACAGAATTCAGAAAAAATATCTGGCAACTATTTTTTAGAAATTAGTGATCTGGCAACCTTCGTGTCACGTGACACCGACGGATTCTGTAATCAACCGTAGCGTTCGGATACTTTTTTGAGCGACTGTACAATGCACATGGGATCAATTTCCTTATGTCCATTTACATCAGAACTGGGTAACCCAAACTTCACGCAGAATCGTTTAAAAAAAAACTACATTCCTAAACAGCCATCGTAAAAATTCTCAAATTAAAAAAAAACATACATTTATAATGAATTCAATTAATTGTTCAGTGTTGTCATTCAAAGGTTAATATCTCAACAACCTGCTTGCCGGTCAACAGGAGGCGATGGACCCTCCCACATTGTTTTTCCCCCACCACAAACTTGAGCTTGCTGGTTATTTTCCCTGAAATATTCCAGTCTCCAAAATCATTTCCAATAGCTACTCTGGAACAACCACCGGATGTGCCGTTTCTGAGATAGAGACACACCTGGCAAAACACTGATATCTCTCTAAAATTCAGGTTGCACATTATTTCCCCATTTAATTCACACTTCTTTCAATATAGGATGGAGAAGTCAGTCATAGTTCAATGACCACTAAGTATAAATCCCATAGTACGGAAAAATAGCATAAATTTTGAGTAATGATTACGTTCGAATTAACGCTCTCTACCTATGAGAAGGTTTTTTGCTATGATTTGTTTTAATTCTCTTCGTCATGCATCGGTTTCACCCTGAGCATGCAAAAAACCTTTGTCGCCTGATAATTATCAGAAAAATTGTGATTTCTATATTGGTTGCAATTTTTCAGCCACTCTGTTACTTAGGTAAATATAAAGAGTTGGAAGGATCATTCGGTAAGTAAAAGGGGCGGGGGTGGCTCAGTCGGTAGCGCGCCAGGCTCGTAATCTGTAGTTCCCAGGTTCGAGTCCCAGCTGGGTCAGCGTTGAGATTTATCTCCGCAAAATTCCCCGCCCTGCCCACGGTCAGTAGGGGACACCGATGGGCTTGGAAAGGCCGCCGTCCGTCGGTTGGGACGTTACTGAAATCGGATGAAAAAATCGAATGAAAAAATCGGATGGACGAAAAAGCACCGATAGGCTTGGAAAGGCCGCCGTCCGTCGGATGGGACGTTAAGTCGTGGCCCCGTGTGTGGGAGAGCCATACCCTCCTATATGTGCACGTTAAAGAACACGCTGGATGGCCTTGACGGGAGGCTACCATCTGTCTCTCAACAGTTCCAGTGGGTCTCCTCCCCCAACCTTCTCTGAGCCTTCGGGGTCCATGTGACCTGGCCATTTAGCCCATGGTGTGCAAAAAAAGTGCCGCTCAGAGGTAAAACAACCAACCAATAAATGGCCAACCCAACCTGGCCATTTAGCCCATTTAGCCCAAATTCCCCGCCCTGCCCACGGTCAGTAGGGGACACCGATGGGCTTGGAAAGGTCGCCGTCCGTCGGATGGGACGTTAAGCCTTGGCTCCGTGTGCGGGAGAGTCACACCCTGTGCACATTAAAGATCACGCTGGATGGTCTTGACGAAAGGCTGCCATCTGTCTCCCAACAGCTGTCCAGGGAGTCCCCTTACTTCAACCTTCTCTGAACCCTTGTGACCTGGCCATTTAGGGGCGGGGGTGGCTCAGTCGGTAGCGCGCCAGGCTCGTAATCTGTAGTTCCCAGGTTCGAGTTCCAGCTGGGTCAGCGTTGAGATTTATCTCCGCAAAATTCCCCGCCTTGCCCACGGTCAGTAGGGGACACCGATGGGCTTGGAAAGGCCGCCGTCCGTCGGGTGGGACGTTAAGCCCTGGCCCCGTGTGCAGGAGAGCCATACCCTGTGCACGTTAAAGAACACGCTGGATGGCCTTGACGGGAGGCTACCATCTGTCTCCCAACAGCTGTTCCAGTGGGTCCCCTCCACCAACCTTCTCTGAGCCTTCGGGGTCCATGTGACCTGGCCATTTAGCCCATGGTGTGCAAAAAAAGTGCCGCTCAGAGGTAAAACAACCCAACCCGGTAAGTAAAAAATCAAAGTTTCTCAAATATTGTTGAAAGAAAAGAATGCAATATATAAAGAAACTGGCGAATATTTCGAATACGACAAATGAGTGCCTTTTTCTTTTCTGAGTATTGTTATCGCAAAATACAAATATTCTACAGAAAATCAGTTCAAAAATTAAATGAATATCCCCTGCATATGCTTTAAACGGTAAAAATAAAAATTGCATAAAATTGCCAAGGTTTAAATTATTTACACAAATCATTTAATTTCAAAGGATGCTTAAAAGGGTTTCTTTTACCCATCGAAAAAAATTTCTGTTTGAACATTACTTTCCAAAAAGTTTGAACACTTTTTGGAAAGTAATGTCATTTGAGTAACTGATGTAATAAATGGAATTTCTATTTTTGGCTCGTTTTCAAATAATGAGATATTGTTTTCAGTATGTAGACAGAGGAGGGAGCGGCGATGGCTCAGTCGGTAGCGCTCCAGGCTCGTAACGTGCTAGTTCCCAGGTTCGAGTCCCAGCTGGGTCAGCGTGGAGATTTATCTCCGCAAAACTCCCGCCCTGCCCACGGTCAGTAGGTGACACCAATGGGCTTGGAAAGGCCTTCGACCGTCGGATGGGACGTTAAGCCGTGGCACCGTGTGCGGGAGAGCCATACCCTGTGCCCGTTAAAGAACACGCTGGATGGCCCTAACGGGAGGCTACCATCTGTCTCCCAACAGCTGTTCCAGTAGGTCCCCTCCCCCAACCCTCCCTGAGCCTTCGGGGTCCATGTGACCTGGCCATTTACCCATTGTGTGCAAAAAAGTGCCGCTCAGAGGTGAAACAACCATCCAAATAGACAGAGGAGATTTTCTTTCAAAGGTACATGAAAAATTCTTTTTGGGTTCAAGAAATACTTACGAAAAATTACGATTAGCATTTACGATCGATTGCAACTGATTGGAAATATACGGCAATAGGGCAGAATTTTGGGGTGCAAGAGGATATGCCCCCCCCCCCCCCCTTGTCACAATTCAATAAGGATTGAATAAAAAAAATTGTAAATAAAAGGATTGAATTATGACAGAGTTTGAGAATGCTGGTAAGAGTAAAAAAGGCAAAAAGTTATTAAACTGATGCATTTTTCAAAAAATATTTTAAAGATCTCTAAAACTCAGGGGGGAAATATTATTTTACAATCGAAATCCTGTCTCTTGTCTTCCCCTCCTCCCATCCTTTTTTTTTTTAGATATGGGCTTGTATTTGCAACAAATGTTTTCATCTTCCCTAATTCAAGATTATTGATGATGAAAGAAAGAATGACGAAAACAAATCACAAAGTAACATCCCAACCAATTGCAAGACGATAAAAGAAATGGAAGATAGGTAAAAAAAATTACTCTTATCGAAATTGCGCCATTATCATAATACTGTGTGAGTTTTATCTCTCAGAACATCTTATTATTGAAGTGCAGGAACAGTGTTCCGTCCTCGATGGTAATGTGACTTTGCTTTCTCGTAGATCATCCATTACAGCAATCGCTACCTATTTCTTTTATGCTTGATAGATAGATTACAAGTGAAACCCAAGAAAACTTGTGAGGATCTACTACAGCGCCTATTCATTTTCTCAGCATGATCTGAGTGAATCGAAACCACTTCTCATCAATATATCAATTAGATTTCCGAAGAGATAGCTGATGCACATGTTAAACATCAAAAGGAATTTTTTTTCCAGTCATCTGAAGACATAATCATGCGCTTATATTGCACCGTATTTTTGAAATTATCGTTTCAGTTCACATTTACAAGGGTAAAAAATTAACTTTAGTAGTGTAACAATCATTTTTGCTTTCTAACAATTTAGATGCATAATTTTTAGTGATTTTTCAGCAATAATTACAATAGTTGTAATTAATACACGTGCCAAATTCAGATGGCGTTAGTGTAACATACCATTATTTATTTTTCATTTTATTATTATTCGACTATCGATTTAACGACTAAATTCAGTTGATCATTGAATTTTGAGCTGATACGCATAGTACCATGCTGTGCTATTGATGGATTTTCCGTGAGGACATGATCCCATGTGCAAGAGAGCCATGCCCTGTACATCAGACTACATCTATGGAGAGGGGGGGGGTGCATATGGTCGGTGGTGAAAGTAGGCCGGTACTCACCGGTACTCCGTACCGGCAAGAAATTATTTTCCGGTATGACGTACTGGTAAGACATTTTTCAGTAGTGGCTCCGTTAACGATTTCTTTTTCACCTTAATGTTTTTTCAACCGAGAATTTAATTTTTTTTTAAAGCGGACCATTCCTTTTAAGAAAAACTCGTCGATTTTTAATTACATTATTACAGTTTACCCCTTTAGATACCAAGCTATTTGGAAACCGGATACTTGAGATTCCATTTGTACCGACAGGGAGTGCAAGAAATTGGAAATAGGGCTTTCTCACTTTGAATGATCAGCAAGGAAATAGGGCTTTCTCACTTTGAATGATCAGCAAGGAAATAGGGCTTTCTCACTTTGAATGATCAGCAAGGAAATCGGGTATAGACAGCAGAGCTTGACAAACAAAGACGACTCCACCCAAAGTCGTCTTTAGGGGTGTCCTATAAGAGTTCACGAACAATGCACGTTCCCATCCGCCATGGCTATCTGGGTTCGGTCTTAATCACTACCGGACGCAGAACTGGGAAAACGGGGTGGTAAATCAAAGAAAGGATATGAACTCACTTAGACACTGAAATCCATTGCAAAGCAGCGTGTACTTGTGGTTTTAAAATTCTCGTTTACAATATATATATTGTATTCTGCTGAATTGAAAATTCTAAACATTTCTGGGAATAACGGAAGACCGTTAAATGGGGGCGATGGGGCACGTGCTTCCCCAAATTTAAGTAATGAGTTTGAAGAGGAAGGGGGATTTTTTAATGTAAAATCATGGAAAAACATATTTTTAAAAATTAGTTTTATCAATTAATCACCTTGCATTACGCTACTGGAGTAGCCATAATAAAAAAACTAATACACGTTCTTTTAATTTTATTGTCCCACAAAAGTTTGCACATCATTTTTTTAACATAATTTTGGCTTATCACACCTCCCTTACTTTTAAGGCAAAAAATATTGCTATGAATTTTAAATATTAAGTTGTCTCTCCTAGCCATTTCAAAAACTGGTGGTCTCTTCCGTCGTCTCTCTAAATATCTGCGAGTTCTAAACAGACATGTATTCAGAGTATACATACACACACACACAGTAAGGGAATTCGCACACTCCTAAATTCTACGACTGAAATTATTTGGAAGATTTAAAAAAAGAATTATGGCGTACAATAGTTTAAATTTTTTAAATTTTTATTTAATTATAAACTTTAGCGAAAGTAAATATCAGTAGTAAAGAATCACTGTAGACATGGAATTCATGAAATGATGAGCTGAAAAAAAAAAGCATCTCATCGTCTCCAAAGTAAATATATTTATTTACTCTAGATAAGTTTATTTGAATATTAAATGAAAGGTATTATACCGCTATCGAATTTTTACTTTGTCCCTCGTCGCTCCTCATAAGGTTAGCTTTAGGCCCAAGAAAAATATTTTCCATCTGAGTCTTTCTCCAATATACTACTGGGGAAAACGATTTTTATTTCAGTGCAGTTAATTTGTTTATAGAGTTTGAAGGGAAAACTTCGGATTGCTGTAAATTTCCTCTTTGTAAGTAACAATATTCCAACTGCTTCTTTTTTGTTTGATGTCAAATATTAACAATGAATGCTTTTGAAAAATCTCTGACTCTTAATACGTACCTGTAGTCCGAGATTTTCGACATCCAAAAAAGACCCATACTTGGATGTATGTGATGTATTGGATGTATGTGCAAAGATGAATCCTCCTCATATTTCATCAGTAGTTTAAACAGAACTACCAGTTTCGACTTTTATAACCGCTATCATTTTCACTGAATTCAGCATATTTGTTAGTATTGACCCGCAGCATGTCAACATTGTCGTTTGCAAAAAAGAAGTTTAAAATAATGAATAGCTAATGATAAAGAAGATAGTTCAAGAATAAGACCCACAGAAGATTTAAAACGATTAACAAAAACTGCGTCATTGATAACTGGCATTTGTCAAATTTATTGAGCTTGACATCGTCCTTGTGATCAAGTGGTTTACACACTTCGCTTCAAATTTATGGGACCTGGATTCGAGAGCCTATAAGTATATGGCTATTTCCTTTCTGCTGAGATCTCGCCTTCATAATAGGTCATCTGACTTCTTAAATCGACAGACCCTTATTAGACCAGTGATAAATAGCTGTTTCAAAGGTGTAAAAAAATTATCGACTAAGAATTTAATTCTCTAATGTTTTTCATCATTTGCATCCCTTGGAATTTAACCTACCTGGGTTCGAGCCCCGGGTAAGGCATGGATGTATGTGTCGTTTTTCTGCTGAGGTCCTGGCAACCTCACAGACCTTCTACTATGGCATATAAACTGACAGGCTCCTGTCAGACCTCTGTGGCAAGCAGCTGCTTGAGGGGGTATTTATTTTTATTTATTATCAGAATTTATAGTATTTGTATGCATACTAGATACGTCGAGCCGTTTCAGATCCCCAAATATCAGAATCATTATAATAAAAAGAAATTATGATTATCAACTTGTAATAAAGATGTTTTTCCTTAGAAACATTGATAAAATTATTATCAACTTTCTAATTACACCAAAAAATAAATTTGATATAAAAATAATGCTATAGCATGATATGGGTTCTGCTTTAACGAACAATGCTGTGGAACTGAAAGAAAAAGCTCAGCAGTTTTGCATTATACAAAAGCGAGGTTACTTTTCTTGGAACCTTTTATCAGAGTAGATTAAGGTTAGGAGAGAACAGAAAGAATTCTGCCAGGTCCACTAGAAGAGTGGCGTTGCAGTTTACAATTATAGCGGCTACTTCTTAAGGGGGAAAAGAAGCAAGCATGAGAGATGAGGAGAGTTTGGGATGCAATGGGATGCAATGCCCGATATGCAATGGGATGCATATCGGGCAGCGATGGAATCCAAATGGTAAAAGCACGGCCAACCTAATAGTTGCCATTTTCACTCTGTGGTATTAGCGTTGCTGAATCGCTAAACATTTCTCATTAGGGTGAAGATAAGGTCTATATTGAGGTCAAATCATATCTAAAGTTAAGTGTGCCAACCAATACGTATATCACGTGTAAAAGTGAAATAATTAATCTTTCTACTGCAGGTATGGCTAACCTATAGTACTCGTGACAAGAGTGGAAAGCTTGATGGTCTTGCTTGGCACACAAGAGCGCTCAACAAAATCATCTCGCAGCTTTTCTTTTGACAAAAGTCATTCTTTTCCTACCTCATTTTGGATGCGGAAATATTGCAATTTCGCATCTATTATCGGGATAAGTCGGAGGCGAAATTTTCGTATGTCATATAATCATTGCTTAAGCTTTATAAATTTTAAAGGCTATTCTTTTCTGAGTGTTATAATCAGACCGACTCGAAGTTCCCATGAGCCAAAGGGCGCCAAGTGTTCAAAGAAACATATAAAAATACATTTTGGGTTCGAGCCCCGGGTAAGGTATGGGTGTGTGTGTGTGTGGTTTTTCTGCTGAGGTCCTGCCATCCTCTCAGACCTTCTACTATGGCATATAAACTGACAGGCTCCTGTCAGACCTCTGTGGCAAGCAGCTGCTTGAGGGGGTATTTATTTATTACATATATATTTCTGATGTTAATTAAGTTAAATGCACTTAAGAGTCAGAATTCAAATATTTCGAGTTATTTCGATGTGGAATATATAAATCTCTCAAAACGGTAGGTAGCGCTGAAAGTAGACTTCAGCGCCGGACGCCATTATACTCGAGTCCTTCCTGATTATGATCTTCTTTCTATAAATTCAACGTTTTAAATTGTTCATTATTCAAATGCAGTTTTTGTTACTCTTATGTTTTTTACCCCTAATGCTTTCTTCCGTTTAATGCATTTTAAAATAAGCGATTAATGCTATTTTAGAGTTTGAATCTTCGATGACTAAGAAATGTGTTATATCCAAGGCCGGATCTGGGGATTGAACAATGGGGCCATGCCCCCCCCCACCCCCCACCTTTCAGAATGCTAGTAGGAGTAAAAGAGGCAAAAACTTATAAAGCATATTTATATTTCCTGCCTTTTTCAAGAAATTCTCTTAAACACCTGTGCCCGAGTAGTTAGCACGCATGGTTATTGATCTAAGGCATAGCTTCTTAAACTATGGGTCGCGACCTCATATGGGGTCGCGTAACTGAATGTGGGGGTCGCGAAAAATTTGGCAACAGTAAAAGGTTTATGAACGCGCAACGACCAAAAATTAATTCAAAATGAAACGCGTAATGAATTCGAAGTGTTTCTGTCAGCGCGACTTCACTGCAGCCTTGTTCGTAACACACAACATGCGCACTTTGAACTGCGCGTGCCGTCACGCCACGCAACGTCGCTGCCAGAAACACCTCGGCTCGGATTCCAGACTATTGTATTTTATGATTAGCATTGTTTTGTCTGGACATATAAAGTTTTCTGCTCTTATAAAAACATAATAGTTTAATTACGGAAAACCAAGACTTTTAATATTTTCCTACCGTCATTCCTCAGCATGTATCAAAATAATATATCTTTGGATTGTATTAGATTTTGGATAAGTGACTAAATATAGACAGAAGAGGTAAAAATACTGATGACAATGCGGCAGAGTCTGTACTACCAGGTTGTAGAACACCTAAATTGATAAGGAAAAGAAAATATGTTGAATCATTTTTGCAATATGGATTTACTTCTAATAATCATGATGGTGTGTAAAAACCTCTTTGCTTAATTTGCAATGAAGTTTTGGCTGCGGAGAGCATGAAACCAGCCAAACTAAAACGACATCTTAATGCCAAGCATGCAGCGTACTGCAATAAACAAAAGGAATATTTTGAACGACTTGTAAAATCTTCAAATAAAGAAAAACAATGTTTTGAGAAATTTGTTCTGTCAACGAAAAGTATTTACTTGCATCTTACGAAACTATAATTGCAAAAACTAAAAAGCCCTGCGCGATAGGAGATCTCGTGCTACTTGCTGCTATTAAAATGTCAGAAATAGTTCATGGGATAAAGTATGGGGATGAAATTCGTAAAATTCCTTTATCGAATGATACTGTTTTCAAAAGAATTTCTGAAATTAGTAAAGACCAATTCCAGCAGCTTATTATCAGGCTTAAGGGCAGCCCAAAGTTTGCAATTCAGTTAGATGAAACAACTGATATTTCTAACACGGCACAGTTGTTACTTTATGAAGATATGTTTATGAAGGAAGCATACATGACGAATTGTTGTTTTGTCTCCCTTTGGAAGGGCACACAAGACGGGAAGGTATTTATCTTAAAGTCGATGAATTTTTTCACAAATGAAGGTTTACAGTGGAAAAACTGCGTTGGAGTCTGTACAGACGGTACTGGAGCAATGATGGGTGAGAATGTTGGATTTGTAGCAAAGGTTAAAGCTGGTGGCAATGAACATATCACTTTTACTCCACTGCATGATCAATCGAGAGGCACTCGTAGCCAAAAAAATATCACCATAGTTAGATGTTGTGCTTCGCGATACTATCAAAATCATTAACTTCATTAAAAGCCGTGCCCTTAACAATCGTTTGTTTTCAAACCTTTGCAAAGATGTGGACTCCGATTACAGAAGCTTATTACTCCATGCAGAGGTAAGGTGGCTCTCAAGAGGGCGAAGTTTAAACAGATTATTGAAATTGAAAGATGAAGTTGTTATATTTCTGACTGAACAGAAATCCGATTTTGTTAATTTTTTTCCTAATGACTTATGGCTTTCAAAACTGTGTTATTTGTCGGATATTTTCGAAAAACTTAATGATTTAAACATATCGCTTCAAGGAAAAAATTGTAACATATTTATGTTAAAAGATGAAATTGAAAGTTTTACTAAAAAAGTTAACATATGGAAGAATAGGGTGGAAAATGGTTCTTTAGAAATGTTTACAGCTACAGATGATTTTATAATTGAAAATAACCTTTCCGAAGATTTAATTCTAAGAATTATAATTGATCATCTGAAGTGCCTGGAGACACAGTTTGAGAAATACTTCTCTTCAAATTTTGATTCTAAAAACCAAAGTTGGGTTCAGAAACCATACTCAATTGAAATCAAAAACATCAGTCATCTGCCATTAAAAGTTCAAGAAGAATTTGGCGAGTTATTAAATGACACAAGTTCAAAACCTGAGTTTCCTAAGAAATCGTTAAATGAATTTTGGCTTGGGATTAGGACATAGTTTCCAACAATTTCCGAAATGGCCCTAAACATACTTCTCTAATTTTGTACTACGTATTTATGCAAAGCGGCGTTCTGAGCATTGTCGATTATAAAATCAAAATATCGATAAACTCTGAAAAACGTTGAAGATGCTCTACGTCCTGCAGTGTAAAATATTCAGCCAAGATTTAATTCTTTATGTAAAAATAACCAAGCACATCCATCTCATTAGTATGCCAATTCGCTTTCGTCTTTAATAAATGGTAAAATTATATGTACACCAAAGAATTGTTTTAAAATAAATTTCTTTATGATTCATTATCAGTAAATGTTTGATTTGTATACCTATTTTATACCTATATACCCGGGTCGCTTAAAAATTTCTCGGGCGAAAAGAGATCGCGAGTGGAAAAAGTTGGCGAAAAGGGGTCGCGACTGGAAAATGTTCAAGAAGCCCTAATCTAAGAGACCTGGGTTCGAGCTCTGGATAAGGCATGGATGTATGTGTCAATTTTTCTGCTGAGGTCCTGCCATCCTCACAAACCTTCTACTATGGCATATAAGCTGACAGGCTCCTGTCAGACCTCTGGCAAGCAGAGGGGGAATTTATTTTCCTCTATTTTAAAATAGAGGGTAAAATTGTCCTCGTTTTTCTTTTTCTAGATCTGGGGCTGGTTATATCCATATCGTTTTACTTACCAAAGTACTTATATTATTTGTAAATGTATTATTATTATATATATATTTATATCATACATTTATATTATTTATAAATGTATTTTTATAAAACACCAAACTTATTTATATTTCATATATTTTTTAAGACCCGTAAAACGGAAGAGGAAATATTATTCTGCATTGGAAATCCAGCCTCTTGGATCCCTCTTTTATATTTTTGCGGCTCGATTGTGTTTCTTTCCCCTCCTCCGCCTCGATTTTTTTTTTCTAGATCCGTACCTGCCTCCATAATTTCGATGCTATCTATTTCCATCGTTAGGTCCAACATTTCTTGAAATAGCTTTTAAAGTTCGTAACTTATGTAGATGACGACAGATGGCAGCACATCAAAATATATCTCAATAATTACAATTTCTATCACATCGCAAGCAACCATGCAAGCAACTGCAATAACGAAAAAAATCCTTTCATAAGAAAAGAGCTTAAAGGCTGATTAATTTATTCATCATTTTGCGCCCTAACTATGCTTCGAAAGGTTTTAGTTTCCTTCTGCTAGTGCAAGCAGATCACCTGAAATACCGACTCCCGATTTGGCAAAATGTAGGAGAGTTGACAAAACTTAAGGAGTTGGCAAAAACTAGAGGCAGTTGGCAAAATTCGGAGTGACTTGGCAATATCGTGGAGAGTTGACAAAATTCAGGTGAGATGTAAAAATTGCAATCTTTTTTCTGTAAAATTTTGGCTTTTGGAAAAATCGAGGCAGCTTCGCAATATCTAGAAGAGTTGGAAAATCTTGGGGGAGTTGGCAATATTCAGAGTGGCTTTACAAAAATCAGGTGTGATGTGAAATTGGGATTTTTTTCTGTAAAATTGTGGAGAGATGACAAAATCTAGAGCAGTTGGCAAAATTCGAATCCACTTAATAAAATACGGGCGATTTGTGAAAATTGGTATTTTTTTGGGGGAATTAAGGAAAGTTTATAAAATCGAGAAAATTTTGCAAAATCTAGGGAAGTTGGCAAAACTGGAAACCACTTGGTAAAGTACAGGTGAGTTGTAAATATTGGGATTGGTTTTGTGAAATTAAGGAGAATTGGAAAAACCAAGAACTCTTGGCAAAATCTAGGGGAGTTGGCAAAATCGGAAGCCACTTGGTAAAATACAGGGGAGTTGTAAAAACTGTGCCTTTCTTGTGCAATTAAGGAGAGTTGATAAAATTCGAAGTGGCTTGGCAAATTCAGGGAAGATGCAAAAAGTGCGATTTTTTCTGTAAAATTACAGCGAGTTGGCAAAATCTAGAGTAGTTGGCAAAATTCGAATGCACTTGGCAAATATAGGAGAGTTGTGAAAATTGGAATTTGTTTTGTGAAATTAAGGAGTGTTGGACAAATCGAGGAAACTTAAAATGTACGGCAGTTGGCAAAATTCGAATCCACTTAGAAAATACGGGCGAGTTCTGATAATTGTGATTGGGTTTGTGAAATTCAGTATAGTTGACTAAAATCGAGTAAACTTGGCAAAATTTTGGGGAGTTTAAAAGTTTGAAGTGATTTTAGTCAACTAACCTGAATTTCACAAACCCAATCCCAATTATCACAACTCGCCCCTATTTTCCAAGTGGATTCGAATTTTGCCAACTGCCCTATATTCTTTTCAGTTTCCTCAATTTATCCAGCACTCCTTCATTTCACAAAACAAATCTCAATATTCACAACTCTCCTATATTTTACCAAGTGCATTCGAATTTTGCCAACTCGCCGTAATTTTACAGAAAAAATCGCACTTTTTACATCTTTCCTGAATTTGCTATGCCACTTCGAATTTTATCAACTCTCCTTAATTGCACAAGAAAGGCACAATTTTCACAACTCCCCTTTATTTTACCAAGTGATTTCGAATTTTGCCTACTCCCCTAGATTTTGCCAATAGTTCTTGGTTTTTCCAACTCTCCTTAATTTCACAAAACCAGTCCCAATTTTTTCAACTCACCTGTACTTTACCAAGTGGTTTCTAGTTTTGCCAACTTCCCTAGATTTTGCAAAGTTTTCTCGATTTTATAAACTCACCTTAATTTCACAAAAAAATCCCAATTTTCACCAAATCGCCCGTATTTTACCAAGTGGATTCGAATTTTGACAACTGCCCTAGATTTTGCCATCTCGCCACAATTTTACAGAAAAAAAACTCAATTTTACATCACACCTGATTTTTGTAAAGCCCCTCTGAATTTTGCCAACTCCCCCAAGATTTTCCAACTCTCCTAGATATTGCGAAGCTGCCTCGATTTTGCCAACACGCCATAATTTTACAGAAAAAAATTGAAATTTTTACATCTCACCTGAATTTTGCCAACACCCCAAGATTTTGCCAAGTAACTCCGAATTTTGCCAACCCCCCAAGATTTTGTCAATTGTCCCGATTTTGCCAACTCCCCAAGATTTAACCAAGTCACTCCGAAATTTGCTAACTCACCTGTTTTTACTAAGTGGCTTCGAATTTGCCAACTGCTCTAAATTTTGCTGTCTCTCCGTTTTCCAAACTGCCTTAGATTTGCCAAGTTGCCTCGATTTTGACAACTCCCCTTAATTTTCCAAAAAAAAAAATTGGGGAGTTTGAAAATTTGAAGTGATTTGGCAAATTTAGGAGAGATGTAAAGATTGGGATTAGTCTCATGAAATTAAGGAGATTTGACCAAATCAAGGCAAAAATTCATAGTTTGCTACATTTCAGACGTTCAGACGAGATGTAAATATTGGAAGTATTTATGAGAAATTATGGCTAGTTGGCAAAATTGGAAGTGAAGGCAAATTACGGGAAGTTTGGCAGAATTGGAAGTGAAGGCAAATTACGGGAAGTTTGGCAGAATTGGAAGTCAAATGCAGGAGAGACGTTAGACGGAGCGAAAATCTAAGCAAGTTTGCTCAGTTGGCAAATTTTGCCAAAATTTTGCTCCAGTTGGAAACTTTTGGATTTCTCTCCCCCAACCATAGTCCTTCGCTACGCCCCTGTACGCACTGCTGTTTTGCCACAAGACAACTGATTTTAATTTGCAACTGCTAGCTTCAAACATTGTTAAATGCAACCACTTCAAAATCAGTTTTTCTAATGTATGGTCGAAATTTAAACCATTGTAGGAGTCTAATATTTGGCTGCTTTCATAAAACAAACTCAATTTATAAAACGCACACACAATGATGGAAATCATCCCATTTATCTATGGGAAACCATCGCTCATATTCAGATGTAGAATAACTCTATTATACATTTACAGATATTAAATAATAACATTTACTAAACATTCTCCAAATTATATTTCCAGTTTCCTTTACTACAAATTCTTGGTTAGTAAATTTCCAGGCCGTTGGCTATGCATTTTATACACTGAAGTGCCATTGAATTAGGTACAGGAACCTAGTTACATGTTGGACCCACTCTGACTCTGATAACGGCCACCACACGACAAAGCAAGGACTCACCACACGACAAAGCAAGGACTCACCACACGACAAAGCAAGGACTCCACAAGCTTGTGTAAATGTTCCACAGGTATGGAGACCCATGCATCCTTCCCAAAGGTTTCGATGGGATTTAAATCTGGGCTTCAAGATAGCCAATTCATTATTTCAAAGTCAGCAGAATGCTCCTTCAACCATGCAGTAGGCAACCTAGACCTGTGAGATGAACAGTTCTCTTGCTGATAGACGCCATTGGCTAAGTCATAAAATCTAAATGGCCAGGGCATAAAAGTTCAGTTGAGTTAACAAAAGGGGATTCACTGGACAGCTGTTATGGACGCCAGATGGAAACCTCCTATGAACTCCATTCATCATGTTCCTTATCATGCACAAAGTATATCACAAAACCTCATGGATGATATAATAATGGAAAAATAATATTTTCAAATCATAAGAAGTGAATGTTAATATCAATGCAAATGAGTACACTTCACCAAGGGGGTGGGGGTGGCTCAGTCAGTAGTGTGCTGGGCTTATAATCTGCATTTACCAGGTTCGAGTCTCACCTGGGAGAGTATTGAGATTTATCTGTACAAAACACCCCGTCCTGCCCTCGGTCACTAGGGGACACTAATGGATGTCTAAAGCGATTCGTACTTATTAATGAACCTCACGTTTTTTACAATTATTTTATGCTAATTCGAATATCTGTGAGTGCATAAATGTGATGGCCATAAGTGGGTGTAAATGGTCAGCCATGAGTTCTACCTACTGGTATGCATTGACAGTCGTCGGTAGGTCCCACAGACGTCCAACTGAAGACACCCCAGGTCATCACTGAGCCACCACCAGCTTGTACTGTTTCGACCTGAAATGCAGGATTCATGGCATCATGGGGTTGGCGCCACACCCTCAGTTTCCCATCGGCGTGATGAAGTTTAATTCGAGATTCACCACTCCAAACTATCCGTTGCCAATTTTCGATAGTCGAGTTTCGATGTTCTTTAGCCAAGGCAAGGCGTTGAGCCCGATGTTGTGCCGTTAGAAGTGGTACTCTCATAGATCAACAGCTCCCGAAACCGAGAAGAAGAAGTGAGCATTGCACAGCCCATGCAATGACTTCCTGGCTGGAACTCACATTCAGATGGCAGGCAATTTCAGATAATATCTGGCTCTTATCAGTCCGTATTATGCAAGTCAGACTGCGAAGCCCATGATCATTCAAGGCTGGTTGTCCTTTGCAATTTATATGGGTGCTTGTTTTTTTGCCGGAATTTTCATATTCCCGGGACACTCTTGAAACTGTCGTAAGAGAAAATCCAAGTTCGTTGACAATTTCGCAGATCGATTATCCCATCCATTGGGCACCTACGATCTGCCCTCTGTCAAATACATCTAAATCCTGCAATTTTTCCCATTACGCTTCTCATGATGAGTGCTTGGGGAAGCCAAAGCTCACAGCTATATATGACTAGGGTTTCAGCCAGGCATGCGCGCAAATGCGGGACTTGCAGTACTGAATTTGGATAACATCTCCTATCCCTAATTCAATGGCACTTCAGTGTGAAGAATATCGCTTGAGGCACAAAATGGTTTCATTGAGCATACCTTTGATTCTCTTTATCCACACTCTCCCTATTGAGACTCGAAAATTACAGATGGCTGCCGAACAAAAATTTGATAATGGTAAACATAAATCTTACAACTACTATAGAAAGGAAAATAACCGAGGCTTAACCATATACATATATGACAAAAGGGAAAACTTCGCCAGATATATATTATGGACATAATTGTTGGAGTTTATTCCAACTTCTTTTAGGATTAATGTCAATAATGAAGTCTGAAAAGTAAAAAACTGGATGGTTGATTCTTTTTGGGTTTTATGGCACATTAATATACCAGGAATACTGCACCCTACCTTGGTGAGAAAAAGAGCTATTCACTTCCATTCCCTCGCTTCTTCCCCTGAGAGAGTGAGGAAGAAAGTTCTCATTTCTTGGGGGAATATAGCTTCCTCTGCCACCTCCATTCCTTTTTCGTTCTGACAGTATACTTTTTGAAGAAAGACTAAGAGAATGATGATACAAATACTCAGAACCGAGCTGCCAATGAGCTAAAATGAACTCATTTAACCATTCTTTCCATCTCCTTTTAGAAAAGGCAAGAGAGAGAGAGAGAAAAAGGATAGGGAAGAAAGAAAATTTGATCATATATGTTTTTGACGTGTGAATCCACAATTATTTTTAAATCCGATTCCTAACTTTCTCTTTCTCATATGCGCCTTGGCTTTACGTTAGTGGCACCCTTTTGTACAAGAATGAACCAGTCTGTGATGCTAATGATGGCTTAAGGTCGGCAAAAACCAATATACAATTGTAGAGCACATACGTGGCAATCAGTTTCTGTGTTACTTCGAAAAGGAATGGGTCTGCGTCGTGATCTTTTCGAATTCGATAGGGGTATGATTGTGTGGGCACGACGTTCAGGCGCCAGTACCTCGCACCTGCGTTCAGCTGCGAGATTCTGGCGACAATGAAGGACCTCGACAACAGCTACCATGGTGAACTGCTCCGATTGTGTGGGTCACGAGTCTCTAGTAAACGGCTAAACAGTAGTAGAATAAGATAAAGATCGTACACTAGGTAGCCATATGTGCTCAATGGCCGTGGTGAGCTAAATGTGTCCTGTCCCATAATGCGACAGCGACGCAGCTAACCACTTACTGCAACGTTGGAATGGGAGACCAATATCCATATGGACAATATACCGAACATTAGCTCATAGAGACCGTCACAGGTATCCATGCTCATTATGAGACACAAGAATCTGTGCCTTGCATGGGCACGTCATTCCACTGATCACAGTGAATCCACGGCTCGACGGGATCGACTACCTAATACCATTGCTGACCAAGTACGGCCCTTCATGATGACAGTGCATCCAGAAAACTCCGACGACTATCAACAAGTTAACATGCCAAGTCACATAGACCAGCAGGTTTCAAACTAATTTTAGAAACATATAATGAATTCTCCGTTTTGCCATGGCAGCCCAACCCACCGAATCTCAACCCAATTGAGCTTGTTTGGGACCTTCTGAATTCGATGCTCCGATCCTTATTCTGTGCCGACCCACCACCTGGCAATGAGCAGACATTGCAGGACACATTGTGGAACACATGGGTAGGTACAGGTAGGTAGCATTGCCACAGAACAATCTGCAAAATCTTATGGAGTCTATATCCACACCTGTACAGGCTGCATTTATGGGAAAAATGTGGCCCTACGAGGTATTAGATAAGTATTGCTAATGCAAAGCCGTCTCAGTGTATGTGATTTAAGCTTCGTTTATTTATCCTTCGAAATGGTACCCGAGTTATGTTTTTTGCTAACATCTTTCTTTTCTTCACCCTGCAGTGCAACCTGGTCATCACACAACGAACATTTTTGGTGTTAATTAAACGAGAAGTAAATTACAAGACAGGAAATAAGAACGAAAAAATTTTTTCTTGTACAAACAGCTTTGGTTCTCTTTAACGTCGGCCGTATCTTTAACATTTGGCCAACTGGTTTAGGAGACGCTATGACATGGCATATAATATGTGGCAACGTTTGTAAACATAATGGTGCTGAAAATGTGTCAAAGGTTAAGTGGATTTGCTTATCGTTGATCAAATCATTCCTGCTATTAATCATTTTATCGTAAATGTTAATTTATATATAGTTTATTACGTTGATTATTATGGGCTCCAAAAGCAAACTTAGTGAAAGGTCCAGTGATTAAAATTTATACTTCTTTGGATAAATGGCTAAATTTGTGTAGAACACTAATTGTATCTTGCTACAAATACAATTCATTTGTACCTTCTGCTACGACCCGTTCTTAAAATCAAAATGATGAAATAATATTGGCAAACGAAGTTGTACCAATTTGGTGAATATAATGTATAAAATCTTCATCGAAAAGGCAAAATTTTTCAGCGTATGTATTTGCAAGAGCTTGACTATAAAATGAGTCATTATTATTAAGCGACTAACCGTGTATTATTTTAGCTATTCAGATATTACGTTCATTTATGTGCATAATGGTGTATGCATTTATTATTGCAGAATTAATGGATTTACAAATACTACATTCCTCAATATTCCACTATGGAATTTTAGAAACTGATAACTCAAATAATGGTGAAGTTAAACATGAACTGATGACTGATGGCAAGCTTGCTGTTTTTGATTCTACAGAGCTGCATATCAAAAAAGTGGTAAAGCAAATAAAAGCTGAATTTGATTTCAATTGTACAGTATCAAATGCTGAGCTTTTTAGTTCTTCAGATGCATCTCCTAACCTACAATTGGAAACTGAAACTCAAGGTATTATTGCATTAAAAGTGTCAACATTAGAGAAGATTGTGTTATGGCATACATTTTGTGGCTGCCTCTATATTCTTATATGTGACAAAACAGAAAACAGGATTTTGGCTTCTGGAATTCTAATTCAACTAATAAGATCTATTTTAGATCATATTCCAGCAATCAAAACTTCTACATCTGAAATTGTAACTAAGTCAGATGTAATTTCTACCATAGTTAATACTCTGCTCCCACATGGACAATTACTTTTTATACATAATCGTGCAATGCAACATTTAACTAAAGAAGTTGATAAGATAGTTCGCTCTTAATCTATTAAAAACAAACGAAATTTAATATAATCAGAACTGATATATAATTTATATGAATAATTATTAGTTTTTTTTATTATTGTTGAAAGTAATAGAGGATATAATACTCAACAAGCTTGAAAAAGACAATTACTGGCAAAAGTGCAGTTTATAGGTACAACTTTTTACCATTTGCTATAATTCATTATAAAGACCAATTGTAACAATCAAACACTATGGATATATTTTAGTTAGAAATTTATTATATTAAATTATTATATCACACTTTACTCAAACAGCTAATTCACTTATGGAAGATCAATTAGTTCTGGTATATATTTTTACAATGTTGCAGGTGGATTAATGCCAGTAGCAAAAATATATGGGCACTAGTCAGTAATAAATTATCACAGGAAAAGTCCTGTAGACAAGGAACACTTGAAATAATGAATTGAAAAAAACTGATTGTCCTTGGCTGGGATTCGAACCTAGGTCTCCCAGAAGCATGTCGGGCGTCTAGTGGTTAAGATGCCTGGTATGCTTCTGTGAGACAGTTCAAATCCCAGTCAGGAAAACCAATTTTTTTTATTCAATAGAGGCACTAAGTTACCATCTGTATAGGTAAACACAGTAGATACTTAAGTTCATAAAGTTGTATCTCTAAACCATTCTTGTGTTGAACAATTGATTCCTAAACCAAATAAATAGCCAAATATATATTGTTTTATATCATGCCTGATATTTCATTCTTAAAAAATATAATTCATATATGGATTTATATTTTTTTTTCTAATATTATATAAGGTAACTGATAAAGTATTAAATTGCATGTATTTTTGTGGCTTGATTCACAATGTTGAAATACTCTTGGAAATTTTAAAACAAATTGTTTTACCAAAAGTATGAAAAACAAATATAGAAGTATTTTTTTAAGTACATAGCTTATAAATATTTGTAAAAATAAAAAACAATTATTTTTAATTCTGTTTGCTTGTCAATAATTTTGATAAACCTTCACTATCTCACTATAGCAGACCCTTGATTTTTGCAATAATTTAAAGGAAATTTAGCATGGATAATCCAAAAATGATTTAAATTTCACTTAGTTTACTTTTAGTAATTGGATTTGAACATGGGTGTGGGTCATGTTCTGGAAATTTAGTACATTTAAAATATAGTAAATTCTATCTAATGGAATCTTGCATTTTAAAATCAGCCATTTATTGGAATCAGAATATGGAGAAATCATAACTGAAATTATTTTGTGTACTACAACAAGTCCATTTAGCTTGCAGAACAGATTATGCAATTTGAAAGATTTTGTTTAATAGCTGTTAAATCTCCAGTTTTCATAAACTGTTATATAATGAAATACTATTCATTTAACATGGATAATTCAGATATAATGGAATACTATCCATAATGTAATGTATATATTGGAATATTATTCATTATGCAAGCTGGGAATACATAATCTATCTAAAATATAAATAATTCAGACAGTAATAAATCTAAGGTAATATTATGCACACTGATAAATCACTGCATTAAGTGATGAGTTATAATATAAATTAAGTGACAAGGATGTTAGCCAGTCTGGTGCTAAAATAATAATCTTTATTGACACAAAAAAGCAGTACATTTCATAAGTGTACTAATAAAAAGAAAACTTGTTTGTAGATATAAAAATTATAAGTAAATAACAAACACAATGAATGACAGCATTGCTTAATTAAAACGAAACGTAATCATCTAGTTCATTCAACCAACACAAAACTTTCTTTTTGGATATAGTTATTTAGCATTCTCAATTCAGAACTTAATTGATTATATAATCTTGGCTCAATATACATTATGCATTGTTTAAATTTTGTTTTATTAATTCTGGGTACAATTAATTTATAATAATTCTCTCTAATTCAATAACACAAGGTACTATAATTAAATTAGTTAATATGCTGAAACACAAAATTTAAAACTTTAAAAATGTACAATTTGGCTACTGGCAGGATATGCAAATCCATAAATAGAGGTGAAGTATGAGTTAATCTATATTTTTTTCTACATGACTCTTAATATAAAATATAAACTTTTGTAATATATTCAATCTATACAATACTGTTTTGCTTGCCCCTCTCCACACAGGAAGAGCATATTGCAGATGTGGCCTCGTTAGTTGTATTATGATATATGCTGTACTCATTAATGAATGATGTGACATAAATGTTTTTATCTTGGAACATTGATTTTTTTTGCCTTCCCTCAGGAAATATTTTGCCTCCTGAAAAACAAAAAATTCTCCCCCCCCACCCCTCCCTGAAAAAATTTCTGCCAGTGCCCATGATAACTATTATACTTTTCCTTTTCACTCTGAACTGGAGGCTCAATTTCAACCTGGAAGCTACAATGTACTCTGCATGTCTTGATGTTATCCTTGAGTGGCAGCAGGATAGTTTAAAATTGCAATCTAAGTGTAGCTAATTTAATGATATTATAAGATGCTTGAATCATCTGAGTTGGCTGAAACTGGCAAAAACAAGAATATGGGTTATTTTTGAATTATGTGTTGAACAGATAAATTATAAGAACTAAATATAAAAATACAAAACAATAAACATTAGAGTATCTTGCATTCTCCCAGGTTATCAACTAGATTACTATATCTTATAGCAAAATGCAACTAATGTTCAATGCCTTACATTCCCATATAATGCCTATGGAGAACCAAATTAAACTCATTATCTTGAATAATAAACTTATAAAAAGAATGCAAAAAAGGTAAAGATATAAATCAAGTCTAAATGTTAATTTCCACAGTATTTATTCTGCATTCAGAGTTATGGCAGCTGAAATATTTCACAGCATCACTTTTCCATAAAATGTTTCATTTTTCCATAAAGTTTAAGTGAACTTCTAATAATTTTTTATCTTTTGTACGTAATTTTTATAAAACAGTTATTACTTGTGTAATTACAGTCTAAATTCTTATGACTGGAAACTTCCACTCTTAAGTGGAAACTTCCACTCTTAAGTTACTCCCAGCTTCCATAATTCTTTTAATTTAAAAAAAACTTCAAACAGCCACTTCCACAGAGATCTAAAAGAAGCTCTCAGTATAATACATTGCACACACAACGTGAGGTGAAGATTTTGGTAGAAAGACAACACAAGAAACATATATGCCTTATCCAGAACTTGAGACAAGGTCCCTTTGACCATTAGACAAATATGTTAAATATATGGCATAAAACAGTTATTACTTGTGTAATTACAGTCTAAATTCTTATGACTGGAAACTTCCACTCTTAAGTATTCCAGCTTCCATAATTCTTTTAATTTAAAAAAAACTTCAAACAGCCACTTCCACAGAGATCTAAAAGAAACTCTCAGTATAATACATTGCACACACAATGTAAGGTGAAGATTTCGGTAGAAAGACAACACAAGAAACATATATGCCTTATCCAGAACTTGAGACAAGGTCCCTTTGACCATTAGACAAATATGTTAAATATATGGCATAAAACAGTTATTACTTGTGTAATTACAGTCTAAATTCTTATGACTGGAAACTTCCACTCTTAAGTATTCCAGCTTCCATAATTCTTTTAATTTAAAAAAAACTTCAAACAGCCACTTCCACAGAGATCTAAAAGAAGCTCTCAGTATAATACATTGCACACACAACGTAAGGTGAAGATTTCGGTAGAAAGACAACACAAGAAACATATATGCCTTATCCAGAACTTGAGACAAGGTCCCTTTGACCATTAGACAAATATGTTAAATATATGGCCACCAGGATACAGAATGAATATTGCTGAAATTCAAAATTTGGATAAATTTGATTTAGTTCTTCAGTTTTGTTTATATAAAGTTCATTCTTCAAGATATTGAGTTTATACTTTTTTATTTGTTTGGCTTCCATTTTTGTTATTCCATGGCACAACATGGAAATTCGTTAACCTTTGAACAGCCAACATGGCCCAAAAAGAGTAGGGTTTTAAAGAAACGAATAGCACTATTTGGATGAGATCATTAGGAGTGTTAATTGGTTAAAGATTTCTTGTTTGTATATGTAACATAATGGTGCTGTACAAACTGGTATTCATTAATAATTTGTATTACTGATTGATCTTTATTGCTTCAAATTGGAACAACTCATTCACTGATTAATAATATTTTTAATCAGTTCAACTAATCAATGCAACCCACTAGATAAAATTTTTTGACTTCATATGTAATATTATAAAGATAAGTATGCCAATATTGCAAAAGATTTCAAAAGTATTGGTATTAGGAACATTAATCTGAGTTCCAGATTTTTTTTTTTTATTATGGAAAAATTGGGTCTGCCAGTGTTTCTTCTGTGCAAAGCTTGTATGGTAATTGTTATTAGCACTAGCAAAGTTCCAATATTATTACCAGTGATTATTGTTATAGTACTGGGCAGAGTTCCAATGATATACACCAAAAAGCCAAAACATTATGACCACCTGCCTAATATGATGTTGGTCTTCCATGTGGTACCAAAACAGCTATTACCCAGCGAGGCATGGATGCTACAAGATTTCTAAATGTGTCTTGTGGTATCTGATAACAACACGTTACCAGCAGATCCTTTAACTCTTAAATTATATGGTTGATTCACTGCAGATCGGATATGCTGTTCTAACACAAACCACAGATGCTCGATTGGATTGATGGGGAATTTGGAGGCTAGGCAAATGGATAGGATGTATGGGGAATTTGGAGGCTAGGGCAATACCTGGAAGTCTTTCTCATGTTCCACAAACCATTCTCAAACAATCTGGGCAGTGTGGCATGGCACATTATCTTGATGAAAGAAGACACTACTAGATGGGTATACCGTTGCCATGAAAGGATGTACCTGGTCTGTAATGTTGTTTAGGTAGGTGATAGACATCATAGTTTCCTGCACATGAATGAATGGACCTGGGGTTTCCCAGCAGAACGTTGTCCAAAACATTATACTTCCTCCACCTGCTTGCTTTCCTCCCACAGTGCATCCTGCTGCCAATATTTCCCCAGGTAAATGATGCACACATACACAGCTGTCCACATGGTGCAACAGGAAACAAGATTCATCTGACCAGACAACCTTCCAATTATTCAAGGTCCAGTTTTGATGCTTGTGTGCCCATTGTAGGCACTTTCGACAATGAACCGAGGTTAGCATCAGTACTCAGAGTGGCCTACAGCTATGCAGCCCCATTTTCAGCATGGTTCGATATACTGTGTGTTGTGACACATTACTCCTGTCACCAGCATTCAAATTACAAGCGAGTTGCGCCAGAGTATCCGTTCTGTTGCCTCATACCATACGGGATAGCCTTCACTCACCTCTAGCATCGATGAGCCATGGTCTGCCCATACCTTGCTGATAGTATGTAGTTTTTTCCTCCTCGGCCGTGGTATTTTTGAAGATACCACGGCTGACTGAGCACCCCACAAGCCTTGCCATCTCAGAAATGCTCTGACCCAGTCATCTGGCCATTACAAGTTGGTCTTTGTCAAAATCACTTAAGTCTGCTGCCTTTCCCATTTGAAGAATCAGAATAACACTGATCAACAGAGCTCAATATCAGGTGTTATTTATATTGTTCAATGACCTTCACATATGCCATCGTTTACCTGCAGTTGCTTCAATTTGCATAAAGACACACTGGTCATAATGTTTTGGCTCTTTGGTGTATATATTAAAAGTGCATGATGTCGCTTCATTTAGTGTCAGAGTTGCAGTCATTCTTAACAGATTCCAATGTGCCATAATTTCCTCAATACCTTGACTAACTGCTCCCAAATTCATATACTGTCCCTCCATTACACCCCAATGCCATGTTGCATTAAAAATTGAAGCCCCTGCTCATAACTGAACCAAATTTAGAATGCTCAATCACTCTTTCCTCCATTTTCATAGTTGTTTGAAGTTATAATTAACAATTATTGGCCCACCCCCCTTTCACCAATAACTTGCCTGGTCAGTCTGAAATTCCCACTGAGTTTCCCCCCTTTCCATATTGCATTAAAAATCATCATTTTATTAAAAATTTCGACAGAACTGAGTTAAAGTTTAAAATAATTTTTATTTTTTTACTAAAAAAAAAAGCCCTAAACAGCTGCTTGGCACAGGTCTGATAGTAGCCTGTCAGTTAATATGCCATAGAGAACATCTGTTAGGAAGGTGAGACTTCAGCAGAAAGACTGCAAATATAGAAATATCTATGCCTCCCTTAGGGCTTGAACCCAATCCTTTGATAACAACCTTATTTTTGCTTACCATTTCTAATATTTTTTTACCGACCTAATACAAGCAGCAGCTTGATGAAGGGTAATTTATTTACTTATTTTTATATAATTTTACTATATTGCATAAAAAGGCTAGAATCTAGATAATCACTGATTCAGCATTAATGCAACAACCATGCCTTACCAGTTGCAATTCAGCCATACTTTAGTAGCCCTTTTTAAGTGTCAGAAACTGATTAATCAGTTTTCAAAAATCACTACAAATGAACTTGCAACAAGTTTTTTATGCTTATTTACAATTTTTTCCTTTTAATATTTTTGTTCAGAAATAAATGCTTCTTATTATAGTATGTAATGTAAACTATTTCATTCATTAGTTGTTTCATAATGAGGCCCAGAAGTTGAGTTGCATTTTTAGACAAAAAAAAACATTATAAGGGCTAGTAATGAACAACTCATGCATTGCCTCCATTACTAAAGACTGCCTGCCAGTGGAAAATACTGAGTAAATTATGCTTTAGGAACAAGTGTAACAGTTCCTAAATTATTTTCTTTTTGGTGGGCATACAGAAACACATAGCCAACTTATTGGCATTTCCAACAGGCCACAAATGCAGTTTCTGCTTTTTCTATGTTAGTCTCTAAGGCACATTTGTATGAACTTATCAAATCATTTGTACTGATCTAACAATTTCACATATTTTTCTGTTTCTTTCAAAATGGCAATGAATCTTAAACTCATGGCTTTAAAAGACTAATCAAAAAGCAATGGTATAATTGTCATTGCCATACACTAAATGCAAATTCTCCTCAAAAGTAAAAAAAAAAAGATGTTTTTTATAAGCATTTACTATGGATGCATTTAAATTTTGCATTCATGATAAGAAATAGGATTCAACTCTTTATTACCAGTATGAAGTTAAAGCAAATAAAAGTAATAAAGTTTACATTACTCCAAGACACAAATTATGGGTTCAGTTAAAAACTTCAAATTTTCCCAAGTAGTTGGTGGCAAAGTAAAAAGCTGTAGGTGTCATTAGTTTTCTCCTTGCTACTGCGTCAATGGTTTGACAAGATGTAACATTGCTTTCCTGTTAGAGGGTTGGGTTGTTTTACCTCTGAGCGGCACTTTTCTGCACACCATGGGCTAAATGGCCAGGTCACATGGACCCCGAAGGCTCAGAGAAGGTTGGGGGAGGGGACCCACTGGAACAGCTGTTGGGAGACAGATGGTAGCCTCCCGTCAAGGCCATCCAGCGTGTTCTTTAACGTGCACAAGGTATGGCTCTCCAGCACACGGGGCCACAGCTTAACATCCCATCTGATGGATGGTGGCCTTTCCAAGCCCATTGGTGTCCCCTACTGACTGTGGGCAGGGCAGGGGAATTTTGCTGAGATAAATCTAACACTGACCCAGCTGGGACTCGAGCCTGGCGTGCTACCAACTGAGCCATCCCCGCCCCATCCTGTCAGAGGACATTCATTCATTCATGGGTGACAAAATTTTGGAACTGCTAAATGCTTATATTCTCAGTTTAACAAAAATCTTGTAAATAAATTGTACTAAAAGTAATCAATACTTAAGGGTTTAGAAATAACATGGCAGAAAATAATTTGTTTTGCCCTGCATGTAACTAGGAAATTGTTCAATGAAGTCTGGACCCCCCCCCCCCCCACACACACACACACAAATCCTGTCATCTTGTATGTCTGTTTTTCTTATAATTAGCCCCATGTTGTGTAGCCAATACTAAAATTAGATTTAAAAAAAGAGGCAACTATAAAATTTCATTCCAAGTAGAATATTTTAAACTTTCCTGTCTGGTAGAGTATTTTAGTAATTGGGAAACCCTATTTAATTATTATTCTTAAAAATTGTTTATTCTTATCTCCCCCCCCCCCAAAAAAAAAAAAAAAAAAAAACGTACATACCAATGATTGTATGAATACAAACTTGACAGATGTCTGATAAATTTAAATGGATGGTAGTGGTACAACTGAGTATTGAACACTTAAGTGAGCACACTTCAGAAATTTTGCTTTCCATAACTGATAGGGTACTGGGCATAAGGTAAAATGAAATATTTACCATTATTCTAGAAATTATTACTTCAACTAGCAATCTTTTTTAATTTACGGCAAAGAGTGAAAAGAAAATCCCATTTTAAATATTATTTACAGTAATATATTCCACAAAATATAGTAACTTTTTTATCTTTTATTATTTTTAATCCTTGTCTACTGACTTGTAAGTCTGGAACCTGCCATGGTGATTTTTATTGATTAAAAAAAGGCAAATTTTTAAATAAAAATGACGAGCAATATTTTTACTGACTTTTGTTTTATGTTTAATTATAGACCAGAAAAAATGTTAATACTATATCTCCCATTTCGAAATTTTTTTAATGGCTGTAAAGTGTATGTCTTTAGAACCCAGGTCACCACTGTCAGAAGAAAAGGGCATGAGTTTTTCAATTCATGACCTTTTTCTTCAATTATTGGATTGACTTTGCTTGAACTGACACAATTAGCATAAAAGTAATATTAAGAACGTTACATAAAGTTTTAAAATGCAGTAGAATTCCACTTTTGTCAAGTAGGTTGAGGTTAATTTGGCCCTGAAACATACAGTCTGCACTTAAAGAAACGGAGAAGGTGCAGGTAACTAAATATCTCTGAAAACGATCAGCTTCTAGCAGGAAAAGTACAAAATGTGCTTCAATTTTCTTGATTTGTGAATCAAATTGGCCTTGACTTCATTAAAGTAGAGCTGCTTGTTATTGGGAATGTACTGAATGAAGTTTTAAATATTAATTTTTATATATATGAAGTTCAGTGGAATATTGTTTGCTTATGCTCTGTGTGTGTAAGTTGGTTTTGCTGTAGCAGGTATTCTAAGAGAAAATGTTGCTGAAACATCAATCCATTGTAATGATATTTGGTTTTTGTTGAGGTTTTTTTTTTCATTGAAATTTGATTATTCTTCCAGGTGTTGGGAAAATTTATTCTTTATATCTAAGGGACCTGGGTTCGAGCCCCGGGTAAGGCATGGTTGTGTGTGTTGTTTTTCTGAGGAGGTCCTGCCATCTTCTCAGATCTCCTACTATGGCATATAAACTGACAGGCTCCTGTCAGACCTCTGTGGCAAGTAGCTGCTTGAGGGGGTATATTATATATTTATATAACCTGACAGGCTGCTGTCAGACCTCTGTGGCAAGCAGCTGCTTGAGGGGATATATATATATTTTCTATTTTAATACTGAGGACAAATTTTTAAAATTGATCCTTAGGAAGAATCGATCAATAGTAAATGCACAATTTACCTGTAAAGAAAGAATTCAAAAAATAATGACAGAAAAAATTAATTTTGCTGTGAGTGGGACTCAAAACCCACATCTCCTAGTTACATGCCAGGTATTCTGAATTTAATAGTGAGTTCGAAACATTGATTTTTAAATGGTAACTAGTAATGAAATGCAAGCAAAAGAGAAGCTTAAAGTGCTTTGAGCTTCTCTTTTGGAAATTTAAACTTTAGGATATTTGGCATGTGTAAATATGTTCTTTTGATAATAATGAAACATTCATCAATAAGTAGATGTGGTGTTTTTGAAAAGTTCATTACAGATGTCATTGGATGAACTCAATTTTATAAGGATGACTCCAAGAGGAAAGTTTTGACTCAATAGTTTGCCTATTAAAGTGAAATCAATGATAACTTTTTGACATCCTTCTAGTGCAGAAATAATGTTCCTTCAACAGTTCTAATTTCAGCAATTTTTTAGTAATCAGTGTTTAATGATACCTGGAAGTTACAATTCTTGAACTCGTGGCTCCTTGGAAATTATTTGGTTTGGCAACCTTCAAAATGATCTGATTCAGTTATTATACGTGAAAATATTCTAGACTTTACTAATTTTGTATTCAAGATTGGTATAATGGTTACATATGTGTATACTTTGATGTAAACTCATCCACTTTTATACAAAAATTTTAATAACGTAAAATACCAAATAGTAAAGAAGTGAAATATTAATCATTAATTTTTGCAGTAGAAAAATACATAAATGTATAATCATAACAATTGCACGATATTTTTGGTGTTAACTTCTTTGATTACTGTTCTTATTAGCTCACATTAAAATAACATTACAATCATGTTCTAAATTCAAAGAGCTATAAAATAGTATAACATTTCATTTCTATTTCAATTATAATAAACCAATCTGATAGGTAGAAAATATAAAGCTTTTGAAGTTCAAATAATGTAATGGCTGTGGAATAAAATTACACTTAAAAAGTAACTTTCAACAATGGATAGTTATTAAAATTGTTCCTTGATGTTAATGCAAAACTGGAACTTCTGGCAATATGCATATTTTGGCCATACATAAGCAATAACATAGTTATTATTTGCAAGCAACTTTCTGCAAACTTGTTATCAGTACCTATGAATGAATCTTTAATAGACTGTGGCATTCTGTAGTTTTAAAAGAAAATACTTAAAATGGTAGTCAACAGGATTTAAAATTTATTCTTTTCATCTCTTAGTATTTTCATTACTGATGCAGGATCACTTTGCTTTGCAAATTGTTTCACTGATTCATGAAGCACTCTCATAAAAGGATTAAAACTCATTTCATCGTTTATTGTTGATGGTATTGTAGGCTCATCATTACGACGTTTATTTTCTGCCCACACTAATTTTTCTTTTGCAGCTTTATTATTAGGTTCAACGTGTACAGCAAATTTAAGATTGCTAACTGTATATTCATGTCCACAGTATACTTTCGTATTTCCAGGAAGACTGGAAAGAATCTGAAGTGCTTTGTGCATATCTTCTGCAGAACCCTCAAAAAATCTTCCACATCCACCTACGAAAAGGGTGTCGCCTGTGAAACAAATTGGGTTAATATCTGCTCCTGATATATAATAACATATGTGTCCACTGGTGTGACATGGTGTAAACAAGCATTCAACGTTGAGAGACCCAACACTGAATTTGTCTCCGTGAGTTATTTTGTTGGTTAAACAATCTATTCTGTCATCTCCCCCATAAACAAATAAATCGGGAATCTTCTCCACGAAACCTTTATTTCCACTGGCATGATCCCAGTGATGATGTGTAGTAAGTATAGTTTCTAGCTTCACTCCTTCATCTTTTACGACGTCAATTGCTTTTCCAGGTTCGACTGGATCTACAACAGCAGCAACTTTCGTTAGCTGATCGATTAAGACATACATATAGTTGTCATTTAATACTGGAATGGTACAGACTTTAACGTTGTTATCACCCCTAATATTCGTGCTGTTAAACCTAAAGTTCCGAAAAACTACATTTCCAGTTCCCATGAACTTAGGAAACTTTAAATTCCTTATCACTTTGACGAGATACATTGCTGTTAAATTCCGGACTATCAATTTTTAAACATCACCTCTTGTTAACACATGATTATGATCCACAAATTCTACTGACACTCTCGGTCATGGTTTGTATGTGCTAAATTACTGATAAAATATTTTCAAGAGTTTATTTCTATATCCTTGCCGATTCAGAATTTTGTAAGTTTCAAATAATTTATTTCAGCCCTGCTTTGTAATAAAAGTAAAGGTTTTTCAAACATTGCGAGATTCATTATAAATAAATAAAATTGATTGCTGGAAAGTTTTGGAAACCATTGCAATCTTGTATCAGAAAATGAATGAGTGTGTGGCATGTTTGCTGTGAAATATTTATTGAAGGAGAAGAAATTTCATTTAAAGAGAATGAAGTGTTTTTACCTTATGTAAATTTTTTATTAATGTGTTACTGTTTAATTTCTCAAAATAAGTTACTCGCATTCAATATCACTTTTAACATGACTGCAGATATCGGTAAATATAGGAATATGGAAGTTATTTTGTTGGAATGAAACGAATGCTAGGATTACAGATATAGTAAAGGCGAATGAGAGATTATATTTGTTACAAAACCGTGACCCCAACCTAACTTGCTACCGATGGTCATTTTAGTGGTAGGAAACATTCGGGTAAGCAGCTTTTAACCATTAAAGTAATTTAAATGTTATTAAAGTGCAAATTAAATATATCTCATGGCGAATAATTCGGGAATAAAATAGCTATAAATATCTTTATTTTTAAGCGTCTCATTACTTTTTATTGAATATTGACCGAAATATTAGGATTTGTCAAAAAAATTCACAATATTTCTTGTAAAAAAGTTAATTTTTTCCCCTTATGAGAGACTAAGTATTAGCTACTTACAGTGCTAACTGGAAAGAAAAGCAAATGAACTGTTTGAATCGTTTTGAAAGTATATTTGCATTATTTTCAAAATGCTCTGAAAACAAAAAGGTAGTGTGATTTTAGTACGTTAAACAAGCAGCTGCCTGAAGGGATATTTACACTGCTCAAAGTGGAAATCGCAACGCCAAGAAGGAATGAAAGTACAGATATGTAAATCACAGGAGGCAATCAACCATCGGAGATATGCAAATGATCAAAGTTCTGCAGTGAATGGACGTGATACGTAACTGAGCCATTGAAAAATACCAGGTGCCTGCGAGCTCGTATCATAGCACAACGAACAGTGAAGTTGGAGTGCATTCTGCGAAAATATTCAGAACATGCCTTGGAGATGCTGGCGAGACCCTTATGCGCAATTGACACCTGCTAAGAAAGACTGAATCGTCAATATGCGAGAGCTCAGATTGAGCTTTCGAGCAGTCACCATACACATGGGCACAATGTGAGCATAGTGCAACAGTACATTTGGTATCATTCAACATAATTTGGGAACAACTTTGGTTAACAACCAAAGTTGTTTGTTCCCAAAGAAGTCCCGATTCTGCTTCATCATGCTAGATGGCCGTTTGTGCGCATGGCGTCAGCGTTGTTGCAAGAGGAAAATGACATGAGGAAGCCGTGATTACCAGACACAGCACCTCCTCGTGATACAATGGTATAGGGTAGCATCACATATGGTGGTCATACATCTCTGCTCCATGTTTCTGATGCGCTAATGTCGAGATGTTTCATCGATGATTAGTCCTCTGGCCTTACTACCATGCCAAGACTAATTCTGCAGCAAGATAATGCCACCTTGCATACTGCACGTATAACATTGGACAGTTTCCCATATCCGTCATACTCCCCAGACTTGCCCATTGAGCATGTATCGGACCTTATGGGTTACCACCTTCGCTTTCTCCCTCCGGTGGAGAACCTGGTTCACTTGCGTGCCCAATTGGATGCTGTTTGGAACCCCATACCTTTCAAAACACTATTAACCATCTGATTGATGGAATGCCGAGACGTCTACAGGCTTGTAAAAGCGCCGAGATGGGCCTACTATGTATTGATGAATCTCTAATAAACGCACGTGAAAATGCAAGGCACATACCTTGCGTTTTCACGTTACGTGTTTTGATTATTTGCACATCAACCTCATTGCTTCCATCCTATCAGTTTCGGCCGTACACCACTTCATTCGTAGTATTGCGATTTTCATTTACAGCAGTTTATTTATAAATAGAAAAACTCTCCTATTTATATTTATTTCTCCGTTTCAGTACCATTTATTCTATTAATGTAGAACTAAATAAAAAACTACTATGACTAAGAAAAAATGAATTTTTACATAGCAAAATGGTGTGGACATTCTCCAATGGCCGCCTTACTCCCCGAACTCACTTAGGACTAGAAAAATACTATAAATTAAGAATATCTTGGTTAGAAAGAAAATATTTTTCTTCCCTAAAAAGGAAAATATACTACAGTAGTCTAAAATTGTATCTTCACGGCTAAATTTCTTATAAGGCACGTTAGGCACTTGCCCAAGACGACCAACCTAAGGGAATTGACATTTAAGTATAAAATTTATTCATAAAATATTCATTAATTATTTTATTCAAATTATGTGTTTTAAATTCTTAGGAACAGAAACTAGTTGAAAATATCCTTGAGAAAAATTGTTTGCTATACAAATATTTATTTCAAAGTTAGGAAGTGTTGAACTTACTTTTCTGTTTGAACGATATAGGAATGCCCCAGTAATTTACAACAATTTTCTCATTGACAAGGTAAAAAAAAATGTGATATAGAAATATTATATATAAATGAATTTCAAAATGAATATTTTTTAATGTTACTGCTTATTGATTATAAATTATATGCTATGTATAATATTAATTCATCACAATAATTTCTATCATCATCATCATCATCATCCTCAAGCAGCCATGGGCTACGGAGGTCCAACCAGACCGTGCAATTTAGTTCTCCAAGCAAGTCTATCCTGAGCTACATCTACTGCATCTGGCCACTGCACAACAATTCTAACAAGGTCCTGTTTGACATTGTCTGCCCACCGCATCCTAGTTCTCCCCTTCTTTCTGAGGCCTTTAGGCACACTGTTCATAATCCTATTCGCCAATCTATAATTATTCATACGGGCAACATGGCCAAACCAACGGAGTCTCTCTCTGCACAATATGCTGCTTAAAGGAGATTGCAAACTCCTTTGCCTAACCTCACCATTAGTTACAAAGTTGAACCACCTAATGCCCAAGATACTGCGTAAGCATCTGGAATCAAAAGCATCTAGTTTCCTGTTATCTTGTTTACAAAGTGTCCAAGTTTCACTACTATAACTAACCCTAGAAAGAACCAAACTATTATACAGTCTAATTTTAGTCTTTAGGTGTATACGCCTATTTCTCCACACTCTCCATAGATTCTTAAAAGTCCCGGCAGCAATACCTATTCGTCTGTTAATCTCATGCCGCACATCACCATTATCTGTTACATAGCTCCCAAAGTAATTAAACTGTGACACCTGCTCAAGACTGCAACCATTCAGATTAACTGAATCACAACCTGCCTGACCAATTTTCATCACTTTAGTTTTCTCTCTGTTTATAACCAAACCTACTCTACTACCAGTTTCATCAACAGATCTAATGAAAGAGTTCATCTCATCAACATCATTTGCCAAAAGGGCTAAATCATTAGCATAATCTAAATCAGAAATTTTCGTATCTCCAGCCCATTTAAGGCCAAAATCTTTCCCTAGAAGTGAATTTCGCATAACATAAAACTGCATTATCAATAAAATTTTCACATCCATTTCGATTACATTTTCTCCTTTCTTCTTAGTAGTGACAGAAAAATTTATATCAATCTACCAACCACAAGTCCAAAGTAACTCGGAGTTGGCAAAATTCGAAGCGACTTGGAAATATCGAGGTCAGTTTTGAAAACTGAATATTTTTTAATTAAGTGGAGTTCACAAAATCTAGGCATCTGGGACTATAGGCCTCGAGTTTGACATTGGAATGTCGACTTTTAGTTTTACGTAGAATGAGACCCATACTAAATATCCATGCCTTCAGTAGGATTGGGCAAAGTTGCGTGTGTGTTGGGGGAGAACTTATAGATTTACATGCTGAATGATTTGTGTAAAAAAAAAACATTCGGCATCCCATAATCTCTAGAATTATGGTGTGTGCTAACGCTATAATCCCTCTGGTCTGTACAAAAAAAGATATGCGCCAAAATTAATGGCTGTTGACGCTGCCCACTGTAGTCAGTCAGCCCCTGAATAGCCCTTATTATTCAAGGTAGACTCTTGAATTCAATGCTTCGTATTCGAATTTCGCTTTCGTTGTTTTTAACAGGAAAATTAAAATTTTGAATTTTTTTTTCCCAAATTTTGAATCTGTGAAAATCTTTGCACATCTCTGAGAAATGAGATATTTCTGCTAAAGCGTGTCTCTCAGAAAACGTAAATAGAGTGCGAGTAAAAAAAAGAGTACTAGGTGTACTTCCTTCCCTTTAAAATAAAAAATACTGAATATTCAAATTTATTGCTTACATAGAAAAAAATTTATACTGAAAGTAATATTCAAATTTATTGCTTACATACAAAAAAATTTATACTGAAAGTATTTTTACCGATCACATATTAAGTCAATCAAGCCACTGACGTCAAACGCAGTGAAACCGTAGTTGTGTAATACTTGATCGTATTATCACATGATATTTTGGCTGTAGGAAAAACTCATTCCAGGTTGAAAAAATGGGTGCATCTGCTGCTCCACTAGTCATATTTACTCTATTTTGGTTATTTGTCGGAGCTGTAGTACCATGGTTTGTTCCTAAGGGAGAAAATAGAGGGTACTGTATGGTATTTTTCAATTTATGTACATTTTATTTTTTTTTTATTAACGTTCTGGATTCTTTTGTCACACTTTTTTCTACTTCTGCAGTGAAAAAATAGCCCTAATATATTGTTTTATAAAGAATATGCTTTTCTAGGTTGTCATTTACTCTGTGAGGTCTGGAGCTTTAGCGTTATTTGTCCTAATGTTTAGAGCAACGGTTCGCAAACTTTTCTAACGCTCTCTCTTCATGGAAATCAAATAATTTTACATGTATAAAACTGTGTGAAGAATCTACCATGTATATAAGTTTGAGTATTTCGATTTATGCCCAGGTTCGAGTCCTAGCTGGGCCAATGTGGAGATTTATCTCCGCAAAACTCAGCCCTGCCCACGTCAGTATGGGACCCCAATGGGTCTTTTTAAGTCTGTTGTGGAATGGGACATTATAAGTTTTGGACCGTGTACGGCAGAGCCACACCTTGTGCACATTAAAGAATATGCTATACTCGAACTGCTGAATGGTCTTGAGAGGAGGCTACATCTGTTGCTGTAGCCTCCCATCAAGACCTTCCAGCAGCTGTCTAGTGGGTTTCCTCCCCCATCCTTCTCTGAGCCCTTGGAGTCCTTATGACCTGGCCATTTAGCTCATTGTGTGCAAAAAAGTGCCATTCAGAGGTAAAACAAGCAATTAGTGTATTTTTCTGGTGAGCAAAGGGACCGTGCAGATCGATATTTAAGTTGTTTTTCTGCTGAGGTGTCTACCAACAGAATTTCTTTAGTTTTATAATACCAAAAAGTCCCTGTCAAAACTCCATAACAAGTGGACTTCCTTAGGAAAAATATTTTTAAGTACATGCACTGTAAATGTTGAAAATATATTATTTTAAGTATTTATACACAAGCCATTCAAATGATTTGCATTATTGTATCATTTCAAAAGTGACTCCATTTGGCACATTAACCAACAAATGTATTTCCTCTCTGAAAATATATTCTTGCTCCGTGGCCGAGTGGTTAGCGCCTTTGGCTACTGATCTAAGGGACCTGGGTTCGAGCCCCAGGTAAGGCATGGATGTGTATGTTGTTTTTCTGCTGAGGTCCTGCCATCCTCTCAGACCTACTATGGCATATAAACTGACTGGCTCCTGTCAGACCTCTGTAGTAAGCAGCTGCTTGAGGGGGTATTTTTTTTTTTATTTATCCTTGCCTCCAAAGATTTTACAAACACATTGAACAGAGTAGAATAATATGTAAAATTAGCAGAATAAAATAACTAAAATTTTAAATTGTATATTTAGTAGAAATTTTAAGTGTATGTCCTTTCTAGAACTTCATAAATTCTATCCTGTCTTCTACAGTGTCATTCAAACCATGCTGATAACTACTGCATTTTGCTGCTATTTATTGTAAGTACTGATTTGATTATTATTTTGTGTATTGTTAATTTGGATAGTGGTAAATAAGTGTGTTTTTTTTTTAATAGTTAATCTCAAGTGAGAAAGCACTATTCAGAATTTTATCAGTTATTTAGATTTTTGTAAGGGACTCTTGTCCAGAGTGCTACTATTGTTCTAAAGTAAAATCTATGGAATTTTGTGAGTCAATAGAATTAGATGGATATAAAGTAAACATATTGTGGGATATGAATACAATTAGGTGATAGGTAGTAGTGAGTGGATTTATTAATGTTACGAATATGTAGGTCAAATATATGTGGGATTTTGATTCGTTGATATGGTGTGGAAAATTTGGCATGTAATTTTGTTTTTGTTTTTTTATATTTTTTTATGCTTGTAGCAATTGCTGCTGTGCTAGTGGGGAATATAGACAAGTTTCAAAATTTTGTTGTAGATGTTCGTGTTTGAGTGAATTATGACCTTCCAGTCCCAGCCTAAAAACAGGTTTCCATCCAGAGGCCAAGTTATTTTCTCCCTATGCTCAGCCAAAAAATATTTAACTTTAGAACTTTTTTGCCAAATAACTAATGAAAGGAATTATGGTATGTTGTATGCCAAATTAATTAGCATTTATTTTAATAAGTCTTTTTCAATGTGATATGGTGAATAAAAAAGATTGCACTATACAATTAAGGCTTCATTTTGGAAAACCTGATGAATAAAAATAGTTAAATTATATATTTATCAAAAAGAAATTTCCTCCCAAATAATATAATCCACCTGAAATATGATTTTTATTTCTTTTAATGATTCTTTTCAGTATTGTATATTTTAAACACCACCAGTATTATACAAAGTGACTTAGACTTCTCACTTTCACAGGATTTTCTGAACTGGTTATGAAATACAAAAAAAAATTCTTTTTTTTGCTAAACATTACACTAATCAGCCAAAACATTAAAATCACCTACCTAATATGATATAGATCCACTTCTCACTGCCAAAAGAGCTCTCACCCAATGAGGCATAGATTCAACGAGATATTGGTAGGTGTCGCTTGATATTTGGCACCATGACCGCAACAGAAGATTCTGCAGTTCCTTTAAATTGCATGGTTCGGGTGATGCTGCTCTTACCTGTTTCTCCAACTCAAGTCATAAATGCTTGATAGGATTCATGTTTGGTGAATTTGGGGGCCAAGGCAATAAATAGAATTTCTCATCATGTTCTAGGAACCATTCCTGAACCTTCTTCGCTGTGTGACATGGGGCATTGTCTTGTTGAAAAATGCCATTCTCCACCAGGGAATACAGTCACCATAAAGGGGTGTATTTGGTCAGCCATGATGTTCAGATGGGTGACAGCTCTCAGAGTTTGCTTTACAGGAATAATTGGTCCAAGTGTTCCCCAAGACAATATTGCCCAGACCATCGCACTCCCTCCAGCTGCCTGGATCTGTCCCACTGTGCATCCAGGTTAGAAGGCTTCTGTGGGTAAATGTTGCATACGAACTCATCCATCCACATGGTGTATAAGAAAACGGGATTTGTCTGAGTATGCTACCCTCTTCCAGTCTTCTATGGTCCAATGTCAATTATTATCACCAATGGATCTGTGGCTGCGGAGACCAATATCTGAGAGCTTACAATGAACTGTGTGTTCAGATATATTGTGCCCTTTACCACAATTGAAATTATGGGTAGTCATCCGCAGTGGCACTCCTGTTGCTGTGGACAAGACGAGGTAGCCTGCAGTGACCTCTGGCATCAATGAGGCATGGCCATCCATGCCTTGTCGATGGCTCAAAGTGCCTGTTTTGGACCATCTTTGATAGGTACTAACTACTGCATAGCATGAGCAGCCTACCAGCATCGCTGTTTTGGAGATGTTCTTACCAAGGTGTCTTTCCATAATGATCTGGCCTTTGTCAAAATTAGATAAATCCTCTGCTTTTCCCACATTGAGACAAAACAAAATATTGCCCATGAGAGCTCCGATCCAGGTATTATGTATATCATTCGCAACCTTGGCACATGACACTGATTGGCTGCAAGTGCGCTCTTTGCATAATGCAGAGGTGGTTTTAATGTATTGGCTGATCGGTGTATGAATTTTTTCTTTGGGTGTTGAAGTTTGGCGATCTTGGCTAAGTGCAGAAAGGTTTGTGCACCAAAGCAAAAAGAAAACAATGTTATATCATCTGTGTGGCACAGCCAAGGTACTGATGGGGGTTGCCTTTATAATCATTCAATATGAATATAAAAACTCGTTTTTTATTTTATTATTTTTCTAGAGGGTGGAGTGTGAAACTTTCTACGTGAGTTTAGCGGAGTGGGGATGTCTTCCCAAAATTGCTCTCCCACATGACTACTTAATTCCATAGCAAGGAAATCTGTTTTGCTTCCGTATTCAAGACATTTGTTTTCAGAAAACGGTACAAGCTCAAAGTTTTTTTACTAAAAAAAAAAACAAGAAATAATAAAATAAAAATTACATATAACCTAATGGAATGTTAAATAAAATATCTGCAACACCTTTTAACCAGCCTCTGATCTAGCGTATCTCGGAAAGATCATAAATCAGCTGATTGTAAGATCATTAACTAATATAAGTAAATCTACAGAAATGAATTTGCTTTCGTATCCAAAAACTCATTTTTTTTCAGAAAATGATACTAGATCAAAGTTTTACTGGAAAAATAATAAATAATAAAATAAAAATTAACATTTAGTCTAACGTGATGTTAAAATATCCACAGCAACAAGTTGTAGGCCAGCCATACGGTATAACATAATTATGAAAAAAAAATCAATATTTATCGATCGGCCAAAAGATCGCTAATTTCCGAAAATAAATCTACTAAAATGAAAACTAACTACGGTTTAAATATAAAAAAAATACTAACTTGACAAAGAGTATCCAATATGCTGGACCAAAACTGAAAAAAACACAGCACATGGGAACAATGGAAATATCATTTGTCAGCCACCTGTGTCTTGTTGACTCAGTGAAGCATAACTAAATGAACTGCAAACAGAATTTCTAAGAAGGATGTATTACTTCCAGTTTTGATTTCGAAGACAGGAAAGACGCATACATAGAATGCTGGGAAAAGTGATAAAAATAACTTGGGAATACTGAAATATGTTTATGACAGAAAAAATTGTGAAACGGGGAAAAAAAATGGCAGTACGTATTTTGTAATTACTTCCAAAAAATACGGTTTTTAAAAAGTTTTTTTGTTAATTTGTAGGAGATTTTTGAAAATTTAAGGAAAATTTTGGTGATAATAGCTCAAATCAAACTTTTGTGAGCTTAAATCAGAAGGTTGCTTCAGCAAATAGGAATGTTAACAAGCAAATCAGCAATCCGTTTAGTGCTTCTAAAAAATGGCAATCAGATGGCTTTATAAAATTATTTATATTGTAGTTTAGTAAAATATGCATCAAATTAAAAAACAATATTTTTTGAAGCCTGAATTATATTTTTATAAGGTATATATAAAAAAATTACAATGGAAGGGTTAAAAGGCAATTCCAATTGATTCAATGCAAGATATTCAATATTAAAATACCTGAATACTTATAAAATACTTGAATTTTATGTCCAATAGAGTTAAAATGATTCATTAATAGTTGAGATAATACAAATATTGATTTATGTAATGTTATGTAAAATCTTTTTCTAGCTGGTTATGTGCATATATGGCTCAGATGAATCCCTTATTTGGACCACAGCTTAAATCTTCAGTTTTAGCAGTAATGAAACAGGAGTGGAGTCCATAATTTTGTTTCTATTAAAGTAAAGGTATGAGAATTTTATGGTATTAAAATTAATAAAGTACACTAGTGCTCAAAATTAAAGGATAGTGATAGATAGATAACTCAATGATTTCTGGCAAATACAATTAAATGTCATATGGAAAGGTATTCCAAAATGATGAAGTAACAGCAAGTGAGATAATGATAAATGATGTAACATGCATGAGTGCTAACATGATAGACTATGTGAACATAATGGAACTGCTGGAATGATATCTGATCACCTCTGACAGCCATGCAAGGTGTTTTCATACTGTTAACAAGACTATTGATGAGGGTTTGTTGCAATGAAGACTACTCTTTTAAAAAGCAAATATGAGTTCATGGAAGGTTATTGGTGTGAACTGGCAAATTGCAGTTCACTTCCACAGGGGGTTTCAAAACTTACATAATTGAATTAAAGTCCAGATATCTGATTGGCCACTCCATCCTATGACTGTCTTCAATTTCAAGGAAATTACCAACCACATGATCCTTATAGAGATATGCATCATCATGCATAAATGTAAAATCAAGAATGAAAGCACTCTAAAAAAGCTTTGCTTAGGGTGCAAGAATTTAGTCTGTAAGGCATGGATGTTTGTGTTGTCTTTCTGCTGAGGTCGTGCCTTCCTCATAGATATTCTCTATGGTGTATTAAACTGATATGCTCCCATAAGACCTCTGTAACAAGCAGCTACTTGAGGGGAGGATTTATTGCTTTGCTGAGCCTGTTAGTATCACCCTGAAAGTTGCAAAGCTCTGTGATCATCATCTTGATGACAGTCAAGACCATTACACTACTGCCACCAAAATGGTCCTTTAATGATAGAGCAATTGTGTGTTCTCTCTAGATGCCCATGTCAAGAATCGGTGTTCAAATTGAATCTAGACTTATCTGTGAAAAGTGCATTTGTCCACTGGCATGGGCTTCAAAGATGATATGTACCATGTTAAAGGAGCTCTTCTTTTGAAAGGGATCAGAGGGACTCAAACCATTGGTCTTCATACAGATCTCATTCACACAGCTTCCTTTACACAGTATGCTTTAAAACTGTCACCCCTTTGGCCATTGACAGCTTGTGACACAACTGTATAGCTGTCATTGCTCTGATTGTAGCAACTGTGATTGTAGGATGACCTAGGCCAAAAAATACGAACTAGGACGAAGGTCATCCTAATGATCCTAGGAAAACCTATGTCCTAGTCTACAACAAACCTCAACTATTTCTTAAAATTGCCTCCAAACTCTTATATGGCACATTTTAAACTTGAAACCTGGGTCTGGGATTAACCTGCTTCCATATTATCTATTGCTTTTCACTGTATACAGTGATTAATACATTATCTTTGTGACATGGGAAAATCGGATGTTACCCAGGTTTAAGCCAGGCTGGTTGGAAAAGAAATTTGTATTGGTGACCACAGCCACACACTTTTATAACACTATTTTGCATGCTTGTGGTCACATCAGATTAATGTGCATGTATTTTCTTCTTCCTCATTGCAAAATTTACCCATACATCATGATGTAAATGAAAAATTTAGAAAATTTCTAAATTTTCAGAAAGTACATCCTTATGTAATTTCTGAGATGATATCATTGAATTTTGAGTACCAGTATAGTTTTACCAATTTATTTAGAGGTAGCATTAATACATATTTGCCAACTAATTGCTGTGTGATCAGAATATGAAGCTGTGAAGAAAAAGCAGAGCCCTACAAATTTAAAGTAGGATAAATGTAAAATCCTCAATCAACTGAAAAACTATAAAAAGGCTAAATAGATTGCAATTTTGTTTTACAACTATGTCAAGGCTAAACAATAACTGCCATATTTTGTGATTGCATTTAGCTTGTTTGATATTACACTCTTCCTTAAATGTTAAAAAAAACTTAATGTTATTTATTAGTCTGTTACCCTACATGCAAACACAGCATGACCAAACCAATTTGACCTTTTACTACTCAAGATTCTGCTTAACCCTTAGTGTGAAGTTTCTAACAATGAACTTTAGTGGCTGAATTAATTTTCCAGTGTTTTCAGTAGGTTGAAAAAAAAAGGTGGAACTTTGTTCTAAAGTAGATACTGAACAGCAGTATAGTTTGCTATGTGTCAAATGAAATAACATTTAATATTGAATAAAATAAATATTTAACCAAAAGCCAGAAATACATTAAATTTTCTTCTTTAAAATAATCCAAAAGAAAAAATAAAACTTTTTGAATTTTATTCTAAAATAATTCACCAGAACATATTATATACTCAAATGGAAGAGTATTTAATTTGCAATAAAAATATTGCCAATTTACCTGAAACAGAAAGGGTGGGGGTTGGCTCAATCAGTAGTGCACAAGCTCATAATTTCTGGTTCCCAGTTTCAAGTCCCAACTGTGTTGGTATTGAGATTTATTTCCACTAAATTACACCCTACTCTTGGTGAGAAACTGAGGGGATTGAAAATGCCATTGGATGAGATATTGAGTTGTGTGGCCCCTGTGTGTAGGAGAGCCACACCCTGTTCATACGTACTGGATGGCATTGATGGGAGGTTCCATCTGTCTCTGGATAGCTCTCTAATGAATCCCCTTCTTCAACCTACTTTTGAGCCCCTTTTGTGCAAAAATTGCTGCTGAGGTACAACCCAACCTGAAAAAGAACAATCATGCTTTTGTATATCTTCATTTTTATGGTAACTCTATAAGGAAAGTCCCTGAATGCACAAGGTCACTTGACATTTTCTGCATTCATAAGTTCCCATTAAATGCTCTAAGGATTAAAAAAAATTATCTTTGTGGTATAATCAGGATTTTTGGAAGGTGCGTGTGTGGGGTAATGTAAATTCATAAATTAATTATTTATTTAAAATACAACTTCATGATTGGAAAGGAGCAATGCTACTGTTTACTCAGGAGTGGTAGGTTTGCCTTGAAAATCTTGATCCTTGCACAAGAACAATCCAAAGCAACTCTTTTGAAATAAGGTTCAATCGTCATTTTCTTTTACCTAAAGGAAAACCTCAGTACTTCGTAAGCCAAATGAAAAAGCTGATAAAAAGTTCTTATTTACTAAATAATCCATTAGTAAAGAATGTCATTTCTGGACTACAAAAATCATTCTTACCTACCTAAATGACACCCTATAGACCTGAGACTTAATACTGCCTCTGTGTGAATCTCAAGAGAGAGATTTGATTCTCCATCTAAATCGAGGGAATCTGCATTTCTGAGATTTGGTTCAACTTCTGGAAATGATAAATATTGACAATTAATCTAAAATCTCAGAAATTCTTCATGATCCAATTCCAGGAATGAGTAAAAAATATCATTTTCAAAGAAACAAGTGTGTGATTTCTTCAATGCAGTATTTAGAGAAGGTTTAGTTATAATTCTAAAAAAAAGATTGATCTGTAAAAAAAAAAGCACAAAAGTTATAAAATGCATAATGTACTAATTGAAGAAATGGCATGTTAAACACTATACATGCTGAAACAATAGCATAGCAGGATTTTTGGAAGTAGGTGTCAAAATATTTTCCAAATGTTTTTGTTAATATAAATTAAGAAAAATATTTCCCCAAGTTAGGTAACAGGCATCAAAGTCAAGTTGTTATCAGGTGACCAAAAATTGCTCTGGGTCTAGCACATTTCAAAATGGTATTTTAGATCCTTCCAGTGAACAAAATAACTGGCAACACCATGTTATGTAAAGTTAAAGTAGTAGAAGAACTATCAAACAATATTCCAGCAACAAAAATATCATTGGGGTTAAAGCACAAGTTTTTCCTCTCAGAAAAATGCAAGTTTTCTTGCTTTCACAAATAGTTAACCAAGATTTTCATTGATATCAGTCCACATTAAAAGTTTTAGACCAAGTTTGGTACCTGTAAGTTAGAAATATTTTGATGGCCTAGTCCTATAGTTTTCTCCTGATCGCTTAACCTATTAGGTGAATGTTCTAAAAAAAGTCAAGTTTATACATTATTAAAATTATCAACATATATCAAAGGAACAAAACTTATTTATTGATGAAGGGTACTATAAGATACTTTACAACATAAAGCAAAATGGAATTGCCAACTGTACATTTAATACAAGTAAGCTACACCTCCTCCTTTTCCCCCCTCGCCCACCACTGTTGCTCCTGAAAGCTACGCGAGCATGGTCAAGCAGAGATATGCGATTGAACAATGGGTTGGCATAAATTAACCCATTGTCTGTTCCACATCTGTTGCTGCTAAAAGCTGCCACAAAGATAAGAAAAAGAGGGGAGATGGCATGGGCTATGCTACAATTTTCTGCTCATAAGGGCTAGTTGCAGTTTGCCCTTGATGGCCTTCCCTTTCTTGCTGGCACTGTCAATCAAGAGCAAATGTGAATTTATAATACCCATGTCTGAATTTTTCTGTGTAAAATATTAGCTCAGATATTAAATTTTTACTTTCTATCAAAATTTTAGTGCATTTTTTCATATAATAGGAAAACTTTAGAAGCATAATATGGAACTGAGCCCTGGTACCCCCAAATGTAACAATCTGCTATTTTATATACTGCAAGTTGCTTGATGTACAACATATGACACACCTATTCCTAATTAAGGTGACCTCTGTTCCACGTTGAACATAGTGACATTTGGGAGCCAAAACAATTTTACTTTTGTAATCGCAATTCAAATAATATTCTATGATCCTGCAATTAAAATAATACAAATAATAATCAAAATTTCTTTCAGGCATGGGTGGAATAACTGTGGTTTACTGCCAATGCACTTTGATGTGGCACTTGGTAGTTTTCCAGCAAGACACCTATAGAGGCACATGCCACGTGATTAACTTTTGAAAATTTTGATGTCTTTTTTAATGGATTTGACCCCCCTCCCCTTCCATCCTAATTTCCCAAATACTTGACCACTTGGTTCCAAATTTCATACACGAGTTTTCCTCATATCATCCTGTGTTTCGTTAAAAATGCAAGGCCATACTTATGGTAGAATGAGATTTTGAACCTCGAACCATTTTTTTACCATTTCCTTCATTTATAATTTAGCATTTTTATTTACACACACCCTTCTCTCTACCTTTCCATATATGGATCATACTGACAACCTGTGTTGCATGCAAAACTTTGTAAACAAAGACTGCTTCTATTATTTCAATCTTGCATTCTATACACACCTGCCACTGAATTAGAAACTTTTATGCAGTTGTACATAAATGTCACTTGTGCAGCATGTATGCAAAATGCATGGTCATGTGCATCACCACGTGATCTAGGCAACTATTTAAAACTGCTGCTCATCAGTAGTGTTGATCACAATGGGGGAAAAACAAGGATCTTTCGGGGTTTGATAAAGAGTTTATTGTAGGTGCCCATCTGGCTGGAGTGATGATTTTAAAAACAGCAGAGCCGACTGGTTTGTCAAAAGGTGAGATATCTCAGGTTTTTAATCAGTGGAAAAATAACCCACATTGCTTGTCTAAGTGGCGTGACCACAATCTGTCAGGAATGAGATTGCCATCATCTGAGAACGCTTGTATGGAGAAACAGGACTTCCTGTGTGCAGCAATTGACCGAAGCATTCAATGAAGGTTGTTCCTGACCCATATCTCAGCGAACTATGCACAGGGAATTGAAGAGGATTGGTATTAGCAGTCGCATGCCTATATGGAAACCACTGATTTCTGCGAAGAACCAGAAAGTTTGTCTACAGTGGTGTCAGGAACACTGTGACTGGATACTGGAAAAAAAGTCATGGTCTGACAAATCACGGTACACTTTATTCTAGGGGTTCTCAATGTGGGGTATGCTATGAGAGCTCAAAAGTTGCTAGATCTAGTAACAAAATAAAAATAACCATTGTTATTCTATAACTATAGTTTTATCTATCTATACAAGGGGTATGCCAGTTACATACACATTTCCAGGGAGTACTTGAAGCATAAAAGGTTGAGACCACTGCCTTATTCTGTTCCGACAGTAGGCAGAGAGTTTGGCAGCAGCCCCATGAAACAATGGACCCAGTTTGCCTTGTAAACACAACTCAAGGTTCTGGAGGCAGTGTCATGGATGACAATGCTACCGTCCATTGCGCAAGATGTATTCAGTAGTGGTTCAGCAAGCATGACAGCGACTTCCCCCATCTCAATGGACATGTTAAAAAAACAGATCCAGAAGCAAAGTCCTACCAGACTGAAGCCAAATCTGAGCCAGTTAAAGGACTGTCTGGTGAATGCCTGGTATGCTGGAGATGTAAAGGCACTCTAACACCTTGTGGAATCTATGCCAAACCGCATACCAGGTAATTCGGGCTAAAGGAGGTCCAACTCTCTATTGAATAAAGGTTTCTAATTCAGTGGCCAGTGTATGTATGGTATGCCATGAATTGTGCTAAATAATTATGGCTTTAAATAATGCTAAATTGCCTATGATTTAATATCTATTTATTATGTAATAATTTTTTGCATATACTTGCATTAGAAATTAACATTTTCATTCTTTAATGTTTCATTGCAGGTAGTCATCTTGTTTACACAAGATCTATTAATGACTGTTTCAACCAAAGTGGTTCACAGAATCTATTGAAACAAGTAATCCATGTATTTAGATGCAAAAAACTAGAAATGTAATTCATAATATATATTGGGGTATTTCGTTAATTGTGTTATACTTGTTCTAATGTTTTCACTGGTTTGGCAATTATTTAGAAAATAAAAAAACCTAGATATGCATTGTAATCAAAGGATTAAAATCAACTAAATGCAATGTTTCTTTAAAAAAAAAGATTTGCATGTTTTCTGTAACTGTAAAAATCTTGTTTTTTCTTTTCTAAACAACTCGCTGTAGTCACAGTCCTTTTTATGTATAAAAGAGAATGCTAAAAAATATAACTCCAACTTTAATTATCTTCTATAAACTATTTTTACCAGGACACCATGAAAATAGTTATTTAATATTGTTTTTTCATAAATCTATTTTATACAGAAAATGTTTTTTAAAGTTTCAGTGAGTAAATAAGAAAATATATTATCCATGCTCTTTGGCATTTTACAATCCATTTGTTTTAAAGTTATACTTTTTTAATTTCACTTTCTGTGATGTAAGTTTTCCCTTTTGTGAAAAACTTTGTTCTTTTGCCTTAATTTTCAGTATTATAAATATTGATAATAATTATTTTTACAAATGGCAGTGACCAAGATAAAAAAAATTCCAAAACCATATATTGCAGCCACGGATAGTTTTTGTTATATTTAAAAGATTGGTAACCTAATTAATGTATTTTGCATAACTGCCTATTGCCTATTTTGTAAATAGATATCCCCTTCCACATTAATCCTGTAAAAAATGTTTTTATTATTTTCACTAGAAATGAGTTGCAGTGTGTGTATACTTCATCATTCATATGTGTTATCAATAGTGAATGAATAGAAAATTGCTCTTGTTACAACACATATTAGTCAGGTAATTAAAAGACTTATATAAATGTGTGCTATGATGATACAAGAGATTTATATAAATGAGATTCAAAGAGAATGGCTGATGAATTTAAATATTCCTGTAACTCTTTTGAAACCCAAAGCTTAGCTGAGAATATGAAGTTTTCTGCCATTAATGAAAAACTAATCAGACAGTGTGGAAAAAAACTTATGTTCATATATAAGTAGCACCAACCATATGGCTCTTCAGAAGAATGAGATTTATGTATACAATATGTGTTAAGGGTGGAAACTACAGTGAGTTGATTATCAATCACAAATAAGCAAGTATGAAATGTCAACCAGTTGCATATGCAGTGTTCTTCTAGTATTGCAGGAAAAACTTTTTTAATTAGTAATAAAATTCCAAAATGCCAATGGGAATTTGTCATGTTTGCAAAAAAAAAAAGTAATCTGGTGATTGATCAGTTTAAAAATCTGAATTAATCACATTCGGTATCCTTGGTATATCTGTAGTATATAAAATTAAGTTTACAAGGGCCATTATTTATTAGTATTGTACTATAGTTTTAAAATGATATATGTATATATTTGGACGTAAGCTCAGACCCCTGTGGCAAGCAGCTGCTTGAGAGGTAATTTTTTTTTAAGCCCCACTCCTAAAGCAATTTTGCTGCACTGGTCGCACCTTCAAGCTGGTTAAAAAAAATGACCACCCAACAGCCCATTAGTTTAAAAACTGTTTATTCCTCACGGTGTGTTAACGTTTTCTCTATAAATGATTGAAGCATGCATATAAAATCAATGACAATCCGCACATCTTTCTACATTATATTCAACTATAATAAACTTTTTAAGAATTAGTCTGCATAAATTACCTCTTTATTTTAATAACCTATTTTTTTATTAATTTCAGTGTCCATATAAATGAAACGACTGATAATTAGTTTTTATCTATGTATAACTAGAATTTTTATCAGTTTGTAAGCCTAAAATTTCTCTATACCAAGGGTATGAGACCCTGTAAATGGTATAACAACATTTATTATAAATTTCGGTGTATCTTGCAGTGTTAAACGTGAAATAAGAGAAAGATAATAGTGCTACACAAGGTAAAGAAAGCTTATACTACTCAGAAAGGTGAAATCTGTTGATATAATTCATTGTTATTATTGTTTCTTCAGGCAGATTGACCTCGGAGAGAAATCATTGACAACAATAATTTTTCAAAAGTATCGTACATACTATTACTAAATTCCCCGTTAACCAACGCAAAAATATCTACAGTGAAACGTAAGCAATATAATTAAGAATTATTTTTGAATGAAAATATGCTTTCCCAAAGTTGTATTTCTTATCTTCTAAAAGTTTTTTTTTTTCTCTTTTACAAATTATCAGTAGCTTGCAGGCAGCACAATAAAAGATGTCGAGGGGGGGGGGGGGCATGACCGTAATTTGTCTTGGCCTGAGTTAAAAAGATTTGCTCAATCAATTTTTTTTAACAGGAGGCTTGTAGATAATTTACAACAGTTAAAATTTTTGAATTGGTATTGCTATTCGTGTACTTTTCAATCCACAGAGAAAGGTAACGAACTTTCCCTCTTTTATTGAAGAATAACCACAAATTAAACTATATGTATTCAGACATACCTTTCGACAATGATTTTAGCCATTTACAAATTTTAATTTGGAAAACTAGGACTTAGCTCTCAGACAAGCTCCTTGTCGTTAAATGAAACTTGAATATCATGAAATATATAGAAGCAGTTTTTAATCAAATTAATATTTCAAAATTTAAGTTTTCAAGTTGCGAACTAGCGTTCGTGTAACCAAATTTAAATATCAGCATATTGTCTTTTAAGAAAGTTTTATCAAAATGTTAAATATATTCACAATGTAGACTGTTTCATGAGTTACTGTAAATATGCATTCGTGTACAGAATATGGATTAAATATGATGTCATTCGTAAATAAAGATGTTTGTGACTGACGTGTTAATATTTTTTGTCTTCACGTACATAGGTTTTGAATTTCACAAGTAGATCCCGCTTAGGAAGCAGGAGAACCCCCTGGGCGCCTATACCGCTTTCATACATACCACTTGACAACGTAGTTCCGTTAATTGTAGGGGGCGGGGTTGGCTCAGTCGGTAGCGCGCCAGGCTCGTAATCTGTAGTTCCCAGGTTCGAGTCCCAGCTGGGTCAGCGTTGAGATTTATCTCCGCAAAATTCCCCGCCCTGCCCACGATCAGTAGGGGACACCGATGGGCTTGGAAAGGCCGCCGTCCGTCGGATGGGACGTTGAGCAGTGGCTCCGTGTATGGGAGAGCCATACCCTGTACACGTTAAAGAACACGCTGGATGGCCTTGACGGGAGGCTACCATCTGTCTCCCAACAGCTGTTCCCTCCCCCAACCTTCTCTGAGCCTTCGGGGTCCATGTGACCTGGCCATTTAGCCCATGATGTGCAAAAAAGTGCCGCTCAGAGGTAAAACAATACAACGTTAATTGTAATGCACTTGTTCCAACGTTCTGGAAGCTTCTTAATTCCAGTTTCAAAGAATTTTTGGTTGTAGTTGTGCAAAGTTGGGTTGACAATGACCTCATCATTGTCTCGGAATCTCTCGACCCATAAAAATCGGTGGTCTAATGGGAATAGGATGGATGAGGCAGTACATTCCACTTCAGTTTCCTTTTGTTTCGGTGCCAAGTTGTGGGACTCGACGCGCTCATTTATTGAATTTCGTTTGTTCAACACCCCCACACTAATCCCAGTCTCCTGAGAGAGTTCACAACGGTTATCTGACTATTCTTTAGTCAGAATTGAACATCCTAAATTGTTGGGAGTGACAGAAGTTCTTGGTCTCAGAGTGAGGTTCATTTCGACACGGTCTTATCGTCTAATGCAGTGGTTCTCAGCCTTTTATGCTTCACGTACCCCCTGGAAATGTGTATGTAACTGGAGTACCTGTTCTACAGATAGATAAAACTATAGTTATAACAATGGTTATTTTTTGTTACTAGCTCTAGCGAGTTGAACTCTCACGGCGTCCCCCCACGTTGAGAACCCTAATCTAATGATTGGCTCAACTGCATATTCTTGGCTGCAAAAAACTTCCCCCAATTGGCTCCAAGCCTGGTAAAGATATGGAGATTTGATAATTATGCGCTGTTGGGTACTTCTTGGTTCGACATGATTAAAATTGGCGTGATGTTCATAAGTCGATGGTTTGTAGATTGTTTGCAATTGTTTGAAATATATATTTTGAACAAAATTTTTATTCGCGTACTTTTGAAATCTGAAGTCGTTCGTCTCTGGTGGGTGTCCTTAACCTGGTAAATTTTCATGCCGCATAGGAAGCCTAAAAGTGAATGGCATCTACCGTCTGCAAAGTAGTGGATCGTAGATGGATTTGTAATAACGAGGTAAAGTTGGTCAAATATTTTTCAATATGCTCATTCACCGTGACTGGCATCCCGTGCTCATGTACATATGGTAAGTTGGTTACATTTGCAAAATGTATATTTGAAGCGATGGCAGTGTAATTGATGCATCGATAGTTCTCGTGAAGCATATTGTTATCTATCTATATATCAAACATATGAGATTGGCTAAGCCACTGGTATATTCAAGGACGAGGTGGAGGGGTTAACTCCCCCCTTGGGTACTGAGCTAAATCGCGTCATTGAACATCCCAGAATGTTTCGTTCATTACTTAAAACCAAAATGTTTAATGTCTAAAGATGTTGACAAAGTGAAATAACTGCTTTTTTTTTTCACTAGGATCCAATTGCTCACAACAACACATTTTGCATACATATAAAAGTTACTTGATGCTTTGATATTTTTAGTTGAATGCATGAGCAGTACTTAATACAACAATATCATTGTTTGAAACATCTCTTTTAGTAGGTTAAGAAATCAATATAATTGCTTTTATTATGAATTAAATCAGCCTACTGATGCTCATTACAAGAATTTGGCATTGCTACCCAGTCTTGCAAATTTCATGCACATCTTTTAACTGATTCTCACTCCCAATTTCTTGTGTGTATCATCCATCTACTTTTTTCTAAGGGTATAGCATTTTGTGCGTGTATGTTTAAGTAAATAAACAAGAAATCTATCATAATTATTCCACTCTTTTAATACTTTTCTTTAATGATGCATAAAAGAATAAAATATGGGTAAAAAAGCAAATATTAAATATATAAGGAAACGTACGAAACTGCTAACTTATTCCTTTAGTGTCCAACAGTTTTAAGAATTTCGATTGTTCCTAAAGCTGACATTTATTTCGCCACTGGGTGGTTGGGCACACAAGGCTGGATTTAACTATTGGGCACTTGTCCAGGGACAACAGCATTAAGTGTTACATTCTGTTCATTCAAATACCAACAAAATTGTCTTTTTTAATTCTTAGAAGCATAAAAAAACGTTACAAATATCCATGGTTTAAGAGCTGTTAAACGAATTCTGTAAATTGAAAGTGAATTTTTAAAGGATATCGATTATAAAAATACACATTTTATGAAACGTACTGGGACACTTCCTTTTTGTGTCAACTGAAAGCAAACTTTAAAACATTTTGCAGGAATATGCCACAAGAAATAAATCATAGAAGAATATTAAATTAATATCTAAATTTACCTGTACACTGGCTTTACTGTAACCCCTCCAGGGCATGGAATAAATTTTAATAAGCCAAATCTCTCGATTTTATGCAATCTCTAATACTAAAAATCAGTCAGTGCTTTTGGCACCTTGATTTCTCCCTCGTCACTTCGATCCCTATTTGGCCTTGAATGCAACAGTGGATCTGAAAATTCCTATTTCTGTGTTCTACTGCTTAAAATAGCCTGATTCACCAAGTTTTAGCACTCGTATATCGAAATTTGAATTCGAAGATCACATCCGAAATTTGGCATAATTTCTGAGATCTATGACTCAAAACATCCCCAGACAAAAATGTTCAGCCATCAGTAGTATATCTATATTTGACCTCAAAGGACATATAAATAAATACCCCCTCAAGCAGCTGCTTGCCACAGAGGTCTGACAGGAGCCTGTCAGTTTATATGCAGAGTAGGTCTGAGAGGATGGCAGGACCTCAGCAGAAAAACGACACATACATATCACGTCTAAAATTTCACATTTCTGATATATACGACCCAAAAAAATCCAGCAACTAATTTGGAGCTCTCTAGCACCGACTGATCTCAATTTCACCTCGAAGGACTCTCTCTATCGGAAATTTCGTAATGTTTCCGATATCTAGGCTCAAGTCACTCTGACACCAATTTTCACATTTCTAGCTCTTGTAGATCAGGGTTTGACATTGAAGGGCATGTCGGAGATAAAATTGATTTTTCCTCAGAACTACCTGGATTATCCATAGGTTGATTTTCAGATCTCTGCCATTTCTGCATCATAATTACAATTAGCATGATCCCGTGTCAGTCGCATAGTCAGCCCTCTGTCAATCACTCACAATCGTTTATATATAAGCTCGGCAGACAAAAAATTAGTCATCTCCAACTGTAAGAGGGTTACATCCAGTCGACAGCAACAGCGGGTGCACCAGTAATAAATGCGTCCTACAAATAGCTGTGACATGCGCTATGGGGTTCATACAGTGACAAGAAGTGGTTGTGTGCCACGTGTGTGTTAGTCGCTCCGTGAAACATGGGTCTCGCCAAAGATGTGAATGAGTGGCAAAAAGGTGTTATTGCGTTTCGCTGAGCCAAAGGGCATAGTGTACAAGAAGTTGGTGCCTTTGCAGGTGTGTCGAAATGTACTGTTCAAAGGGTCTTCCAGCAGTGGCGTTTATCACAGTCCACCGCTAATTATCGAAGAATCACTGCTCACCAATAAGGGCCAATGCAGTGTGTCACGTACTGTTAGGGTAAACCGCTTTGCAATAAGGCAGGAATTGCTTCAGTCAATCAATGCAGGCCTACAACAAGTTGTTTCCGAATGAACACTCTGAAGAGAACTGCATGTAATGGATATCTGGAGCAGAGTACCTTGGAGAGACCCATGTTAACAGGGCTGCATGGCTACAGTGGGCAAAGAGTGGACTGTCGACTCTTGGAAACGTGATCTGGTCGGATGAGTCACGTTTTTGCTTGTACTTGAATGATGTGAGGCGACAGGTATATTGTAAGCCGCATGAAGCTATCCATGCAGACTGGGTAGTTTTACCTCTGAGCGGCACTTTTTTTGCACACCATGGGCTAAATAGTCAGGTCACATGGACCCGGAAGACTCAGAGGTTTTTGCGAGGGACCCATTAGAACGGCTGTTGGGAGACAGATGGTAGCCTCCCATCAAGACCATCTAGCGTGTTCTTTAATGTGCACAGGGTATGACTCTCCCACACACGGGGCCAAGGCTTAATGTCCCATCCGACGGACGGTGGCCTTTCCAAGCCCATCGGTGTCCTATACTGACCGTGGGCAGGGTGGGGTATTTGCGGAGATAAATCTCAATGCTGACCCAGCTGTAACTCGAACCTGGAAACTACAATTATGAGCCTGGCACCAACTGAGCCACCCCTCCATGCGGAGTGTGCAAGGTTCTATTCAAGCTAGAGGAGGTTCTGGGGGTGTTTCACGTACAAGGAAATGGGCCTTTGGTTGCGATGATGTCACACATGAACCAGAAGGGCTATGTGGAGCTACTGGATGATCACGTTACCTTTTGTGCAGCATCTCCACAGTGAACACCAGAAGTCTTCCAAGATGACAATTGTCGCATGCACAGGGCTCGAAGTGTGTCAGATTGGTACAACGAGCATTCTGAAGTCTTCAAACATCTCAACTGGCCCGCCAAATCCCCGAATTTGAATCCCATAGAAAACTTAGACTATTTGGGGCAACAAGTGAAGCGCCGTCCCAGCCATCTGACCGGACTGCGGCATTCGCTGCTGGAAGATTGGATGAATATTGATGTGCACTACATCCACACACTGGTGACGTCCATGCCAGACAGGATTTTGGCTGTTCTTTGGGCCCACAGAGGCATTATGTGCTATTCAGCAAGGGTGACTAATTTTTTGTCCGGTGAGCTTATATTACAGTGGATTTGCATCATATGCCCATTTAATATCAGGAATGGTCTGTAGAGGGTCAGACATATGAAGCATTTTGTAGTCGAAATATGAAACTCTTTAATAATGAATTGTTTAGTAATGGAGATCATAATAAAAATAAGGTGAAGAAAATGGCGACTAAACCCCCACAGTATTAATCCCATCAGGAATGCAAAAATAGCTACCTGTCGAATAAAAGGAAAAAACCACGCTTGCAGGTCTCCATGGCACGCTCCTTATGACCGCCACTGTAAATTAATACACAAATTGGAATATATGCGATTGAAAATAATTTAATGTAAGCGATTCCTCTCGCAATTGTACTTAATGAGCGGCTCCAGAATGAGCGCGAGATGAAACACATGAATCTGCCATTACCTCAGTCGGTCTCAGTTGCCGGGTGCTTCTTATAGTATGAACATCTCGCCACACTAAATGCTATTCTGGTGTTTAAAGATGCGTATTTTTCGTGTGACATGGCCGCTAAACTCAAGTCAACTGCTTCATCTTAGAACAAAGATTTGTTCTAACAATAGACAATATGGCCGCAACGAATCTAATATCCGTATCATCAATATTGGAGAAAGAGAAATTCAAGTTGTGGCATCAAGTACTCCAATAACTGCTGAGTAGTGAAATGAATGATAAGACTGTAGTAAAGATTGAAAAGGCTTTAAACATATGGCTGAAAGACATGAATCATAAATGTATGTCTATCGACGACAACACATTGCAAAAAAGCCCTCATAGCTTCTACACACTGTTCAAATTTCCCACCTAAGAGGGACAACCTTCTAATAAGCAGGAATTCGAAAATATATAACAGTTTTAGGAACTGCTTTAACCCAAAAAAAAGTCCTTATTCTTTTGCTCCCTCTCATGCAATTAAAAATACTGTGAAATTATATTTTGCATATGTTCTCTTTGTTTTATAGTGTGCATTACAGTTACATTATATATATTACTGTACAGGGCTGTGTACACAAAACCACGTTTACTGTATTTTCCGTCCCGTGGCCGAGTGGTTAGCACGCTTGGCTACTGATCTAAGGGACCTGGGTTCGAGCCCCGGATTAGGCATGGATGTGTGTCGTTTTTCTGCTGAGGTCCTGCCATCCTCTCAGATCTCCTACTGTGGCATATAAACTGACAGGCTCCTGTCAGACCTCTGTGGCAAGCAGCTGCTTGAGGGGGTATTTATTTTTTTTTTTATTATGGGCGATTTAAGCAATTTTCAAAGGTAATTTAAACTGTGATTTTCGCCTTATATGCTGACTTTAGAAACTAACCCCCGTGTAAGATGCGATTTCACTGTATAAGAAAGTTAGTGTCTATCGTCTTATGCAGGACGAGGCAGATAGAGGAACCAAACCCTGATAATCTTTCTCTTTACCCAGGGGAAAAGTGTATGTTCAAACCCGCTGTGGTCAACAAAAACCAGTGGTTTAGTGCCCATAAAGAATTACCATTAAAATATGGTTAAAAAAAATGTTTCCTACTTACAGGGGAAGTAGAGTATTGGCGTTTCTCAATATCTCCGCTGCACATGTCCAAAGCAAGTATTTACTCCTTCTGTTAGTACATTTTTTTAAATATTTCATTGGCTAGACAATTGAAAACTATTCTTTATAAGCGCGATACCGGTGTGTATCTGTTTGAATTTTTAGAAATCCTCATAGACCTAACGTTAACGTTTAAATTTATTTGAAATAGCTGTTGCCACCAATAAATGTAGAAGAAGGAATGCAACGATTAATTTCTGCTTTCTCATGATAAAGGCATTGTTCAGTTTGTTGGGTAAAGTAGCATTTCTGTGGAAATTGGAGTCCTAGTTAAGTACGAGCTGGACTGATTGACTTCCTAAATGACTATTTTTAGGTGTAAATACCGGCTCCATCAGTTTTAATTAGTACTGTACGGAAAATTTGGATTCTTTTTCCGAAATGAAAACGTCGAAACTAAGAATTCGTATCGGACGTTAAAATTATAAACTTAAATTTAAATAATAATAAAAATAATTTAAATAAATTAATAAGCGTATCTCATAAAATGTGTTAATATTTTTGTGCCTCCATTCCGGTTACTAACATTCTCAAGAGATTCTCCCCCCCCCCCATTTCTTTGAGAACAGAAACTGCGATATTTACGGAAAAGTCCCGATTTTTTCCTATGGGAAACTTATCTTAGGTGCAGAAGGAATTTTTTTACCTATATAGGCATAATACTTAGGTTCCACTGGCTGTTTGCTGGTTGGTGAATGCACGTTATCTAGATGTGATTACGGAAAAAAGAAGTTTCGGGAGTGTTCAATTTTAAGTCTGTACCAGTAATAAAGCTCAATATTTACAAGTTAAAATTTTGTCCAGGCTATCAAGAATTTAGAAGTTATGGTGGGGAGTGGGAGCAAAAGCACAAATGCAGTGCGACTAGATTTTTGGAAAAAGATCGGAGACTTTTTAAAATTTAACGGAGTGACCAACTATTCCCAGAAAATAGGGACATCTAGTCATCGTTAAATAGGAAACAAATATTTTCTCGGCTGAAAGCTTCGAGTATTATCGCAATATAAATTTTAGGTGTCACAGTCTGATGTCGACATGGAACCAGTAAACAGTCGATATTCAAGGTATAAGTTTAAAATATTAACTGCTATTAAAGGATTCCATAACGAATTTTCAATTTTTCATTCCGAATTGTTTACCTCTTTACTAAACGGTGGGCCATATGGTTTCCACATCGTAAAAATTATCGGGTGTCACATAAAACTATCGCTAGGATTATATGCTTGGCCCGTGTTGTTCTACTTGTTTAATTCGATCCCCATTTTTTCCACGATTTCCAGGCTTTCTGAAGTACTATTATACTCTTTCTTTTTGACAAATTGGCATGTTCATATTGTGTTAGTATATAGAGAATTTTAACTTTCTCTGTAGAGAGGCTGTCCATGGCCAAGTGCACTTGGTTACTGATCAAAGGGACCGAGTTCAAGCCCCGGGTAATGTATGGGCGTTTGTATTGTTTTTCTGCTATCCTGCCATCCTCACAGACTCTACTATGACGTATAAACAGGCTCCTGTCAGATCTCTGGCAAACAGCTGCTTAAGTTTCTTTTGTAGAGTGACACGTGACAAAGAAAACAGGAAAAAATTGCATAAAACTGATGCCCCAAGAATTTTATGTTGATGCCAAAACTCAAGATCTTAACTGCTCTCGTCTCTTTGGAGATCATGTCACCTTCGTATAATAACTACACAACTCCGATGTCTGATTCTTCTTATTTCTGTAGTCACTGTAAAATACCGGAATTCTATTCAAAGAATATCACAAAAATGTATGTCATTTTTTTTTCACTGTAAAGCACTTTGAATACAGATTACAAGCATGGCGCGCTACCGACTGAGCCACCCTTGCCCCAACTTTTCAGGAAGTCAAAAATGAATGTCTGGAGCTTTTCACCTCCAAAGACCAACTATGGTATCGAATAACCTGCAGACAGATGGCTGTGAACTATTGGGGATGATTGTTTATATTTCCCTGAGTAAGGTTCATTATTTATATTGTAATAATCGTTTCTCAATTAAATAATGAAATGCAAAAAACACAAGAATTACCCTATATTTGTATTTTTTTTTTTGTCAAAAAAAATGCCTGGCCAAAGGAGCCGAGTGAGAAGAGGCAATGTCATGATACAAAATCCATTTGACTGCTGTATTGGTAAGAGAATTTCTGACCACAAAACAAATACCAACATTGTAACATCCATCAATTATTAGTGTAGATGTTCCAACATACCTAATCTTGCACCACAAGAATTTTTCATGTTCCCAATATGAAAAATTCCTTGAAGAGATTTCACTTGGATCAACTGAAGACATTCAGAGCAATATGACAGCAGTATTGAAAGGACTTTTAGAAAATAATTTCTAGCAATTTTCCAGGCATGGCAGAGACATTGGAATATGTATATAAAATCAGAATAAGAGTATTTTGAAGGTGACCACATCTACTATAGCTTTCTGATGTTTTTTGCAGAATCAATCTGGTTATTTTGTCGGACCTAACACTAAAAGTTCAGCGTACATTAAAAAATGAGCAGACACTATAAGTTATAGAAACTGAACAGTTTCTTCCCAAATTCTTAAAACAATCTGTTATACAAACATGGTTTGTCAGTTTTTGTCACTATATAAAAAAGACCATACAAAGCACAAAAAAATCTTAACTGCCCAAACTTTTAATCCATAACTGATTTTACATTCATACAAAATTATACATATTTTTTTCAGTCACAGCATAATTCCAATATTCTCATCCTAATGGTTGTGTTTCCTTCAACAGCCACTGGAGTGCATAAGTTTTACCCTGTTCTACTAGAGCTTTACCAACAACATCTTTACATAGCTGATGATAATTGTCAAGCCACTTAATCTGAAAATAAATATTTGCATTAGTTAAAATTACTTTAAAATATATATTTAATAAGGCAGAAAATGAGGAGGTTTGTTGGTATGGACATCTGTTAATAAAAAAGAAGAGCATCTACTCCTACATGCAAATTACCAATGTTACTGAAAATAAGTTATTACTGCTATTTACATGCAACACTGACTGTAATTATTTGATGGCCTTGCAAAGGATGTAGCACAAATTTTGTTTATAATTATCAATAGTGCAGTATGAGTGGCAACTGGAGACCAACAGATTGTACAGGATACTTCAACAATTCTCACAGAGCAATGGCCTATCATCTGTCAATGAACCTATGATCTATGAAAACTATTGATGGGTAAACTCATAGTTTTAATATATATATACACACTTTTTTCACTGATATTAGCACAGAAGTTGATTAAATGTTCATATGAAACTGATGTTCTTAAGATAAACAAAATACATTATGAAAGTCAAAATGTCCTTAGGAGCATAGAAAAGATGAATTTATTTCATGAAAAATTTATTTCAGAAGAAAACACCACTTTCTGAACATACTAAAGGATGTCACAAACTAAGCAGAATACAACTTACTGCAAATAAACATAATTGATCAATTTTCGCGATTTAAGATATATTTTTATACTCATCATCAGATTGAAGTTGATGCTTAGAAGATTACTCAAGACTTATATCATTTAAATTGCAGAAGAAGAGTATGATATGTACGATAGTGGAAGTGTCATATGACAAAATGTGATAAACATTTCACAGATGCATATATTTAATTCTAATTGTTGCTATGTCATTGTTGTCATGTGCAGAAAACTATGACATATACCACCTACCTATACTTCATTGCAGACTAGGTATATCCTTTCATGGCAACAATATTTTGCTCTAGTAATGCCTGCTTTCAGCAGGATAATGTGCCATGCCACACTGCCCTGATTGTTTGAGAATGGTTCACAGAACATGAGGAAGATTCCAGGTATTGCCCAGGTATTCCCCAGATATCAATCCAATTGAGCATTTGTGTTGTAACATCATATCAGATCTGGTCGGCTGACCACATAACTTACGACAGTTAAAGGATCTGCTGGTAATGTGTTGGTACCAGATGCCACAAGACACCTTTAGAAATCTTGTAGCATCCACGCTTCACTGGGTAAGAGCTGTTTCGGCAGCACATGGAGGGACCAACATCATATTAGACAGGTGGTCAAAATGTTTTGGCTCTTCAGTGTAGAACACAATGTAAACTGTGATTTATAATATTTATTAATATATATACACTGTGAATAAGATTTATACTTTATCAAAAATAATGTTTCATGAAATATGTAATACATTTTTGAGATACTCTAGACTTTGAGGGAAGTGATAGAAGAGGAAGAAATCACAAGATGTTTGAGAAAAACATTATGGTTACACAGGTCACAAAACATGCAAATAAATTTTTTTTTTTTGCAGAACCAAAATAGTTAAGAAATTTGATGGTTTACTCACCTCTTCAGCTGTCAGCATTGATGGATCTAACAACTTTGTTTGTATAGGTACCAGTGTTAAAGGTTCAAATGTAAGAAAGCCTCTTCCTTTAAAGTTATACTATCCAAAGCAAATACGAAAACATTTTTTAGTCATTTTTACACAATATATTTATATAGTGTGACAAAATTTGCATATTTGTAAAGCAGGATATTTTAGTAAATGCCTGTTTCAGCTCTTTAGATTGGTACACTTAATACTATTTTTCAAATAAGAAAATAAAAGTGTAAATTACTATATCAAAAATTTCTCTTTTTGTTTCTTGTGCATACTTGCATCTTAATTTACAATTAAAGAAATTACTCTCCTTTTCTGATTTCTGAGACATTCTATGTTAAGTTCTGGATGACTGTAGAAATAAAATGATTTCCAATTTTTTTTTCATTTAAATTGAAATAACTTCTTATTCTATTATTAATATTGTAATAACAAGAAATCTTTAAGAAAAAACCTTAAATGATACAATTAAAACATTATTTTTTTTATTTCAATTCCTTAGACATGAAAATTACTGATAGGCATAAATACTTAGACTTTAAGGAAAAACTAAGGTAAAAAACAATAATATAATGGGATCTTTGCATAAAAAGAAACCCATTCCAGATTAGGCCAACCTATCTATATATAATTATTGAGACCAGACAAATAAATTGGGTTGTTGAAATGAAAAGTGGTATATATATATATAAAAACCCCTATATCTATGTAATGGACTAAGCAATCTTTGTGCTCTCATACAGGATATTTGGTATACATAGAAGGAACTCATCAGCACCAGAATCAGCGGAAAGTATGAGCTTAAATGTGATAGAAGGGTGGATTCCAGACAAAACCTGCATGGAAGCATGCAAAGTTGAACAATGTATGGTATGCTGATGTTTCAGTCTGACTATCTGGGTCTGCTGTTGATTGAATTTGAGGACTGTGGTGACACTATAAATTTGCAACAATACTGCAAAACAATGAGCACTTTTAGGCAGGCAAAAAATTGAACTACCAGAACTTTTGAGTAAAACAGTTATTTTGGTGCATGATATCTGCTCCCATACTGCCCAAGTAATGATAAAAATGTTGAACAGGTAAGGTATTCCTTATAGTCCTAGTATCTCCCCTGTTAGATTTTCACATTTCTGGACTTCTAAAAGATGTCATGAACAAAAAGGAATTTTAACCAAGATGTGAGGTGCACTGTCACTGATTTCCTCATGTAACCACCATAGTCACTCTAGGAAAGAGGATATCATGTTGGAACAAATGTCTCAATAAGCATGGCAAATTTGAACAGATCAATAAATGTTTTATGCTTCATCTGACTTGTCCTCTTGTCATTCAAACAACCTACATACATATTCAGCATATGTTTCCAAGATGTAATGAAACTTACTTTTGTATCAGCTTTGGTCACTAATGCCAAATTTTCTATTCTGGTGCCAAATAATCCATCTTCATAATAACCAGGCTCTGAATAAATGAAATGTAAAATAATTTCTCTATTGTTTTATAAAAACAAATAAATCTCTAAAAGAAAAAATATATAATTTTTATAAGTAACAATATGTACATAGTTCAAATCTAAAAAAATAGAAAACTGTTTAAAAAAATTAAAATAGTTGAGTTGTTTTACCTCTGAGCAGCACTTTTTTGCACACCATGGGCTAAATGGCCAGGTCACAAGGACCCCAAAGGTTGGGGGAGGGGACCTACTGGAACAGCTGTTGTGAGACAGATGGTAGCCTCCCATCAAGGCCATCCAGGGTGTTCTTTAACGTGCACAGGGTATGATTCTCCTGCACACAGGACCATGGCTAAACATCCCATCCAACAGACGGCAGCCTTTCCAAGCACAATGGTGAAAATTAAAATAGATAAAAATATTTTTGTTTCACTTTCTGACAATGTTATTTTCCACATACTGCTTAAAAATTTCTTGGGTCATTATTATAGTTGCTTTTGAGATAATAGCCCATTTAAATGCCATTTTGACTGTGTAATTTCAATTTAATTAAGGTTATAGACATGATTTAGACTTCTACTGTGTTAAAAGACACAAATTTAAAACATGATAGGAATATATGATAACAAGACAGTCTAGATTCCTTACTTACCAATAGACAAAATCATTCCTTCTTGGAAACCAGGATCATCAGGATGAGGTTGCCAGCTAATTCCCATTGGGCCTGCAATATTTTAGAAACAATTTTCTTCAAATACTTGTAATTTCATTTCCCCCTATATATTACATCAGTAAGCTTATGAAAATTCATATTCTACAAATTCTGGTTAAAAACAATAGTATTTCTGGCTGACATTAACTATTCTTCAAAAACAATTTAAAAAATGTAGAGGACTCCTAAAAAGACAAGTGGACATTCAAAGTAAAATGCAACAAATATAGACTGAAGTATACATATACACTGGGTACTCACTGAATTATGACCACCTCCTTCCATTTCTATAAGTGGAAGCTAACTTCGAAGTCCTATAACTTCTAAACTAAGCATTTTATGAGAAAATGTAATGGAAGATAAATTAATGATCTCGATCAAATCTATCTAAATCTCGATTTTTTTTTAACGATATTCCTTTAGTATTTAAAGAGTAATGGAAGTTTGAATATTTAACAGCAGCAATGCCTAACATTAGAATTTAACTCAGAAGTTAATTATAATTTGAAAAAGTATTATTTCAAACCATTTAATACAACAGATGTATATTTGAAAAGTTAATGCAAATAAATTTTTGATACATTTCAATTTTTGGTACATTTCAATTTTCCTAAGACTTGCATTGTTGCTGTAAAATATTCAAAGTCCACAGCTCTTTAAGCATAAAATAAACATTATTAAAAATTGCTATTTAGATAGATTTGATTGGTATCTTTATCTTTTTACATTTTCCCATAAAACACTTAGTTTAGAAGTTATAGAGCTTTGAAGACTTGAAAGTTCTTAGAAAGTTATATTAATTCTATTATATAATATGGAGGGAGGTGGTCTCAATTTAGTGAGCACTTGGTGTACATTATCTGAGTAATTACAGATTATGACAATGGTGAAGACCATGTATTTTGGGCTCTTTTGCAATTTCTTCACAGAACACAAATCATTGTTTCAAACAGCATTCTTATAAAATACAAATCGCTGCTGCTACTCATTCTTGGAATTAAGAAAAATCTAAATCAAATAAAAGAATATCACTAACTACCACTGAAACAAAATACTGCAGTAAAATATTTCCCGTCAGTATTTACCTGATAATAATTAGTTTTCTTCTTTTCCCTTTTGTAAAAGTTCTTCATTACCCATTTCACTAATTATACAATTACACCGTCCCATGGCCAAGTGGTTAGCGTGCTTGGCTTTTGATCAAAGGGACCTGGGTTCGAGCCCTGGGTAAGGCATGGATGCTTATATTGTTTTTCTGCTGAGGTCCTGCCATCCTCACAGACCTTCTACTATGGCATATAAACTGACAGGCTCCTGTCAGACCTCTATGACAAGCAGCTGCTTGAAGGGGGGGATTTATTTTATTTATTATTTCATTTAATGGAAGTGCTCATCCATATTCCTTAACAACTCCAGCAATACTAGAAATACAGATACTGTTTACATTAATCAAATGCATATGCTAAAACTCTAGCTGTTAAAACTCTATTTCAGTTAATTCTAGTTTTACCTGGTCAATACTAGAAATGAGAAAAGTTACGTGAGAAAATTTGAATTCTCTTTAGGAATTCAAGTATTCACTAAAATTTCAGTTGAAACTAGTTTTCTCACAGGTATTAATAGTCAATACTAGTTGAGACAAGTTCTAACATGAATAGCTGCCATGTATGTTTCAATTATATGAGGGATATATTATTAAGAGAAATCATTGCTGCATCTGAATTTATAGACCATCACCCAACTCTAATTGACATTAAATGTTTCATCAGATCTGAAATTTCTTAACATTCTGCGATCTATCTCCAAGAATCATAATTCCCAAGATTTCTGAGATATACATTCCAAAACACCCTAGACACCATTTTTGCATGTTTCTAGCACTTGCAGATCAAGGCTAGACATCTATTTGCACATTAAAAACAAGTCTGATATCAAAGTTTATCAGCTCCAGATATTGTGCTATAGAGGGTTTGAATCCATCAAGTGTGAAATCTCTTAAGTTTGAATCCTATGAATCCATCAGGGGCATAGGAAGCATCTTCATAGGAAGCATCTTTGCTTCCTATGAATCCATCAGAGGCATTATAAAAAAGCTCCAAAGGAGCCGAGGTTACAAAGGCAATGAATCAATAAAGTGTGGAATGCTATATGACTATATTGCTGGAATTTGGGTCTCATTAATTGTGCAATCTGTGTACCTCATTTGAAATTTCATCTTTGTTGTCAAATTGAAGTCCATTAAATAGAATTTTCCTTCCAGTTGTCAAACTAAGTAACTCAAAATGCCATAATGCTTTATCATGCAAAAATTAACAATAAAAATTATTTCTTAATTCTTTGTAGTTTCTGAAATTTAAAATTTTGTTTTCTGAAAAAAATTATTATACAATAATTATTATAGCTAAATATTTCTTATGCTTTTTGTTTGATGCAATGATCATCAACCAAATGTTATTTTTGTTATAATTCTCGTAGTTTCTTGTCCTGTTTTTATTTTTGATTAAAAATCACAATTTATTTCCATATCTAATTTTATCATTTAATAATAATAATAACTTTATTATGCTTTAGTATGGTTATATACATCGATTACCCCACTAAGCCTTATGGCTTGTGAACAGGATGTCAGAGCACTTGTCAGCAGACTCATTTTCTGGCTTAAACTAGTATTGACTAATAATTACTGTGAGGAAATTAATTTTAACTGAAATCTTAATGAAAACTAGAATTCCTAAAGAGAATTCAGATTTCCCCAAATAGCTTTTGTCATTTCTAGTATAGACTAAGTAAAACTAGAATTAACTGAAATTGGGTTTTAAATGTAATGCATATATACATTTAATAATGCATATATACACTGGTTTCCATAAATTAAAGAAAATCCCTATGTTAAGTTAATGGGAAGTTAACATCAGAGTTCTATATCTTCTAAAATAAGTTTTTTGCTTTGAAAAATGTGATTGCAGATAAAGATCTCAATCAAATAAATCAATTCAATTTTCAACAATATTTGTTCAGTATTTAACGAGTTATGGAAGTTTGAATATTTAGCGATAACAATGATAGGACTGGCACTGCTGCTGTTAAATATTCAAACTTCCATAACTCATTAAATACCAAATGAATATTGTTGAAAATCGGATACTGATTTATTTGATTGAGATCTTTATATGCAATCACAGTTTTCAAAACAAAAAAAAATATTTTAGAAGTTATAGAGCTTTGACATTAGCTTCCCATTGACTTAACATAGGGATTTTCCTTAATTTATAGAAACCAGTGTATATTTCGCTTTGGAATATATGTAAAAGTAAATTTCAATTTTACAATAAACAAAATTTGAAAACAATACCTTCATGGACATTTAAATACACTCCTACTCCATGACCAGTACCATGTAAGTAATCAAGACCAGCATCCCAGAGTGCTTTACGAGCTAAAGTATCCAACATTTGGCCTGAAAAAATAAAAAATAAAGTGTAGTAAACAAAAAATGTGGAATGAAAAACTTGGTAGCTCTAATGTTGGCACATATTAATTTTATTTTAATAATGAAATATTAAAACTCGGAATTCTCATTAAAAATATTTTATTATTACTAAAATAAGAAAATGCAATTTTATGTTTCATTTCATGACAGATTATATTTGTTATTGGTCATCACATACATAGGTATCCATCACCACCTTGTGAGATCATCATTTTCCAGCTAACCTAAAGTGAAAAAAAATAGGCTAACCTACTCTAAGAGAATAGAACTGGTATGTTTTTACTCCTTGTAAACTTATCGGACTCCTTATAGTAAATTAAGGAACAATGATAAGTAAATAATGAGTAAATGACAGTTGCCAGTTAAAACATATACATTTGCTTAGTTAAGACAGCAGTATTTCAATGAGATACTTGTTGCAAAGTAAATGCCAGTATAGCAGAGAGTAAGTTGGCAGAGATCAATTGAAGGGCACATTGTATTAATGCTGAATAAAATTAATTGTAAATATTTTGTCATATAGTGTGATTATTTGCCCTTGACTCTGATACAGCTCCATGGACCCTATTTGTTGTTTCCATCATTGTTCCTTGATTTACAATTAGGAGTTCCATAAGTTTTCAAGGAGTAAAATCATACCAATTCTGTTCTCTTAGAGAAGGATAGCTTTCTTTTTACTTTAAATTCATACTAGCTTTTAAAACAGTTCTTTATTGAACTTCCAAGTTGGCTTTGGGAAGCCAACTGACTTTGAAATAAAGAATGAAGATCTACAAAAAGTTTCTAAAATTTTCCATAAAGATGTGGAATTCATTGATATTTGATGACCATAATTATGACATGTGGAATAGAAGTGGAAATTTCCTAAATCATAAATAGAGGTTTGATAAGGATATTACTCAAAATGGAAGAAGCAACCAAAAAGATGCTCAAATGGAAGGAAAGAAAAAGCAAAATCTAAGAAAAAGAGATAAAAAAAAATGTACTATTTTCATAGTTGGCAGACCAATATATGAACATATGTATAACATATGTACATATTTTCAAATTACCTTTTTTATCAGTAATGAAAAAATTGTGAAGAAGCTGAACCAATTTCGAGAAATCTTGTTATTGAGGATGATATACCATCCAATACTACACTCTATAAAGATCTGGAGGACATTAAAACTAGAACATGAATTTGTAAAATCAAAAAAAAATGAGAGATTCCAAACTTTTCAAATTCTGCTCCACCAATGCTACAGTAAATACCAGGGAGTCACTCATTTTTGTACAGATATCAAAAACCTGGGATATTTCACCGTTCCCTCTGATGAAAAAAAGGATACATGCACAAAAAAATCAGTATCCTTTACAGAATTTATAGAAGCAATGTTACAAGAAGAAAAAAAATATTCTAAAAAGACATGAAGAGTCTAAAGTAAGTGAATTTTTTTAAACAAATTAAAAATCAATCTACAAAAGGAAGAATTACTGTGGATTGAAGTTGTGAAATCAAACTGCACTTCAACTGCAGTGAAAACACAAAAACTGCAAAAGAGAGAAAAAAGAAATATTAAAACTGAAAGAACTATCTCTGAGGAAATCTAATGAACATGAAAGAACAAGGATAATTACTGATAATTATAGACTCACAAGAAGAAAAAATAAATGAGCAAACAAAAAAATTGAATAAAACAAGAAGAATATGGACAAAAAATATACAGAAGAGACAAAGTTTCTGAAATACTGGAATAAGGAATTGGTAAAAACAAGAAGAAAAAAGATAAAATTCATAAATTTAAATTTACAGTTGAAAAACTCAGAAAAACTTTAAATGTGAAATGGCAAATCCATAAATACACTACAGGAAATAAAAAATGTAACACTTGAAAGAAGTTATGCAAATGTGATGAAATTTAGGGAGGTGGTAGTATATAGAAATACATGGAAATGATTAGGTTTGCAGGACTATCGAAACATTTGGACAGGCATGAGCTGATGTCACAAGTGTGAAGCAGTCAAACAAAGATAATGGCAACCAAAGCTCCATGGGTGACAAAACATTGTGGAAATTGTTCTAAACTGCTAAAGTTGCCCTTATGCAGACATCGACAGCCATTCCAACAGTTAACAGAATTTGAGCGTGGAAGAATCATCGTCCTCAGAGAAGCTGGTTTGTTGTACAGAGATGGACCAACCTCATTGGCTGCAACCCCAGCAATATCATACACATATGGCGCCAGTGGGTTCAAGAAGGATCCAGCACATGCCGATAAGGATCAGGAGGATGACGTATGATCATGGAGCAACAGGACTGCCATTTGCAAGATGGCATTGCATGACAGATTCGCAACTACAATGCAACTGCAAAGGGACCGGCAACAGGTAACACATCAAATACCTACCAGGTGAATGGTAAACAACAGGCTTTTATAGTTTTCTTTGTGAGCCTATCGTCTGCACTGCATTTGCCCCTCACATCTGCCTACATGCAAGCACATCTTCAGTGGTGTTGCCTCAGACAGAACTGGAATGAACAAGAGTGGAGTACTGTAGTGTTTAGTGATGAATCTCATTTTTGTCTTGGTCAGCATGATGGTAGACAACGTAACGTGTTCACCATCATTCTGGGGAAAGGAATGCCACCCAGTGCTGTGGGGTGCCATTAGTCAGACATCTCGGTCAGAACTGGCCATCATAAGGGGATCTCTAACTGCCCAACGATATGTTACCAACATTTTGCAGCCAGTGGCTGTCCCATTTGTTCAGCAGCACAGAACTTTTTACCAGCAAGATAACACCCATCCCCACACAGCCTGCATTAGTCTGCAGTATCTATATGAGCAAAACGTTCAAGCACTAACATAGCCAGCATGCTTGCCGGACCTTTCACCTATGAAAACATTTGGAACATGATGGGCCGACAGCTCCAACAACACCCAAAGTGCACCAATCACTTTTGCTGAAATGGAACAGCGACTTCATGCTATTTGGCATTCTATTCCCCAGGAGGGCATTATAGAGCAGTACGATAGCCTTTGCCACCATGTTCATGAATGCATTGGTGCATGGGGTGGTTCAACATCATACTAATTTACCACTTTACCAGGTAGGTAAAGTGGCAATTTTCCTTTTTTTTCTTTTGATAATGTAATCGCACATCTCAGTGCATGCTAACAGCTGCCTGGTTTCAATAAAATTGCATTAATCCTTCCAGGTGTTGCAATTTATTTTCCTGTAGCGTATTATGCTACATACTGGAAAAACATTATAAAGAAGGCCTACTTTATATTTTAAGTTCTGCAGGCTCAAGAAATTCAGGAATATGAGAAGAAAAAAAGAATCCAAAAAAGAAATGACAGCTACACAAAGCTGTACCATCCAGAGTGCAGCCTCAGAGTTAAATGATGATGCTAGTGCTCTGAGATGTCCACAAGTTCTGGGATCCAATCCCTTCTTATTACTATCTTTGCCATACTGTAGCTTGTTTTCTTTTTTTTATATATTTCTTTTCTTGTTTAAATTATTTCAGAACATTTCCAGCTTAGTCTCAAAACTCATCCTGTCTATGCTCATATCATATTTCACTAGATAGTATAAAGAATAATATTGTTCTTGATTTATCTTTTATAATTCTTCAAGCAATATTTTTTACCCTTTTTTTAAACTGAATAACCAATCTAGAAAATATCCACAACTATACCTTTTGTTAGTTTAGGGAAAACAGCAGATGATAATGCAATATGACCTTTCAAAACTCTTGTAAAACACTCCTGCAATGAAAAATATAAAACCACTTGTTAAATAACAATTCTCTAAATGTTAAAAATGTTTATTATGATGGAAGTAATTTATTACTTCATTGAACAGTGTTCTATTTCACCAAAACCATCACAGAGACTCAAAATCAACTGATATTTTATTGTTTCTAAGAACAGATTTTTATTTCCCAACTTTCAACTGCATATACAAAACTAAGATATATCATGACTTGTCACATCAAACTTATTCCACTGCACAATGCACTCTTATTCAAATAGATAACATATTTAGTGACCTCTGTATTACTATACAGTGTATCTCATGAAGGGCAAAAAAAATATTTTGTTTGGGGAAAAAACACAAGTGTCTAAAGGATGAGAAATAAAAATGACAAATTTACTGAATGTAAGGATTATAACATGGCAAGATGAATTGAACATTTCAAGATAAACAATGTGGTTAGTTCTGTTTGCAAAGATAGATGTATTCATCATCATCATCATTCTCAAGCAGCCATGGGCTACAGAGATCCAACTAGACTGCACAATTTAGTTCTCCATGCATATATGTCCTGAGCTACATCTGTTGCACCTCGCCACTGCATACCAATAATCTAACAAGGTCCTGTTTGACATTGTCTGCCCACTGCATTCTGGGTCTCCCCCTCTTTCTGAGGCCTTTAGGCACACTGTTCATAACCCTATTTGCTAATCTATAATTATCCATACGGCAACATGGCCAAACCAACGGAGTCTCTCTCTGCACAATATGCTGCTTAAAGGAGGTTGCAGACTCCTTTGCCTAACCTCTTCATTACTTACAAAGTTGAACCACCTAATACCCAAGATACTGCATAAGCATCTAGAATCAGAAGCATCAGGTTTCCTGTCATCTTGTTTACAAAGCGTCCAAGTTTCACTACCATAACTAACTCTAGAAAGAACCAAACCATTATACAGTCTAATTTTAGTATTTAGGTGTTCAATTTCTCCACACTCATTCATTTCAGCAACAGTGATTGGCACACTTCTTTGGGTGTTGTTGGAGCTGTCAGTCCATCATGTTCCAAACGTTTTCAATAGATGAAAGGTCTGGCTAGCATGCTGGCTATGTTAGTGCTTGAACGTTTTGCTCATATAGATACTGCAGATTAATGCAGGCTGTGTGGGGGATGGGCATTATCTTGCTGGTAAAAAGTCTAATTTTAGTCTTTAGGTGTCTATTTCTCCACACTCTCCACAGATTCTTAAAAGTCCCAGAGGCAATCCTTATTCGCCTGTTAATCTCATACTGCACATCACCAGTATCTGTTACATAACTCCCAAGATAATTAAACTGAGAGACACTTGCTCAAGAGTGCAACCATTCAGAGTAACAAACACCAACTGCCTGACCAATTTTCATCACTTTAGTTTTATCTCTGTTTATCACCAAACCAACTCTATTATGTGTCTCATCAACAGCTCTTATAAAAGAATTCATCTCATCAACAAGGCCAAATCATCTGCATAATCTAAATCAGAAATTTTTGTATCTCCAGCCCATTTAAGGCCAAAATCTTTCCCTTGCAAAGAATTTCGCATTACATAATCAATAACCAAACTAAAGAGAAAAGGAGACAAAATGCACCCTTGTTGAATACCAGAAGCAATGCTAAACCAATTGTTACAAGCCTTATCAACTCTCACACATGACTCAGTGTTATTATAGAGAGCTTTCATTAACTAACTTGTCTGGTATGCCACACAATCTCACAATTATAATGATCAACAAAGTCAAAAGCCTTTTTGAAATCAACAAAGCTAAAAAACAAAGGTTTCTCAAGAATCTACCTGAGTGAAAATATCTGATCCACACATCCCCTACCACTTTTGAATCCACATTGCTCATTATGCAATTGACTGTCAACAAGATTCTTAATTCTATTAAGCACAATCATGCAAAGAACTTTACCTGGAACAGAAAGTAGGCTGATACCCCTATAGTTATCACAAGAACTGCAATCACCTTTTTCAAAAATAGGGATAATAATAGCTCTGGTAAAATCCTTAGGAACTATGCCTTTATCATAAAAGATATTCAAAATTTCAGTCATCCACCTGGTAACTGAAACATTCCCAGCTCTAAACATTTCCGTAGTAATTTCATCTACTCTTGGGGATTTATGCAGTTTAAGTTCAGAAACAGTCAAATTAACTTTAGACTGTGTTATAGAGCCAACATTAAAGCCAGTAATGCATCTATCATCATTACAAACAATGGGAGTAGAACTAACTACATTATTTAGAGCATCACTGAAATGCTCAGCCCACCTAACCATGACAGAATCCTCACCTTCTATATCTTTCAATCACTGTATACCTGTCCATTTTCTACCACACAAAACATTAACTATCTGGTACAGCTCTCTGCTGTTGTGCTGTCTAACTGCTTCCTTGGCTTTGTCAGCCAAGCCATCAAAGCCAAAGTTTCTTATCAGCAGCAAACTGGTCCTTTACACATTTATTAAGCTCTCTGTAATGCTTTGGACTAGTAGGGTACTGAATAAGGACATTCCTAGCCTTTCCAAGCTCATCAGTGCCCCCTACTGACTGGAGGCAAGGATGGAGTTTTGCAGAGATAAAACACGGCACTAGCCATGGTGGGACTCAAATCTGGGAACTGCAGATGACGAGCCTGGCACACTACCAACCGAGTCCCCCCAATCCCACTTGTTTTAATGATGGTCCATAAAAGTCATACAAATCACCACAGGTGGCTGATATTGCTGCTGAAATAGTGAGAGCTTGATATGAATATGCTGTCAATGACTAACAGAGAAAGGTTGAATATTTTACTTACTATGATAGAGGTGTTGTTTCTAAGTATTTTACTAGAGATATAATTTTCCCATTTTTTTAAGATAGGTGATCACATTCATGTGATAATTACAATGACACCAGTCTTCATTTTTCCCTTTTAGGTTCTGTTCAGAATTCTACCTAACAACCTAATAAGCCAGCAAGTGCCTCACCAGACATTGCTATTCACTTAATAACTTATTAATCTAAAAATGTGTGAGGAGGATGGGGAGTGAATAGGGCTTATAACACCATCTTTAACAAATTTTAATAACTGAAATGGGCTACAGGGTGTCCAAAAAGTATGGATCCATAGGCAATTGTCCTTATTTGAAATATGATAATTTTCTATTGTATTTCAGATCCAAGATAGCTTCGAAACTAACAGAAGATGAAAATATTCAACTCGTTCTCATGTACGTAAGACTCTATCACACAGCAGAATTGTTGCCAAATTCAATAGAAAGCATCCTGATATGCATCCACTAACACATGCCACTGTGGGAAAAGTGTTTAAACATTTTAGAAAAACAAGAAGCATATATGATTGACAGCATAGTGGTCATCCAAAAACAAACTGATGAGGAAACCTCTGCATTGGTATGCAAGAAGCCCAAAAGAGTCAATACACAGATTATCATATAAAACAGGTATCACAAGGACCTCGACTCAGCAAATTATCAGAAATCATCATTTCCATCCCTATAAAGTGCACCTGGTCCAGGAACTGCATGGCAATGACACGGACAGGCATGTGGAATTTTGCGAGTGGTTCTTACAAGAACGGGAATTTATGGTGTTTTACAGTGATGAAGTCTCGTTTCATCTAAATAGTAGTGTCAACTGGCACAATGCACATTAATGGTCTAAAGACAACCCAAACTGGATGGAGGAAAGCCACTTCAAAACAGATCCACGAATTATGGTGTACGCGGGGATATTTAGTGACAGATTAATTGGGCCATATTTTTTTTAATGGTAATGTAACAGGAGAAACTTCCCTCTGTATGTTACAAACTTATCTTTCCCTCAATTGATGACATCCCTTTGTTGGAACTATGTAAAATGTGGTTTCAGCAACACAGTGCCCCACCACATTTTGCTATTGATGTGAGGAAGTTTTTAAATGAAATGTTTCCAAACAGGTGGATTGGAAGATGAGGTCCAGTTGAATGGCCTCCTAGGTCTCCAGACCTAAAATCACTTGACTTTTTTCCTCTGGGGATATCCGAAGTCAGTAGTTTATCGGAATCGCCCAAGAACATTCGGTGCACTAAAGGGGGAAATCATCTCTGCATGAAACAACACCGGCTCTGATACTTTGAGAAATGTTCAACATTCTTGTATTCAGCGTATTCACATGTGTCGCAAAGTGCAAGGCCATCAATTTCAGCATTTGCTATAATAAATAAATAAATAAATAAATAAATAAATACCCCCTCAAGCAGCTGCTTGCCACAGAGGTCTGACAGGAGCCTGTCAGTTTATATGCCATAGTAGAAGGTCTGTGAGGATGGCAGGACCTCAGCAGAAAAATGACACACATCCATGCCTTACCCGGGGCTCGAACCCAGGTCCCTTAGATCAGTAGCCAAGCGTGCTAACCACTCGGCCATGGGACGGTCAATATACCTTTTAAATAAAGTTTTGCCTATGGATCCAGACTTTTGGGACACCCTGTACATTACACACATTTTTGAAATAACTTAAAATAAAAAAACTAAAACTGAGGAGAAAAAAATAGTTACTGGAATAGCAATCTGGTATATACCAGTCCCTCCCCCCCCCCCCCCCCCACCCTCTCACATCAATCCTCTGCTAATTTTTTTCCTATATCTTTTCCTTGTGATGAAGAGGATTAAAGATATGATTAAAGGAATGCTCTGAGATTAATAGTATAAGTTCAGAAACAATAGGCTTGAGATGTTGGTTCAGCATGTGAATTCTATATATGTTAGCATTATCTATCATCCATTAAATGAATAGCAAGCCCACTGCATATGCAAATGAGCAAACATAAAGTTCAAGGATCTCACCCTTATACCTCTGAACAGTCAGGGATCCTCTATCAAACACATGGAGGTCAGTGCAGCCACTGATGTTAACACCTGTCTGGATCACCACATCTATATTGGTCCCTTTCCTTGATTTTATAGAGATGATACAGTGTCCCACAATATATCCTGATGAACATTCATTGAGAATCAATCTGTATGCTGAATTTCGATTCATCTAAGAGAACAGTAACCCACTGCTCCTGAGTATCATACATAATGTTGCTAAAACTAATTAAGATGGGCTCTTATGTGGTATGGAGTTAAGGGATGTATAATTGATCGTTTTGCATAGAGTTCCCTCTCCCAAAGCCTCCTATAAACATCCATCTTAAAATTCTCTTTCCAGTGGACAAAGCAAACTCTGAAGCAAGTTAGGAAACTGTTAGTGCCCTATGACACCTGACAGCTAAAACCAGATACCAGACACTGTGAGATGTTGTGACTCTTGGGCAAACTTGTACTAGTCTTGTAGTGCCATTACATGTACCCTGAAATTGTCTCTAGAGTCTATAGACCATCATTCAAGACACATCCAGCTATCTGGCCACAATGAATTGAGATTGTCCAGACTCTGTTCTTCCATGGCACACTACTGTAACAAACTAATCTAAATTATGTCTTTGAGACATTTTTAATGAAATAGAAATCTTTAATTTGCAATTTGTGTGCAAACAATAAACAATATACAGATATTCAGAGAATGCCTTTTACACTGATAGTTCTTTTGCATATTTCAAACCTCTGGAGTGATTTTACTGCTGATTTACATATTCATAGGACCTGCTATCCTCACAGACCTTCTACTCTGGCATATAAACTGATAGTCATATAAACCTGTCACTCTGGCAATATAACTCTGGCATATAAACCTGTCAGACCTCTGTGGCAAGCAGCTGCTTGAGGGGGTATTTATTTTTATTTTATTATATCATATAAGTAACTCAATTTTTGATTTTTAATTTATTTTCAAAATATTAAGAAAAACTGCTATGAACCTTAAGCTTTGCACTTGAGTGCAACTGTTCTGCAGTGGCAAAATGTAGCAGTTTCTGCTAAGAATAGACATCACATTTACCTACTTTAATTATTATACTAATTTATTTTATGATCATAACAAACACTATACTTAAAACATGAATCATTCAGGCTATAACTTCTGTTATCACTGATATGTTGCACTGGATATGGTAAGAAATTGATGCAGATAGATATACAAAAATGTTCATATTGAACTATTTTAGATTTAGAATAAAATTTAAATATTCTGCTGTACATTTTATTTCATTGGAAGGGTAAATCCTTCCAATGTATTCATTAAGACAAGTATTTTTCCCCAAAAAAATTACACACTTTTAAAATAATAATTTGTTTTAAATCTGCCTCACTGATATATAATCAGATAATATTTTTTTACCTTCTCATAAGCAGAGGGGACACCAAAATGCCAAGTCCTGGTTACATCTGTAGTACCATCTCTAGAAGTTAATGACATTTTAATAAGACTTCCAAAATTATAAATGTATGCTGTGAAAAAACATAGCAAGTTAAAGAGTGTTATAAAATTAAGAATTAAAATATAATTTGCTAAACCCATATCTGTCTCAAAGCATAAGTATATTTTACAAGTTATTTAATTTAAAATAAAAAATTCATCACTTTTAACTAATTAAATACATGCAAGAAAAGCAATAAAGATGATTAAGAGATTCATCCTCAAATGTAATGTTGATAACAAATTGCAGGTTAAGAACAAATATAAATGATGCTCCATTAGAGAAAAAAATAACATACAAGGTATACAACTTGATGTTAGATGCATGCATCTCACCATTTGGAAAACTATGTAGATATTAAAAATGGAGATATTGAGATTTAATATTGCTCATTTCACAAGTTTACTTAAACATTTTGAACAGTAATTTAAAAGGTAATTTTCAGGGTTTAAGATTTTTTTTCAAGGAGTCAAATTACAATTACAGACACTGCCATTCCTGGAAAGAAGGAATCATGTGATGTTGGAGAAGAGCACAGTAATGGGCAAGGTTATGGTACACTGCACTGGATCATTAGATGAGCCTCCTCAAACAAGGATGCCCAATGATGAACACTGCACTAAAGCCACACCACACTATCAGATACAGGGGCTGGAGAGGCATTCCTGCACAGCAAATGGAGGTGACATCCCTGATACATGACAGTTCTGTGTGTCAACAGTACCAATGAGGGTGAAGTGCACCTTGTCAGACCTCCTGTGACCAAATATCATCCACCTCCATCCTCACCAGAAATTGAAGACTGAAGTCAGTGCAATCACAATTTCTGCACCATATGGATCCTATATACACAGTGCTACACAATACGGTGTACTGTTACCCACAGAAGGTCCAACTGTTATAACACCATTCTGGCACTGCTAACTGACCGCATGTCACTTTCATCATGGGCTTACATGGCAACTATCACCTCATCCACCACATCTGCAATGGGTAGCCATTGTCTTCCTGGTGCCACTCCCAACTCACTAGTTGCCTCAAACTTCTTCACTATCTTCTTTAATGCCACTGACATCACGGGTCCTCTCTGCAGTACGCATTTGTGTTGCTCTTATTCTGGTAGAATAACTTTATTAATAGCATGGGTTCCTTCTTTGTACAAAAGTGGGAATGCTCACACCCCAAGTAATGGCTATGTGGCTATTTACTTGTGGTGTGAGCATTCCCACTTTAATATTTCTTTTACATGAGACACAAATTATGCAAACAAAATGTGATTAGCATACTTGAAGTGCCCATTTTCTCCCTGGTGGCAAGAGGTGGAATTAATTTTTTTTTCTTTGTTAAATTGCTCTGCATATTCTTAATAAGCTACCTACAAATTTTCACAGTGCCATCTCTGTTCGTCACCACTCCAGAGACTCCAGAGCAGGGAAACTTACTTTATAACCATCTTGTATATATACATAGAGAGTAAAATTGTTCATTTTGAGCAATAAAAAATATTAAACTGGGATCCTAATAGAATCAAATGTTTAAAAATCCAATGATTAAGAAAAAATAATATGCAATTCCTATTTGAACTAAATGATACATCTTTTGGGTTTGGGGTTTGCTATTGTTTAAAAATTGCTACAAATAAAAAATACCTGTACTGTCCCCCAGAGTCACAAAGATACATCTCATCAGTTGTGATTTTTCTGTTTGTTTCCTGCTGTTGCCTGTAATGAATTATTGCTGCATTTGGACCAGAGGCAGATATTGTTTCAAAACTTGGCCCAATGTAATCATCTTGTAATCTAATAGAGCAATGGATTTAACTATAATGAAACAAGTTCAATTCAAATTTTTTTGCACAAAACAATGTTAAACATGAATTCTCAAAATGAATTTCCATTAAGCATATATTGATAGACAATTACAATTCATATAAATAATAATTATCAGATTAATGAGTAAAATTTGTTCCAGTTCAAAATGTCTTATAAATTTTTTTTTTTTAGTGTCAGACTATGTAACAGGAATGGCCAATCTGCAGCATGCTTGCCACTTTTGTCACACCTCCAAATTATTTTTGCTCTTCTAAATTTCCTTTGTCCTGGATAGTTTCTGGATTCATCCATGGGTGATATGCAACACGTTTCCAACATAACATGTTGCACAAAAGGGCTCACCACTCCTGCTATATAAGCTCCAAAATGGAGAAATCCTTAAAACTGATCCACTCATGTAACTTGAAATTGTACTAGAAATGTGCAAAATTTTTGAAGTTTTTTTATTGTGCTTTTTTAATGAAAAACATGAGAAATTTTTTGTTTTTTGAGAAATTGATATGAGGTTAAAGGCTGTGCTTCAATGATCTTTACTTTTCCCCACTAACTACTTTCTATGTGACTGCACTGTTTATTGGATAAAAGAACCCCTTCTGATGAGGTCTCACCTTCCTCACAGATCTCCTCTATTGTGTATTAAATTGGCAGACTCCTGTCAGATCTCTGTGGCAAGCAACTACTTGAAGGGGTATTTAAATTTTTTTTTCTTTGATCAAACTTTTGGGAGTTTTATATTATATTTTTTAACTATCAAATGAAAGCTAATCTGTGAGTAAAAGTGGTAAAATTCTAGGCTCTCATTGATTAAGATGTTCCTTGCTCATTAGAAGTTTTCATAACTGATCAACTTTACTGATTTTAGGCAGAATCTTACTATTCATTTTAATGCTGACTCCATAAGTATAATCTATTTTCATATGCACAAAATTTACCAATGTTTCTATATTTTAAAATGAGCCATATAAATAAAAAGCATCCAATGATCAGTCTGTTTATATCTATGTTCAAAGGCAACAGCTTATTTAAAGTTGAATATTGATACTATGAAAAAACTGTGCAAGAATTATATAGCACTGACAATTTAATTCTTTTCCAGCTGCCCAAAATAAAACAATTTTCTAGGCTTTCACAGGCAGTATCTCTCAGATGTTTGTCAGTCACAATGAAGAGTGTGGAAACAATGATTTTTTCCCCCTAAATAAATTTGGGAATTCTGCAAGATCACCTAAGTATAAAAGGAGGCAATACACAGAAGGCAGTATTGTACATAGAAGGCAAGTATAAAAGGAGGAAATACATCAGAAGGGGTTTATAATATCCTGTATTATAATTCATCATTGCTGATTGATATTTAAGGTGTAAGTTAAATCTAAATAAAGCCAATCATTTAACAAGCATTATTTAAAGCAGTTATAAGGATCCAACCAGGGCTAAATCTAGGAGGAGCTTCATGCCCCCCACATTTGAGAATTACAATAACCAAAAGGAGATAAAAAAAAATTTAAACGTATATACTGTATATATATATTGTGTTAGTAGTTAAAATTATAGAACGTTTTATTTATTTGCAACAAATGGGATAGAGAAGGGTCCTAGAAACTACTCCTAGTTCATACAGGTCTTCTCATACAAGGATATGCCCTGCTATGCTCAAAGTCATTACTGACCAATGCCACAGTTAGAGCTAACACAACACACAAAGTTTGTCTGCTGGAATAGTAGTTAGCTACCTAATCACTGTGTCAACTGAGGACTAAATTACATAGTTTGCTTAAATAACAATATAAAACACTATGATACTGATAAATACTCATACTAGAACTATTGATGGTCCTTCATTGATACTAAGCACATAATGAACTAGATGATAAGAATGTTGCAGTTCTCAATAAAGTTCACAAAAATTATCCTTGATGCAACATAATTTTTTCTTTACTGATTATATCAACAATTCAATACAAAATGATAATGTTCTAAAAGATATAAAAATTGATAAAATATAATGTACTTACATGAACTGGCCATACATTGGGCACTTTACCACAATTAAAATTATGGGTAATGTCAGCCACAGTAGCCGTCCTGTTGCTGCGGAAAGACAAGATAGTCTGCGCTGACTTCTGGCATCAATGAAGCATGGCTGGCCCACGCCTTGTCGGCGGCTCAAAATGTCACCTGTTTTGGACCATCTTTAATAGGTACTAACTACTGTATAGTGTGAGCAAGCATACCAGCATCACAGTTTCAGAGATCCTCTTACCAAGGAGTCTTGCCATAATGATCTGGTCTTTGTCAAAATCAGATAAATCCTTTGCTTTTCCCATGTTGAGATGAAACGAAATACTGCCTGCAAGAGCTCCAACTCAGGTATTATATACATCATTTGTGACCTTGCCACGTGACACTTCATAATGCAGAGGTGGATTTAATGTATTGGCTGATCAGTGTATATACTTATGTGGGCCAGAATTTTATTGGATGGCTGTACTAACTTCCATGTGTTTGATGGAGGTTCTCTGAATTCTCTGATATTGGAATGAAATCCTTGATTCCTACGTCAAGCCTATGCTGGTGCAGTAGGTGATGATTTCCTCCTAATAGATGATAACACCTGTCCATAGACAGCAAGCCTGACTAATCAATATCAATGAGTTGTATTCATTCACCAAAAAAATATTTTGTTTTAAAATTTTACATCTTTTAGAGAATTATCATTTTGTAACGATATTGTTGAAGACAATCAATAAAGAAGCAATTTATGTTACATCAAGGGTAACTTTTGTGAACTATGCTAAGAACTTCCAACATTCTTAGAACCATCAATGTACTTTTTATTTTACTTTTAACCATCAATGTACTTTTTATTTTACTTTTAACCATCAATGTACTTTTTATCAATAGACTGTCAAAATTCTACAATGAGGATGTTATCAATCAGAATAATAATATTTCATATTGTTAATTGGATTTTTTTTACTATTTATTGTGTATTAACATAGTTTGTTGAAATATTTTTAAAAGACCACTAAAACATAGGAAAAAATAATTAGAGATACATAAAACGATTCTTAATTAGCTAGATAATTTAATGTGTAGTTTGGAAAAACCTCAACATAAATTCCTTATACCATGGAATATGCAAAATAGACACCCTAAAAAAGAAGCATGACTGCATCCAATATCTTGAGGAAAAAGGTGTCAACAAATGGAGTGGCCTGAATTCTCCCCAGATCTCAATCTCATTTTACATCTAGGGGTGACCTGAAAGATGTATGCCAACTTCAAACCCCTCCCAAAACTTTCCAAGACTGCTCTTATTGCTCAGTGAACTTCTTTGCCCACTGATTCTCTGGATTATCTTTTTGAGGACATGAATTGACATTGTCAGGCTTGCATTAGTACTAGAGGGGGAACCACATCTCTTATTGATTATACATTTTGCATTCAAAACACACCCACTTTTTCACATACTTTTCTTCATTCATATTTCTAGAGTATATTTAAATCATTTTGATCCAAATTTTCACTACTTATCACAACTTTGTATCTCCCTCGATATTTGATTAAATTTGTTCAAATATATTTTGATATATGCACAATTTACTGATCTGTACTTCATGTCAAGAAAATATAAGTGAAAGAAAACTAAATCTAGACAAACCTAATAGTCAAACAGTGTGAAACAGTCTATATTGTTGTTTTAAGTTATTGGCTGAGAAATTAGAGCAAGTGAATAAATGAAAAATCATTTAAAAGAAATAATTAGAAATTATATATACTGTCTGAATTTTTCCAGCTTCTCAGTGGCTGATTTTTCTGTTACTTCTCTATTTGACACTTCATCAGATAGCCAGGAAAAGAACTCACAGAGTGCTACAGCATCTTTTACCTAAAAAATAAATAATTTTATGAAAACAAATTACTTTAAATAAAATTCTACAGATATTACAAAAGGGTAATTCAAAATGAAAATTTTTTTGATTAACTAATCTGCAGTTATTTAGTATACATTATCTGTTACATTAATAGAATTTTTAAATCCCAGCAGCTCATAGCAACAATTTTTTGAACACTATTATGCTGTAGGTCAACCTGGGCTTAGAAGAAAATTGTCTAAAGCCAAGTGGAATCTGAATCCATATCTTCTGATGACATATGACCTCTGAGTTACCAGCTGCCTATCAGTTATCCTTTATTGTGGATGTTAAACCCTGTCATTGTAGAATCAGCCACTGATGGCTGCTTTATAACTGCTAGTAAAGGATCTTTTATTGCAGAAATCCCAGGCTCAAGCTCATGACAAGCCATATTCCATGGGACAATTTAATTGACTGCCATTTTCATTTTTTAATGAGTTACCTTCAATTCTCATGCACAGTTCTTAAGTATCTCTAATATATACATCTAGTATATATTACCTGTTATATTAATAACATTTTTAAATCACAGCATTTCACAGTATAAACTTTTTGAACACTATTGTGCTGTAAGTCCAAATGGGCATAGAGGAAAATTGTCTTTAGCAGGGTGGGATATGAACCCATGACTTCCTGATGACATGCCAGGTGCTCTGACTGTTGAGCTACTTGTTGTCAATCAATTATCCCTTATTGTCGATGTTAAACCGCATGAGAATTCAGGATAACTCATAAAAAAATGCCAGGCAATTGTCCCATGGAACATGGCTTGTCATGGGCCTAAGCCTGGGATTTCTGCAATAAAAGATTCTTCACTAGCAGTTATAAGGCAGCCTGGTGGCTGATTCTACAATGACAGGTTTTAACATCCACAACAGAAGATAATTGATCAGCAGCTAGTAGCTCACCAGTCAGAGGTCACATTATCAGGAAATTGTGGGTTTGGATACCACACTGCTCAAGACAATCTTCTTCTAAACCCACATTGAGCTACAGCAGCGCAGTCCAACTAGCAGCCCGTGGACCGCATACAGCCAGCGAACAAAATCAAATTTTCAATTGAAATTTTAAAAAATATCTGTAATCCACCTTATAATTTTTTGTCAATTACCTATCTACCAATTACCTATCCTATCCTTTTTTTTTTGGCCCGCGAAATATTGGCAAAAGAAAAAATGGTCCACAGTCTTAGAGAAGTTGGACAGCACTGACTACAGCATAATAGTGTTCAAAAAGTTGTCTGCAGTTTTAAGATCCATGTTATGGTTTTTATTTTATTTGAAACAGTAGCTATTTAATTTATAGTTGCCATGGATACAGTATTCATCATTTTAGTTTACTATAGAGTTTTTGGAATAAAAAATTTTTCTTTGATGAGATAGATTGAATTCCTACAAACTAGACAGAAAAGCCTTTTATGAAAGCAGTCCAACATAAGTGATACAGTTTGTGTAACCAAACAAAGCAGGCTGTGATTTAGTTAACCTGAATGGTTGCACCCTTAAGCAAATGTCTCAGTTTAATTATCTTGGCAGTTATATAACAGACAATGGTGATGTGCAGATAAACAGAAGAATAGGGATTGCTGCTGGGGCTTTTAAGAATCTATGGAGAGTGTGAAGAAATAAGCATATACACCTAAAGACTAAAATTAGACTGTATAATAATTTGGTTCTTTCTAGATATGGTAGTGAAACTTGGATGCTTTGTAAACAAGATAACAGGAAATATTATGCTTTTGATTCTAGATACTTATACAGTATCTTGGGTATTAGGTGGTTCAACTTTGTAAGCAATGATGAGATTAGGAAAAGGGGACTGCAACCTCCTTTGAGCAGCATATTGTGCAGAGAGAGAGACTGTTAGTTTGGCCATGTTGTCTGTATGCATATAGATTAGAGAGTGGGGTTATGAAGTGTGCCTAAACACCTCAGAAGGAGGGGGAGACCTAGGATGCAGTGGGCAGACAATGTTAAACAGGACCTTGTTAGAATTGGTCTACAGTGGCTTGATGCAGCTAATGTAGCTCAGGACAGATGTGTTTGGAGAACTAAATTGCACAACCTGGTTGGACCTCTGTAGCCCATGGCTGCTTAAGGATGATGAATTTATTTGGTAATTGTGAAATTATTCGCTTAAGGTATATTATTAATAGCTGTGGAATATGTTTTGCTCTTTGATTGCAGGTTACAATACCACACCTTGTGTAATGAATGACTCATCATATTTATGTGCTAAATAATGAAAGTTTCTCTCTTTAATTTCCTTATATCTTAGTGGTCTCAATCTAAATTTGCTAGCTTCATGCTCTTATCACCTCTCTCCACCTCCTTGCAGGTTTCCAAGGGTTTTCATTGTCTCTTGATGAGACTGAATTGGGACTCTCAACCTACTAACATCCTCCAATATAATAACAAGCATCATCATTATATTAAACATTATTATTCTTACATTATACGGTATTACTTCTACATTACTGTATTTATTTAATTTTTAGGCTTTTTTTTACTATAGAGTAAGCTGGCATATGCACTGTAATAACCATTACACACACACTATCTTGTATAATGTTGATAGTGTGTTGAGAGTCCCCTTTCATGACCTTAACATGGGCTACAGATTTGCCAATTTGCCATCATGGCAAGCTTCAGGAACATAAGATCTGCAATTGATTAGGGCCTCTAGCATTTTTAAAAATTGCCAATTTAGAGATGATTCCAGCTATTAAGCTTCCAGATTATAGACTGTCTACTGCATTTCTACAGAATAGTGCTTTCAAATAATGTGGAATATTTGATTTAAAAATATAAAATAATGAAAATTATTTTTCATTTAAAGCTTCTCTTTACTCATAAATATAATAAAATTGCAAGACTGAAATGATTCAAGAAGTTTTTCATAAAATATGGACATCAAAGTTAAACTTACTTTGCATCTGAGTTTGATTGGCAATTTCACCTTTAAGTGGCATCTTTTGGTTGCAAAATAAATTAGTAGGTTAGGTTATAATAACCTTTAGTTTAGGATGGGGAAAGAGAACCAGTGGACAGCTATTAAAAAAATATGAGAGCATTAAAACCTATACATCATTATTTAAAGCCGTATCATTCACTAAAACCACAAGTTTTTTTAGATGTACATGTGGTATGGTCCTCTTTTGCATGGATCATGGTTTAATGTCACAACTAATGGACAGAGTTTTCTAAAACCCAGTGGTTCCTCTTTTCTCATCAAGGGAAAATTTTAAACAAGTAGAAATCTCAATGTTGGCATAAATTGCACTGGCATCTTAGTTTAACTGGTAGTGCAACTGTTTTCAAATTTATGTTTGAGAGATGGCCTACATGTTTTCTGTACTTACTAATTTCCTTTAAACCATGTATTCTGAATCAACTTATAAAAGTTTATATAAACATTGTTAAAAAAAAATAACAAATGGATATTTAGAACTCCTTTTAAACATATTTTAGCAATTTCAATAAAGGAAGAGAATTCACAGAAGAAATGTAAATGTTCATCTCTAATTTAGAAATGCAAAAGGAAAAAAATCTTCTAAACCTTTTACAAAAATAACTATTATACATAAGTTTTATGTTATGTAAAATATATTTTTAACCAAAAGTTTTAAACTATTTTGTTGAGATTAAGCAAAATAATGATTTATCACTATGCAAAATCAGTAACTAGCATAACAGTAAATGAATTAAGATGAGATTTCAGAATACAAAAATAACTATACATGTGAAAAGTAAATACTTTGTTAAAGTTTTCTTTTACTTCTAAACTTGAATGAAATTAAATGTTGTTTGTCCTTCATGATTTATTTCATCAAACTACAGTAAAAATATCTCTTTATTTCTTTTAATGGCATATAAGTAATAAAATTGTATTGTTTAACTTGAAAATATGAGTACATATAAAAGGAATTATAGGTATTAACAGGTAAAAAACTATTCTAAAGTATTCCATTAAAAATAAATTTATTCTTACGTGAGCATTACGCATGCATTCAATTTCTCTTTCATTTTTAACTGCCTTTTTGAGCACAGCTGGATTAGCTTGAGATATATGCCTGGTCTGTAAAAATATTTAATATCAAATGAAAATGGTATTTAGCAGTCTCAGTCAGCTATAACATTTACAGCATTGTCTCTTTATACATGGCTGATAAAGATTACTTCAGTCCCCATCTTATCATAGGACCAAAGCACTTTTGGTATCTTCAAAATGCTTTCATTGGTAGCAAATCCAATCTTCATTGCCGGTAGGTTCAAAGTCCACCAGACATTAATGCATGGTTTCTCTACAACTGCTTGCAAGGTGAGGGCACTTGTGCACAAAATTGTTACAGGTGAATATTTCTTTCTGCTTGATGCAACAGTACAAAGTTTTATAGAAGCCCACAGAGGGAGATTTCTATCATGCACATTAATATATTAATACTCAAAGAGAAGAACAATTAGTGATACAGCACTGGAATAACAGTAACTTAATATTACTGCTAACTGTTCTTCTGTTTGATATATACTTTTTTATACACATGAAGCAAATCATATAAAAGAAAAGCTGAATTTTTTTGCAGTTTTGAATTCACCTCAGAAATGGTCAAAAAACTTTTTTAAAGCCTTATTTAACCAGTTACATAAAATAAAAAAAAAAGACATATATAGTTACCATTAGTATAATTTGTGAATGAATAATTTTCTCATCTTAGTGCATCTTTAGTATATGCTGTTAGCATTTTGTAGTTTTCTTTTTGCCACTGAGTTGCAGAACAGCTAATAACATGATTTTCCCCCTCATCTCAGTCAATGATATTGACCAGTGATCTTGAGTACAAACACTTACAAGAGACTAACCCTATGAAAACAGAATTCAACTGTGCTTGGCAATTAGTACACTGGAATCTCTCCCCCCCCCCCACAACACACACTCCTCTCCAAAGAATTTTGATTGTATTTCTGTTTTGCATTGACCTCAAAAACAGTTTAAAAACAAAGTTCCACAAATTTATTGAAGAATTTTATATCTATATATATAAGAAAAAAAAATAATCACTAGTAATTACTATTCTATTTGAAATTAGCACATAATGCCCATAAAAAACCTCTATGAATCTCTGGAAAACTATGCACAAGTGTATCAAACAGAAGAAAATTTTGTCTACACTATTTAGAATTATTGTGTTTCAAAACCATGAATGCTGTAAATGTGATACACCACATGTTCTATGGAGGAAACAACCCCTGCTTCCAAGTACATAGGCAGATCTTTAACCTGTGGACTGCTGTTGCCAACAATTAGCACCTTTTCATCCAAATTAATACATGATATGCTTCAAAGGCATGGAGCAGTGTGTGCAAGTTGAAATATGTTGTTGGTTGGGTTGTTTTACCTCTGAGTGGCACTTTTTTTTCACACAATGGGCTAAATGGCCAGGTCACAAGTACTTCAAAGGCTCAGAGAAGGTTGGGGGAAGGGACCCACTGTAACAGCTGTCAGGAAACAGATGGTAGCCTCCTGTCAAGGCTATCCAGCCTGTTCTTTAACATGCATAGGGTATAACTTTCATACATACAGGACCATGGCTTAACATTCTATCCAATAGACAGCAGCCTTTCCAAGCCCATTTAATGTCCCCTACTGACAGTGGGTAGGGCGAGGAGTTTTGTGGAGATAAATCTCAATGCTGAGCCAGCTGGGACTCAAACCTGGGACCTACAGATTAGAAGCCTGGTACACTAGTGACTGAGCCACCCCTGCCCAAAACATGTTGCAATACAATTGCAAATAACAGCATGCAGTCAGTCTCTGTCATGTTCTTACTTTGGAAAAGTGTTAGTATTTTTTTAGTGTACGATTTTTTGCAGGCTATGGCTGACTGGAAACTGAGCAGCAAAATGTGATACATTACTGTGTTTGGCAAGGCTGAAGTGGTGCACAGACAGCCAAAGAAATGACTCAAGTATATGAAAAACAGAATTTTGAAACAATGATTTTCAAGTGGCACTAATGCTTCATAGATAGGTATTAGTTGTCAGTTGTTTTACCTCTGAGTGGCACTTTTTTTGTACACAATGGGCTAAATGACTAGGTCACAAGGACCCTGAAGGCTCAGAGAAGGTTGGGAAAAGGGACCCACTGAAACAGCAGTTGGGAGACAGATGGTAGCCTCCCATCATGGTCCTTCAGCACATTCTTTAACATGCGCAGAATATGGCTCTCCTAGACACAGGGCCACCACAGATAAGTATGATTCTATAGAGGATGTACCAAGTTTTTGAGAAACAAGCACTGTTCTCTATGCACTTTAGTCATTTCTGTGACTATCTGTACACCACTTAAGCCTCACCAAACACAGTAATGTATAATTATACTGCTGCTCAGTTTCCAGATCAGCCATAGCCTGCAAAGCAAATCACACATACAAAAACTAACACCTTTACAAAGTGAGAAAATGACCGAGACTGACTGCATACTGTCCTGCTGTTATTTGAGAATGTATCACAACATGTTTTGATTTGCACATACTGGAACAGTTGCTGTGTTGCTACATATGTATTAACTGTTACAAAAAAACTGCTAATTGTTGGAGATGGCAGTTCAGGAATTAAATGATCCACTCTCATACTTGAAGATGCTAATTGATATCTTTTGTACTTTGCATTCACCACCAACAAAAATTGGGCTTGACTTGTTGAAGAAAGCATTTTAAGGATGATAAAAGTGCTTTGGCACAACCATAAGGTATGACTTAAAAAATCTGTGAATATAGAACTATATTAACACATTATTAATTATTCTAAAGAATTATATTAACACTTTCTATTTAATTACTATAAATCCAATGTTTATATGCAAAAACAATATTAAAAATATTGGGTAAGTAATTTCCTTTCATTCATAATCATACTGGCAGTGTTACCAATTCACATGTAAGAAAATAAGCTAGAAACAGCTCCAAAAAATACTAGATTTTTAATGTTTGAGAAGCAACATTTTCTTTAGATCACAACTTTTGTTGTGCAATGAAGCCTGTATTTGAATTTTGGGCAAGTGAAATCTCTGTATATTGTAAAAATTCAAGCATGACTTAACAGTTAAATACGATAAAAAAAAAGGTGGAATAGTAATCGAAGAGAAATCTTCCCAGAACAAAGTATATTTTATTAGCTTAGTTTAAACACCTTTTTCTGCTGTTTGTTTGTTCCTCACTTTATAGCGGATATTTTTTGTCCCCCTTAGTAAGAAACACGACGCATTTAAAGTAGAGTTTATAGTTGGGAAAGATTATGTGAAATAAAAAAAATTTATCAAAGTTAAGAAATCCTACCATTGAAATTTTTTTATTGATATTCATTACAAAATAAATTGTTAATGGATGCAGTGAGGATTTTTATTTTCTCAGAAGGTAAAACCTGTTTGCATATATCAATATGACATTCAACTTAAAAAATAATGTGCTGAATCATCAATGTCAGAAGGGTTGCACCTGGGGGGAGGGAGAGGTCATTGTCCCAACCTTTGAGAATGCCAGTAAAGGTAATGGAGGCAAAAAAATTATTTAACATGTGCATAATTCACACTTTTTCAAGAAACTTTTAAGACCTCTAAAATGTAGGAGAAATTGTTTTGATGCAATGTAAATCCAGTCTTTTTCCCTGCCCTCCTTAATTTTTCTTCTAGATACAGGCTTGAATATCAGTATTTTCAGGGATGGTGAGGAATTCATTTAGATCTGCACTGAACTTTGAAGTTTAGAGAAAGTGTTTAAAATGATAGTACTTGTGGTTTCTCTGGTGCATTCTCTGCTGGGAAAGCATAAGTAATCCATGGTACTAATCCTATGCAGCATAGACTGCAGGTTTCATAATTGCTACAGCATTTCTTTTGTTACATAAGACCTGATTGAACTGCTAAAATAGAATGAGCACTAAAATGGTGAAATAAATTTTAGGTCTTATTTTTGAATAGATTCCATTTGGATGCAGATACATTCCACTTCATCATTATTCCATGAAAGCACAGTGAGCCAGAGCAAAGCTAGCAAGTTCTTCAAGTGGATTTAGGCATTATGATTCTGGCCAAAAGCTTATTTTATTCCACAGCTTAATGTACTGGCAGTCTTAGTCTATTACCATTGCCAGGTTTGTTCACTTCATATGATGCAATACACTATTCTAAAATAGTAATCTAAGGAGACAATGCAAGTTGTGTTAAATTTATGTAGAAAGATTGTGAAATGTGATTGTGAACCAAAAATGAGAAAAAAATACGGTTACAGAAGCATGATTAAACTCAATCCTCTCTTCCTCCTTCGATCTCCTTGATTAGCCTACTCTTTTAGATGTGGTAATACCTTATCGGATAGGGGGCAATATTTCACTGGAATCAAATGCTGCATGTATAAGATACAATGGTTAGATAGCAGTTATTGGAATGAACTTAAAAATTTAACTTAAGCAAAATTTTAACCATTATGAAAGTAGTTTAAAAAGCCAAAATAAAACAAAAAGTCAGTTATTTTATTTAAAAAAGCCAAATTTCAAGCCATAAACAAATTAAAAATTTTGCAAGCTACACAGCTGCTAAAAAAAAGTTAGATCTAGCTTGAAATATACTAAGTTGGCAACACTGTATTCAGGACACTTTTGTATTCCATTTCCCAATAAAACTTTACTTAGAAAAAGACATTGAAAGAACACTGAAGAAAAAGATATTAAAAAAAAAGTTCTTAAAAAAAGGCATTAAAAATATCAATGGCATGCATTGTAAAAGCAAAATTTGCTAAATGCTAATTAAAATAACAGAAATACACCCCAGGAATATCATGTCCTACTTAATATTGTTGCAAAATATTTCTCAACTATTCATCCTTATGTTCAATGATATCAGTAGTCAGCATCTTTTTAATCAACAAGGATAATTTGCATACAAAAGCATTACTGCAAAATTCCCTATAAAAATATACACATTTTTTACTCAATATTTCAAATGTTGCATTTTTTTTATTCACTATCCAAAAATTGTAGATACATTTGAAACTGCATTCTGTAAAACAGAATTAGAGTGAACATCAATTCTTTTCACTGCACTATGCTGTGATATTCTTGTGGCAAACAATAAATACTCCAAACACAACATACTACAGTAAAAAGAACTCATATTCACTTCAATACTGTTTTACAAAATGCAGAGTTTTAGTATAAAATTTTAGTAACAATAGTAAGCAAAAACTCTTCGCAAATATAAATACTATCATATTTCCCATTCTTCATTCAATAATAACATATAACAGTAAAAAGTCCTGTAGACAAGAAACACCTGAAATAATTAGTTGAAAAAAAAAATGTCCTGAGTGGGACTCGAACCCACATCTCCCAGAAGCATGCTGGGCATCCTGACCACTGGCCCGTCAGAAGCTGATAATTTCTTCAACAAATAACATTTAATGCATCCCTGCAATTTTTTGCTCATTCACCAGTGGCACCATCTATTATCAGGGAATGGGGAATCTCAACTAATTATTTCAAATATTCCCATTCTTTATTAACACAGAATTCTAAAAGTGCAACTATATTATGCTGCCAGGAAAAGAAAAAGTTATTTACTCTTTAATCTGACCACTGAACATTCCAATACAAAAACTGGCAGCTGTGTATTTATTACGGTTCAGTTATCTGAGGTATATATGGCACGATTACCATGACAACTGTTGTTAGGGGATTTTCAAACTGCTCCTACTTCTTAAATAATTACAGTATTTATATAGCATACAGTTCACAGGCAAAAACCAGACTATATGAAATAGACTGCAATTGATTTTTCACAGTGCAATACATTTCCTATTGCACTTATTTTTTTTTATATTTACTTTTTTATATATACTTTTATATATATATTGTTTCATGCTGCTTTGCACATAAAGCATTATACTGAAAGAAAATAACAAAAATATTTTACCTTCTTCGATTTTTTTAAAATTAGCATTTATAATTTTAAACAGCTATCTGAATACACTCATATTTTATGGCTTTGCCAGTGTAAAAAAATCATTTTGATAATGCCAATTTTTCTGTATGTCCCCTAAAAATAAATTAAAACTCCAATGATTAAGCCATTTTGACAATGTGCATTGATTTTCATTGGGAGATAAGCTCCAATAATGCTTCAAATAGGTAAAGGAAAGCTTATCTCCATCAATAATACAATAATTCATCAATATAGCAATAACACAAATTGAATGAATTACAATTTGTTACATTTTAAATCAGACAGTTTAACTCTTCCTGTGTTACCCTTGATGTTCATTTAAATATCTTTGGTATTCTAATAGCATTTTAATTAGCAATTTGTTCACAAATTCTATTTACTTTCACTTACTTTTGTTACTTCTTTTGGTTTTACTGACTTAAATTTTCAATGCAATATATGTAACTGAGTCAATTTTAATACCATTTATTTTAGTCATTTATGAATCCTAATATTGGATGTTAGACAAATAAGTTCATTACTTTTCAATCTTCATTAAAAATTCAATGAGAAAAAACTATAAGTTTCATCTGTTTGTTTATATGAATTCTCATATGAAATTGTGTAAACATGAAATTTGCATACACTGAAATCACATGTTAAGGGATACCAGTATTGATTGTAATCAGGCTCCAGGTATATAGAGCAATATTTTAGAAAATACTCAAACTGATAAATGACAAGTGGAAGATAGTTAAAAAACATGCTTACTTCTGGGACAATAGAAACAAGAGCATAACTTGATTTGTCGCTTATCTGCAAAAAAAAAGATAAGAAAAACATACTGCAAGACTATAAAAATATAACAGAAATTATTTTTAACACAGCAGAATATACATGTGTTAATTTAATAAACTTGCAAAAATCTATCTTTTTAACTAATCTTAAAAGACATTCCAATAAAATAGTATTATAACTAATTAACATGATTATAGATATCACTCTATATCAAATGGTTTCTACTTTTTCTTTAAATATTTCATTCACAGTTTCACCCTTAGTTTATTGCTATATCACTTAACATGAATGACAATATAAAGAAAAATAATAATTCTAATGCTTTGAATCTCTAAAAACAAGAATACATACCCAAATATTATCATCTTGTTGATTAACAAGCAAGCTTAAATAATCCTTGATACTTTTGTATGGATGGATTTGTAATTTCAAAATGTTATCTTCTTGAAGTTCATACATCACACTAGGAGTCAGCTTGTCTTCTTCAATAAAAAGACTGCAACATAAAACTAAAAAGGATGATTCAGTTAAAGAGAAAAAAAATCACATTAGAAAACAAGATGTATATACAACAGTTATTTTGTGGGGGGGAAAGCCTGATGCAAGAAGCATTATCTGAAATCAAATATGCAGATCAGCTTTTATCATATTCATAGTGCTAACCATGAAGATTTTGTCTTTACTAATCCCATTTTCTCTAATATCAACATGGAATGTAATGTTTATATGTAGAAATGTTCAATAAATAACCTTTGGCCTTTACAATACGTTTTTTAATTTTCAGGCTGAAGCATAGTTTATTATTTGTTTAATAATATAGAATACAATGAATTAGTATTTAAATATATAAAAAAATTATTCCTCAAGCAGCTTTTTGCCACATAGATCTGACAGGGGCTTGTTAGTTTATATACCATAGAGGAAGATCAGCAAAAAAAGTGAGACCTCAGCAAAAAGACATTACAGAAAAAGAAACATTCGTGTCTTATCTGGGGCTCAAACCAGATCTCTTTGATCCTGCTAATTATAAAATACCTCTTTTAATCTCTAAGAACTGTTGCCAAGAGCTAATCCAATAATCATTTTATGTAAGCTCTTATGGAATTTATCTGAAAATATCAATTTTTCTTGATCTGTCAATCTCCAATTAAGGTAGAAAACAATCAACATTTATTGAAATTATATATCGCTTTTCTCTATGAAGTATTGAAGTCAAATTAAACATTTTATTCTTCAGCAATATTTTTGCTGTGATACTGAATTAAATTGCCATATCATAATTCTCAGGCAAGCTAAAAAAATCAGAGGTAGATGGAAGCCTCCCATGGAGCCATTCATTATACTCTTTATATGCATAAGACATGGCTCTCCCAAACACGGAATCCAAGCTTAATAATAGTTGACCCAATGGACAGCATGCTTTCTAATTTCATTTGTTTTATCAACAAGGGTGTGTACAGAAAAACAAAGGAAATTTCAATATTGACACACTCACATCTGGTACAAAGTCTTGAAATGATGATATGCAAAAAATGTACACAGATGTATTTAAATGGAACAAATAGTGCAGATATACACCCATATAAATGATGGAAAAAATTGATAAAAAAACCCTACAAACTTTAAACACTTTTCAAATTTTCAGTTATTTTTGTTCCCATACTGTTGATTCCCAATCATCATACTTTAACTTGTACTTATTGTTCTATAAAGACCCTAAAAGCATTAAAGTGCAAACTGTTACAATAATTTGGATTGTCTTAACAAAGAATTATATGCAAACTTAATCAAAAATGCCAACTAAAAAATTAAATCATTTATCAATTTTACAAGGAAAAAAAGTGATTATAACAATGAATTAATGGTGATAAAACATTTAACGCTTCTAGTGTTCACGCAAGTTTATTTTTAAGAATTTATTCAATCTTAGAACTTATCCTGCAATAACTAATCACAAAAATACGTTTTATATAACAAAAGGAGGAAAATTAAAATCTTATGTATAAAAACAATACAACAATAAAAACAAAGAATAAAATATGGGGAAAAAAATCAAAGGAAATAAAAAAGAATGTAAGCAGAGAACACATTGTAGGTCAACTTACACTGAACACATTCAAATAATGGCAATTCACAAAATGCATTTAGCAATGTTTTATTACTATCTATCTAACTCAAAAAGATCTTTCTGCTTATCTCTTAAAACAAAATACACACTTTTCCATCTTTATCTACAGTAAGGAGCAAAGTTGTGCTGTCAATGCAAACTCTTGACCACCACATTCTAACCACATAAATTTCAGATTTCTATCATAAATAAATTGCTTACAATCCTTTTAGTTTCATTTAAAGCATTCCCATTTTCCAAATTTAGCAACCTTTGGTGGTGGAAATGCAAATCATTGGGAAATTCTGAGAATGTGAACCATAATAACTAACACACTAAGAATTTTTCATTTATCTCTTAAAAGTTGAAATACTATAACAGACAGGCAGATGGAAAAGTAAAATTAGCAGTTTATTTTCTTTTATAATGAACTAAAAAAGGAAATAATATTTATTTAAAATTAGCTGTTAAATAGGCAATAAGTTATGAAGTATCAAGTTAATACTGCTTTCATATATGTATTTAAACAAAACTGACCATATTAATTGCAGTCAGTTCATAAAAAATTAAAAATAATTCTTACTGAATAGAATCCATGGTAATGACTGCATATGAAAAGAAGACTGGGTTATATTCAATGTCTGAACCTCTGAGATTAAAAAGCCCTGACAGAAAGAAAAATGCAAATATAATGTTTAAAAACTGTTCTTTAAAATTTTTGATAACGTAATAACAGTAAAACATTAATTATTTCTGCTTAAAGTAATTTCAAAGTTTAAAACATTGTAATTTCAAAGTTTAAAAACATTTAACAATGTTTAAAATGTTTAAAAATTCCTATTGTACTAGATCAAACTAACTTTCATTATTATACTTTATTGTAGTGGTTTTTAGTCAATGGGTCACATGCCTTTCCAACAGGGTTTCAAGCTTCAACTTATAGATACATGTAAATAAAATAACCAAAACTAAAAAAAAGAAAAATAGTTCAAAAAAATTTAAACACTGACAGTCAAGATCAAATAAATTTTATTACATTTTTAGGTTTTAAAAATTTCATAAAGTGAATAAAAAAAACTTTTATACTTTATCTTACTCTACTAGTGACAACACATGACACAACGGAAACAAATTGTATGGATAAATTTTATCTGCCATATTTTTAAGTTTCCTCATCAAGATCCTGTCATATTTTTAAGTTTCCTTGAGATCCTGCCACATTTTCAGAAACTAAAACATATACTAAATATTTCCATTTAAAATAAAGTTATTATTTATTTAAATAAGCTTATTATATTTTGAAGTAAGATTTTATATTCTGATACCTACATTCTGCCAAAACTTTAGACTCAAAACAAATTTTACTTCCCATTAATCATCCATAATTTTCAAAAATTATAGCTGAGAAACCACACTGATGCCAGTACTACCCACCACTGCCAGATCCCACACATTTACAAATGTTTTAATTGTCATAACATGATTTTTATCATGACCTGATTTTTTAACCCAACAGTGGAAACCAGGCAACCATATTTAGGACCACTCAGTCAAGTATCTGGGAAACCACAGGGGACCAAAATCTGCCAAAACAGAGTCTGCCCACCCATTCCGATATGGCTATTATTACATATGATGATCCCTTCAAAATCAGTTCAGCCCTTTCAGTTTTTTATTCTGTACTGTCAAAATATTAGGAAAAGTTGAGTTACACAGAAATTTATAGATAAGATTTTTATCTCCATAATCAAAAATAGTTCTACATTAAAAGAATAAAGACATGATCAATTTAGGACAGTGACTTTCATACACACTGGTTTTATGCATTCAAGCAAAAATATATGCAAATAAACATATTCTTGAAACCACTTCAGTGGCTTCCAGTCTGTGATCCTCAATGGGTGCAATGAAATGCAGTTGGCTGCAAGCAATGACAACTTCTCCAACTCTTAAGTTTCATTTCTTGCAATAAGTTATATTATAACTTCTGATTTAAACCTTGGCCCTCTGCTAATGAAGTGAGAACAATTAGTACAGTGGTAAAAAATTCATTAAAGCAACATATATCAACCTACTGAAGCATTGAAGGATCAGCTTATCTGGCATTTGCCAACTCACACTTGAATGTGTTACACAGTATTAATTGATTAAACTGGTGAATCTACTTTGAAGTACAGAATTTAAGATTTGAGTAAGAGAAGTTCAACTATCAGAAATTGAGGGACTGCACGAAGACTGTCAGTATTGATGGTGAAACATTATGACTAAATGCAATGAGATTGATGGTTTATATTTGAAGAACTTCTCCAAATATTTATTTTGCCTATTTCAAGGGGGCTTATTGATGGAGCATCCACAAAACTTTATAAGCATCTGCATTGGATACTTAATAACTGTCAAGATTTTGCAAATGCTTGAGGTTTTTTTGTATGTTTTGTGAGTAAAAGAAATCAGTTTAATGGTTTATTAACAATTAATAATTAATTGAAAAAATATACTGTGATAAAAAAAACTTTGGTTTGTAAAAATATGTCTTACTAAATATAAAATTTATTTAAATCTAATTCTGTAAATTCTTCTGAGTTAGTTTTGTTTTTTTAATGCTGTTGTCGGCAATTATGGTAAGACACTTCCTTTTATTACCCAGTAACTCCCCTCTACATATCATTATGCAAACTTCTTGAGCTGCACTACTGAAATTCTCAGTATTTAATACAAATTCTCTACATAACACTCTAGTAATTTTTTGAATTTATATTCTGCTTTGACATCAAAAAGGCTGCTTCTTTCACGAATAAGTTTTTTTTATTTCTCTTACTATTAGTTTATTTTATTATCCTTTATCCCAATGCATATTTTTGTCTTTAATATCATCACTGAATTTTCAAATCAGGTTTCTTTTTCCATTATCTTATCTCCTACCCATGTTAATATAAATTTCCCTATCTGTAGTTTTATCCACTATTCACATTAACATTAATATTTTATCTGCAGACAGCATTTAAATGTGGATATCTGTGGATAAAACCACAGATATCCACATTTAAACAGTGCAGGGCTCTACTTATTAATTTACCTATAAATCCTAGGGGGAAAAAACAGAAGATAAATATGACAGCAAATAAAATCCAAAAAATTAGTAAGTCAGATTTTGCATTATGTTAACAATTAGCCACAATAAATATATATATATATCTTACTAACATGCTATTTCATCTAAAGCTGTAAGAACCAAGGCTGATGCTTTCTTCTGCATCATATCTTCCCTTACTTCTTCAACTTTATCTTGCCACAACTTTCCTAAATATTTTGCAAATATATACACATCAAAGAAAGTGAAAAACATGAGTTTATAATAATTAAGATTTTAGTTTTAATACAATAAAAGCTATATATATTTTACTATGAGATATACAGTACAGGCATGCAAAGCAGTTTTTTTCCAATCACAGGCTGGTGAATTTTTTTTATCAAATCTTATTGCATATAACTTATGCATAGCAAATTAAAATTAAAATAGATTGCATTTAAAATTGAAAAACTATAATCACGACTGACTCAGTGCAGAAATCCTACAATAAAATTTGGGAGATTATATGCCAACTCTAAGAGACTGAATATTAGTGAGTCAAATTTCTCCATTGGTTTAATTTGGACTAGCATTTAACAGTGGTCAAAAATGTCCTCCATAAGATTTTGTTTCTTATGGCTTTTTTTCTTAACACTAGTATTTAAAAATATTACTTTCAAGTTTATTTAAAAAGAAACATAAGTGTTAAATTTATTTTGTTTAAGGACTTTTTGTGATCTTTAAAAGACTGAATGAAAGTATAAACCTTGATAGGTAAATTTTTTTTTATATTTATCATATAAACTAAGTACTTACCATGGAGAAAACAGTTCATATGTACTTATCATGATGAAAAACTTACCATGTGTATTCTCTATGTAAGTACACATAAACTGTTTTTCAGCAATGACAATGTTATTTGATATTTTTTTCTTAACCCTTCCAGTGTCCAGAACGTATATATCTGTTTTTAGTACAATAAAAGAAAACGATTTAAAAAAAAATAAAAATTGCCATTTTAAAAATGTTTAACAGATATCTTATAAAAATATGTAATTTAAGCTTGATAAATAATATTTTATTTTTTTATTTGATGCATATTTTATTAAACTATGACATAAATAATTTGTTAAAGCCATTTGTTTGGCATTTCTTAGAAGTTATATAAGGTATTGCCAATTTGTTTGTTAACATTACTCTGTGCTGAAGCAATCCCCTAATTTAAGCTAAGAAGTTTGATTTGAACTATTATCAACAAATTTTTCCTTAAAGTTTTTAAAATCTCCTGATAATTATCAAAGAACTGCTACTTTTTAAAAATGGAAAATTTTGGAAGTAATTATGAAATGTGTACCTTTTTTTGGTATATCACTGTAAAAACTGTTATTAAAATTAATATGTTACTCAGTGTTGAAATTTTTTACTTCAATAAAATTCAGAATTAAATTCTTTTTAATTTGGTATATAACATGAGCTATTTCTGTTGATTAGTTATTTATTAAAAATATTCTAAATGTGACTTGTTTATTGGACTGCAACAAGCCTGGACTTTTTCTCAAAGTGGTATGGAGAAAAAATATTAAAAATGGAAGAAATGTTTACTTTAAACAATTTTTTTTTTGTTATTTAGAAATAAATAGCTTTCTATTCATGTGCATTATAATCATTTCTGTCTATTAGCTTTTTTTTTTTTATAAATTTTTATTTGTGTTGCCATATGCATTTTTTTACTACATGACTCTAAAAAAGTCCTATTAAAATGAAACATATGGTCTTTTTTGTAAAAAATTTTATTTTCAGAAAATCCAGAATTAAATGTTGATTAATTTGGCATATAACATGCCATAATTCCTTTTACTAATTATTTGGCAAAAAAAGTTCTAAAGTTAAATTTGGCCTCTGGATGTAAACCAGTTTTTCAGGCTGGACACTGGAAGGGTTAAACCTCATTCAAATTTTTTGGGAAAAACTAACATGCTATTATAGAGCACATTTTTGGTGAATAAGAATTACATAATTTTAAATAAATTCTCTGGTTTACGATTTTTTTCTACTTTTCTGGGATTAAGACATTTAAAACATAGAAACTCAGAAAATATAATCCTAGTTTGTTAAAATTTCCTTTTACAAATTCATATCCACTGAACAGAAATAAAATTCTCTGACTACTGCATCAGCTAAAGTTAAGATATAATGAATAAAATTGTTTGCTGTATGAGTAACTACTCTCCAACAATTATTCCAGTTAGTCTACTAAATTATTCATTTTTATCCATATAATACAAAAGTGACATTTTATATTTAAAAAATAATGTCTTTTTTATGGGCTGATCTAAAGGCAATTCAAAACTTACTGCATATATTCTGCTGATGGTACATAATTTTTATGAAACCTTTCATTACCAAGTTAAAGCTTAAAAGTTTTGCCATGATAGTGCTTAACTTTTCATCATATGATAATGGTAAAATTGTAATAATTAGTAACAAATTTTAACCAATATAATTGTAAATTATTAAAATTTTAATTACTAATGAACTAACTACAATAATTGTCTTTGGTATATGGAGATGATGATAATATTTTTTAGCAAATTTATTTTTACATATAGATGCATTTTTTCATTCTCCAAATATGTCAAAAAAGTATCAGTATTTCTTAAAAAGCAAGAAAATTTTAAATTCTTCACTCTTTTCATTTTAAATGAGCATTTACATGATTTCTTGCTCTAGGGGCTACAAAAATATTAACTCAATACAAGATGGTAAATATTATTTCTTTGAAAAAAAATCAGCTTTTTAGTTTTAAAAAAAATGAAATCTGAATGTTCACACAGAATTTTAAAATAAACCATTGCTTGTTGATATCCACATGAGAAAATGATATTAAAATCATCTAAGATCAATTTCTACTTCCATCAATTGGTGATATGCTATCCTTCATATTTATTTGGCAGCACATACTCTCTTAGTTATTTATATCTTCATTCAAGATGTTCCACATACAGATTGAAGATTAACATTATTGTAGTATTGATATTTTTCAAATATTTTTGTAATGCATAATTTTTTTTTAGCAGCCGTCCCATGGCCGAGTGGTTAGTGCACTTGGTTACTGATCTAAGGGAACTGGGTTCGAGCACCGGACAAGGCATGGACATTTGTGTTGTTTTTCTGCTGAGGTCCTGCCATCCTCACAGACCTTATACTATGGCATATAAGCTGACAGGCTTCTGTTAGACCTCTGTGGCAAGCAGCTGCTTGAGGAGGGATTTATTATAAAAATTTTAATTTTATTGCTATGATTAATGAAAGTTACATCATCAAACAAGAATGTACTTAACTTTTGCTTTACATCACTATTCTAATTTAATTTTTTTATCTTGCTATTTCTACAATTAGTTTTATTATTAGACATATTACAATTTTTAAAAAAATTTAACTGGTAAAACTAATTACTAATTACAACACATTAGGCTTTGTGATGTTTAATGGTGATCATATTAAGTGGATAACAGAATTATATTTTTAAAGGGTGATATGTTTTAAACTTAATTATCAGTATGAATAAAATAATGATTTTGAAATTAAAATTTTTCACAGTGGTAATGCAAACTTGATCCAGCAGTAGTTTGTTTTGAATTCAACGTTTTGGTTAAGCATTAAAATGCCTAAAACAGTGGTCCCTAAACCTATTCTTTTTTTTGCATATCACCAAATTCCCAGCAATTTGTTTTGTACTAGTACTAGACAAATATAACTCATAAAATAATTATTAGTGGAAAAAAAAGACTGAGCCAGCATTAGTCCAACAGGTTAGAATACTCTGGCATGTTTCTGGAGAGATGTGCATTCGAATCCCATACGTTGGCAAAAAATTTTCCACAAAAACATTTAACTCATAAAATATTGTTTGCTAACAAAGAAACATTTTAAAACATTGTGTACATGAATAAAATGGACAGTATCAAAAAATAGGATATTTGTATCTTCCATTCTGTGAATTGAGCTGGAGCAGTACAGCATGGTGGATGTTTCAGGTGATAAGTTTGAACACAGTTCATATGCATTTTACTGATCCTAACAGCTGAGTATTGGGGCAAATACAAATGCTATTTTCAAGTCAGAATAACCATCTTGTGCGAATCTGCATAATGGAATAGGTTTCACTGATAGTACACCAGGCTTGGTAATCCCACCTGTGCCAGTGTTAAGATTTATCTCCATAAAATGCTCACCCTGTCCTCAGTCAGAAAAAGAATGCCAACGAACTTAGAAAGGCCACCTTCCACTGGATGAGGCAAGAAGCCATGGCTTCGTGTGCCTCCCCCCTCCCCCCTTGTTACTATGTGCATGTTCAAGAACAAACTGGATAGCCTTGATGGGAGGCTACCATCTGTCTTCCAACACCTATCTATTGGGTTCCCTTCTCCAATCTTCTCTGAGCCCTTGTGACCTGGCTATTTAGTCATTAGTGTGCAAAAAAGCGATGCTCATAGATAAAACAACCCATTAGTTTGAATTTCCAATAATAGAGGGTTCTAAAAGTGAAAGTGCAGATCAGAGGTAAAAAATCCCAAAAACAACAACTAGCAGATGCTTTATGTACCACTAGTAAGTATGCATACTGCAGTTTGGGAATCACTGCTCTAAAACATTTACATTTAATTTTTAGATTTATCAATTATTTATCTTGGCTTCAGAACATAATAAAACTTGCACAGCACTATGTAGTTAAGCCTACTAGCTGGTTTAACAAAATTTGATGCATTCATATCATACCTGAAATGCATATGAAACTAAATAAGATATTTTTGCCTTTAATATTTTAATTAATGACAAAAGAAGATGCATATAAACATAACTATTCATAAAAAAGTAATTAACTTAAAAATTACTTAATAAAGTAATTAAGTAAAATTGTAACTTTAACAATAATTTTTTTTAATCAATCTAATGAGTATATTATAATGATAACAACTATTTAGTAATTTACCAGTATATTGAAAAGGTAATAGTTCCACAAACTGGCTGGAATATAAAGGCTTATCTTTCCATATAATATCTACTAAATTTTGAGCTACTGGTACCAGGCTATGCCCACTTGCTTCCAGTTGCTTAGATAAGGGTTTCCATGAATCTGAAAAAACATGTTTAAATAAATACTTATAAAAATGACATGTTAAAAATGTAATAATAGTTATAATCAAGTTCTTTAAAATTTTGCAGTAATTTAATTTTTAAATGGCAGTGGTGCCAGTGTTGCTTGGATTGTACTGTACTTCAGATTTCTTCAATTTGTAACAAAAAGCTTAATTGGAAATTAAATAAAAAAACTATGGTTTAATAATTAGCTTATGAATGTAAAATCTTTTAGGGAGATAATTCATTTTTGATAATTTTACATATAGAGCTATACACCTAAAAATTTAAATATAATTGCACACCTCAAACCACAGCAGGAGTGTTAGGTTGTTTTACCTTTGTGCAGCATTTTTTGTGCATGTAATAGGCTAAATGACTAGATCACAAGTACCCCTAAGGTTCAGAGAAGGTTGGGGAAGGGGACCCACTGGACAACTGTTAGAAGACAGGAGCCTCCCATCAAGACCATCCATCATATTCTTTAATATGCAAAGGGTATGGCTCTCCTGCACACAGTGCCATAGCTTAATGTCCCATCTGATGGCAGTGGCCTTTCCTCATTCATTTGCATCCCCTTTCTGATCAGGAGCAGAGTGGGAGATCAGCAGAGATAAATATCAATGAATGGATCACAGATGGGACTCGAACTTGGGAACTGTAGATTACAAGCTTGACATACTACTGACTGAGTCACCAGGAGTGTTAAGAGAGAACTGAGTTTGAGCTGACCACTTTTTCTCCATTTAACTATGATTTTCAAGTTTTCATAATGTGAACAATATATATATATATCAGATAGCATTAAAATATTTCACTAATTAGCATGCCAGAATGACATATTTGTCATTCATCATTTTCACTATGACTTAAACAGCATTAACATTTTTGTAGTAAATAATTATTTTTTTCAAAAAGAAATAGCCCTTCTTAATTTTTTAAATAAATTTTGACATTGTACATTAAAAAAAATACCCCTCAAGTAGCTGCTTTCCACAGAGGTCTAACAAGAGCCTGTCAGTTTAATACACCATAGAGAAGATCTTGAGGAAGGCAAGACCTCAGCCGAAAGACAACACAAACATCCATGCCTTACCTGAGGCTTGAACCCAGGTCCCTTTGATCAGTAGCCAATGGTGTTAACCACTTGGCCATGGACTGCCTTTAATGAAGTTTAAAATAAATTTTACCTACTGTTTTCCACATAAAAAAAGATGATAAACCTGAAAAATATGCAATGCCATTTCCCCAATGTGTTTGTCATTTTCCACTCATTTCATGGTTATACACAGTTCTAGCTATTTTGTTCACATTTCAAAGGTTCTGCAATCATATTATTCAACAATTTTTTTCTAAACTTGGCCATTTGTAACTATTTTGCAAATTTTTTCATTGTATTTCAAGCTGTTTTGCTATTTTTAGATTAAATATTTATTACTTATTACAAATATGCAATTTGATGTTAGTTTTGGACTTGTGAATTGCGATCATTATTTACTGATGTCCAAAACTTAAGCATAATTGAAAAATGGTTAAATGTCTCAAAAACTACAGAAATTATTAATATTGCATTATCTGTGTCAATGAAGTAGACTAAATGCATGCAAAGTCATATGCCTTGAAAAAAATCATCTGACTGGTCAAAATTTGCTTATGTGAATCAAAAAGCAAATCTAGGGTGCTATAAAAGCTCTCTCTTGATTCTGTCTCACTTATTTCTTATTGAGCAAGCATTGTATTCATGTTGGTAGAGTGCTTCCTAATAACAATATGGCATAAAGACATCAAATGGATACTTTTACATTTAGTAGAGCAGTCCTACCAATGTAGCTAGGACTGTTAATTTCCCTTAGTCAATATTTTCAAGTCTTTGGAGATAGTTCCAATAGACAGGATATGTTAGCAGTAGACAAGTGCAAGGCCATCCAAGAGTAATGATGGTTTATCTGGTACTAACAACCCAACATCACAGGATGATGTCTGCCAGGCAACTTTCTCTAGAGCTTTCTGCAACCATGAGAATTTTGAGGCAAGCTGTTTACAGAAGGCTTCATGAGAGAGTGCTATTTTGCCAGACAATTTGTGGTTTGCATTCCTCAAAATCTCTCCCAATGGAGAACTTTACTAACATGGCACAGACAACATTGTGACTGGACCCATGCGTGCATGTGCTCTTAACCAACAAATCACAATTCAGTCTTCAGACTGATTCTGAATGTATTTTGATCTGGAGAGAGAGTAAGGAACCTTTTACAAACCTTCTAACATTAGATGACAACATCATTGTGGTTGTAGTAGTTTGATGAGCTGGGATTGCATTTGTCACATAAACACTGCTCCACATCTTTTCTTGGAGGCATTCTGACTGGTTGGAGGTATTGGGATGATATCCTTCAGATTCTATGTGAGGATTTTCAGGGTGATTATACTTAAAAGAATTAAGAATTTGGTTAATGGACAACTGTGTGATGAACAGTGTGGATTCAGAAGTGGTAGGGGATGTAGAGATCAAATATTTTCACAAAGGCAGATTCTTGAGAAGTGTTTGAAGTTTCAGAAACCTGTGATTACTAGCTTTATAGATTTCAAAAGGCTTTTCAAAGATAAAAGTGTAATTGATATAACAATCTAAATCCTACAACAATAAAATACAGTTGATGAAGCCAATTCTCTTTGGAACAAATTGATAAATGCTCCTATTATTCTGAGACATATTATTTCTCCCTATTGCTAGTCAAGCTCTATATTCAGAGCACAAAATTAATGCTATGACATACTATATAATCACTTAAATTGAATTTAAACATAACTTTAAAAATTTAACTTTATATAATCATTTTGCAGATAATTCCCTGGTCACAGCACACATGAAGGCTAAAAATAATCATATTTATGATGTTTACCATGTGACAAAAAATTCACTGATGAGAAATAATTCAACACTGAACAGCTTTATCAAAGTGAAATTCAATATAGAAATTGATACAATTATTTGATATTCAATATGATTAAATTGAAGAAATTTCTCGAAGGTGTGTTCAACTGTCAAGGAAAGTATCACTCTTAGTTCAACATCAACATCAATTTTAGAGGAAAAATTGTCTTGAGCTGGGTGGGATACAAACCCACAACCTACTGATGACATGTCAGGGCTCTGATCAGGTCATCAAAAGGTTGTGGGTTCATATCCCACCCGATTCAAGACAATTTTCTCTCTAAAATTGATGCTGACATTAAACTAAGAGAGAACTTTCCTTGACAGTTGAACAAAATGTTGAGAAATTTCAATTTATTCAACTGTATACTCAAAATATACTTGCTATCTTCATGACATACTTGTCATCCATTTTTTTAGCTGTGAGCAGTTGGGACAATGCCTTCATGAGAAGCAGAAAATTGCATTCTGTAGGTAGAAAGTTTGTAACATCAATTAGTAGAGCACCTGACATGTCATCAGGAGGTCGTGGGTTAATATCCCACTGGCTCAAGACAATTTTTCCTGTAAAAAATGATGTTGAACAAGAGTGATACTTTCCTTGACAATTCAATATGATTATTTAATTTATAGAATAATGCTTACTTGAACCTGAAAGTATTTTCCTATACATACACAACAGATGCAAAAAACCTAGAAGCATCATCTCCTGGTTTCTCCTACAAAATGTGAACACTTAGACAAGAATATGCCCACTGGCAGAGTAGTCAGATAGCTAACTACTAGATCAGGTACGGCTAGGTAACCTAACAATCTAAATCTTACTTCATGAAATTATATTACTGCCATTCTTTGGCATCTAATAATATACTCTAACTCTTAAAGTGTCAGGTTTTTTATATTGCATGCAATTGTGATCAAGAAAATGTTTTTACTTTTTTTCAGCAGAAAGCCAAATGAACTAGTATTTCATTCTGAATAATAAAATATGTGAAATTTAAATTAAAATGAAGACTACTGAAGACTAAAAAAAAGTTAAATGGTTTTGAACATTTTAGAGTTTTAACATTTTACTTTAGTTAATTAGTTTTGAACATTTAGCTTAATTTGTAGCACACCATGCTTGTAATCCGTAGTTCCCAGGTTCAAGTGCCACCTGTGCCAGCATTGAGGATTATTGCTGATAAACCGCACCCTGCCCTGTCAGAAAGGGGACACTGAAGGGCTTGAAAAGGTTACCATCCATCAGATGGGAAGTAAAGGTGTGGCCTGGTCTGCAGGAGAGTCATACCTTGTGCACATTACAGAACATGTGGGATAACCTTAATTGGAGGCTACCATCTGTCTCCTAATAGCTGTCCAGTGGGTCCCCTTCCCCAACCTTCTCTGAACCCTTGGGGTCCTTGTGACCTGGCCATTTCGCCCACATGAGCAACAAAAATGCTGCTCAGAAGTAAAACAATCCTTTGGACATTTTAAGGGTTAAATGCATATAACCACCATATAATTTAGATTATACAGCTATAAGCAGAAGGAATTTGGATATTATGACTAAATTTTACAACAGATTTTAGAGTACAAATGATATAAGCAACTTCTATACAACTAGTTTTATTATCACTATTTTAGACTAATTGTTAAAGAAGTGATAATGATTAGTAGTTTAATTATTTTAATAATCACAAAAGCAATTATTTACAAATTTGTAACAAAAGAAATAATGTCACAAAAATTTTTACATCAACATAAGTGGTTGCATCAGCACAAAAAGCAGTGGCAGACCACATGTAGTTTACATATTACTTATACCACATTATTGAACCACAATATTTTCAAATGACCATACTTAAGTCAGAAAGTTTGCCCTATTATAGTGTGTCCTTTAAGAATATTACAGTTTATTGTATTATATAGCAACTTTTGCCGTTTTTAAAATAACTGAAGTTAAATTCACTGTGACATAATATATTTTAGAGCTTTAATGATTAGTAGGCAATGTACTTTCTAACTGATATAGATAATTTAAGAGCAGAGATAATATGAAATGGTAAAGTAATTAACATGAAATATATAATTACATTCATTGATTAGCAGTTGTGGCTTCTAAATTCACTTTTACCCTAAGTGCACTCTAGAATCATTATTAGCATATAGAGGGTTAATAATAAGTCAATTTATCTGTATCTCAATCTTCATGATTTCACTTACCAAACGAAATTAAGAAGGGATCAACTCCAACTCTACTGCCCATGGGTAGAACCTATAATAATAATAATGCAAAAGCAAGATTTAACAATTTCAATATTTTGTTTTCTGTGGTTTTGAAGTACTATAATTTTAATGCATTACTATTTACTTTAAAACTTCATTATGCAACAGAAACAAAAGTAAATTTTAAAGATAATAGAAAAAAAAATTCACCCCTATATTGAGCAATAGGTAGAACTAGCTAAACATAAACTGTAGAGAGAGTTACACACCATTCCCCACCTTTGCACAGTGTAAGCTGTTAGTTTTTCCAGAAGAGATATTTCTTCTGAAGGGGAATGAAAGAGAAGTAGTACCACATCGATTTGGCCTATTGATCTCTCTTCTTATAACCACTTTTTTAGCCCTGGTGAGAAGTTGTCAATTGGACAGAATCCTATGACTGGCCATTACATGCTAAAAGATTTTTTTTTTTGCTATGAAATGATTCATAGATTCTACATTTACTGCAATTGCTCTTTAAAGGAGTAAGTGCTACTGTGTTTTGAATTGTGGACTGACTAGATGGAGCAAATAAATGCATATGATACATTATATCTAATAGCAGCCAATTCTAATTAGATGCCATCACAATCATGACTCCTACTGCTTACAGAGATGTCATTAATCTAAAACTGGAATACTCAAACAGGTAACCATTGCTGGTGTCTGAAAGATCAATTAGTTAACACCGCATCTGAAATTCCTATAAAATGTGAATAACCTTCGATGTTCAAGACAAGCTTTTTGCTACATAGCTATCATTAGAAAATGTTCAATACTCTCATGATAAATAAATAAAATTTACACCTCAAGTAGCCACTTGCCACAGGTCTGACAGAAGCCTGTCAGCTAATATGCCATAGAGCAGATCTGTGAAGAAAACAGGCCTCAGCAAAAGATAACACAGAAAAGAAACATCCAAACCTTATCCAGGACTACTTAAACACAGGTCCCTTTTTTTTTATCAGTAGCCAAGTGTGCCAGCTACTCAACCACCAGGACAGTAAATAAACAAAAATTGAAAAACAATAATTCTGCAAATTTTTCATTTTTAAACCATATAAATATTTCTCTTCACAAGTCCATGGGAATAAAAATATTAACTGAATATATTACATAATGTTCTGAATAACACTGGCAATGGACACTGATTTAGAGCAGTGAAAATATTAACTACTGGGTTGCAGATTCACATCTGTTTAGTTCTCTAGGCCACAGGAACATTTAATGTAATTTTCAGGTTATAAACTTCAGCAAGGTTGAGAACCACTGACTGGTTTTCAAATTGTGGGCCAAAACACTTGGGGGAGAGGTCATGAGCAGCTTGGAAAGGGGTTACAAATCTCGACAGTTTCATAGTTGATAGTATTTTTAATAAAAATTCTGCAATAGTATGCGATACTTTTTCATATAATGTAATGCGAAAAGCATTTTGTAACAAATTTGTGTTATATGCAAAGAGATAAATTTGTTTCATTTTATCCTACTTTAACATGAAATCATTAGATTTAACTATGTATGTCCTACACTGTAGAGGAAGGAAATACATAAATTTATTGATATTTGTAGGGATTTGCAGTATTAAAAAGTTTGATGATGTCTGACTTATAAAATAATATTTAGTCATTTTTGTTATTTAGGTGAAATGAGGAATAACTGCTATTTTTGAACTAGAAAAATAACATATCACCCTTTGACAAATATGGAGATTCAAAGAGAATGAAATTCATCATTTTTTAATTTTAGATCCCTTCTGATGGTAATTGGAACTTAACTTCTTAATGAACACAATTAAGAAGACCTTCTTGCTCAGAAAATAATTAAAATAACTAAAAGTTCTCTGTTATTTTACTTAACATATGATCCAGAAATTATTAATAGTAATATTCCATTAGCAACTTATGAGGCAGATGATGACAAAGTGAAAACAACAGCTAATTTTTTTTTATTTTGAAAACGAGTTTTAAAAAGTTGAACTCTTCTGATGATCTAGATCAGTAGTTCTCAACCTTTTATGCTTCACATATTCCCTGGAAATGTGTATGTAACTGGCATATCCCTTGTATAGATAGATAAAACTATACTTATAGTATAACAATGGTTATTTTTACTTTGTTACTAGATCTAGTGACTTTTGAGCTCTCACGGTGTACCCCAAAAAATTTTATCACATACCCCACGTTGAGAACACCTAATCTAGATAACTGAATATGGGCAAGATACTCTATGTTGACTATATCTGGGGTTTCTCATAGCTAAATTTATGTCAGAGGACTATACTAATAACTCAGAAGGTAAGAGTCCCAAGATATGCAAATATAAGATCATGGATTTGGATCTCACTGAAGTCAATATAAATTTTTCAGGCTTCCTAAAAGTATTGTTTCTATTATGAACATTTCTATTTTCAATATCATATCTATGCCCAATTTTATCAGTGCATGGTATCCTATCAAGAGTTTACTACAGAAATTTACCTTGCTTTTGAAGACTGGAGTTATATGAACTCAAATGTAATTTGATGTTATAACATTTTAGTTCATTTAATTATCTCTGTGTGCAGGGCCAGATTAAGGATTCATAAGCCCTTTGGCAGATGCATTTTTATGGGTGTATCAATTTCAATAGGTACATCAAAATTACCTTGAACATTTGTTCTTAGATAGCAAAACAATAGGTAACAGGCTTAACAGCTGATTTGTTCACTATTTATTCAATAAGAGACTTTATTAGAGTTTTATCATAAATAAAAAAAAATACCCTCTCAAGCAGCTGCTTGCCACAGAGGTCTGACAGGAGCCTGTCAGTTTATATGTCATAGTAGAAGGTCTGTGAGGATGGCAGGACCTCAGCAGAAAAATAACACAAACATCCATGCCTTACCCAGGGCTTGAACCAATGGTCCCTTAGATCAGTAGCCAAGTGTGCTAACCACTCGGCCACATCATGCAAAAAAGAAAAAAAAACAGTCAAAATATTTTTCATAGGCCCTAGGCACAGTGTCTTTTTGGATCATACTGTATGATCCAGAACATTCTGTATGCAACATAATAATAAAATAGGTTATGTATATTTCATTTAAATATATCCCAAACTTCAGCCATTGTGATTTTTTGCATTCATTGATTTGCATTGGAAGGCACAGGAGAACGATCAGAATTCAGTTCAGCTTGAGGTCAGTCCAAATTTAATATTTATATACATATATGTCACAAATAATTACCTTTGAAAGCCATTCACCCTGAGTTAGAGTACCAGGAATACCTTAAATAGAAACATTATGTAAAAAATACTAATATACATACTGTTGATACATTATATAATTCTAAAATACAGATATACATAATACAAATGTTCAAATATAAAAACTTCTAGTAATTACGCTGAATCAAAAAAAATTATATGAAGTTTAACTTTCAGGTTAAACTGAGTTTATACTTATTGTATATGAATTATCTCAATTTACAAAGCATGTTCATTATGTTGTCATCACAGTTATTTGTTATTTTTTTTATAAGTTTGACACCTGAGCATTTCAGACATTTTCAACTTCAGAAGTGATGTTTAACTGCAGAACAATGACTAAGATTACACATCGACTGCTTTTCCTATTTCCTGCACAAAATAATTAATATTTGTAATTTGTATGGCTACAGTTGATAATACATATAACCAACTTCAAGAATCATAGGTTTATCCTAGTGGGCAATAATAATGTGTATAGATCATGATGAACTTACACATCCAAACACCTCTGTAACTCATTCATGTTTCCCATTAATCTATCTTAGCAGTTTAGAGCACAAACTATAATCCAGTGTCTTATCAAGTACAATGTCTCAATTTAAGAGCTTTCCTGTTAGATGATACAAATGCTATAATTAAGCCTCTAAGTTAGATCTAGTTTATTAAGTTAAAACAGTACACTAATGCAGTAAGATAATGAGGCTGATCAAAAATGCATTGGCTACCTTAATATTACTGCATTTATACAAAAAAAACCAACAGCTATGCTTTAGAAGAGTTTCCAACTTTTAATCAAAATATAGGGGAGTTTTTTTTGCTGTTTTTTTTTTCGAAAGGAAAAAAATTATCAAATGCAAGACACATTTTGCATATTAGAGTATACTTCACTATATAATATCACAAACGTTTTTTGAAGAATAGTATACTTAGTTTTATTGAAGACAAATCTACTCAGTATTTTGAAGAATAGTCAACTCAGTTTATAAGCACTGTCTGAAACCAATGAATCAGATCTCCCCACCACCTACACTCATTAAGGATGTTTTACTCCCCCTCCCCTTTGGCAAAATTTAATAATTTATTTTAAATTAAGTTTTTAAGTTTGTAATAAATGATTTTAAAAGCATTTACCCCCCCCCCCCCCCCTCCAGCATCTTGGCTGTGCCACTCTGACAATACAGACTTTTTTTTTTTGCTTTGCTGCACTAACTATTCATCATTTAACCAAGATCCACAAAATTCAACATCCAAAGAAAAAAATTTCATGATGTTTAACAAAAAAAAAAGCAGCTAAGAAAGTATTTCTCCATTTCATAAACAGGGCAAAAATTCCATTAATGTAAACAATTCAAGCCACTTTGTATAAGGCTGGCACATGTTTAAAATATACTACACTGAAAAGAATTGTTAAAAGAAATAATCATATTTCTAGTAAATATCATATTATTCAAGAAGTAATTTACTTTCAATTAATATATAATTTTAACTGTTTTTACATCATGTTTTCCAACATTGTCTTAAATGCATATTCTGATTTATTTTTTCACTATATCATTGTGAAAACATCTTATTAAGATTAATAAACTTGCATATTTGTTTCAATTTATTTTCATAAAATTTGGAGTTAAATTCTGTTTAATTTGGCATATAATAATCTATTTCTATTGATTAAAATTTTTTCGACAAATAAACAAAGTTTACTTGTTTATTTGACTCAGCACAATTGGCCTGGAATTTTCTCAAAGTACGGTACCAAGAAAAAAATTGTTAAAAAAGTAATTTTCTTGTTTGAAGTAAAAAAAAATTGTTATTCAGAAATAAATAGTATTCATAATCATTGTAATTTTTTCTGTCTATTAGTTTTTTTTCAAATAAATTTTTATTTGCATTGCCAGATGTATTTTTTTACTACATGACTCTAAAAAAAATCTTATAAAATTGCAGTTCATATTTAATATAACATATTTTAACCTGAATCTTAGATAATCTCATAATTGCATTGCCATATAAAACTATGAAACATAAACATGCAATAATTATTTATTGTTGAATAAATAATTTGCTAAGAACTGCTTGAATGAGATTTTTGATGCAGTTCACTTCTCAGCTGAGTTTGAAATAGTGTAGATATTGGCTGAGATATGAACTGCATGGAAAATAGCAATTTACACCAAAACGTATGATTGGTGGGTTAAATACCTAATGTATGGCAGTCGTCATGTTTCCAATGAGTTTGTAATCCAATTTTGTAACTGGATCATGATAAGTTTTTCTTTGCATTAACTAGACTGACTGCAAGGGAAAGTAGTGGCTCAGTCAGAGCACGCTAAGCTCATAAACTGTAGTTCCCAGGTTAAAGTCCCAGGTAAGCCCACATTGAGATTTATCTACACAAAACTCCCCACCCTGCCCACAATCCTGCTCAGAGGTAATACAATCCAACTGACTGCAAGAGATTTGTTATATCTGAAAGTGGGGTAAATAACTAACTGCCAATAGCTGATGACAAAATCAATCAGTGTAAAAAAGTAGATATAAATTTTAGTTCAATGTTGAATGGTTGATTAATCATAATTTAAATTATTTGTTCAAATATGTACAGATACTTTTGAAACAACTGCATTAGGTGCAGAAGGAGGTGACAGATATTAACTATTCACAAAATCTTCTTTCACTACTTACCATCTTTCATTAAAATCCAGTTAGGGTCAAGTTGCTGCTGAGCCTGAAGAAAATACCTTCCATCAGTCCACAATGCAGCATGTTGTTCTGTCACAACAGCAGTGCCTAAAGTAAAATTTTACAAATAATTAATAAATAAAATAGCAACCATTCTAAAGTATTATATTCTTAATGATGAAATTTTTTCATTTAATGACTAGGTAAGCTTTAAACATATTTTCTCCCCTTCATTTCAATACATGAATCTTGAATAAAGAGAGGTTGAGAAATTTTAATCATTACAAATGCATTTAACTCTTCAAATTGCCAGATGCTCTAATTAATTAAGACATTATCTCATGCTTTCTATTCCCTATAAATTACTTTTGAAGCTAAATTTTTGCAGGAACATTAACAGCTTGTTGAATACAAGCTATATTATTTTCATTCTTTTGATATGTGGTAATAAACAAATGACTTAAAAAATAGCAAGTATTAAAATATAAAGAGACATATTCCAAACTCAAATATGGGCTCTCATGTTGCTCTGCTAATTGAGAAAAGAGAGCAGGGTTTCTCACTTTTTTTTTTAATGAGGTTATATGCTGTACCAAGTTTGTCAACGGCCATACCAAGCTGAAAGCACCAGTTCTTGTCTGATCCCCAAAGTTAAGCAGCTTTGGGCGCAGTCAGTACTTGGGAGGGTGACCACCTGGGAACACCGAGTGCAGTTGACAATTTTTTTGGTCTGTAAATGGTAGCTAGGTAGTCACTGGAAGGAGAGCTCTGCACCAATCCCCTGTGATGATGCACAGAACCGGCCAGGCCTAGCACCTAATGTCCGACACCGCCTTCTCGTGGTGCAGACCTTTAGTACCTTTCAAAAGAGATACTCTCTTGTGGAAGTGAACGGAAGGGGGGGGGGAGCTGCCAGATTAGTGTAACCTACTGATCTGGACAACTATGGCTACTTTTTTTTTCTACCCTGCTGAGGAGTGGTCAACCACACAGGGTCCTGGTGCAGACCATATAAACCCACTGGACAGATATATGGCTCTGAGCTTGATTATGGATCCTGATTTTGCTGCCCTGGTGGGCTTTTGTGGAGGGAAAATCTTCCGCTGTGTTTTCTGTTTGTTTGTGGGTTGACAGCCCCAAGTGAATAGATTCACAGGATATGTTTATCAGCTGGTGGATAATCCTGAGCAGAGGTCATTGCAGGCACCTGAACTCTTTGCTTCTATTGGCCATCGACATGGGCCCGTTCCCCCACCACTAATGGCTTCAGCCTTTAGTGGTGGGGGAACGGGCCCATGTCTGCGATTAGGGGGCTGTTTCATATTGTCGGCATTCCCTCTCTCAATAAACATAGTTTCTTTAAACATCCCACTAACCACTTTCTCTCCATAGGTAGTTGGAATGTGTGGACTTTGCACAGAGCTTTTTCTCTTGATGTCCTCACATATGAATTCCACCATTATAATTTAGATATTCTCAGCTTGCAAGAGACCAGATGGACAGATAAAGGTCAGATTCTTAAAAATAATCTTAAATTTCACTTTTCAGGGAGGGATGACAATAAGCATCACCAAACCGTGGGCCTGCTTCTCAGCACACACACTAGTGATGCTCTTCTAGGATATGAGTGCATCAATGAAAGGTTTCTTACAGCAAAATTTCAGACAAGCGTTAAAGACTTGAATGTTATCTGCTGTTATGCCCCCACTGAGGATGCCGATGAGAAGCATAGGTTTTATGAACAACTTCAGGATATTGTGAATTCTAGAAAAAAGTGAATTCTGTCAAGAAAGGAGATATTACCCTCGTTCTTGGTGACTTCAATGCCAAAGTTGGTACTGACTCTGACCTTTGGGGAGGAGTAATAGGACCTTTAGGTATTGGTAGCTGCAATGGCAGTGGGCAACGTCTCCTACAGGTAAGTAAACTCAATAGATTCAGAATAACCAACACTTATTACAAACACCGCGACATACATAAGTAAACATGGGTTTCACCAGATGGGCTGCATAAGAATATGATTGACTACATATTAATTAACAGCAAATGGGCTAGTTCTGTTAGGAATACCAGGTCATACAGGGGAGCTGAAATTTGATCTGACCATTACCTTGTTAAAAGTGTCTTGCAACTTAAACTTAAAAAGTGTTGTGCTAGGGTTAAAAAATTTACTTTTAATATTGAAGCTCTGAAAGACCCAGTTATAGCCAAAGCTTACCATGATAGATTATTTAGTCATTATGACAGTCATGGTATGCTTACTACTAAAATTGAGGAAGAATGGGATCATTTTAAACAGGCTTTTTTGGGCACTAACAGTACTCTTTTAGGAAAAAAGGAGCAGAAGAGGCAGACTTATCTGAGTGATAAGGCACTTGAGCTTATTTTGGAAAGAAAGAACTGCAGGAATGTCCTTAATCAATACCCTACTAGTCCTAATAGAAAGCATTACAGAGAACTTAATAAACGTGTAAAAGATCAGTTAGCTGCTGATAAGAATCTTTGGCTTGATGGTTTGGCTGACAAAGCCAAACAGCAGAGAGCTGTACCAGATAGTTAATGTTTTGTGTGGTAGAAAACGGACAGGTATACAGGGATTGAAGGATAAACAAGGTAAGGTTATAGAAGGTGAGGATTCTGTCATGGCTAGGTGGGCTGAGCATTTCAGTGATATTCTAAACATTGTGGTTAGTTCTATTCCCATTGTTTGCAATGATGATAGATGCATTGACAGCCTTAATGTTGGCCCTATAACACAATCTGAAGTTATTTTGGCTGTTTCTAAACTTAAACTTCATAAATCCCCAGGGGTAGATGAAATTACTACAGAAATGATTAGAGCTGGGAATGTTTTGGTTACCACTTGGATGACTGAAATTCTGGGAGGCTACTGTCTCCTAACAGCTGTCCAGTGGGTTCCATTCCCTAAACCTTCTCTGAGCCCTTTGGGTCCTTGTGACCTGACCATTTAGTCCATTGTGTGCAAAAAAAGTGCTACTAATAGGTAAAACAACAAAGTCCAACCTACATATTATTAGTACTTTTATAAAATAAGTGTCTCTATTTATTAACTCTTGAGTTCATTACAAAATTTCTTGTTACTATCTGAAATTCAGATAACTTGCCAGGTACTGTCTTAGTCACTGGGACCTATGTATTGTGAGTGTGTGGATGTATACTTAAATATGTCTTTATTACGTAGGAGGTAAGGTGGCTATGCTATCCCTCATTGAGAACTTTAATAATTGGAATGGCGACAACAAAATACAGGTAAATCCTGTTATAACATGGTGCTCGGGGTCCAAAGAATCACATCATGATACAAGCGGGATCGCATTAGCAAAAATTCAAGCCATTTTTTGTCATTCAAACTTCAAACTTCATGCATTGGCCAACTAATCAACTTGTCTTGCCACTTTTTTACATGTTATAAATTGCAATAGTAGGATTCACAGAAAATTGGAAAAAAATCAAGTAAACAATATTATTACCTGGAAAATTAAGTTAATATAATATACTGCATTGTTTCAATCAAATGGATGTTGCCAACAAAAGGTTACAAGTAAATGAATCAACTGCTGGTATTCTTTTGGATGTCAAACAATAACAAGTATCATGGATTCACGCTAGAGTGAAAATATCACCCACCTGTACACAAAACTACACAAGGAATCCAATATGCAGTTCTTGAGTGAAAAATTACATTTCATATAACAAAAAAAAGGAAGCCATGATTGCATTGTGTTATAAGTGGAAATGCATTATATTTAAAATAATTTAAAAATTCTCTGTCATTGAGCAATAAAATTTCAGAGTTTATCCTTCAAACTATTTGGATGTTGAAAGTTCTTAGGAGAAAACTCTCAGAAGCTTTTCGGAGCAAAGACAGCGCTCCGTCTTCAGTGAAGTGTCAGTACATAACATCACTTCACTGAAGACGGAGCGCTGTCTTTGCTCCGAAAAGCTTCTGAGAGTTTTCTCCTAAGAACTTTCAACATCCAAATAGTTTGAAGGATAAACTCTGAAATTTTATTGCTCAATGACAGAGAATTTTTAAATTATTTTAAATTAATTTTTGAGCAAGAAGGTCTTTTAATTGTATGCATTATATTTGATCACATTTTAACAAGATTTATCTGTAGAAGGAAATTTACACGCATTTTTCAAGAATAGCTTTTTAGACAGCTACTAAAGCAGAGAGAGTGAGAAAATTATAACAGAAATAGATAAGTGTGATAAAAAAAACACCATCTGCTTCCCAAACTTGAACTCAAGACCCCCAGTTATGCACTGATCTTTCCAAACAACCTTTGTACGGCAACTTTTAAAATAATAAATCTAATTAATAGGTTTATGAAATTTATGTGCAAAATAATGGATAATGCTAAACTATGTTGAAAGGATTTGTACCAAACACTGCCAAAACTAATGTTAGAATCTAAAGATATAGCTGAGACATGATAATAACTTAATTCTACAGTATGACTCCTTCCCAGTATTTTTTAAACACTGGCACATTCTGTCCATTCTGTCCCAGCATTTTTTTAAACTGGGGCACATTCTGTAAGCAAAGAAAGTGTTAAGCTAAAGTAGTGATGCATTCCACTTGTTTCTTATTGTTCTGAAGAAATGTAATAGATCTGATGTGTCCTTTCCTTGTAGTTCTTCCCCTTAGATTGTCAAACCCTGGATTAGATAATATATTTTATTACAGGGTTTGGTGTTTTATTGTAGGGTAATTTCAAATATAAGGTAACTCTCTAACTTTAGATGCTCCATATAATTACATTTTAAAAATTTCATAAACTTATCACATATTTCTTAGTAAACACAGCAATGTGAATACAGTCAGAGCAACACTACATTTCCAAAGGCAATTCTACACATCAGATCTTGCATGTTTTCTGACTTTAACACATTACAGGGAAAAGATATGAAAGAAACACCGTGATAAGTGGGTGTTGCATTAGTGATGTCCTTGAGCACATAAAGCAAGAGGAAGTTAAAGTGTAGGTCCACATTAAAAGGAATGAATGAATGTGAAGAGATGGGGCTACAATAGTGAGAGATATTTGTGAGGCACTTGAGAACAAAGTATGGTGCAGATGGTTCCAATCTTGCATGCTACCATATAGGAATGATTATGAGGGAAGATATCATCCTACCAATAATCATATTATTGTTAATATCTTGAGTTAGAGATGAGATAGAACAATAAAATACCATTTTGTTTCTTTTTTAATGGGCTTCAAATTGGTATGCTATAACACTCCAAAGTATATTAATAATTACTTTGCTGGATAGGTGGAAATCTGGCTATCTGATATACGATAAGGTGTTTAAATATTTTTTATCTGGTCCATTTATACCTACTAGACTGGACTTGTTTATGGATTTGAGCTTGATTATTGATCCTGGACTTGCTGCACTGATGGGGCCTCTGTTGAGGGAGAGTCTGCCGCTGTGTTTTCTGTTTGCTTCTGGGTTGCCAGCTCTAAGTGAACAGAGGCATGGGATACCTTATATCAGCCGGTGGATAATCCTAATCAGAGGCCATCGCAGGTACCTGAACCTTACTTAGCTAGTTGGGCATCGTCAAGCCTAAACTGGAGTAATGCGTCTCAGGCAGGCCATGTGGCTCTTCAAAAAGTCCACTTGAAAAGGTGGTGCCTGAAGTTCCTACCAGCATTGGTGACTTCAGCCTTTAGCGGAGGAGGAACGGGTCTTTGCCCCATGCCTGCGATCAGGGGGCTGTTTGATATTGTTGGCCCTACCAATCTCAATAAACCTAATTTCTTTAAAAATCCTACTAATCATTTTCTCTCTGCAGGAACGTGGAACGTGAGGACATTACATAGAGATTATTCTCTTGATGTCCTCATGCAGGAATTCCAGCACTATAACCTAGATATTCCAGGCTTGCAAGAGACCAGATGGACAGGTAAAGGTGAGATACTTAAAAATAACTTTAAATTTCTCTTTACAGGGAGGGAGGATGGAAAGCATCACCAAGGCGTGGGTCTGCTGCTCAGCAGACATGCTAGTGATGCTCTTCTAGGATATGAGTGCATTAATGAAAAGTTTCTTACAGCAAAATTTCAGACAAGCATTAAAGACTTGAATGTATCTGCTGTTATGCCCCCACTGAGGATGCTGATGAGGATGAGAAGGATAGGTTTTACGGACAACTTCAAGATATTTTGAATTCTGTCAAGAAAGGAGATATTACCCTTGTTCTTGGTGACTTCAATGCCAAAGTTGGTACTGACTCTGATCTTTGGGGAGGGGTGATAGACCCTTTTGGTATTGGTAGCTGCAATGGCAATGGGCAACGTCTCATACAGGTAAGTAAACTCAATGGTTTCAGAATAACTAACACATATTACAAACACCGCGACATACATAAATACACATGGGTTTCACCTGATGGGCTGCATAGGAATATGATTGATTATATATTAATTAACAGCAAATGGGCAAGTTCTGTTAGAAATACCAGGGCATATAGGGGAGCTGAAATTGGATCTGACCATTACCTTGTTAAAAGTGTCTTGCAACTTAAACTTAAAAAGTGTTGTGCTAGGGTTAAAAAAATTACCTTTAATACTGAAGCTCTGAAAGACCCAGTTATAGCTAAAGCTTACCATGATAGGTTACTTAGTCATTATGACAGTCATGGTTTGCTTAATACTGAAGTTGAGGAAGAATGGGGCCATTTTAAACAGGCTTTTTTAGAAACTAACAGTACTCTTTTAGGAAAAAAGGAGCAGAGGAGACAGAATTATTTAAGTGATAAGGCAATTGAGCTTATTTCAGAAAGAAGGAACTGCAGGAATGTCCTTAATCAGTACCCTACTAGTCCTAATAGAAAAGATTTCAGAGAGCTTAATAAACATGTAAAGGATCAGTTAGCTACTGATAAAAATCTTTGGCTTGATAGCTTGGCTGACAAAGCTGAGGAAGCAGTTAGGCAGCACAACAGCAGAGAGCTGTACCAGATAGTTAATGTTTTATGTGGTAGAAAACGGACAGGCATACAGGGATTGAAGGATAAACAAGGTAAGGTTATAGAAGGTGAGGATTCTGTCATGGCTAGGTGGGCTGAGCATTTCAGTGATGTTCTAAACAAAGTGGTTAGTTCTACTCCCATTGTTTGTAATGATGATAGATGCATTGGCAGCTTTAATGTTGGCCCTATAACACAATCTGAAGTTAGTTTGGCTGTCTCTAAACTTAAACTTCATAAAACCCCAGGGGTGGATGAAATTACTACGGAAATGCTTAGAGCTGGGAATGTTTTGGTTACCACTTGGATGACTGAAATTTTGAATAACTTTTATGATAAAGGCATGATTCATAAAGATTTTACCAGAGCTATTATTATCCCTATCTTCAAAAAAGGTGATCGCAGTTCTTGTGATAACTATAGGGGTATCAGCCTACTCTCTGTTCCAGGTAAAGTTCTTTCCATGATTGTGCTTAATAGAATTAAGAATCTGGTTGACAGGCAATTGCGTGATGAGCAATGTGGATTCAGAAGTGGTAGGGGATGTGTAGATCAGGTATTTTCACTTAGGCAGATTCTTGAGAAATGTTTAGAGTTTCAGAAACCTTTGGTTGCTAGCTTTGTTGATTTCAAAAAGGCTTTCGACTCTGTTGATCGTCATAATTTGTGGTTGATTGTGAGATCATATGGTATACCTGACAAGTTAGTTAACATAATGAAAGCTCTCTTTAATAACACTGAGTCGTGTGTGAGAGTTGGTAAGTCTTGTAGCAATTGGTTTAGCATTACGTCTGGTGTTCGACAAGGATGTATTTTGTCTCCTTTTCTCTTTAGTTTGGTTGTTGATTATGTTATGCGAAATTCACTTCAAGGGAAAGATTTTGGCCTTAAATGGGCTGGAGATACGAAAATGTCTGATTTAGATTATGCTGATGATTTAGCCCTTTTGGCAAATGATGTTGATGAGATGAACTCTTTCATTCGACCTGTTGATGAGACTGGTAGTAGAGTAGGTTTGGTTATAAACAGAGAGAAAACTAAAGTGATGAAAATTGGTCAGGCAGGTTGTGATTCAGTTAATCTGAATGGTTGCAGTCTTGAGCAGGTGTCACAGTTTAATTACCTTGGGAGCTATGTAACTGATACTGGTGATGTGCGGCATGAGATTAACAGACGAATAGGTATTGCTGCCGGGACTTTTAAGAATCTATGGAGATTGTGGAGAAAGAGGCGTATACACCTAAAGACTAAAATTAGACTGTATAATAGTTTGGTTCTTTCTAGGGTTAGTTATAGTAGTGAAACTTGGACGCTGTGTAAACAAGATAACAGGAAACTAGATGCTTTTGATTCTAGATGCTTATGCAGTATCTTGGGTATTAGGTGGTTTAACTTTGTAACTAATGATGAGGTTAAGCAAAGGAGTCTGCAACCTCCTTTAAGCAGCATATTGTGCAGAGAGAGACTCCGCTGGTTTGGCCGTGTTGCCCGTATGGATAATTATAGATTGGCCAATAGGGTTATGAACAGTGTGCCTAGAGGCCTCAGAAGGAGGGGGAGACCTAGGATGCGGTGGGCAGACAATGTCAAACAGGACCTTGTTAGAATTGGTGTGCAGTGGCCAGATGCAGCAGATGTAGCTCAGGACAGATATGCTTGGAGAATTAAACTGCGTGGTCTGGTTGGACCTCCGTAGCCCATGGCTGCTTGAGGATGATGATGAAAGAACTGAAAAAAAGCCTGTTAAGAATTGATCAAAGATTTTGTGACATGTGACAGTGGTGATTAGCCCATGTAATGTCCGTAGACACAACAAGTGAGGAAATGTCACTAAAATCTTTACATCCCCCTGGTCCTGCAGCATCCTTCATTTTTTAAACAAAACCTGATAATCTGATTGTATCTGCAAAACAAATTCCAACCAGAGTGGAACCAAAAGTGGAATCATGTGACTACCTATATATTAATAAATAACTGCAACTGGTCACACCTGCAATTTGTCTAAAGAGGAGATAGAATGTACAACAAATATTTTTAACAAACTTGTACAGTGAAAAATAAAAGCCTGCTTTCATCGTATTTCCATCAACCATCATTCTAGTAAGTTTTTAGTATGCCTTCTAAGTTAGCAAAATAAATTTCTTTTATGCAAGATTTAAATTTACCAATGTTTATAATAATAAACTTAACTTTTGAAGAGGCTTTTCAAAGACACCAATGCAATTAAAAATCTGTTAAAATATAATCCCATCTAGATCCCAAGTTCAAAATTTACATATATATATATTCTTCAGATATGAAAGAATGAACATTAATTTTTTTAATTTTGAAACATTTTTTGAGAAATTCAAGGTCAAATTTTTGAAACAGTGATCTTGAGATATGATCTTGTCAGATAGGCTACCAGTTTAAAGCCCATTAAAAAGGGAACAACTTCATCTCTAACTCAAGTTATTAGCAATAAATATGATTATCAATAGGGTCAAAAATTATGAAATTGTCTCAATTTCAAGTCTCAGTACAACAAAACATAATTAGCATAAAATTCAGGATTATTAAATATCTATGATGGTAGAGTAAGTATACAAAATTTCATGTAAATCAAAAATATTAAGGTTTTTCTATTGGATCACTTGACATGGAATGACCCAAAAGAATTATTAGTAAGTTCTTTTTATCTCATTTAAAAAAATAAAAAGATATGTTTTCACTTTGCTGCCTATCTGCTTGTAGATACCAAACTTTTTTATTTTTAGATATAAATTAAAATTACTTTTCGGGTTGGATAGATATTGATGAAATATTATGATTATTATTGATGAAATACTATGATTTTTTTTCACACTTTGAGTCTCCCAAAGGTTTAAAATTGTGCACTCTAATGGTGGGAAATGCTTTTAAAACATGCAAAATTTTAAATGAATATTGCAAGTGATGTATTTATGCTGGAAATAAAAAAAAAATGGTGGTGGAATTTGAAGGACATGAAGTTTGCATCTGCAACAATAAGTTACCCTTTACACCCAGGTGGGTGGGAAATAGAACTGTTTTAAGAGCTAACTGAAAAATTCTTTTTTAGTCAGATTAATATTAATAAAATATTATAATTTGCATTTTTCAAATCCTTATATAGTTTTAATTTACATCATTAGACAGGCACTAAATGTGGAAAATATTAAACTTTTAAAGCAAGTGATTTATTTATGGTAGAAATTTCAAATTTTGGTGAGAGTGCCAAGAGATTCCACTGACAGCAACAATCTGTCCCTTTTTCTCAGAAGAGTGTGAAGAAAACAACTCTTTAATGAATAAAAGACAAGTACTTTTTCATGTTGTATAAACACTAATATTATACTACTATTTGCATTTTCCCCCAATCATTTATTAATTCAAATTAAAATTTTAAAGTGTGCAAAAGTGGATAAATGAAAAAGTTTATTCTCTGAAAATGAGATTTTTATATTTGCCATAGGTAATATGTATTCTTCGAGTTATATTCATATGGACACTTCTTCCATTAATATATAAAGCACAACAATTCCATTAAGACTATAAATCATTTGTTGCTACAGTAAAACATTTTTTCTCACCAGCACTTCCTGTAAATCCTGTTACAAATGCCCTTCTCTGATCCCGAGGTGAAATGTATTCACTCTAGAAAACAGAAGTTAAATTCTTAGGTAACTCTGAATTAATAACACAAGAAATAGTGCATTTACATATATAGGGAACTGGTGCTTTTGCAGTTCAGCATTTGAATTACAAATTATCAAAGGGATTTATGCATGCATGTGTTAGCAATTTTGATAAATCAACCACTATCTTTGATGAACATTAAATAAACAAACCAGCTGATTACACAAAAAGGTCCTACTTAATAATCTATATTTTAGGTCAAAATTTTCCTTCTGAATGAAATTAGGATGTGCATAATCAGGAAATTGCCAATGGTTATCTTGCATTTTTCAGTTGCCACTGTTTCTACAATACTTTGTCTCCACTCAATTAATTGGCTTTGAATATTAACATTATATAGACAACAGAACTGCCAGGTTTTTTGAAGGATGGGAATTGTACAACTTTTTAATTTTTTTTAATGTAAATTAACCCTCCAGGTGACTGGGGCAGATTCTCAACACCACAGCTATGTGGTCCCGTATTGTTACTGATGTGACAGCACCACCACACAGCCATTGCTTACAACTTACTGTGGCGTTTAAGAGCCCAACAGAGGGATAGAAGTGTAATGCTTGGAGGATTAAGGATAAAATATATAACTAAGAAAAAAAAGTAAGTTTTAAACCACCCAATTAAGATCAAGAATCAAAGTTTAAACAAACACCTTAATCCGTTTGTTGTTTTTGTAGTTATTAATATATATCGGACTTTGAGTCCAGTCATTTGGTTCTATTCTAGTCCCCCCCCCTCCAAACCTAAGAATTGAAAAAACATTTTCTGTTCTTATTAAAATTTCAGCACCATACTGGTGCACTTTGTCAGTCTGATTAATACGAACGCTGAATAGAACGTGTAAAGTTTAGTCCTTTTTTACATCTGAAATGTAGGTGTCTTTTTCCGCATGACCGAAATATAGCAACTCTGAATAAGATGCACACCTGCTCCACAGTTAAAAAGTGAGTAGTTATACAAATCGACTGATCATTACATATTGATTTAAAGCCAAATTATATTAATAGTAATGCAGGTTATTAAAATTATGTATTGTAAATTTACATTCGTGCATCGTTGAAATTTCATTTCGGCTACTTCAATCTTACCTGATGAGCATCGCACGATGGAATTATATAAGCTTGTAAGGTTTCACTAACATAGGAAGTATTTTTCATTACACTTCTCAAATGTTTCAACACTGAAGTTGTATTTTTTGCTGTCATTTTTAGGAGTAAACCTTGTGAACATTAATCGGAATAATACATAGAAGGTTAATTATTCTTTCCTGTGCTGTAGCACATCATTCCTCGCGCACCACGCTTGACTCCCTACAGCTGAAGCGTTTAAAGCATTGTTTTCTTCTTTACTTTCAGACTCAATGCCTATATTAGGTTAGATAATAGGCTACTGCGATCCCTATGAGAGACTTCATGCCCATGGTTCTTACCATCCTTATACAAACATGCAACTGGAGCATTATACATCCCAGCAGAAAATTACAGACATAATTATAAAATAAACCAAGAAACCACTATCGTTGTGGCAGAATTAACTGCCATTAATGAGATCCTCAAATGATCCTAATTCTCAATCATCCTAATTCTATCAGACAGCAGACAGCATTGGCCTCACTACTGAAAAATTTCAGTGTTGCTGTGTTTAACGCTATGAAATGTAAAGAATTACATAGATATATTTGCTCGTATTTAACCTCAAGTGATATTTAATACAAAGGTTATACAATTTTAGGTACAACTTACTGAATTTGTAACGCTGTAAGAAATTCAGCCTGCCAAGTGGAAAAACATCATAAAGCTGCAAGGAATGATTGAGTGTCTGTTGTATTTTTTACTTAGTAAAGTATGTTTTGCATGCGGTATCTGGTAACGATGGGAACTGGCAGCCTCAAGACCATCGAACAGTTTTAAAAGTATTTTTCTCAATATAACAACTATCTTTTGCACGGTTGTAATTAAGACGAGAATTTTTAAGAGTAATATTTAGAATTTTGATTCTACTGAAATATAAAAAAAATTATGAGGTTGTCTTTTTACGTTTAAAAACATTCAAGTCTAATATGCGCTGGGTATGGTAAAGCAGTTATTTGATTCCTGTCAATTCCTCAGCCCATGTTCCAGTACTTACCGGTAGTAAAATGCTGTGGCATTCGACACGGGAAGCGATGGTAACCGCAGCTTAATTCAGGCTGTGGGCTTTTTCGCTTCTGACGAAGTTTAGAATCAGTGTAAAATTACGTGGATCAAATAAGAAAAAATCGTATATAATAACTAATAAGTTTCTCCCAATCTATTTATCCAGCATTTTATATTTCAGAATTTATTTAAGTCTTTATACAGCTTTCAAAATTTTCACTCTGCTCTTTAATGAAATATATTGCTTTCTGAATTATATTATATATGCATATGCTATTTTTTTACATATTATTTAATTCTACAGTTATCATCATTTAACAATATTTCAACGATAGTTGTACCCCATCGAATTATATCGTTAAGCTTGTTGGAGGTTATTCAGCTGCATAATGTGTTAACAACTAAGCAGTATGTAATTGCACAATGTTTAAATTTCAGACTGATCCAATTAAATGGGAAAAATGGGTCGGAAATGTTCGACGAAAACGTTGCAGCATTCTGTGGTATATACTTCTGACTCTTGCTTCAGTATTTTAATGATAATTTATGTGATGTATCGATTAGTAATTTATAAATGATGGCTACATAGCGTCATACTGAGATTGGTGGCTACCAGCAGTCACTACTTTTCAATCATTTGCTCCGAACGGGAAGCCAATTTTAGAATCTCTCACAAGGCAGCAATTCACCTTAGTTGTAGTGCGGTTCCTTGAAGGCGTCTGAGTGTCTTAAATTAATTTCAAGATCTAAAATGCTAATAAGTATTAACTATTCACTAGGGGCGTAGCGAAAAATTATGGTTGGGGAGGGGGAGAAATCGAAAATTTGCCAACTCGAAAGTCAAATTTTCCCAATTGAGAAAAGAAAATAATGTGTGTCTAGTTCGTACCCAGATTTTCGCTCCGTGGTGGGGGGGAGGGGGGGGGGGGGTTGAGACAATTTTCACAACTCTATTGACTTTTACCATTTGACTTTCAATTTAGCCAACTAGTCATAATTTCACAGAAATAATCCCAATATTTTCATCTCTCATCTAAATTGCTGCAAGTCAGTTTGAATTTTTCCAACTCCCTTAGATTTGGCCAACTCTCTTTAATATCGCAAAACCAATCACAATCTGTACATCTCTCCTTAATTTGCCAAGTCACTTCAAATTTTTCAAACTACCCAAGATTTTGCCAAGTTTTCTAGATTTTGTCAACTCTCCTTGATTTCACAAACCCTATCCTAATTATTACAAGTCGCCTATATTTTACCAAGTGGATACGAATTTTGCCAACTCGCCGTAATTTTCACGTCTTCCTTGAATTTGCCAAGTCACTTCGAATTTTATCAACTCTTCTTAATTGCACAAGAAAGGCACAATTTTCACAACTCCCTGTATTTTACCAAGTGGCTTCGAATTTTGCCAACTTCCCTAGATTTTGCCAAGTTGCCTCGAATTTACCACCTCTCCTTAATTTTGCAAAACAATACCAATTTTTACATCTCTCCTGAATTTGCCAATCACTTCAAAATTTTCAAACTCCCAAAATTTTGCCGTTTTCTCGATTTGTCAACTCTCTTTAATTTCACAAAAACGATCCTAATTTTCACAACTCGCATATATTTTACCAAGTGGATTCGAATTTTTCCAACTGCGCTAGATTTTACTAGATGCCCTATATAGGTAGAGGTTGGCCATCTCAAAATTGGATGCCATGTTTTGTCGTCGCTCGGATTGTCTGGTTTGCATACCTGAATGGCATTACACGAATACTTATGGATTCATGAAAAGGTAGGGTAATATTTGATAGAAATTTCAGTGTTCATGATTGGAAGCACTTTAAAAAATGGCTAAAAAAAGAAAAGTAAATTTTACGGCTTTTTGTTTCTTTAAAAAAAAGATATAATTTCGTTTTGTAGTTGTCAGTCTGTAGATATCGAACTTTTTTGTTTATACAGAAAAATAAAAAAATTTTTTTGTGTTAGATAGAAATTAATGATATATTACGATCTGCATTTCTCGAATCTCCCAAAAGTTATAACTGCGCCCTCTAACGGTGGAAAAATTTGAAAATTCCAAAATATCAAACGAGTATTCCAAAGGATGTAATTTATGTTAGAAGTTTAAAATTTTGGTGTTGAAATGTGAAGGTTAGGAAGTTACCATTGGCATAAATCACTTGATCCTTTAGACAAAAGGGGGAGGTGAATGTACCTTTTTTTTCTTTTAACAGAAAAGTGTATGTTTTTAGAGAAAAATTAAAAATTCTTTTTGGATTGGTCAGGTATTGATGAAATATTACAATTTGCATTTTGCGAATTTCCAAAAAGCTATAATTGCACCCTCTAACGGTAGAAAAAAACGAAAAATACCAAAAATTTAAAACGAGTATTGCACACGATGTAGGTATGCTAGAAATTTGAAATTTTGGTCGTGGATTGTGACAGTCTTGAAATTTCCATTAACAACATTGAGTTGACCCTAAGCCCAAAGTAGGGAAGAAACGGAATGGTTTTGTTTTAAGAGATAATTGGAAATCTTTTTTTTAGTTGGTTACTAATGAAATGTAATTCGCATTTTCAAAGTTAGTTTTAATTTATGTAATTAGAAATCTCTAAATATCGAAACTGCAAAACTCTTAACGAATGTTTCAAGTGATCTGTTTATGGTAGAAATTTCGGCAGTAGAGTTCTGTTATGGTAGAAATTCCACTGACAGCAATGATCTGCCCACTATTTTCAGAGAGAAAAGCAACTTTCTAAATTTAAGAACTAAAAGAATAATACTTTTTAGGTTTTATATTTACTAATAAAATACTAATATGTGCATTTCCTCCCCATCATATATTAAAAAAAAAACTCCTCAAGCAGCTGCTTGTACAGAGGTCTGACAGAACCTGTCAGTTTATACGCCATAGTAGAAGGTCCATGAGGATGGCAGAAAAACTACACGAACATCCAGAATTAAAACTTTTAAGGAGTGAAAAAGTAGGCAATGGAAGAACTTCATTCTCTTTGAAAATGAGATTCCAATATGCGCCAGAGACGATATGCATTCTTTTAGTTTTTCACACTTTCAGTATCCTCTGACAGTGGAAATTTGGACTACTGTATAATTGAGAAAATAAACTATTAATATTTTATTAGTACCTGTAATGTGGAAAAATAAGTTTTTCATTTATCTCTTAAAGCAGAAAAGTTGCATTTTACCAATAGGACAAATCATTACCATTAGGGTAAACCACTTGATCATTACACTCTATGACCAAAAATTTAAGTTTCAAGCAAAAATAGATCATTTGCAATATTAATTAAAAAATTTGGTATTTTCCAGCTTCTTCCGCCGCTAGAGGTCGCCTTTCGAGTTTTTATTTACCGCCTTCAGCACTCTCTAACACTGGAAATTGCAGCTGATAGGGATTCGAAAAACGTAAATATTAATATTTTTGTGGGAAAAAAAAATTTCGAACCCGCAGTTCTCCAGAAATATGCCAGAACATTCTAACCTGTTAAACTTTGTTTTCACAAAAAACATTTATTGATTTATAGACGTTTAAACGTCTACAGGTAATGCTGAAATTATCAAATATTGTTTAAATCATTAATATTTTGTTAGAGTCTGTAAAACAAAGAAAAAACATTGTTTCGTTTATCTCTTAAAAACAGTTTCATTTCGCACCCCCCTTTTGGCTAAGATGGCAAAAACTTGTTGCCGTTGCAAACCTTCTGACCATAACACTCGACTACCAAAATTTCAGATTTCCAGTGTAAATAGTTTGCTTGTAATATTCGTTTGAAATTTTAGCATTTTTCATTTTTTCCCACCGCTAGTGGACACTATTAAAGCTATTGAAAATTTTAAAAATTGCTAATCACAATATTTGTTCGACACCTATCAACCCAAAAAGAATTATTCATTTAGCTCTGAAAGTAAAAAAATTGACTGTCTATTGACGGAGAGACAGGTGGAAAGACAGATGGACAGACAACAGTTAACAGAGAGATGGACAGACAGACGAACAAATACTGGCATAGGCAGACAACAAAGAGAAAACATTAGCTCGTTTTTCAAACGAATCTTAAAAGAAATTTGTTGGTTTTCAGTTAGCTCGTTTCACTTTTGCAGACGTTTGCCGTCTCCTGATGGAGTTTCTCAGGGGAAAATATTCATTAAATTATTTCTTTGAGTGAAAATTTTACACCCAAATGCAGCGCAGTGAGGCATTCATAAAATATAACAGCTTTTATTGACAAAAAAGTGGTAGAAATATATAAAATTATAACAACTGAGAAGTTTTAACTTGGTATACACACTAACTCATAGGCTTTCGTCTTACGGTACGACAAAACATGGCACCCATAAACCACATGACTCAATCAACCAATGGCAGTGAATCACCGAGATGGCCAGCTTCTTCACATCACCCAAAAATATAAACACCTCCCACAAGAAATAAAATTTGCAGTGGATTCATCACAAACATTCCTACCACAGACCTCATTATATTTATATATGGCTCCCACATCCCACACACAACAAACGGCTCTTCTGCCTTCCACTCTACCCAACCAATTTTCTCACATATAACCAAAATGAACCATGCAGAAAATAGTACTGCTACAGAGCTGGCTGCAATACATATGGCTTTGGAATGGTCCTCCACACAAAATACACACAGCATACATATTATCACTGACTCAAAATCTGCCTTATACAGCATCAACAAACATACATACATCCTATCACAAAATTACTCTTTTTTCCATATTCACAGAATTTCCCACAATATAATTGCCACTCACAAAACATTAACATTCCACTGGATACCCTCTCATTTTAACATGACCCATAATGACACTGCTGACCACCTTGCTAAACAAGGACACAATATCCCTACACCTAATTATCACACCCCTGAGACATATAATCATCACCTAATAGAAATCAACAAATTCTTCCACTCCACATGGACACAAAACTGGATCCAAAAGGCCACAATTAAAAATGCATTCAGAGCCACCATTGCTGCCATCCCACACACACTACATCTCAACTACCTATCAAGAAGAGCCCAAACAGCAATTCATCAACTACGCACTGGCAGAACAAATCTCAACAGGGACCTTTTCATGATACAAAAGGTACCACTGCTCTTTGCACTACATGCCAAGTGATAGAAGACATTCCACACTACCTTCTACACTGTGCCAAATACACAATACATAGAATTACCCTCTTCCAGACACTCACCACACTGGGAACCACTTATTTCTCAGCCCAAACAATTCTTGGTCCTACTCATAATAATATAAAAAGCCACTCTAGGGCCTTGGCCCTATATATCAACAGCAGTGGGAGATTCCCCTAAAGCCTCTCTGCATCTCCAAAGGCCTCTACCTCACTTTTAAAAGATTCTTGGGACACTAAAAGATCCAGATGCCAATAAAAGATCCCCATAGGACATCAAAAGACGCATTTTGGACAACTTATTCGACAAAAACTAACTCAAAATAAAAATAAATATATATATATAGTATAAAATCATCAAAAAAAAATCAATCTAACTATCAAAAATAAAGTCACATAAAGGAAAACTTTATTTCTATATTGGAAATTTTTATATTTCTCTTTAACCCAATAACTTATATGGAATCTCTCCCAGAGCATAACATCCCTATACACATTATCATACCTAATATACATATGGAATTTCACCACATCTCCCACTACCCTTTGATGGGAACCTTAAACTGCACTCCTGCCACACACCCCAAGCTCATGGCTGACCTTCCACTGGCTCTACAAAAATAAACACTGACCACCACACACTGAACACATAAATTTGATTTCCAACTCATATAACGTAGCTATATAATTTTCCTCCCTTCTCCTCCAAAAAAAAAAATTATCTTTATCATACTCCTTCCCATATATAAGGCTGTCACTGAGCTAAGACTTTTCCCAGATACACCCCTGCGCAGCATTTCACTGCATGGCAGGACAACCCAATGCTAACCTCTGGAGTTAGATAAGCAACCATAAATATTTCCTCCTCCATCTTCCTGACAGAGTATTACTTATCCCACCGTCTCAGCTCCCCCCACCAAAAATTTCATCCCCCTTCATGCTCTGCAACCCATCTTGGGATGACTTTAAAGAAGAAAAAAAAAATTATTTCATCTTCGCCCCCCCAAAGGGATTTCTCCCTAGCACCCCAATTCTCACCTATTCCATGGACATGACCACCCTCGCCAACCCCCCCATTTACCTCCCCCCATGAGTAGGGGTCAATTTTGATTGACTCAAATCTACCATGCTGGCAACCAACCATGGCCACAACTTCAAAAAATAACACATAACATTCGCCACTCGGAAAATTATAAAAAAAATATATATATACACACTACTTCTTCTTCCATCTCCCTCCACCCCCCTTCCCCCCTTCACATGGCATGCAACTAGTATATATTCTCCTTCACCTTTCAACATCAGCCTCTCCACCACTGGGCGGCCTGGGGCCTAAAGCCCAATTGTCAATACGTACGATTGGCCAGTCTTTGCAGTTTTCATCCGCATCCTCTGCCCTTTATGCCTATGGACCTGATGATAAGGGTGCCGAGGTCCCCTTTACAAATAGGTCCAGCTTAGAAAGAAGGATGTATAAGAAGAAGAAGGCCAGCGTCTTACTATACAGGACCTCTAGATTTCACCAACTCGCCACAATTTTACAGAAAAAATTCCCAAAATTTACGTATCACCTGATTTTTGAAAAGTCACTCTGAATTTTGCAAACTCTTCCAAGATTTGCCAACTCTCCTAGATATTGCAAAGTTGTCTCGATTTTGCCACCACGCCATAATTTTACAGAAAAAATATTACAATTTTTACATCTCACCTGAATTCTGCCAAGTCCCCACAATTTTTCAAAGTCACTCCGAATTTTGCCAACTCTCCACGATTTTGCCGTCACTCCGAATTTTGCCAAATTGCCTCTAGATTGTGCCAACTCTCCTAAATTTTTTCAACTCGACATAATTTTACAGAAAAAAAACCCCAATTTTTACATCTCACGATTTTGCCAAGTCACTCCGAATTTTGTCAAGTTGTCCCGATTTTGCCAACTTACCAGTATTTTACTAAGTGGCTTTAAATTTTGCCAACTGCTCTAGATTTTGCAGTCTCTCCATTTTCGAAACTGTCCTAGATTTGCCAAGTTGCCTCCATTTTGACAACTCCCCTTAATTTTACAAAAAAAAAATTACAGATTTTCACAACTCACCTAGATTTTAGGAAGTCGCTTCGAATTTTGCCAACTCCGAGTTACTTTGGGGGGGGAGCCTCCTCCCCTTAGCTATGCCCCTGCTTTTCATCACATCATAATCAATAAGCTAACGGAATAAACCCTTTATAAGAGAAAATTTATTTTTTTAAGTTTAAATGTCAAACTTATATGACACCCCTAAAAAAATTATAATATAATAATATATAAAAAAATAACACCCCTAATAAAATGTGAAAATTTGCACTTTATATAGGAGGTTTCAATTTGTGAACTGTTCTCTCTAATAATCAATGAATTGCAGATTTCTAAAGTCATATACTGTATATTGTTGGTGAAATGTTTTTCTTCTGTACGCAAAACTTTCACGCGCCACATTCTCTTAGATATGTAAAACCAAGTACATTTAAATGAATCCAATGCAGCCTCCCCATCCCCAGCTAACGATGGAAGTTTAGCGACTGCCGTTAGAAAGGAAAGAGTGCCGCTCAAAAGTAAAACAACTCAACCAATCTTATGTATGACCTAAAAGAACAGAAATAAAACTAAAGCATGCCAATGATGCAGTCACTTAATTCGTATTTAGTTCATAGGAAAAATATGGCACCATCAATTCTTGATGAGTAGGTAAATCATCACCCTATGTTATTTTGAATTAACAACAAAATCAGTGGCTGATTGCGCCATCGGTAAACTTTAGTTTCCCACTTTTTAGGATGCAATAGGAAGATATAAATGTATTTAAAATATTCTATTTTTTATGCAATATCCGATTGAAATCAAAGCATTCGGTAGATGTCTTGCTTTTGTCTCTGAGTTTATTGCCTTTTATTCGTAGTGCTTCAGTTGAAACAAATATAGCTGCTTCATTTAATTGTGAAGCAAAGAAGTAAAATTCAAAAATTAGATATTTTTTTCCTATAAATCTATTGAATGTTGTTTGTTTCGATTCAACCTAAGTTCCCCCTTGTTACTCCCTGACAATTATATGCTATTGCTCTTTAGATTTTTTTTAATATACAATTGTAGAAATACTGTATATGTTGACATATATGTATTTAAAACAAATTACTATTTTAGTTGTTGAGGTAAATATCTAATGGCATTTTTTGTGTAAAAATAATAGGCTGCATTGGTTTCATTCATTTATTTAGCACGTGTTCAGCCATGATTTTTTTTCTTTGCTGATGGGTATTATAATACTTTTATAGCAAGTATGTTTTGAAACCTATGGTGGTTGGATTCCATAAACCACTACCAAATTTAATCACTATAATTATGATGGCAATTTAATCTTTCAGCAATTTTTTCCTATAGGATTTCTTATATAAATGTTTTTAAAGATATGAATCATCCAAGGATTAAAACTCGTTCATTTTTGGAAAATCTAAATAAATGAAACATTTAAATCTTATTGACTTTAATTTTAGTTTTTAACAGAAAATTAAATGTTGATATGGTTGTCTTGTAAATTCTTATTTTTTAAATATTTCTGTTGCAGCAGATAAAATCTAATAAACATCGAACTAAGGCAAAATGATAAATATTCTCTGAATAACCTCCAGCTTTTTATTACGATAGCTTCGTCAAAAATAAATTAAATACAGTACCCAATTTAAAGGCGAATTAATGAAAACAATTATTGTTAAAAATTAATAATTTTTGACGGAGGAGATCTGAATTTGTAGAGCATAAATCAGGGCTGCTGCCAATATCAGTTTCAGAATCCTGCTACTGACATTAAAAAAATCTTGTAACATTTAGAATGGGGGTTCGCAATAATATTTTGATGTTCAAATTAATCACAAAGTTAAAACAGTCAACTGAGAAAAGAATCCTGCCTAAATAATGCTTGAATCAAATATTGGTAGGTTCCCATTTTTCCCATCCAATAATAAAAATAAACACAGAATCTATCAATATATCCAAATTTATTTCTTTATAAAAATAGAGGATATAAGATAGTGAACAATGTCATTTTCTGAAATTTCCTATGTAAAACAAAACACCTAATCTTTTAACATGGTCACTTCTCCATATTTCTTATCTAAAATCATAATTAAATATTAATAACATGTCACATCTTTAAATTTACTTTTTGTTCATCAGTTGGTTTGAAATCTTTTCCCAAACTTTCTCTTATTCTGCAATATAACAAAGCATTCTGCAATAGAGAATCTAAAAGATTATCTGTGTGCAGTTTTCATTATCTTCAGGTTGCTGACACAGATTACCTTCCTTATTCTGTGGTTGCTGAATATTCTTTCTACAGTAGCATTGTTTTGTGGTAAAGATTATTATTATTGTTTGCTCTGGAGCACTAGACGACATCATAAGACTGGCCTATACAATATTGAAAGGATATTAATATTCTTTGTCGGTAAATTATAATAATTTTCTTTCGTGAAAGAATATTAATATTCAATTGGTGCCTTCGGCACCTCTTGATTTCTAGCTGGTCACTCCGACCTCTATTTCACCTTGAACACAACACCGAATGTGAAAATTTCTCTCATTTCTGAGTTCTACTGACAGTGGATCACTATAGTGGATCATCTATTCAATAGCCCTATTCAACAATTTTTCTCTCTCCAGTACCAGCATATCGAATTTCAAAGGATCCATCGCATCCATGATTGCTTCCATGATTGCCCGTGATCTACAACTGAAAATATCCCAGGCACCTATTTTGAGCCCTCTAACACCTGTAAATCGATATTTGAATTTTGACCATGAAGGACCCATCGCATCCAAAATTTCACAACATTTCTGAGATCTAGAACTCAAAATACCTCCAAGAACCAATGCCAACAATTCTATGTTTAAAAGTCATTGAAAAGCGAAATGTTCATAGAGGGTAATGTTAACAAGGCAAGAATAACGTTCCTAGCGCCCTCTACTGGTATGAGACACTTTTTCTGCCAGATATTAATAGATTAATGACACACTATCCCATGGCCGAGAGGTTAACGCTCATGGCTACTGATCTAAGGGACCTGGGTTCGAGCTCCGGGTAAGGCATGGATGTATGTGTCGTTTTTCTGCTGAGGTCCTGCCATCCTCTCAGATCTTCTACTGTGGCATATAAACTGACAGGCTCCTGTCAAACCTCTGTGGCAAGCAGCTGCTTGAGGGGGTATTTATTTATTTATTTATTTTTTTACGCACTATACTATGGGTATTCTTTTTTTGTCTCTTCCTATTAGAAGGAAGTAAACAAATTGTAATCATAACAAGAGCATGAGCGTTTTGAGATCAATCAGGCTGGTAGTTAATTTGTTTTATTAGTGTTTAAATGGTTTTTAATAGTAATAATTTGATTAGTTTGTAAGTTTTTCATGTATGGAAATAAAATATAAATAAACTTTCTTTTCTGGAAAAATTTTCTGAAAGCGAAAGGGTTCACGATTTATCCATAAATTACTTCTCATATTTGGAATGACGAAAATAAATTGGTTATTTTCCGATTGGTTTAAATGAAGTACTAGATAATTCTTAATTCTCTTGATCCCAAGCAAGATGTTGCTACAGTATCGCCACTTTTTCTTAGATGAAAAATATATAGTGCTCTTTAGATGTGCGAGTTTCAAACAATGCTTTTAAATAATTTTCTTTTAGAGACCACCAAAATACACCTACACTCGGTGCTCACTAATTATGACTACCTCCCTCCATGTTTTGTCAGTGGAAGCTAATTATAGAACTTCAAGCTCTATAACTTCTTAAAAAAGAGTTTTGGGACTGAAGATAAGATCACAATCAAATCTATCCAAATCTCGATTTTTAATAATATTCCCTTAGTATTTAAAGAGTAATGGATGTTTGAATATTTAACAACAGCAATACCTAATATTAAAATTTAACTCGGAAGTTAATTATAATTTGAATACGAAGTATTATTTCACACAACATTTAATACAACAGATGTATATTTGAAGAATTAATGTAAACAATTTTTTGATAATTTTCAATTTCCCTAAGACTTGCATTGTTGCTGTTAAATAAAAAATAAATATCCTCCTCAAGCACCTGCTTGCAAGAAAGGTCTGACAGGAGCCTATCAGTTTATACACCACATTAGAAGTCTGAGGAGATGGCAAAACCTCGGCAGGAAAATGATGCATATGTCCACGCCTTACCTGGGGCCCAAACCCAGGCCCCTTATATCAGTAGCCAAGCGTGCTAACTACTTGGCCATGGGAAATATTCAAAATCTATAACTCTTTAAGTACAAAGCAAATATTATTGAAAATCGAGATTTAGATAGATTTTATTTAGAACTTTAATTTACCTTTGGTTACATTTTCTCATAAAACCCTTGGTTTAGAAATTGCAGAGCTTTGAAGTTGGCTTCCACTGACATAACATGGAGGGAGGTGGTCATAATTCAGTGAGCACTGAATGTATTTACCATGATTTCATACCCTTTAGAATGTCAGTACCATTTGCTAAATATATATATACCGTAATTTTTAATAAAGTAACAGCTTCCAGTGAATTCAAAATACATAAAACCAGTAACAGAATTATCCAAGAAGACAATATATTAATATAAATATAAAAAAATCATAATCACTGAAAACATGATGTATCTATGTATATCTAGACATTAAAAAGTCAAAAGGTAATGCTGTGATTGTCATTTATGTTTAAATCTAAAGGTCATTTAAAATTGCCTGAAACACCTGAATTATTAAATGTATTGATCAGTGGGCTCTTGAGAAATGCCTGACATGCCTTCCTTTCAGTATGCTATGCAGAGGATCATCAGCTATAACTGTCTTTTAGCATTTGTTTAAGTTTTCTTGACTTGCCTGAACAGTTTTTTGGCTTTATAATGTGAATTTCAAAAATGATGCTTGCCAGCTTCTGACAATGTACAAGTGCTGCCCAGTTTGTTCAACTGATGTTGAAATATCCATTTTGGTCTATATAAACATAATGACACTAGAAAACAAATAACAGTAATATGACAATTTGTTTTGTTTTTAACACAGTGTCAGGGGTGGCTCAATTAGGTTACTATCTGTCTCCTAACAGCAGTCCATGGGTCCCCTTCTCCAGCCTCCCAACTCTTCCTTGAGTCCTCAGGGTCCTTGCGACATGGCCATTTAGCCCATTGTGTGCAAAAAAGTGGCATTCAGAGGTAAAACAACCCAACCCTTTTTCACACGATGAAAGCAATTGGATATGAACAGGGGTGTATTTCGGGGGAGGATGGGGCCATGTCATCACCACCCCTTTCAGAATGCTAGTAACGGTAATGGAGGCTAAAAATTAAACTTATTTATAATTAATGTAGGTAAACCTGCAGTTTAAGGCACTCGGATGCACTTCTTGACTCCTAACAGTGGCTGATAAATAAAATAAATAAATACTGCCTCAAGCAGCAGCTTGCCACAGAGGTCTGACAGGAGCCTGTCAGTTTATATGCCATAGTAGAAGGTCTGAGAGGATGGCAGGCCCTCAGCAGAAAAACGACACAAACAGCCATGCCTTAACCCGGGGCTCGAACCCAGGTCCCTTAGATCAGTAGCCAAGCACGCTAACCACTCGGCCATGGGATGGCAGCAATGGCTGATGGCAGCAAAAAATTAAGTTTTTCCATGAATTATACCAAGTTTCTTAAAATTACTTCCTTAAAGAGAAAAAAAACTTATTAAACATGTAATTTAAACTAATGAACAATATATCATTAACCCTCCAGCTGGCTGGAATGTATTTTCTCCACCACAGTGGTCCTTTAGTGCTAATGACATAGCCCCACCATACAGCCATTGCTTACACTTTACTGTGACTCATGTAAAACAGAGGCAGAAATAAATGTAACACCAGGAGAGTTAAAAAAAAATTCAACTTCGAAAGTTCTACAAATAGTTTAAACAGTTGTATTACTAGCAATGAAAATGCTGCACAATGAGAATACACTGAGTAAAGAATATAATGTTAAACTTACTAATACGAAGAAAAGTAGACCAAGAATAAATATCGCCAAGAGAAGTAGTAGTGGCATCTATCTAATATTTTCCTGATTGCACATATTGTTATGTGATGAATGTCAGTCAGTACCATCAGAGGCTATTGGTTCAACAGCCTATTATCACTAACAAATGAACATTCATTCCATAATTTATAAAAAACTTTCAAAAATCAATAATCTCGTCAGAGACAGATATTCTAAAAAGCATACCACTAAACAACAAATTGCCATTCCACAATTTAAGAAAGCAAAATTATCAGATGCAACCATTTTAGCCTTAATATGCTGCTAAACAAATCACTGTACTGCCCCCTTTTACCCCCAAACAAATCAATCTTATAATGAGCCTAAAAAACAAAATTGAAAACAACTTGCTGCCAATCCTCAATATAAAAATTCCCCTAAACTAAGTAATCCCATCAGAGACAAAAAGCATGAATTATTGTAACCAATTAACTGCTGACCCCAATATAAAAACCCTCCACAACTAATCCATCTGAGAAAACAAGCCTGAGAAACATGAATTATCAGAAATAATTTACCACTGATTTGCAGTAAAAGAAAGCCCCCCAGAACTAAATAATGCAATCAGGAACAACAAGTCTAAAATACACCAATTATCATGAACAATTTAAGAAGATCTGCAGTATAAAAAAAAAACCAGAACTAAATATCCCATTGAACAAGCCAAAAAAAAAAAAACAAATTAACACAAACAATGTTATACTGCATTGGAAATTCAATCTCTTGCCCACATTTCCCCCTGACTTGATTTTGCTTGTCCCCCCCATACACACACACACATTTTTTTTTTCTGGCTTGATTGTGCTTTTAGATCTGGGCTTGGATCTGAATTTTTTTTATTGTATTTTTTTCTGCATATTTTTCATTTGGTTAGCACATATGAGGGTTTTTGCACACGAGGTCTATACCTTAGAAATGGCAGGTTTGAGTCCCAGAAGTGTCAGCATTGACATTTATTTCTACTCTCCCTTACCTGCTTTCAGCACAAAAGGAGACAGTAAGCTTGGAAAGGCTGCCATCTGTTGGATGAAATGTTAAGCTGTGATCTCATGCAGGAAAGCCATGCCCTTTTCTGGTTAAAGAAAACACTGGATGGCCTTGACAGGAGGCCTCAGTCTCCTAACAGTTTTCAATAACCCACCCTTCCCTTGTAACTGTGGGCCTTTGGAGTCCTTGTTACTTAACCATTTAGCCTGTTGTATGCATAAAATTGTGACTCGGAGGTCAAACAACTCAAACTGGGTAATGAAAATAAAATTTTATAATGTTAAAAAAACTCTAAATTATTTTCCTAATGAATCAACTTACATATAATATGTAATGGGATTTAACTTTTATATTTAAAATGGTTCATTAATATTTATTTGAAAATTATATTATGTGGGCCTTTAGTGCCAACTGCAGAGTTTACGTATTTAAAATACTGTAGTATTCCAGATATCAAATATGTAAACATTTAAAATTCTATCAGTTATTTTAATATGATTTGAAATTGTGTTCTTCAGAATAAAACATAATATATATTTATTAAATTTATTTACATTAATTTGTTTTGGATCTTTAATGCATTTATATAATACAACTTTTTCTGCATATATAATTCTCAGAACCCTAAAATAGCAATTTGTCAAAATTATATTTAAAAAAATCTAATATGAGCAAAATAAAAAATTGTTAAAAAAAAAAGAAAAATTTTGTAGTTGATGTCATAGTTTTCTGAATATAAAAAATCACCAGACAATAATTATAATTGTTAATTGTATGACATCATTTTTGAAACTGAAATGAAGGTGCTAAATTGATCTAAACAGCACCAGGGACCTTGAACATTACCTTGTGTTCGTAAAACTTTGAAAATTATTATCCAATGTATTCTGCTGACTGTACACTATCATAAAAATAAAATGGAATGACAGTTCTGCTTTAATCTCTGTGTGGATCTTGAAGACTTCTAATTTACAACTTTTTTTCGTGAATCTTTTCAGCTCTACTATAGGGGGCAGGGTACTATATAGGGGCGGGGTACTATATACAGTCAATAGCACGCCAGGCTCGTAATCTGTAGTTCCAGGTTCAAGTCCCAGCTGTGGTCAGCATTGAGATTTATCTCTGCAAAACTCCCTGCCCTGCCCACGGTCAATAGGGGAAGCGATGGGCTTGGAAAGGCCACCATCCATCAGATGGAATGTTAAGCCGTGGACCCGTGTGTGGGAGAGCCATACCCTGTGCACGTTAAAGAACACGCTGGATGGCCTTGACAGGAGGCTACCATCTGTCTCCCAACAGCTGTTCCAGTGGGTCCCCTCCCCCAACCTTCTCTGAGCCTTCGGGGTCCACATGACCTGGCCATTTAGCCCATGGTGTGCAAAAAAGTGCTACTCAGAGATAAAACAACGCAACCCAACCTAGCTCTACTATTATATCGTTTATGAGTGATTAACTCTTTTTACTCGTATGTCAGTTTAACCCAACATTTAAGTTCCTGTCTGTTTGTAGCTGGAGTCCACATTTCTCTTACAATGGAAAGATGGGATTCACTGTTAAGTTTTGAAGAAGTAGTGCAAGACTGATTATAACAAGTGAAATGTGACTGGATTTTTATTTTTTTATTATTACGTTATTTGAGTTCATTAGTTCTAGTGTACAAAGCAACCAATACATTTTACAAGAAAGTTTTATCCCTTCCAGTGTCCAGCATGAAAAACTGGTTTACATCCAGAGGCCAAGCTACTTTCTCTCTATGCTCAGTCAAAAAAAATATTTAACTTTAGAACCTTTTTTGGCCAACTAACTAATGAAAGGAATTATGGCATATTATATGCCAAATTCATCAGCATTTAATTCTCGATTTTCTGAAAAGAAAATATTTAACGAAAAAGACTACTTGTTTTAATAGTAATTTTTTTAGAGTCGTGTAGTAAAAAAAAAGCATCTGGCAATGCAAATAAAAAACTAATAGGCAGAAATAATTATAATGGATATGAATAGAAAGGCTATTTATTTCTGAATAATAAAAATAAATATTTACTTGAAACAAGAAATTTACTCTCTTTTTTTGTAATTTTTTTCTCTACATCATACTTTGAGAAAAGTCCTGGCTTTTTGCTAACTGTGCTGAGTCATATAAACAAGAAATTTAGCATTCTTAAAAATAACCAATCAGTAGAGATAAGGTCATGTTAAATACCAAATTAAACAGATTGAACTCCGAATTTTGTGGAAATGAAAAATTTAAACAAATTTGCAAACATGTTGATTTTAATAAGACTTTTTCATTGTGATACAGTGAAAAAAAAAAAAGATTGTGCAAATAAAGCTTAATTTTTAAAAAGTGGATCAATTAAAACAGCTAAATTATGTATTAATCAAAAGGAAATTTTCTTCTATTTTGATTAAAATGTGACATTTACCTGAAAACAATTTTTATTTCTTTTAATGATTCTTTTCAATGTGGTACATTTTAAAATATGGGCCAGCATTATACAAGATGACTTGGATTCCTCATATTGAGGGGATTTTCTGTCATGTTTATGAAATGGAAAAACATGCTCTTGGCTGCCTTTTTTTACTAAACATTTAAAATTTTTTCCTTGGGTGTTGAAGTTTGGTGCTATTTAAGTGACAAAATGTTTGTGTACCAAGGGATATCATCAGAGTGGCACAGCCAATATATTTTGGGGTGGGACTCTTAGAAGCATTGAACATAGATTTAAAACTTTATAATTAAAAAAATTCTGCTGGAGAGTGGGGGAGGAGTAAAATTACCTCAGTGTAGGGAGAGATTAAAAACCCTTGCGGAATTTGCCCTCCCCTCCAACTAATAGGAGGACTGATTTCCATGTTGACAAAGTCCTTTTAACTTCCATATCCAACACCTCATTCATTTTCAGGAAACAATACAAAATCAAAGTTTTTTTTTTACTGGGAAGTGAAGAAATAATAAAAGAAAAATTAACATGGAACCTAATTGTGATGTTAAAATATCCACAATGACTTGTAAGCAGCATAACTCCAAAAGATCAATAATCCATCAATAGATCAACTGACTAAAAGATCAGTAATTTACAAAAAATAAAATAAATCTATAGAAATGAAAACTAAGGTTTAATTATAAAAAAGTAAAATACTAACTTTACAAAGGGAGATGATATTTGATATGTGGAATGTTGCTGTAAACAATCTACTATGCAGCTGCTTAACACATGGAGTATTGTTCTATCTTTGCCTTGTTAAATTTCTAGTTTATTTTTGAAAATTGGTTGAAGGTTTCATGAATTTTTTCTTTTTACATTTTGAACATTCTATAGCCTTAGATGCTAATGTGCCATAAAACCCTAACCAACCAACCAACTTAACACATGGAGATTGCACATGTGAGCCACCTGCATCATCCTTAGCTCTGACCTAGTATAAGTTACAGCCAGTCTTGAACAAAAAGCTCTGGCTAAGAAGTTCTCTTTTTAGATATAGTGTCTAATTCAATAGCAAGAACAATGCATATAATGCTGGGATAAATGATATAAATGATAAAAATAATTCTAGGAATACTGAAATTAGGGTTAAGGCAGAAAAGAGTGTAAAACAGAATTTAAACAAATCGAAACTGAGATTCATACTGTGTAATTATTTCCAAAATCTTCTGTTTTTAAAAATAGCAGTTTTTTTTGTTAATTTTCAAGAGATTTTCAAAACTTGAAGGGAAGATTTCTTGATAATGGTTCAAATCAAATTTGTTAGCTTAAATCAAGGGATTGCTTCAGCATAGAGTAATATTAGCAAATAAATTTGCATTACTCAATACTGTATGTTAGGTCTAACAAATGATGATCAGATAGCTTTAATAAATTATTTATGTCCTGTAAATTATAAATATGCATCAAATGAAAAGTGAAAGTATTATTTTTATGAGCTATAAGAAAATTTCCAAACAGCAATTTTTATTTTAAATCAAAGTTTATGTGTTATACTAAAACAGACATAGATGCCCTCGACCTCTCATTTTGGATTCTGTCAATGTGTATAAATGGCTGGATTCTGGAAGGGTTAAAATGCTCTTAATGTAAAATTTCTTGGTTTATATATCAGTCATTTTGCTGTGTTGTGTCTTGTATTCTGGATTAAACAACTACCTTCATAATCTTTGTGGTGCAGTGGAGTGTCTTCACGTTCTCTATTTTTACTTTTATGAAGAGTTACCTAATTATTTTCATGGAAGACACTGAAAACTTGTATTACACCTTTGGTTTTACTGTTATCTATTTCTCTGAATTGTCTCCATAACCTATAGATCACACATATGAAAACATTATGCCATTTTTCATCATTGACCCACCCAGCTTGCAGTCTTCCAATGCTTATTATCTGAAGGTCATTCGTAGTGAAATTTCAATCTCAAACTTGAGTCTCGGGGAACTAAAGGTGAAGTAATCTGTTTAAGTGCCAAATATATGTATTCTGTTAGGTTTTATAGGAGTTTTAACTTCTTTATTATCAGCAGGTTATTTATGTAGTCAAATTTGTAGATTTAATTTTATTTACTTTTAAAATTTTTAGGAAAGACTGTTTATTCTTTATCTATTTTTGTATAATTCTGTAGCTATTCATTGGGCTTCCAGATAAATGAATCATCTAATGACATAAAAAATTTTGTTGTAATTCAAAAACTGAATGATTTGCATCTGATAAAAAAAAATGACAGAATATGATTTTAATGACAGAAAAATGAAGAATATATTTATGTATTAAAATATTTTACCAATAACTTTTATTAGATTTAAACGTATATAATATTGGCAATATTATGTTCATAGAAATCAAAATTTGGGTTATGTTTTACCTAGAAAGATGTCTCACTGGCTGCAGAAACCTATAAAGGGATTACTTCTTGATATTACTGGAGTATTATATGAAAGTGGAACTGATAAATCAATAGATGGTTCAGTAGAAGCTATAAATAGGTATGTTATTTTACATATGTGTATTAATATCATTTAACACTGAAAACTTATTACTTAAGCATAATTGTTAACCTACTCCAGATAATCGAGTATTGACACTAGAATGGTAAATGATGGAAATATCTGGACCCATATGTTGGTTGGAAATATCTGGACCCATATGTTGGTTGTCCCCTAGGGATTGTCGAAATTAATGCATCCACAGCGCCCCACAGGTAAAGAAATGTGCTTTTGGTTCATTTCTTATATTGGGCTTTTGGCATTGAAGAATTGAAGAGCGATGACAAACTCAAAGTTGCAACAGTAACAATGGTTTAATTCTGAAGATATTTACAGATGTCTCCATGAGAACTGATGTTGGCTACTGGCTATGTTGGCAACAAACAACCATGCGAAAGTTGTGTAACAGGTTGCGTCTTCTATGCACCTAACAGAAGAAAACCTCTTGACTCATGAATTTCCTATTCACCAAGGAGCCGCACTACATAATTTATGTTTGCTCACTACAGCCAGTGAACTGCTTGATCTTGATGACGGGTCATCCGGCATTCTTTGTGCAAGCACTGTCCTCCCAGTCCCATGGGACTGTCATTTGGTCTGTGCTCCAACACGAAAAGAGCCAGGCTGGAAAGAGGCTGATCACCAATGATCAGGTGCAATAAACCTGTCTTGCTAATTGCAGCAAGACACATCAGCCATAAATAGCCTTTGTCAGAGGTGGGAAAAAGGGGAAAGTTTCATATAAAGAGTTAATGAGCAAGGTCAAATACAAATATATACATAAAATGGCAAAATTATACAACAGCATAGCATCAAAACCTGACACCGTGGATCTTGCCCATTAATAACCTGTACTTATAATTAAGGCAGCACATGGTAATTATGAGTGTACTACTTCACTAAATGCATATTGAATGGAAATAAAATAGGTAAGATGTTTTGTTAAACAATTATTCATGTAAATTATGATTTTTATTATTCTTTCTACTTTGTGGTTAAGTTTTAGACCAAAGGGTTTAACAAATATTCTATATCAAGAATTTAATTATCAGTAATAAGATAATAGGAATTCAAAAGACATAAAATATAAGTAGAAATTTTGATGCAATTTTCTATAGTAAAAGCAAAATTAAATATTGACTTTTTTTTTGTCTTGGGCAGTTGCAGATCTCAACTACTAGATTATACTGTTCGTAGAAATGCAACAACAAACATGACATATCAAGTGGTAAATGTAATATTTGAATATGGGGTTTAGCAGCTTATATTTTTTGCTAATATTAATGCAAAAGATGTTGATTTTGTAGTGGTAATTTATGATTTGTTAAAGTGTTTTGGAAAAAAGTAACACAAAGTCTTGTTTGGATGCAGAATGTTTTGAGAGTCAAGATGCAAAGAGTGCATTATATTAGTTCAAAGACCAGAAGTGAAGATAATTTTTTGCAAGTATTTTGTACATTTGTTTTATCCTTAAAGGCAACAGGGCCATATCACAGATTGATATATATGTTTAAAAAAAATGTGAACTTTGAGAGTTAATAAAATTACCAAAGAAGCAGTGAAAGAGCTGGTACAACTAAAGGATGGTTAAGTGAGACCATATTCTGTAACTTTACTATGATTTTACTATATGCTGTTTGTTTTCAAGTTGTAGTGTAAATTTTCAGAGAAGTAGAAAAAGACCCAGTTTGAGTTTTTGAGTCATTGTTATTTGTATTTTCTTTCTGATGAAATCATCTACTTCACAAATGAAGGGTTTGAATCCCAAATAACCCATCAATAGATTTGTGTGTGTGATGTCTTTCTATTGTCTTGCCTCCTTTATAAGTATTTTCTGTAACTATTTATGCTGATTGCTTCCTATCAGACCTATATGGTAAGCATCAGTGTAGGGAGGAATTTATTTGTTGGTTTTGTGCTGCAAAATGGTTTTAATGAAAGCAATTAAACTTGTATTTCACTTAACTATAAATTAAATTAATGTTTATTGTACTAAGCATGCAAATTTTTCTATATAAGCAAAACATAATTGATGTTTTAGGTTACGGAATGCCAGAATACCATTTCGATTTGTTACAAATGAGACGCAAAGAACTCGAGAAGCTTTAGTTACAAAACTTAAAAGACTTGGTTTTCGTTTAACTGAAGATGATGTTTTTGCACCAGGACCAGCTGTTTGCAATTTGTTGAAGAATCGGCAGTTACGGCCTTTCCTCTTAGTGCATCCAGGTTATTCAGATTTTTTTTTATAATTGTATAAAGCAAAAAAAAGCATTAATGTAGGCTTGTATATAATCATTAAATGTATATCATTCCACATTTTCTTTGATTATTTTGCTGTATCTTCTTATCTAGTGATATTAAAGGAAGCATAATTCTGTCTTCAAACAAATATAACAATTTCAATTAAAAAAAACTTCAATGACTAGAGCAAACATTCCAAATGTCATTAAAATAAAAAAAAGGTCATGATGAAAATGTTCATTTTATGAGTTGATTTTACTACTTACTACTAAGAAATTATTAAATGCAATTGTTAATTTCCACACCAGGCTTCGTTATAAAAATGCCTACCATGTTCTCATCTCTTTGATTAACCTAATAACAGCTTGGCTACTGATCAAAGGGACCTGGGTTCGAGCTCCGAGTAAAAAGAACAGATGTTGGTATTATTTTTCTGCTGAGATCCTGCCATCCTCATAGACCTACTGTGATATATAAACTTACAGACTTCGGTGGAAAGCAACTGCTTGTGGGGGGGGGGGGGGGGTATTTATTTTTATCTCGTTTTAAAAGAAAACGAGATAATAGTTTTCTGTCTATTCATCTGTAGACATCGAACTTTATTTGTTTATAGAGATAAAAATTCTTTTTGTGTTGGATAGGTATTGATGAAATATTATGATTCACATTTTTTAAATCTTCTGAAAACAATAATTGCACCCTCTAATGGTGGAAAATTTTTCAAATTCGAAAATTTCAAACAAATATTGCAAACAACATATTTAAGCTAGAAATTTTAAATTTTAGCAGTGGAATGGGAATGCCATGATATTAGAATTTAAATATACAGCAATTGGATTAAAAAGTATTTAATGCACGATTATGCTGTTTTTAACTGCGTAAAGTTCTTAAACTACTGTCTCAAATTACTCAAGACTGTATAGTATACAGTCTGGGTATAAGCTGATAGACTTGGCAATGATTAGCTTAGGGCATTTTTACACTTGTTAAAAAGTCCAAAGTAAGGTTGTAAAAAAGGTTATCATTTTATAAGAGAGTCCTGCTGGCTTCAGTTAAAAGTGCACTTCTTAGATAATCTTCAGTAATTTTTCTTCTAGGTGATGTTTGAAGATATGTTAATCAGTAGAAGATTTCACAATGATATAGTTGTCATGCACTTTAGATACCAGTCCAGATTTATGATGTTTGAAGCAGTTGTTTCCTTAATATTTTTGGCGATAATGGTAGAATGCACAAGACATTGATTAGCAGCTCATTTATGTTAGAAACAGTAGGTTCACAGAATGTCATGATGTAACGTTCAAATATAGTTCACTAACAGCAGATTCACAGTGGTCAGGAAGCACTCATGAACAGCATATTCAGTGCCAGTTTAAAACAACAACCAGTAAAAACATTAACCATTTAAGCATTAAAATCATAGAAGTAATCTTCAGTCTAGACTTTCTAGGCAACTAGTTTCGTCCCAAACGCATGCAGAGCTTTATCAAGCAATGCGAAGTGAGATGGTAAGAGTATAAATAGTAGTCTCCCTCTATCGGTGATCCAACTGATTACAATGCTGCTCGTGCAACAGGAGATTCCATGCCGCAGGTAGGGGTGGAATCTCAGTGTTGCACAAGTGGTCTTTATGCAAGTTGATCAAGAGTTTTTCGGCGCATTGTAATTGAAACTTGCTGGGTGGTGCAACTAGAGATTTATACGACAAAGTATCCACTTCAATCTGATTATGTATAATAGTCTGTGATAAAGCAGTGTTATCAATTTTATTTTTAACATCCGTTTGATGTTTGTTCATACGTTGTTTTTTCGATATACTTGTTCCCCCCCCCCCCAATTTGTCATCTGCATCGGGTATTTCGATTTTGTATCCCCCCCCCTGTTGAATTATGTTTATCCCAATCATTAATTAATAAATTTTTAATTGTGTTGCGAACTGTGTATGGCATATTTAAATTATATTTACTCAAAATGTTTTTAAGTGTTTTAGATACTCCCAGTATAAAGGGAAAGCTATGTGTATATTGAATTCTATCCTTTAATTGTGAAGGGCTGGGTTGAGATTTTTTTGTACGCAGACTTTAGCAATTTTTTTAATGTTCATAACAAATGCGTCAGGGTATCCTGCAAGTCTCGTTTTATTATATATAAAATTTAATTCAGTATGTAATACGCTTTTATTAGATGAATATCTGTAGGCTCGTAGAAAATACATTTTTATAGCAGACTTTTTATAGCCAATAGGATGTATTGAGTTATACAGAATAATATTAGGTATAAATGTTGGTTTACGATATACTGCAGTACTGCAAGGTAGTTGGTTACGTTTAATTGATATATCAAGAAAGGGTAATTCGCTGTTCTTTTCAGGCTCATAGGTGAATTTAATTGTAGGTAAAACTGCATTCAATGAATCTGTTAATTTATTAAGTTCTGATATTGGGTGGTCCCAAAAAATCAGTGTGTTGTCTATGTACCTAAGGTAAAGGAGGGGTTTCAATTTTGCTTTTTTTAGAGCTGTTTCCTCAACATGGTGCATCACAACGTGGCAACAATGAATTGATCTCTCAGACCCAGGGTGGGTGGGGTAAACACAATTTTTTGATTTAGCAGATAATTGCTTATCTTTAGAGATAAATGAAAAAATCTTGTTTGTTAGGATGACACTAGATCCCAGAAATAAGCTGTAAACATTTGGCATCAATGACATAGCTAGTTGTATAATTTTATTGAAATTTTCATCTTTCATCTTATTAAAATCACCATTCACTTTAGTAGAAATGAATTAAAATATCCAATTTTCATGCAGGAAGAATAAAATTGTTAAATGGACTGGAGTTTGTGCATGACTGTTGTAGAGTGTGAAAGTAGGTATAAAACTTAAAATTACTGATAAGTGGGGTTTTTTAATAAAATTTTATTTCATATAGCTACTTCATTACCTTACAGAGGAAAGTTCTTATTCTCTAGCATTTTCCCTGCCTTAACAAGTGGAGCATGCAACCAATCAACTTACACCAAACTTTTAATCTTCTGTTACAGCTCAATTACAGCTTCTGTTACAGTTTTAATCTACTGTTTACTTTGTTTCTGTCAACTATAGAACAGGGTTTGAAACTAGTGTGTTTGAAGACATTCCAAGAGAAATGTGAGGATTGAAAATTTTGTATTTTAATTTGTAATCGGGAATTGAAATAGTTGTTAAAAAAAAAATCCAAAGGAGGTTTGCTAATGATCAATGAGACGTGGGGGAGCATGAGGGTTCTCAAAAGGGGAGTGTGATGCTGAAATGTTTGGGAACCCCTTTATCTAGAACAAGGATCTTAAATTTTATAAGGCTATGGGATATTATTGATGTAAAATGTGAAATTAAAATTTCATACTTTTTCATCTTTGTAATCCAATATTCTGCAATTGTCTATCAAGTAGAAGTCAAAGCAAAATATTGAAATGATATTTTGACTGCATCGGTTTAATGATTCCCATAGATCTAAATGTAGTGTTTTGTCACTAATCAACTGCTTTTTGTATATTGCTTATTAAATCAAGCACTGCATCTTATTAATATGTGGTGATGCTTTTATTTTTATCTCTTTAGGATTAGACTAGGGGGCTATACAGAATAGCTTTACAGACCTTACAGTGTGAACTGTTGTGATGGTCCACCCATTCATTTTTACTTTTCCTTAAACCAGTTTTACTTTATTTACATTATATTTATCATTTTGGAGCTTTCATTTTCAGCTGGCATCATCATTTTTCCTCACCCAAGACTGCTAAAGGAGTTGCACGTGCACAACTACGACTTTTGATTGATAGTTGCTAATGTATGCGGATGGGGCATGCCCTCTCTTGCATTAGCGCAATTGTAAGTTTATGCAAATGTTCTTTCCTAGCATGCAACACACATGTCAGTTGCACGCCACATGTATAGTAAGTGAAATTAGGTCACAGAGGTAGTTGAGATGTGAGTAATTTTGAAGCTAGTCAGAATGCGAGTTTTGAGGTAGTTGTCAGAATGTTAGTAGAGAGAGGTGTGGAGAGGAAGAATGTTAGTTGAGCTGTTTGTCAGTTTTGGAGATGTTGTTTGGAGTGAGCTTTAGTTCTCAGAATATTTTGTATAGAAGTTTACAAAGTGAGTCTTGTTTTTTTTTTTGGAAATAAACTTTGCTTGTTTTATGAAATATTTTGACTTTTCTAATTTTTTCTCTTGAGCGGGATAATTGATTTTGATTAGATTTAACTTTAATAATTTTACAATCTTTTGAATTCTTTTCATATTAACTAAGTAATGCACAATATACTTAGTGAACCCTTATTTAACTTTATTCGGCAAGATTAATTGCCTGGCACCCGAAGCTATCCGGTAAATTTGTATAATTTGGATCAGTCACAAGATCCAAAGTGAAGATGTTAACATACATTTTGGAGCGTTACAATGTGGGCTAAAATCTTCAGGTCTAGGACATTTCTTTCACCTCTCCCCTTCCCTTATACTCTACCAAGTGCCATAGCTTATATTTCTCAGTTGGCACCCCAATTAAAATACTTGTTTGACAGTTTATACTCTCTCTATATATTGTAATTGTTACAATAGAATTTCGTGCTGTTATTGGTTTAGAAATGTAATATTTAAATTGATTGTTTTTAAGATTTATATAAATGTTTACTACTTTTTAGGTATCTTACCAGAATTTGCTGATTGTGATCAGTTATCACCAAATTGTGTTGTAATTGGAGATGCAGGTGATAACTTTACATATGAAAATGTCAACAAAGCCTTCCGGATTCTGATGTCTTGTGAACCACCAATTTTGATTTCAATGGGGAAAACGTATGTTTAGTGGTCATTTTATATTAATAATATATTGTAAGTAGAATTTTCAGATTTTCTGAAATAATTATCTTTTACAGCGACTAGAAAAGCTGAAGTCGTATGTATAAAATATTCAATCATTAGTTAATAGAATTCTGTTTTGTTAAAAAATATTTTGAATAAGAAATTAATCATTCATAATCTCTTACATTTCTGTATATGTGAAGTAATTATGTGTTGTTAAAAATGAAAGGTTGGTTTGTAACTTCAACTGTGGTTTGAGGTTTAAACACCATTTGATTTTTGTGTATTCTTTTGTGGGGCACCTCTAAAGTAATAAGGGAGACAAATATAGTGTTACAGCATTCTTGGCTTGAAAAATGATGATATCCAAACTCCAGTTTGTTCTGTAAACAACTTAAAGAAACCTCAAAAATGAAAAGACATAGTTTAAAATTGCAATCAGTGCAATTTTAGTCAATTTAAGTGATTACAGTTATTATTAAATATGACTACAGTGTACAGAACAAGCTGTTAATTTTTTGATAAAAGTATTAATCAATTTGAAAGAATATTCAATCTTAAAATTGTTTTGAAATTTTTAGTAAATGTTTCAAAATATTTGACAAAATATAACTGAGTAATAAATGAAAAGTTAGTTGATACCTGAAAAATATTTTTTAACCCTTTCTGTGTTGGAACAGTATTAATCGGTGTCATATTTTGAATTATAGTGAGAAGTAAACTTAAATGCCACAGTACAAGGAATCAGCAGTTTCTTTTTAACTGTTTCTAGTCTACCAAATAACCTAATTAAGGTTAGAAAATTGCAATTTTTAACCAAAATTTCTGCCAAAATTTTTAAATTAAACATTTCTGTAACAATTATGCATCTTCATACTAAAATAATTCATTTTCAATTTCAGTGCTTCAGTTAAACTTTAAATGTTTTAAAACATTTTTATTTAATGTTTTCATAGGTTTTTTTTATCACTTTTCAGATATATTTTTCAATTTTTATTTACATTATCTTGTTTTTAAGGCAAAATAATTTTTTATGATGCAGGTTTTCTTAAGCTTAGAATTTTTGCTATCATCAAAAGTCCTAAGCATATGAATTATGTGTTATATGCATAAATGACTAAAAAATTTAGAAAAATTAAACAAATGAAAGATTTAAGCATTAATAGAAATACTTTGAGCTGTTTATATTAAAATAATAAGATAATTTAGAAAAACTTAAAAAAAATGTTTTTCATTTTAATTTTACTGAAGTTAAAATGGAAAAAATGCAGAAAAATTTTGCAACATTTTAAAAAGAGATTAAAAAATTTAACTTACAATTTGTTTTCTTTGAATTTTTGCCATTTTATTAATCACATTTTAAAGGCTCTTTCTCTTGATTTATAAAATGACATATTTTCCATTCATTGGTTACTTCAGAATGAGATTTTAAGCTGTTTGTTTTATTTTCTGAAAGCACTTTAAAATAAATCCAGCCACCACAGTGAGTTCAGTTTCAGAAACCTGACAGTGTAAGGTTAATGAAAAATGCCAATGAAAATTAAATAAGGTGCTTTCATAGCATAATAAATAAATAAATACCCCCTCAAGCAGCTGCTTGCCACAGAGGTCTGACAGGAGCCTGTCAGTTTATATGCCACAGTAGAAGATCTGAGAGGATGGCAGGACCTCAGCAGAAAAACAACACGAACATCCATGCATACATGTTTATAATATAAATTTATTTAATTTAAACATTTATGAGAAACAAAAATAGAAGATACAAAAGAAATGACAGAATTCATAGTCACACACTATTTAAAACTAATGTGACTCTGGAATTTGAAGTTTCAAATTCTAAATATTTCTATATTTTTAGAAATTCATTCAATATGATTCTTGCAGTGTCAAAATTGAGAACATGGTCAAGAAAATGAGTATGTGTAGTAGCTTTTGACAAAGAGGATAATGGAAAATTAAATTGTACTTTTGTCATAAAAATCTAAATAGCCATGAAATAACTAAATTGGTTTGTTTGGAACTATACATATATGCAAAACATTAAATTTAAGGTTACTTTCTTTAATTAAATTCTTCACATATATTTAAGTTGTTACAAATTATTGTTGAATCACACTAAAGAGAAAGATAACCAATTATCAGTTGTTGAAATTTAATGAAAGCACTCTTAAACATCAAATGGAATTTTAAAGAAAAAAATATCTTGAGCCACATGGGATATGAAACCGAGATTCCTCATTTTTTTTTATAATTCATGTTTTTCTTGATGTGTTCCCAATTTTTACACCCCAAGGACCATGTAGGAAGAATTTCTAAAAATATGAAAATGTCTGTCATCTAAGGGGATCAGTTGGAAATGCATTCATTTTAATACATATATATATATTTTTTTGCTCCCATTTTTTTTATTTACTGTATTTTTTGAAATATCTGTAAACGTAATTTGATAATCACATTTTTTTAGGAAATATTATAAGGATAAGGATGAATTAATGATTGACCTTGGTGCATATACATCAGCATTAGAAGTAAGTATATTTTTGCTAATATATGCTTGACTTAATGAGATTTTTAATTGAATAGATAATTTGTTTTTATAGTAAAACTCATTTATAATGAACTTTTAACAAATATTTTATTTCAATGAACATTTCAAATGTCTCCTTTAGAGTTTCTACATTTTTAATGTTAAACATTTTCAGAATAAAAAGTTCAAAATAAGAATATTTAAGTTTTAGAATTCTATTTTTAGGACACAGCGTAACAAGTAATGTTATAATCTGTCTAAAACAAACCATACCAATTATAGGATGCTTTTGTAAATTTCAAAAAGGAAATTCACTTGCGAAACATGCTAACTATTTAACATTTTTGGAGCACTTGCTCTGAGTTTTATAGTAAATGAACATCAAGTTTCTTTTTTATGTTTTAGGCATAGCAGGTGTATTTTCATGATGGTAATTTCTCTTATATCCAGCAGGGTGATTTATTGTTTTGGGCTGCTCATTTTCCAAGCTAATTTCCATTTGGTTCTACAGAGAATTAAAGGTGTAATAAGAATCTGTCAAAGATAATTTAAAGTGTAGTCCATTTCTCAGTGTAAATTAATTATTAATGAAATGCAAATCATTTTCAAACACTACTAAAGAGTGGGACATTATATCTTTCACAACTCCACATTATATCTTTCACAATAATCTCAAAGTCGTGGATTCTATCTGAGAACATGTTTGTGTACAGTGAGGCTGATAAATCCATCTGCAGTGGTGTTGGAAAGATCAGACCCTAGAGTAGTGGTACTGTGAGTTGTGTTCCAATGAATCATGTACTCTTTCACTGTAATGAATATATAAATGTGTAGAAAACAACAAATGGTACAATGTACCAGCAGATTCTTTGTGCCTGCTGTATAGGTAATAAGTGATCATTCAATGGATGCAATATGATTATGGTATGTAAATAGACTACTGATTATTCTGATGATTCCACAAGTGGCTAATATATAAACACATTGGGCCCAGCCAAGCTTGTCTGACAATGTTGACATTTGATTTTGGTCTTTTTTCAAGGTAACAGTGCCAAGATTTTAAGACACATTACATCTTGGTGGTTTTTGTCTTTTTGAAGATAACAATGGTAAGACTTCAAAGCACATAGATATAATTATGTAACAATAATTCAAGGAGCACGATGCACATATGGGACACCTTTTATTGCTCTCACAGTAACAATAGTTGACAATCAGTCGATGCTTGAAAATAGCAAGTTTCGAACATTAAATCAACTTCAGTTTATGATATGGTGGAAACGAAACAAAACACTTCTTTAGCAGAAATAATTTTCATAACACTCCTTCCTCTCTTAAGAAAAAATTGTGGTCCAAAGTGAGACCCAAACGTACTAGTTACATGGTAATGATCAAATGATAAAAGACATACATTCTTTCTGGCAGTCATGAATTTGGTTGCACTCAGGGTGAAATAAAATTTTCTGGCATTATGATAAAAGTGAATATTAAAATTTGTTTTTCCTGCTGAATATAATTCAGCAATAATAAATAAATTATTATTTATTGGATAAAAATTTGTTTTATTAAAGATCATCCAATTGTATAACAATTCTTCCAAATATTATAACGCTTAAATTTCAGCCTTTTAAATAGTCTAATAGCTAAAGTTTGAAATTGGTACTGTGTATGAAAATTCTTATATGCCTAACATCTTGGTGCTAAAGCATATGCAATCTCCTGCAATATTAGAATGAATTTTTTTTTTACCTTTATGTTTTCTCAAATACTAAGGATCAATTAGCATAAATTTGGCAATATCCACATTTAATAGATTGTAATAAGTGATTATGAAATGACATTAAAAAAAATGTAGAATAAGTGCTGCTTTTAATCCTAACATTTAGATATTTTCCAGACATATAAAATCTGAATGTAACTCATAAGAATCGATCTGAAAAAGATTGGAAATGTTACTGTTTCTTAGCATCTGCATTCTCTTAATGTGAAGCAATTGTCTGCAAAGTACTGGAAATAATTACTCTTCCCCTACCAACTTACTATCATGAAAAGGAATTAACATTTCATATGTGAGGATAGATGTTTTAACAATTTCGATGTTGGTGTTTTCTATTCAGTATTATTCATTGATGACAAAGCACTGTTTTGTCTTTGAAAGGTTTTAATTTTATTAATTATTAGTAAAAATATATTTTAAAAATATTTCAGACTTTATTAACTTTTGATAACATTTTGAATCCTGTCGATGTCTGCAGATGATGGGGATCCTGGAAGGGTTAATTTAAATTTTATTACTATTATAGAGCAATTCTTAATATTTTTTAGAAAATTTAGTGTCATATTTGATAGGAAAAAAAATGCATTTGACAAAAGACATTTTTCTATCAACAATCAATTTGTATTAAATGTTTCTTTGATTCATCATTTTGAAATATGTTATCTTTCAGTTCTCATGTGATATCAAAGCTGAAGTAATGGGAAAGCCTGCTTCACAGTTCTTCCTAACTGCCCTGAAAGACATAGGTATAAGTCCAGAAGAGGTAATTAATTAAGAAGTATGGCAAGTTCTTTGTAATTTATTGATATGTAACTGTTATTCAGTGGTTAGTGTACTTGCGTAATGGTGTCTTTTGGCTGTTTCATCTTCCTCTGAGACATTTTCAGTAATGTTATTATATGGACAAGCTCATATCAGGCTTCTGTGGCAACAGCTGCTTGAGGGGAATTTCTTTTACTGCGTCAGTGTTATTAACTTCCAACATTAAATTCTCCTACATTCCACCATATGCACATATTCAGAAGGAGGAGTTTACCACTTAATGTAATTTCACAGTCAGCTTCTTGTATGTATTAACCTAAAATTGCCATTGTTTCACTTAGATTTTATCCTAGTGAGATTGTTTATTTTGCCTATTAGTAACAATTTTTGGCTGCATGATGAATTATATGGCCAAAATACAAAAACCAAGACTTGGGCAACACTAAAAAAAGGTAGACTCACTGAACATAATTTAATTGTAAGCAAATTTAGGTAACTGTAACAGTAAATTTGTGGATAAACCTCTTCCATCAAAGTCAGCCAATATTTTTTTATGAATACTTTCCTGTACATGGGGGAGTCCATAGTTTAATACACAGTTTGAAATAATGGCTGGTTTTTTCCAGTCCCATCAGCATGAATGTTTCTAGGAGGGAACAAAACAGGTAACTTACCTACTTCCCCCCCTTCTTGAAATTTCAAAGAGATTGCTATGATTTTCCCATTGTAACCACACTGGAAACATACCATTACCCACTCTCTGGTAAAGGGTAAATTTCTCTTTGATGTATTGTAATCTGAGATACTCATGCAACATAAAACCCAAATCAAATAGAATGAAATACCACAGAATCAAGTCTACTTGGTATCTGTGATATTTCATTGGTCCCTAAGTAGACATTTTCCTGACTTTCTTTATTTTTTACATTTTGTATATATGATTTTGATGTCAGATTCTGGGCCTATCCTCACTTTGAGGCAGAATAATTTTCTTCTAGAGTGCCAGACAATGTTATATATTTTTGCATTTATGGTTCTTTATATATGTTGTTAAGTTTATCATTTTTAAATCTGTCATGAAAAGCTAACATGTTTTCTGGCATTCAGAAGATAATATGAATAGAAAATCAGTTAGTACTGCATCACTTAAGGTAATCAGTTATGATTGACAGTTTTGTTTTCCCAGTTAGAGCCTGTGGACTTCCTTCAGTGATACTATCATTTAGCATTGGTTCTTTTAATGTGATTATTTGTACTGCAAATAAAATTACTGTGTCCTGTGACACCATAAGTTCATAATAATAAAGTCTGAGAAAAAAGTTCCTAGAAATGAAACATAATGTGAAATCAAAACTTAAAACATTTTTCTACACTAGTACATTGGCAAACCTTTGTTGCTATTTTAATTCTTCATTAACCATTCAGTAAATTAACTCTTTAAGTGCCAGAATCTGATCAATCCCTTTTCAAAAATCATTACAAATGAATTTGTAATATGTTTTTATGCTTATCTACGATTTTTTTTCTTTTAATTTTTGTACTTTTTGTTTAGAATTAAATGCTTTTCTCTTAGTATGTAATATGAACTATTTCATTCCTTAGCTGTTTCATAATAAGACTTAGAAGTTGAGTTGCATTTTTAGAAGAAAAAAACTTGGGTTGAAGTTAGATTGTTCTACCAAGCAGTGGTGTACTCATGAGGTGTTATGCCCCACCTTCCTTGAGGCCTTCAATAACATTTTCTATGGCAGTCCTTGAAAAACAGACTGAAAGTATGTCAAACCCACATTAGACTCAAACATCAAAATTCTCCCTATTTGAAAGTTTCTGGGTATAAATCTGCTACCAAGTATAGTAAAATGGCCAGAGAAAGTATTCATGCATCTGTACAAACTAGAAAATGAGTTGTCAGGTGATCATGCTAATAAGCCAAATAAAATTTCATCTTTTTTCTTAATTCAGATTAGTTACTGTTTAGGTCTGTCAATTCTTACTATTCTTACAAAGGTTATATGAAGTGCCTATTAATTTGTTAGCATTTTTGCCTCAAATATATAGTTGTACAAATTGTAGACATCCTTGGTAAGACATAGGATTGAATTTGTGATGCCGTAGCCATCTGTTCTGCCACCCTCCTGATATGCCGATCCTCTCATGCACCCATAACTCTGTGTTGCCCAGAACCAGGGTCTGAGAGTTTGTGTGAATGCTCTCCTGACCATTGACGCCACCATCATACCATTACTGATACCTCTCATCCAACGCAATGTGCAATTTGACAGCAATATTGCATATGAAATATTTTTACCATAAACCAGGAATCAACCTTTTTAGCCATGAATACCAAAAAAAAAATTATTCTGGTTGTGCATAAATCATTTTACAAAGGAATTACAAATCTGCTTCCCGAAGACCTACTATACGACCTCACTCAAACTCCACTAACTGAACAAATGTTGTACACCTGCATTGTCAAGGCATGGTAGCTTCTTCAAAGAGCACTGAACAACTTGACACCACAAGATGAATAACTTCTTTCTTCACGCCCTAGTTCTTAATATGTGGTGCGTACATATGCATGTTGTCTTCCTCAGTGACATCATTATTTTTTTAACATATTATAATATGATGTTCCTAAAGGAATTCCTTCTAAGTGTTCATTTTTCAATTTCTGCCAGTGTATGTATTTCAATTTCCTTGTGTAAGGGCACAAAGATCACTTATCTAATATCCAGATATAGGGGTTGTTCACTTTTCATATGAATGGACCTTGTATATTATGTTGGTTATTATAACTGAGAGAGGAAGGAGTATAACACTATTTCTATGATGCAGAAATGGTACAACTCTGGAAAACTGCATTTAGGGGAAATTGAGTCATAGATATTAAAAAAGTTGCAAAATTTGATATCTGACAATTCAAAGTCAAGTAGAGATCACATTTTTGACCTAAATGTGATCAATGTGTGCTAGAAATTAGAAATTTATTCCCTGTAAATTCCCGTAGATTGTATTCCCTGTAGAGAGTGAAAAAAATAATATAATGAAATTTTTATGATATTTCAAATTGATTATGAAGTAAATGTGCTAGGAATCTGAAGTTTACTGCTTAGGGAATAATCAGTATTTTCCATGGAAAAAAACCTAAGATTTGAGATCTGGTTAATTCTTCAAAGCCATAATGGTAAATCATCTAATAAATGTTTTATTCATCATTTGAAATACCATTTATTTAATATGTATTAAAATTTTTGGACTAATATATATAGGTAATGATATGCAGCCAATGGTGTGTTCTTTTCTTTAGACTTATCATCGTTCACTTGGTGAATGAAAAGCAGATATAATGTGGTATATAATGGTTGAAAAGTCAGGAAGCACTGTAGGCAGTGATTCATTTCTTGTAACTCTATATAGATGATACAATTTCCTAAAGACCAAGATTCCACTGTTTCTATATAACGTACTTAATGGACTTTTGTGTTTACAGAAAATTTTTTTCATAAAAAATTCATGATTTTTTAGAATCATATCCATAAAAAATTTTAAAATCTGCCATATTTTTAGAAGTATAAATTAAATCATATTGCACCAACTATGAAGTAATTAAGTGTTAAATATAATGAATTCAGAATTTAATATCTATGATGTTACTGTCATTCTTGCTTTAAACACAGTGCTGGAAATGTTCATGACTGACATATATATATTTACATATATTTAGGCTGTAATGATTGGAGATGACATCAATAGTGATGTAGGTGCAGCTCAAAATTGTGGATTTAGAGGAGTTCTTGTAAGAACTGGCAAGTTCAGGTGATTTTCCTTTTTCTTTCCTGTAAATGTAACTATAAAATCTTTTGAATCAAATTTATCATATTTGAAATTATTTGGAGAATTTCCTTGGATGTTTTGCATAAAAATATTGCATATGAAATATTTTCACCTTAAAACCAGGAATCAATCTTTTTAGCCATGAATACCAATATATATATATACTGGGTGTGCATAAATCATTCTGCAAAGGAATTTCTATAATAATTTCCTTTATTTAGGTAAATAAATCTTCTAAATTAATACAAGATGGAAGAGTTGAGTTAATCTTAATCTGTGGAAGAGCATCAAATATGATAAATGCTGCAGAATTCATTGAAAGTACCTGGATATTAATGTGTATGGTTGTAAAAAACTTTGGGTAACAGCTGAAAGATTATCTGATCATTTTAAACCAGTCATAAAGTGTTTGTGAGATTCTGTGATAGCATCTGTCCAAAAAGGGCAATCGATGAGTTGACTTCAAGAAATATAGTGGATCACCTAATGAGCTTCTAAAATCAAAAAAGTCAGTAAGAAGCTCACCCAGGAGACATGTCAGCAAGGGAGATGTATTCAACAAATGCTAAAAAGCATTTTCAATAGTGCAGAAACTGCATGGAGATGATACATATCATTGAGTGGAATTCTGTCATTGTTTTTTAGAGCAATCAAAGAGTATTTGCTTTATAATATTCAGTAACGATTCCAAATTTCATCTCAGTAGCCATGCAAATAGAATTAATTCATGTTATTGGGCCACAATAGATGGGGCTTAATAACGTCCAAAATGATTCCCAAGTTATGGTGTGCAATGCTGTGAAAAGACTATTATCAATCCTTACTTTTTACACCAAAACATGAGGAGTAAAACATACTTTGACCTGCTGAAAACGTTTTGGATATCCATTATTAGTGGGCATCCAAAATGATCCATCTCTCTCCAGCAGAATACATATGCACTTATCATTCAGGACTTTTTAAGCTAAACAAATGTATTGGATGCAGAGGACTCTCAAATGGCCAACATGATCACTGGATCTCATGCTTCTTGATTTCTTTGGACCCATATGAAGTCATATGAACCTAACAGTTCTGGTACCTATGCAAAGTGAAGGAAAATATAACATCGAAATGTACTTAGATCACCAGCAGTTTATTGAGAAGTGTTCAGACATCTTGCAATACTTGTATCCAGAAATGTTTGTATCTGGCCAATATTTTAAACCCATTATACACTACAGGAAACAAAAATGCAACACTTACAAGAAGTTAAGCAAATGCGATGAAATTTAGGGAGACAGTAGTATATGGAAATGATTAGGTTTGCTGGACAATGAAAATGATTGGACAAGTGCGATCTGATGTCACAGGTGTGGAGCAGTCAAACATGGATAAAGGCAACCAAAGCTCCCTGGTTGACAAAATGTGGAATTGTTCTAAACCACTAAAGATGCCCTAATACAGACATCGACAGCCATTCCAACAGTTAACAGACTTTGAGTGTGGAAGAATCATCAGCCTCAGATAAGCTGGTTTGTTGTACAGAGATGGATCAACCTCGTTGGCCACAATCCTAGCGTCGTCATACACACATGGCGCCAGTGGGTTCAAGAAGGATCCAGCACATGCCAATAATGATCTGGAAGACGTATGACTAAGGAGTGACAGGACTGCCATTTGTGACACATGGCTTGACAGATTCGTGACTACAACTCAGCTGCAAAGCACTGGCAACATATCGAATACCTACCAGGCAAATGGTAAATAGGCTTTTAGTTTTCATTGCAAGCCTATCGTCCAGCACTGCATTTTGCCCCTCACATCTGCCCACGTGCAAGCACGACTTCAGTGGTGTTGCCTCAGACAGAACTGGAACAAACAAGAGTGGAGTACTCTGGTGTTTAGTGATGAATCTCGTTTTTGTCTTGGTCAGCATGATGGTAGACAACGTGTTCACCGTCATCCAGGGGATAGAATGCCACCCAGTGCTGTGACATCATCACACGTCTGCAGCACCTGATATCTTGGTGTGGGGTGCCAGTAGTCAAACATCTTGGTCAGAACTGGTCATCATAAGGGGATCTCTAACTGCCCAACGATATGCTACCAACATTTTGCAGCCAGTGGCTGTCCCATTTGTTCAGTAACATGGAACCTTTTTCCATCAAGATAACACCCATCCCCACACAGCCCGCATTAGTCTGCAGTATCTACACGGGCAAAATGTTCAGGTACTACCATGGCCAGCACTCTCACCTATTGAACACATCTGGGGTATGATGAGCATACAGTTCCAACAATACCCAAGAGGTGCACCAACCACTATTGCTGAAATGGAACAGCGATTTTGTGCTATTTGGCATTCTATCCTTCAGGAGGACATTATAGAGCTGTACAATAGCCTTCCCCACCATGTTCATGAATGCATTGCTACACGGGGTGGTTCAACATCATACTAATTATACCATTTTATCTATCTGGTAAAATGATAATTTTCGATTTTTTTTTATAATGTAATCAATTGCACATCTCAGTGTATGCTACCAACTGCTTGTGTTTCAATAAAATGGCATTAATCCTTCCAGGTATTGCAATTTTTTTTCCTGTGTATTTCATGAACCCTTTAGATTGTCACTTTGTGTAAAGTACACAGCCTCTGCATTTCACTAAAGTAGGAAACATTCCATACCTTGACATTTCTATTTTAAACTAATAAAAAGAAATAATCAATATTAGGTGATTTAGAAGTGTCTACTAGAATCAGACTTTTCAAAATATACTGCTTGACACTGAAATTGCCCAGAAAAGAATCTGAAATTCACAACAGACCACAGATGATCAGATGGGTGTGGCATGATTTCATTATCAGCCCAAAGAGACATATTAAACAAATGGCCTACAGTAAAATGTATGTCATTTGGTATGTAGTGAAACTGCCATGATTCACAATACATTCAGTGACATGTCACAGCATAGAGAGTTCTTGTGATGTCTTGCTACGCTGCATAGGGCAATGAATGCAAGCCCATAACCTGTGTCTGTCAACCTGGTGGTGGTAGTGGTCATGATGGGAACCTTCATCGCAACAATCACAGTTCATCAAATGATAGCTGTAGTTGTGATTGGATCTACCTTCGTTTACTGCCAATCCATCCATAATGTTTTGTATCTGACAATACTTGGCTCTGTGTGGCAACTCTGAGTACTTTCTTAAGGCCATTAACACTAACAACATCAAACTACCTTTGCAATCACAGCCCACATGTGTAGCAATACGGCAGGTAGACCATCTGCCTTCACACAGTCCGACCGCACTCAAACGTGTTCAGCTGTATGGTTGGTGAAAGGATCATCATGGTATCTCTTACACTTTGCCCTCAATATTGTCTGCTATCAGCATTGTTTCATAGCTTGTTGCAGACACCTACAATACCTGAAGCATTTGACTTAGCTGCTCAGCATTTGTTCTGTGATCTCTCATAGATACTATGTGTTTATCATGGAAACAGTCATTTGCATATATCACTGCCCTATTCTCATATGTCGATTTTCATACAAATTCAGTTATTCTTAATAGGTGGAGCAATGGAATGTCAAGCAGTGTAAGTCAAATCTTTATTCTTCTAATTAAAAATTAAACCAAATATGACTAGTGGAGAAGAATTATTCAGTCTTTTAGAGTTACACTTTATTTCACACAATTGGCTATAAGGCCAGACCACAAGGACTCAAAGAATGTTGGGGAAGGGAATCCACTAAAAGTTAGGAGACAGATGAAAGTCTTTTATTAAAGCCACATAGTATATTCTTTAGTGTGCACAGGGTATGGCTCTCCTGCATACATGGATTAAAGTCTCATCTGGGATAGCGTAGCCTTTCAAGTTCATTGGTGTCACCTTTCTTGTCAACGGCAGGGAGGTGGTAAGCAGAAATGGAGTTCTGGCACGGTTGGAAATTCGAAGTCTTTTGGAGAATCAAACTATGAGCGAAAAATGACGATTTACTGTTGTAGAGCTGTCAATTTCTCATTTATATATAATAAGGTATAGCTTGTGAAACATTGTTTGGTTCAAAATTGTTTTTTGTGAACTATTAAATCTAGAATTATACTGGAATTAAATTATTATTCATTAAACAATTTTAACTGTTATGAATTTGTAATCTTAGTCAATAGAAGGTTAGGGGCTGAAAACAAGCTTTCTAAGCGAATCAGCAGTTTACTCCCTTGTTAATTTGATGATTTTCCTTCATTTGATTTAAAAATCACTCTTCAATTGGTGGTATATAATGTATGATGAGAGTCACAAATGGCTTACTAATACTTTTTATGCAGCCCATTACAGCATTGTAAGCAAATTTAATAACTTTTTACATAGACATATGAAATTTCTTAAAACATGTATGGAAGATCACAAAATTTGCTACTCTCACCTTTTAAAATGCTCTGTTCAGTATACTTAGAGGTATCATGCAAAGTATACTCTCTTTTATCCACCATACACAAAATGCACATACGGTAATGGAAGGTGGGACCATTCTTCCTGTAAAATATGGTCCGACTGTGCCAGAGATGCTAGAGGTGGAAAGTGTGATCTAACCTTGTGTATTTCCACAAATGTTGAATAATATTGAGGTGGCCAGGGTAGCTGCTGTATCTTATCCTCATGCTCTGCAAACCACAACTTGACATGTTTCTTCGCACAATGCACAGGTGCATTATCCACTTGAAACCAGGTATGGTCATTAGGGAACAATGCCTGCAACATTGGGTGCAGGTGGTCCCCAAGGTAACCCTGCAGAATAACTAATGACCCTAAGGAATGCCATGATATGGCACCCCACAGCATCAGGGATCCACTTACATGCTTCACAGTCAGAACGAAACAGTCAGGGTGGTGCATTTCTGCAGGTTTTCGCCAGACGTACTCTACCAGTGGTGAGAAACAATGTGTAGCATGATTCATCAGACTAGATGACATGTTGCCAATCTTTAGCATCCCAGTTTTTATGTGATTTGCACTATCTTACAGATTTTGTTGCATTGATGTTGGTAATCAGAGGTTTGTGGATTGCAGCATGGCCATTAATACCCGGCATGATGAAGTTCTCAACGAACTGTTATGATGGAAACGAGATCATTCTGACTGGTGTTCAACTCTGCTTGCTATTTGCTGCTCTGGTCTTGTGCTTCCATTGTACAATCCGTACCAACGTTCGCCTATCCCTATCAGATAACTTCGTATGACATCCACAATTTGCACGTTTGGCTTATCAAAAAGGCAAAAACAGCATATCTGTCTGATAGATAGTCATAATCTTCGATACAGTTCCTTGTGTTACACCTACTATTTTTGCCGTTCTGGTTACTGAAGCTCCTGCAAGATGCGCACCAATTAAAATACCTTTTTAGAGGGCACTGAGATCTGACATTGTTGACAATTATAGCACAAGAGCTGTTTCACCTACACTTGTGGCATGCTATGTGATAGCCAACATAGCATACACAACATCCCTTTATATACCTTACATTGTAAAGTGGCATTGTACCTGTGATATGCATACGGCACGTTGCGTGGTACTCCAGTCGCTGTCGGTATTTCCATTATTTTGATAAACCCCTGTAAGCGAGAATAAAACTAAAACTAGAATTGACACAGCATATAATAAAAAGTGGTTTACTTAGTTTTACTGAGTTGTGCAACCTGTTTTAATTTAATTCAGAGTAATTGCATTACCTAAAAAATTTTCATCTTATCACTTTTCACTGGTATTCAGAAGCATACATATTATATCAAACTTTACATCATTTGTTTTATAGAAGAAGCATCAAAATCTAGAAAAAAAAGGGGGGGACAAAGTTGAGCCAGAACCCCATTCAGGTATAAATTTTCCCCTCCATTTTAGTACTCTTTAGAGAAATTCTTGAAAAATGTAATACGTTGATGGATCAGAAAGTAAGGATACAAGGTTGAAATGTCATACCCAATATCTTTAATGTACACAACCAACCCCTTTCACAGAAATTTTGTATTCGGATCATTAATCAATATGACAAATGGGGAGGATGGTGTTCTGAATACTGTGTTAGGCGTAAACAGAAATCTGACACTTGATCCATTAATCACTGCGATAGATATGATGGTTAACGTTACAAATGGATTAATATAGTTTCTAAACTGATGGGGTGGAGAGTTTGTTCCAAGAGAAGCGCAATCGGATATTTGGGAAAACAAATTCCGGTTAATTTCACTTTGTATTTGGTTACACTCTAGATCAAAGGTAGTGAAGGGTTGGGTTGTTTTACCTCTGAGCGGCACTTTTTTTGCGAACAATGGGCTAAGTGGCCAGGTCATAAGGACCCTAAGTGCTCAGAAAAGGTTTTGGGGAGGAAAACCTCAACTAATACTATATTTTTCAACATAATATTCAAATACTTGTTATGTGCAATGGGCCTATCCATTCTGTCAGTATAAAAGTCCTGTCCCTTGTGATTCAACCATGAAATGAGTGCATGCTGCACATTTTCATCTTATGTGAAATGGCATCCTCCCAAGTGATCTTTCAAATGTGGAAAGCAGTGAAAATTGCATGGAGCCAAATCAGGACTGTATGCGGGATGACCATAACCAACTACAGAAACTGCTGCAACAAGTGGGCGGGGGTGGTTCAGTCAGTAGCGCTCCAGGCTCGTAATCTGCAGTTCCCAGGTTCGAGTCCCAGCTGGGTCAGCGTTGAGATTTATCTCTGCAAAATTCCTCGCCCTGCCCACAGTCAGTAGGGGACACCAGTGGGCTTGGAAAGGCTGCCGTCCGTCGGATGGGACATTAAACTGTGTGTGGGAGAGCCATACCCTTTGCACATTAAAGAACATGCTGGATGGCCTTGACGGGAGGCTACCATCTGTCTCCCAACAGCTGTTCCAGTGGGTCCCCTCCCCCAACCTCTGAGCCTTTGGGGTTCCATGTAACCTGGCCATTTAGCCCATGGTGTGCAAAAAAGTGCCGCTCAGAGGTAAAACAACCCAACGCTGCAACAAGTCCTGAGTTCTGTTCACTGTGTGCAAGCTGGCATTGTCGTGAATGAGAATGATGCATTGGCTAAGTAGACTAGGGTGTTTCCCCCTAATGACCTCTTGTAAGCATTTGATGGTGTCACAGTATCGTTCAGTGGTAATGGTGTATCCGTATTTCACAAATTCCACCAATAGCACACCATAGGCGTACCAAAAGACAAAAAAAAAAATACCCCCTCAAGCAGCTGCTTACCACAGAGGTCTGGCAGGAGCCTGTCAGTTTATATGCCACAGTAGAAGGTCTGAGAGGATGGCAAGACCTCAGCAGAAACACGACACCACATCCATGCCTTACCTGGGGCTCGAACCCAGGTCCCTTAGATCAGTAGCCAAGCATGCTAACCATTCAGCCATGGGATGGTATAACCCAAAAGACTAGCCAACACTTTTTCTGGTAGAAGGTATCACTTTGAACTTCTTTTGGGTTGATGATTTTTCGTGTTTTCATTCCATCAATATGTGCTTACTGCTTAGTGTGTAATGGTAGACCCATGTTTTATTACCTGTTGCTACTCGATGAAGAAAGTTGAATGGAGAGTTGGCCCCTTCCTAGGTCTTGCCCTAGTTATATCTGTATATCCTGCTGCTTATATGCTATTCTATAAGAAAAAGGTCTGTAAATGGTAGCTAGTTAGTCACTGGAAGGAGAGCTATGCACCAATCCCCTGTGATGATGCATAGAACCGTCCAGGCCTAGCACCTGATGTCGGACCCCGCCTTCTCGTGGTGCAGACCGTTAGTACCTTTCAAAAGAAGTTAGTACCTTTCTCTCTTGTGGAAGTGAACCGAAAGGGAGGGCTGCCAGATTAGTGTGGCCTACTGATCTGGACAACTATGGCTACTTTTTTTTTTCTACCCTGCTGAGGAGTGGTCAACCACACAGGGTCCTGGTGCTGACCATATAAACCCACTGGACTGGACAGATATATGGATCCTGATTTTGCTGCACTGGTGGGCTTTTGTGGAGGGAAAATCTTCCGCTGTGTTTTCTGTTTGTTTGTGGGTTGACAGCCCCAAGTGAATAGATTCACAGGATATGTTTATCAGCTGGTGGATAATCCTAAGCAGAGGTCATCGCAGGCGCCTGAACTCTTTGCTTCTATTGGCATCGTCAAATTCTACATTGGAGGAAGTCTTCCAGTGTAGATGGCTTCAGCCTTTAGTGGTGGGGGAACGGGTCTTTGCCCCATGTCTGCGATTAGGGGGCTGTTTGATATTGTCGGCATTCCCTCTCTCAATAAACATAGTTTCTTTAAACATCCCACTAACCATTTTCTCTCCATAGGTAGTTGGAATGTGAGGACTCTGCACAGAGCTTTTTCTCTTGATGTCCTCACACAAGAATTCCACCATTATAATTTAGATATTCTCGGCTTGCAAGAGACCAAATGGACAGATAAAGGTCAGATTCTTAAAAATAATCTTAAATTTCTCTTTTCAGGGAGGGACGACAATAAGCATCACCAAGGCGTGGGTCTGCTTCTCATCAGACACCCTAGTGATGCTCTTCTAGGATATGAGTGCATTAATGACAGGTTTCTTACAGCAAAATTTCAGACAAGCGTTAAAGACTTGAATGTTATCTGCTGTTATGCCCCCACTGAGGATGCCGATGAGGATGAGAAGGATAGGTTTTATGGACAACTTCAGGATATTTTGAATTCTGTCAAGAAAGGAGATATTACCCTTGTTCTTGGTGACTTCAATGCCAAAGTTGGTACTGACTCTGACCTTTGGGGAGGAGTGATAGGCCCTTTTGGTATTGATAGCTGCAATGGGCAACGTCTCCTACAGGTAAGTATACTCAATGGATTCAGAATAACTAACACTTATTACAAACACCGCGACATACGTAAGTACACATGGGTTTCACCCGATGGGCTGCATAAGAATGTGATTGATTATATATTAATTAACAGCAAATGGGCTAGTTCTGTTAGGAATACCAGGTCATATAGGGGAGCTGAAATTGGATCTGACCATTACCTTGTTAAAAGTATCTTGCAACTTAAACTTAAAAAGTGTTGTGCTAGGGTTAAAAAATTTACTTTTCATACTGAAGCTCTGAAAGACCCAGTTATAGCCAAAGCTTACCATGATAGGTTACTTAGTCATTATGACAGTCATGGTATGCTTACTACTGAAGTTGAGGAAGAATGGGATCATTTTAAACAGGCTTTTTTGGGCACTAACAGTACTCTTTTAGGAAAAAAGGAGCAGAAGAGACAGAATTATCTGAGTGATAAGGCACTTGAGTTTATTTCACAAAGAAAGAACTGAAGTAATGTCCTTAATCAATACCCTACTAGTCGTAATAGAAAGCATTACAGAGAGCTTAATAAACGTGTAAAAGATCAGTTAGCTGCTGATAAGAATCTTTGGCTTGATGGTTTGGCTGACAAAGCCGAGGAAGCAGTTAGACAGCACAACAGCAGAGAGCTGTACCAGATAGTTAATGTTTTGTGTGGTAGAAAACGGACAGGTATACAGGGATTGAAGGATAAACAAGGTAAGGTTATAGAAGGTGAGGATTCTGTCATGGCTAGGTGGGCTGAGCATTTCAGTGATATTCTAAACAATGTGGTTAGTTTTGTTTGCAATGATGATAGATGCATTGGTGGCTTTAATGTTGGCCCTATAACACAATCTGAAGTTATTTTGGCTGTTTCTAAACTTAAACTTCATAAATCCCCAGGGGTAGATGAAATTACTACGGAAATGCTTAGAGCTGGGAATGTTTCAGTTACCACTTGGATGACTGAAATTCTGAATATCTTTTATGATGAAGGCATAGTTCCTAAGGATTTTACCAGAGCTATTGTTATCCCTATTTTCAAAAAAGGTGATCGCAGTTCTTGTGATAACTATAGGGGTATCAGCCTACTCTCTGTTCCAGGTAAAGTTCTTTCCATGATTGTGCTTAATAGAATTAAGAATCTGGTTGACAGTCAATTGCGTGATGAGCAATGTGGATTCAGAAGTGGTAGGGGATGTGTAGATCAAATGTTTTCACTTAGACAGATTCTTGAGAAATGTTTAGAGTTCCAGAAACCTTAGGTTGCTATCTTTGTTGATTTCAAAAAGGCTTTCGACTCTGTTGATCGTCATAATTTGTGGTTGATTGTGAGATCATATGGTATACCTGACAAGTTAGTTAACATAATGAAAGCTCTCTGTAATAACACTGAGTCGTGTGTGCGAGTTGGTAATGCTTGTAGCAATTGGTTTAGCATTACTTCTGGTGTTCGATAAGGGTGCATTCTGTCTCCTTTTCTCTTTAGCTTGGTTACTGATTATGTTATGCAAAATTCACTTCAAGGGAAAGATTTTGGCCTTAAATGGACTGGAGATACGAAAATTTCTGATTTAGGTTATGCTGATGATTTAGCCCTTTTGGCATATGATGTTGATGAGATGAACTCTTTCATTCAAGCTGTTGATGAGACTGGTAGTAGAGTAGGTTTGGTTATAAACATAGAGAAAACTAAAGTGATGAACATTGGTCAAGCAGGCTGTGATTCAGTTAATCTGAATGGTTGCAGTCTTCAGCAGGTGTCACAGTTTAATTATCTTGGGAGCTATGTAACAGATAATGGTGATGTGCGGCATGAGGTTAACAGACGAATAGGGATTGCTGCTGGGACTTTTAAGAATCTATGGAGAGTGTGGAGAAATAGGCGTATACACCTAAAGACTAAAATTAGACTGTATAATAGTTTGGTTCTTTCTAGGGTTAGTTATGGTAGTGAAACTTGGACACTTTGTAAACAAGATAACAGGAAACTAGATGCTTCTGATTCCAGATGCTTACGCAGTATCTTGGGTATTAGGTGGTTCAACTTTGTAACTAATGATGAGGTTAGGCAAAGGAGTTTGCAACCTCCTTTAAGCAGCATATTGTGCAGAGAGAGACTCCGTTGGTTTGGCCATGTTGCCCGTATGAATTATAGATTGGCGAATAGGGTTATGAACAGTGTGCCTAAAGGCCTCAGAAAGAAGGGGAGACCTAGGATGCAGTGGGCAGACAATATCAAACAGGACCTTGTTAGAATTGGTGTGCAGTGGCCAGATGCAGTAGATGTAGCCCAGGTTAGACTTGCTTGGAGAACTAAATTGCACGGTCTGGTTGGACCTCCGTAGCCCATGGCTGCTTGAGGATGATGATAAGAAAAATTGCATTATGAGGTATTGATGTGTTTTTCACTAATAATGATAATATTGAATTTAGGTATGATTAATATCTTTCAAAGTGATACCAGACATGTTTTTCAGTAATTGTTGGCTAAAATGTTTGGTTAAGATTACACCCAGAAGTCTTCACAGTCAAACCTAGAGAATTGATTCAACAGCTCATATGATAAGAGCAGCAACATTCACAGGTTGTGAGTTCAGATCTGTATCAAGTACATAAAATTAGATTTGAGTACATCAAGAATTAATATTGTTAAATATAAATTGAATTATAGTAAAACTTTTTTATGCTATTTCAACCTTTATGTGATAGTTAAAAAATTTTTATCCACTAATTCTGAAGAATTGCCTACATATTACTCCAAGGTTCAGATCACAAGAGAGATATCAGTTTTGAAATTTCTAAACAAGTTAGAAATATCAGCGTTATGAAATAAACTTAAATTTTATAGTTTATAAAATGCTAAACAATATTTGTTTTTTCGTTGTATAGGCCAAGTGATGAGCAACACGATAAAGTGAAACCAGATGCAATAGTGGACAACTTGGCTCAAGCTGTAGAACAAATAATGCAAAACATAAAATGTTAGCTTTACATATTAAAACTAAATAGCTATGGTAATCTTGTTGAAGTTCTATTTTTGTAGGTTTGTTTGCAGTGATCTGAGATGAAAAAGTAAAATATATATTATTTGCTATATGCAGCTAATCCATTTTTCTGCCGAACTCTTTTTAATATTGCATTTTTGCTTTTAATAAAGAATGCATATTGTTCCTTAGTTGCTCTTTTTAATGGTCTTACTGAACGAAGTCAAGACTAGGGTTTCTGAAAACTCGGGTTTTTAGGACTCTGCGAGTACGAGTCCCAAATTTTGAAAACTCGTCGAGTCCGGATCTAAATCTAAAATCAATAAGCGAAAACGTTTAATATTTTGGAGTTCAATAACAATTCTCATAGCTGAAGTCTTTGTAACAAAATAAATTACTAAAATTTGTTAAAATTAGAATTATTTATTATATTGCAAGCTTTTCAACTGAGATTTGTGGTCGTGCCAAGAAATTATAAAGAAAATGTACTCAAATTTATTTATTAATCAATTCATTTCTTTTCAAAAATTAAACTTTAAAACTAGATATAACTATTTGAACATTTATTTATTTCAATTTAATTGATTTTTTGGTCTTCAGGTAGAAATATTTGAGAAATACTAACGAATTAAGAGACTTGTCAGCAAGTCACGATCTGATTGCAGTACAGAAGCTGCCACTTATTGAAAATGTTCTTTCATTAGAAGTTGAAGTTGGTTTAATGGAGGAAAGTGCGTTGTACAGGTCATCAAGATTACTTGTTCGTTTTCCAGTATTTCTGAAAAGCAAAAATTCTTGTTTAAGTTTGCTATAAATCTCGGATTCTTTTGGAGTTGGAGGTTCAGCTGCGTTTTTCAAAATTAAATCAAGTTCTTCCTCCATTGTCAAATTTTTTTGATTTTCAACTATTATTAATTCTTGGTCTTGCGAAGCTTCCGTTGATTCATTATTATCTTCTTTTTGGTAAAGTCTTTTTAATAATTGTATGGCAAAGTCTAAAGCCTGTTTAGTAGGTACAAATTTTGGATCTTTAAGCGCTTTGAACAAATTCATTGAATCTATATTTACTCGCTCATCAATTCTCTTCTCCATATTTTCTAATAATTCACACGCTAGTTTACTTTTACAGTTCGAAATTTTTCTTTTCATGTACTCCAGTGTAATGCCAGCTGAATGCAGAGTCGTATCTTTTCGGCTTAAAACTTCAATTGCCAATTTGGCAGGTTCAAGCGAATTCTGGAGATCTTTGAGCTCGTTAACATCGATGTCATCAAGCATGTGTGAACAGTTGAGATCTACTAAAGCTTCCTCGATGAATTTTTGTAGTTTCAAACATGATTATCATATAAGCAAGAGAACTCCAACGAGTTTGACAGTCTAAAACTAAAACTAACTCAAGATTGTGGCCCAGTTTAGCTCTGATTTTTTCTTGTAATATTCCATTTTTAATGGAAAACAATCTAAAAAACTTAACCACTTTTCGAACGTTGTTAATTATTTGATGGATACAAACTTCTTCCATACCCTCCTCTGTTGTTCTTATTTCAATATCCGCGCCATCAGCAAAAACATCTTCATTTTCATCTTCAGTATCAATTAATTCCTCTTTTTTTTCGCGGTTTGATTTTTTCTTATTTAAAGTATCGCACACTCCAAGATGTACTCCATGATTGAGGCACAATTGATAAAATGTTGGACACTCCTTTCCAAATTTCACCATCAAAGAAGCGTCATCTCCTGTTGTGCCAACAATGTGTTGCTCATAATTTACTTCAAACGAAGCCAAATGATGAGTAACCACTTCAAGTAATTGTGTTGCTGTACACGATCCGAATATACGAACTAGTCCAAGATTGTATGGTTCTTCATCTGGGGCGCCATGGAGAATTACATTGACATATTTCTTCGTTCGTTAGCTGGTCCATTCATCGAGTGTCAAGCTAAATCTTTGGTTATTTTTAATTTTCTCTGACAATTCGCCAATCATTTTATTTTTCATTGCTTTAAAATGGTCATGTATTAATTTCATTACATCGGTTTCATTTTCAGGCAACTTAAATCCACGTTTAGCAATAGATCGGCTGTTTTGTGAACTCGTGGACTCGTCGAGTCCCGAATCCGAGTAACTACCCAAATACTCGACGAGTCCGAGTCGAATCGAGTACAGAAACCCTAGTCAAGACACTGAAAGAGATGTAAATGCTGAAATTCACTGCCTGTGAGTGGAAAAAAAATCTCAATTAGCACTCTCCCTTTTGTTTATGGAAATCAGGTTCAAATGTGCAATTTGTCGGTTATTAGCCTAGTCATATTACTTTTAACTTCATAGGAAAGGAATATCCCAGTGTGAATATTAATTTGAAAAAATATGCACATTGTAACAAAAAAAACTGTAAACGTTAATAAAATTTTATACAAAATATTTAATGAAATCAGTTTTCTTTTAAACAATGCAGATAGAAAATTACGTTTCCATAAACTCAAATATTTATATTAAGAATAGGATTGTCTGAAATGTAGTTTACAACATGCAAAATTTAAGTGAGGCATACGCCAAAGTGAAATTGTGCACTATTCAGTGTGATTATGCACGGGGGGAGGGGGGAATGTGCGCTACCACATTAACTTGGTCTGTTTCTCTGATCTGATCTTGACCATTTTACTACCCTGCTACGGAATTGCAAACTTCACAAGGAGTCTGTGCTGACAATTCATATATCTTTGCTTTGTAATGGCTTTGCTATATTCAGGGACGTATCCAGGATTTAATTTCGGGGGAGGGGGGGGGGATATTTTAATCTATTTTTAGTGTCGGACATATGCAATGGAGATAAAATTATGAAAAGGCAACTGTTTCGGATTTCAAAGCAGGTAGAAGTTTGAGATTTTGTATAAGATCAGGTTTTCAGGGTACGCTCCTGGTTGTAGTAATAGGCATCTATAGAGGGAGAATCTGCTTTTTGTGAATTTTGGTTCTCAGTCCTAAGTGAATAGATAGGATTGCCGAATAATGGAACAGCTTTCTGGGGCTTGAAAGGTCCTACTTTTGTGTGTGATGGTTTTATCAGTATGGGGATTGCTGATGGTGGCACTTATATTGAGTCTTTGCCCCCATACTTAACACTTTGATGACCATATAAAACTGACGAAAGTCTGAATTTTGGTTTATCCTGACATTTCCATTATTCATGAAGGTGTCCGATTTTGTCCGCAAGCAAGCTGATAACAGAAAAACAATTTTTTCAAGCGTCCTTTGCCCGTGTTAACCCATTTAGTATATGAACAATGTTTTAGCATTGAGACTGAAATAGCTGAAGCTTACCATGAGAGGATGTTTTGTTATTATGACAAACGTGATTTTCTTACAGCTGAGAAAATAAAACCATTTTATGCTTTCTATTCTTGAAACTAATAAATAAAAATAAATACCCCCTCAAGCAGCTGCTTGCCACAGAGGTCTGACAGGAGCCTGTCAGTTTATGCCACAGTAGAAGGTCTGAGAGGATGGCAGGACCTCAGCAGAAAAACGACACGTACATCCATGCCTTACCCGGGGCTCGAACCCAGGTCCCTTAGATCAGTAGCCAAGCGCGCTAACCACTCGGCCACGGGACGGCCCTGAAACTAATAGCCCTGCATTAAAACGAACAGAGAGTTACTTGAGTGATAAGGTAATGCAGTCTATTTCTGATAGTGCAAAAGAAAAAAAAATAGCCTTGCTAATTTTAACCTACAGTATTACAATGAGGTTTTGAGTGAGCAATTTTAAAGCTCATAAGTAATTTCTTATGAGTTGTTGTTTGAAAAAGGAAATATCGATAAAATGGTTTCGCAGTTTTATTATTCCTATCTTTAAAAAGGGGTCTAAAAGAAAATATCAATAAAATGGTTTCACAGTTTTATTATTTCTATCTTTAAAAAGGGTTCTAAAAGAAAATGTGAAAACTTTAGAGAAGTCGCAATTTCACATATTGGGCATAAAAAAAATAACCCCTCAAGCAGCTGCTTGCTACAGAGGTCTGACAGGAGCCTGTCAGTTTATACGCCACAATAGAAAGTCTGTGAGGATGGCGGAAAAACAGCACACACACCCATGCCTTATCCAGGGTTCGAACCCAATAAAATATGGTAATATGATTAAAAAAGCTTAAGAATAATCATAAAAGGAATATATGGGCTCTAGAGCAGGGATTCTTAACCTTTTTCAGTCTCTCATCCCCTTCAATTTTTCCCTGCAACTCCATTTGCAGGTCTTGTTTAGTATATTTTTGGAAATGAAAAAAACTGATTTCTAAATGTTCCTCTCTTCCTCACAGCAGGTTAAGGATCTTTGTTCTAGGGTATAGCTAATTTTCGCTATATAGAGGTTCCAATAATAGGTTTACAACTTTGAAAGGATGTGTACATTTATTAATAAATGATAGAAACAAATGTATAAAAATGTAGCCAAACATAAAGTTTTGGCTAAATGGCCAGGCCACAAGGACCCCGAGGGCTCGGAGAAGGTTGGGGGAAGAGAACCCACTGCACTGCTGTTAGGTGACAGATGGCAGTCTCCCGTCAAGGCCATTCAAAGTGCACAGGGTATGGTTCTCCCGCACACAGGACCACGGCTTCACGTCTCATCCGATGGACGGGGGCCTTTCCAAACCCATCAGTATCCCTTACGATCGAAGGCAAGGCGGAGATAAATATCAAACATTGGCGCAACTGGGACTCGAACATGTGAACTGCAGATTACAAGTTTGGCGCGCTACCGACTGAGACAACCCCCTAACCTGTTTAGCATGAAACAACCATATACTTAAAATGTAAGTACAAATGACGGTAATATAAGCATTTAAATAATATTTTTAATACAAGATACAATTCATTTAACTTATTCAAAATGAAACAATATTTGTCGAGTGCGCAACTCATTTTCTAAAGTAGCTTCGTGTAAAAAGCAAAAAAGATACAATTACGCCATCTAAAAATGAAGTCTGACCACTTTGGGGGGCCCACACACTTGCATGTTTTGTGTACCTTTTAAAGCGGCCCTGCTACCAATTTTCTCTTAGAATTGAATTCTAATTACTTTGTTGCCGTGGTAACCCTATTAATGCTCATTATTTAAGGAATAATTTCAGGTAAAGAGCTTCTGTCAGACCTTTGTGGCATGCTGCTGCTTGAGGGGGGGATATTTATTTATTTTTCAAAATTTAAACCAGTAGCTTTTAAAGTCAGATTGGTGAATAATGTGGTTGTAATATTTTTAATAAAATTCTCAAACCACCATGTGCTTTTTAAAAAAAAAATTTTTTGTGATATCAGGCTAAGAATTTGCTTGATATAAATTGGTAGGCTTCATTAATTTTTAGTAACCGAAATTTAGATTTTTATCGGCTAGGTACTAATATATGCTAGAATTACCTTATTCCTGTAAATTTAATATTCATTTTACTTAGTTGATGGTAAAGTTTAAATATAAAAGTTCAAATAATTGATAATACAAATATAAAAAAAAATCTGATCCAAAAATATTTTAAAGCGATGAATAAATAAGTTTTTGAAGCGCCTAAAACGGCAATCGATAGTTATTTTGTTTAGATACAACTTTTCGTCATGACTACAAGATGGCGCTACATGTCTCTTTTCCCCATGTTCCAAATAAGGAACTTTATTACAAGTGTATTGTCAAACAAGTATAACAGTAGTATCAAAATTAATGTAAAATATGTGCACAATGTCTTATTTAAAACTCGATATTTAGCTTGGTTGCTGACATCTTGTTTTTTATGCCGTTATCTTAGAGTTCATCTATTCCCGTAAAAAAATTATGAACTGTGTAGACTACGGTGGATTTCAGGAGATAAAAGTGAATATTTATAATGAATTTGAAAAAATAATCGCTTTACAATAGGGTAACCAGATTTAAAGAAAAAGAACCGGAGGCTTGAATATTCAATTTGAAGAATTGACTGGACGTACCAGAAAAACTAGGACATGTGACTATCTTAATTTAATTTTTAAATTTATAATTGACGACTTTATAAAATTCTAGCCTCAAATTTTCAGTAACCTGCCGTTAAAATTTTTCACTACCCAACGAAATTTTTTATGACAGTTTTCCCACTACTATTCGATTAGTAAACGGAACATTCATGTTGTGCAGTTAAATATTCAAAAAAAAATATCTGAAAACAAATTCCGGGAAAATTTATTTGTCTGGGACAGAATTGTTCATCCGAGGACACAGGATTGGTAATTAGTGGTATATAGAAATCAAATGGCAGCAATTAGCAAATGTTAACGTTAAACTAAATTTTGATATTTTCCAGGAAGTTTTGAACTTTATAATAAACTGAAATAGGTCAATCTGCTGAAACGCTTATTAAATACAAAAAAAATCGTAATTATTATTAGCTTAATTGCAAACTATTTGTCTTCCCGACTGAATATGAAATTTATTACTTTTATTGTTATTAAGTGGCCAATCTATTTGTAAGGTAGCTGAATGACTTGTACAGTTACAAATAAAAATATACATAAGTATTAAATTTTTTAATAGGCATAATACGTAGTCGACAAATCTAGCTTATTGAAATATCTCCATATCACCAGAACTGAAAAGGTGATAATTTAGGCTAGCCAGACGTCACTGTTTTCCGAGATATTCCCCTGATCAAAAGCTATGTCCCCAACGAACAAATGTCCCTGAATTTGCTTTCAGATATTTTTATAATATTAAATGAATATACAACATGAGCGGATCTTTTATTAATCGAATAGTAGTGGCAAAACTGTTGTGAAACTTTTTGGTGGTCAATGCAGGTGGGTCAAAAAATTTGAGGCTAGAATTTTCTAATGAAAATCGTCAAATACGAACTGTCAAACTATTATGGCCAGACGTCCCTGTTTTACAGGGAGCTCCGTACAATCCTTCAAATTGAATTTTTCGAACGTCCTATGGTAGTGGCAGATTAAGGTATGTGGAGATCATAGACGCAAAAGGTTGAGAACAATTGAGTCCCAACTGTCCGGGAGTGGGTGAGTGTGTTTGGGGCGGGGGAGTAATGTCGCAAAAAATTTTGCAAACGTACGAATGGGAAAAATGCATACAGTAGGCTAGATAAATTGAATTACAGAAATGCGTAAAGAAAAATTTTGAAATGTATTATATAAATTTGGCCCTACATTTGTTCATTTTACTGTATTAAAAAATAAATTCCTCCTCAAGCAGCTGCTTGCCATAGAGGTCTGACAGGAGCCTGTCAGTTTAATACGCCATAGCAGAGGGATCTGTGAGGATGGCGAGTCCTCAGCAGATTTTTGCCAACTGCACGCGGTGTTCCCAGGTTTTAAAAGCTACTGGTTTACAAACTAAAAGTTTTTAAAAGCTATTGGTTAGCACGCTTGGCTACTGATTTAAGGGATCTGGGTTCGAGCCCCGGATAAGGCATGGATGTATGTGTTGTTTTTCTGCTGAGGTCCTGCCATCCTCTCAGACCTACTCTGGCATATAAACTGACAGGCTCCTGTCAGACCTCTGTGGCAAGCAGCTGCTTGAGGGGGTATTTATTTATTTATTTATTTATTGGTCAGCAGCGACTCTTTCCCCTTTTTATGTACAACTTGCTTGTACAAACTGAAGGTAGTTTCTAGGATTTTTCTCTGTATTTAATGTTAGAAATTAAAGAAAATGCCGTAAACTCTCACAATGTCCTCTATTTATGGGAGGTGGTAAAATTTCATGCAATTTTTCTAAAGCCAACGCTTTTTTCCATCTGGCTTATGAAATTGCTGATATTGAGTATTACAGAAAACAGTAATTTTTAGAACCTTAAGAGAATCACTTTAGAATTCACGACTTACGGTGTGTGTATACATATACTTAATAGTAAATTATTTCACAGTCACCCTCCCAAGTATTGACCGCGTCCAAATCTGCCTAACTTCGGTGATCGGACGAGAACTGTTGTTTTCAGTTTGGTACTGCCGTTGGCAAATATCAAATCATATCTAGTATTAACCTCAGTAAAAAAGTAAAATATATACGTATGTAGTAGATCATATTGATTGCAAAATATTTTATTCAATAAAATGCTCAGAAAAAACACAAATTTCGAGATCCCCCCCATAACTAATAATGTAAGTTATTCATCAATTAATTAAAAGTTCAACAACGAAACTTTTCTTGAGTATTATATACAGTTTCTTGACTATTAAATATAAGCTAGTGACATTCTAATATTGTCATTTCAAAATAACGCAAAGCTGTGCTTTCTCCTGCCCTGTATTGAAGATGAAAGAATTGAATGCTTGTATTTCGACACCCATTTTATGCAGTATCAGTTATAATGTAAAGTTGCGAAGTCTGATGTCATTTGATCTTACTGAATAAGATTAAATGAGTCTCATCAACTTTTAAACTGCAGGCAATCTCGCCAAACAATAGGAGATGCGATTCTAATGTTCGACGTGCCTAATTTTATAAGCAAATTTCCTAATTTGCAATAGTGGCCAGAAGATTCAATAATCCAGCAACAGCCACGAGTAGGGTCCCCTGTTCCTTCTCATTCCAAATTCTTAATTGCTGTTAAAAGCAAACGAGGAATAAGCTGCAGCCATTGCAGGGTTGTTTGAAAAGGTAAAGAGATTATTGCGGCACAACAGCTTTTTGAATTCAAATAATTACTTAATCTCATTTGAAATCGAACAATTCCTAATCTCCCGTACTTTACGGTCAACAGTTAAAGTGAAGATTTAGCTCCGGGTTGGAAAATGTTTATTGTAAGCACGCGCCACACAAGCATTGCATAGCAACTGCTGCCATATATTCAACGAGTTCATTGATGTTATTCAGTACGTTCGTTCCGGTTGCCATATTTAATTCAAAAAGTAAACTTGAATCAGTGTTTCAGCTGGTTAAAAAAATTAAGATATGCACCAGTGGTGTACTAAGAAAATACCGGGTAAGAATTGCTCAGTCGGTAGCGCACCAGACTCGTAATCATCAGTTCCCTATTCGAGTCTCGCCTGGTTCATCAGTTCCCAGGTTCGAGTCTCGCCTGGGTCAGTGTTGATATTTATCTCCGCAAAACTCCCCGCCCTTCCCTCGTCAGTAGGGGACATCGATGACCTTGGAAAGGCCGCTGTTCGTCGGATGGAACGTTAAACCGTGAACCCGTGTGCAGGAGAGCCATACAACAAGCCTTTACAGTATGCACTTTAGAGCCATATAGTATACACTTTAAAGAACACACTGGATGTCTTTGACGGGAGGCTACCATCTGTCTCCTAACAGCTGTCCAGTGTGTCCCCTTCTCGGGTCCTTCTGTTCTGGCCATTTAGCCCATTGTGTTCAAAAAAGGGCAGCTCAGAGGTAAAAGTACCCAACCCTCATATTAATACATTTTTTTAAAGATTTTCTGGGGTTCTTAATAATAAAAAGTTTTCATGGCCATCAAATATTTTACGTAAAACCAAAATTATTACACTTGCTGCATAAAATCGAAATGTGTGCGTTTTGATTCAAGCAATTACCTTAGTGGTAAATATTTTTTTATAATTAATTTATTTTTATACTAAATTGCTACATAATACACGTCCAAAGGTTAGTCATATGATGTAAATTTTATTCTTTATAGAACTAAAGAAAGGCTTTGAGACAATGAGTTTTGAGATAATGAGGCAGCGACGAGAGGAATTTCTAGTAGGGAATTCTAGTAGGGATATTCTTAGTAGGGAAGGGGCGGGGGTGGCTCAGTCGGTAGCGCGCCAGGCTCGTAATCTGTAGTTCCCAGGTTTGAGTCCCAGCTGGGTCAGCGTTGAGATTTGTCTCCGCAAAATTCTCCGCCCTGCCCACTGTCAGTAGGGGATACCGATGGGCTTGGAAAGACCGCCGTCCATCGGATGGGACGTTAAGCCGTGGCCCCGTGTGCGGGAGAGTCATACCCTGTGCACGTTAAAGAACACGCTGGATGGCCTTGACGGGAGGCTACCATCTGTCTCCAAACAGAAGTTCCAGTGGGTCCCCTCCCCCAACCTTCTCTGAGCCTTCGGGGTCCATGTGACCTGGCCATTTAGCCCATTGTATGCAAAAAGTGTCGCTCAAAAGTAAAACAACACAACTCTCTGAGTGGCACTTATATGTATGGAGCGGGGGTGGCTCAGTCGGTAGCGCGCCAGGCTCGTAATCTGTAGTTCCCAGGTTCGAGTCCCAGCTGGGTCAGCGTTGAGATTTATCTCCGCAAAATTCCCCGCCCTGCCCATGGTCAGTAGGGGACACCGATGGGCCCCTGTGCAGGAGAGCCATACCCTGTGCACGTTAAAGAACACGCTGGATGGCCTTGACGGGAGGCTACCATCTGTCTCCCAACAGAGGTTCCAACAGGGTCCCCTCCCCCAACCTTCTCTGAGCCTTCGGGGTCCATGTGACCTGGCCATTTAGCCCATGGTGTGCAAAAAAGTGCCGCTCAGAGGTAAAACAACCCAACCCAACTTAGTAGGGAAAACGAAGTTGATTGTTTGGTATCCATTATTATTAGTTCAAAGCTATAGAAAAAATTCTGTCTATTCCTTTAAACAGTTATTTATCAAGTTTCCCCATAAATTTTGTACAATTTTTTTAAGAGCTCCCCCCCCCCCTCATCTCAATCGTTGGGCATATTCACGTCGTGGGGATTGCAGGGCGTATTAATACGCCCCTGATATAAACTCATCCTTCGTTAATGGATCACATTTGGTCGCGAAATTTCTGTTCGTAGGCGAAAACTTTCACCACGAACTTTACAAACTAAAAAACTTACGGAAACTTAGAAAAACGTTCAAAAAAGTACATTGAATTCCCATTAAACGCAGGACCTGGGAATCGCAGATTATGAGCCAATAACTGGCGGAGTGTTACAGAGAGAGAGAGACTGTTCCAGCAGGTGTGTTCCAGCATTATGTGTTTGTGTTTGCTCTAACTGAGGTATTGGTTAGCAGAGACTCTGGTCCCTTTTTATATACAACTTGCCTGTACAAACTGGAGGTAGTTTCTAGCATTTTTCTCTGTATTTTACGTTAGAAATTTAAAAAAATGCCGTCAACTCTCACAGTGTCATCTATTTATGGAAGGTGGTAAAATTTCATGCAATTTTTCTAAAGCGCACGCTTTTTTCCATCTGTCTTATAAAATTGCTGATATTGAGTATTACAGAAAACAGTAATTTTTATAACCTTAAGAGAATCACTTTTGAATTCACGATTTACGGTGTGTATATATATATATACAGTAAATTATTTCATAAAAAAATAAATAAATACCCCCTCAAGCAGCTGCTTGCCACAGAGGTCTGACAGGAGCCTGTCAGTTTATATGCCATAGTAGAAGATCTGAGAGGATGGCAGGACCTCAGCAGAAAACAACACGAACATCCATGCCTTACCCGGGGCTCGAACCCAGGTCCCGTAGATCAGTAGCCAAGCGCGCTAACCACTCGGCCACGGGACGGCTTAAATTATTTCATAGTTAACAGAAAATATTTTGAAAAGTCAATTATAATTTTTGTAAGTCAATTATTTGATAATCACGTGTACAAGAAGTTTAAAAAAGTTAAATACAAAAAACTACTTTTAATTTAGAACATGCTCTTATGAGTTTATACAAAATGGAGGACATTTTCATGTTTTTACAAAATGCTCGGAGGACATAAATTTTGAGATAAAAAGAAGGATATATCCTCCTTTTGAAAGCCGTATGGTAACAGTACTGTAACTGAGGTTTCGGTCAGCAGGGACTTAGGTTCCTTGTATGAGAAATAGGAGTCAAAAACTAACTACAAAAAGTAGCTTCTAAGATCTTTTGTTGCAAATAAAAAGAAAATTGCCGTTAACTTTCACAGCGCCATCTGCCCATGGGCAGTAGCAAAAATTTACAAAGTTTTCTAAAAAGCCGCCTTTTTTTTTTAACTGGATGTCACTTGCTGATATTGAGCATTACAAGAAACGGTAACTTTAGGACATTAACAGAATAACATTAAGGATTTTCATTTGCAGCAAATTTTCTCACAGTCCCATGGCCGAGTGGTTAGCACGCTTGGCTACTGATCTAAGGGACCTGGGTTTGAGCCCCGGGTAAGGCATGGTTGTGTGTGTTGTTTTTCTGCTGAGGTCCTGCCATCCTCTCAGATCTCCTACTATGGCATATAAACTGACAGGCTCCTGTCAGACCTCTGTGGCAAGCAGCTGCTTGAGGGGGTATTTAATTTTATTTAACAGTGAATTATATGACAGTCACATGTACAAGAGATTTTAAGAAAAAACGAAAAAAAATATATATGCATTTTAGTTTAAAACACGTTTTTTTGAGTTTATACAAGAAGGAGGAAATTTCCATGTTTTCCAAAATACCGGAGGACACAAATTTTCGAGATAAAAAGGAGGAATGTCCTCCTTTTGGGGATGTATGGTAACCCTAGTTTCAACAGGCACCCTTGGAGATCAGGGAGAGGTCACTCATCTAACCAAAATAGGTAAGTGTACGTATTGCTCGTTTTACTGATCCCTGTGGAATTTCCCTCCACATTTTTGAGAGGAAGAAGTTGGGAGAGATACAGAGAGCACTCCACGGATGCTGATATTCGCATTTAAAAGACTTCGGCGGATGAAAAATTAATGTTAACGCGAATAGCGGGTAAAATCACTATTGGGTTGTTGTTTTGCCTCTGAGCGGCACATTTTTTTTACACACAATGGGCTAAATAGGCAGGTCACAAGGACCTTCCGTCATGGCCATCCAGCGTGTTTTTTAACGTGCCCAGAGTATGGCTTTCCCGCACACGGAGCCACGGCTTAATGTCCTATCCAAAGAGTAATATCGCGGATTTGATAAGAATATGAGCAAACATTACTGAATTTTAAAAGCTGATTACTTAAGAACCCTGATTTGAAAATACAATGATGACAATCCTTTAAAAAAATGCATTGGGATATAATACAAATTTTACAAAACTATATATGTGAAAGAATCGATTTTTTTTTTTGCTGACAAAGAAGAATTTAAGTTTAAAAAAATTATTCAAGTGTTGTTTAGAAGGAGATCACAAAGTTTTAAATTTTTAGTAAGAAGTTAAGTTTTAAAAAAGGTGACAGCGTATTTTAATTTAAGTCTGTGTTTTTTGGTTTTTACGGATTAATTACAGATTAGAGAAAAACGTTAAAACTATCCTGCATTTTGAAGTTTCTGGCTTTATTTAGTGGTTGGAAAGTCTATGAGTCCTTAGGTTCCATGTCAATACTAATGTCACTCAGAAAAAGATAATGTCAGCAGTAGTTGATTAAATTCCGTGTTAAGTATTAAGAATCGATTTGTCAAATTACAACTATTAAAAGCTTTAAATTGCATTCTTTGAATAAACACTTCAATCTCTTTTTAAGCATTTCTATTGAATATTTGCTTTTGGATATGAATGCAATGCAAAATAAACTGGAATTTCTTATTTAAAAAGAAAAAGCAAAACTTAAAATTTTCGCCCTCTACTGAGTGGCATCATACCCTCTTTCACCCCATGGTGTCCCCCCCCCCCCTTGTTTTTACTCTCTCAAAATTTGTGTTAAATAAATAATTAAATATTTACCAAACTTTGAATAATAATAATAATTTATTCCATGCAGTGGGTTACAGTAAAGCCAAAGTACAAGTAATTTTGGATATTAATTTAAACGTTCAAGTGGCTTGATGAATTAAAATTTAATTTGAGAAATTAAAAAGAAATATTGATGATAGTACAAAAATGCAAACATATTTACAGGAATTGCATAATTATTTGATACATATAAACAAAATTATAAGTTGCACAAAGAAGACAAACATATAATATGAAATATGATAAGAAACAGTAAACTTAAGTGGAAGAAAAAGAAGGTTTAAAACAATATAGAGTAATATTAAATGAATGAACAAAGGAAAAAAAAAAGGATTGCTGATAATCCAGACAAAGAGCAGAGATGGGGACTGGGAATAGGGATGAGAAGATATTGTTGGTCGGATGTTTCAATATTCTTCATAAATTATGAATATACTCAGAAACGTTTTTCTAGTATGATTGACAACGTTTATAATAATAATAACAGGAATTTGGGCATCGCTTAAAAATGCTAGATGACTTGTCAGTGTCCACATCCCATTTTCCCCTCTCCGAAGGCAAAGAGTTATGTGTGAATCTTTACAATGTCTCCCCACGCATTGCACTTCCCTTTGTGTAGCAGAATAGAGAGAAGGAAGGTGACCCTCCTTTTATCGACAAATTCGAAATGCTGATCCCCATTACCACTAAAGGTCCAGTTCAGTCTAGAGCCAAGTGATGACCTCGTACCACGGGAACGGTGCCCAGTACGAGTTCAATTCCGTGAGCCAACAGCAGGGTGCCCCTGTTGTCGGACCGAGGTCTCGCTAGCCAGCTAGAGCCTCTCGTCTCCAGCAGGCTGATTTTATTAAAATATCATTTTCCATTCTCATTCAAATGGCGTACATGCAGAGCAGCGTGTTCCAATGAAATATGTATTGGTGCACAATGGCCAATGTTGATGATGGATCGCGGCCTCGGGAGTCGCCATTCCTTCCCTCCCCCCCTCCCATTCCTTTCACCCCTCCCTCTTTTCCCCATCTTCCAACTCCCATCTCGTGGAATGCGATATTTCATCATTTGTCAGGCCAGCGCCGACTCGGCCTACTTTCCCTTTATCTCCATGTTTATTGAATGTTGCCTCGAGGGGTCACGCGTTCATACGATGCACGCACGCTTAATCGCTCCCTTGGCCACTTGGAAACAATCGTTCCAACTGGGGCAGTTCCAATTCCACGCTGCATTCACAGAAACTGGGACTGAACAAAAAATGCTAACAGATAGTGAACGTGGTCGTAGCATCCAGTTGCAAATAGGATGACGTTTTTGTCCGTGGACGGGTGGGCATTATCAGGGGTATATATTGTTTCGCTGTGTGTCTGTGTTACAAAGAGCTTCACTTAGCAGAAAAGTTTCATTATTAGCCTCCGGGTGGTAAAGTAATAAATAAAGCCCGAAAAATATGTTATTTTATTTATTCTTTTTACTTTTTCTGTGTTACGTACCCGATTATGCTTTTCAGTGTTTGAAATACTTACGATTAATCAATCAACAGTTACTTACGATTAATCAATCAACAGTCAACTAATCAATCAAATAAAAGTGTATTTTTTACACTTATAAAATGTCTTGCGTTGACTGAATTAAATAAAGGTTTTCGATCCGATAATACCTTCCAATCTTGTAATCCGTTATAGTATCATTGTTTGACAATTCATATTATTATTCGTCGTAATTTATTATAACATTTTTTTCGATTCTTCTGCTGTTTCTAAATGCATTTTTCGTCCTTCAGCCAAGTAGTTCTAAATTTTAGTAGCATTGATTTTCGTTTGCTAATTTATATCGATTTTTTTTACATGTCGCACGAGTATTGTTAATTCTGTAATTTCACCTTCCTAACCGTCCCATGGCCGAGTGGTTAGCACGCTTGGCTACTGATCTAAGGGACCTGGGTTCGAGCCCCGGGTAAGGAATGGTTGTGTGTGTTGTTTTTCTACTGAGGTCCTGCCATCCTCTCAGATCTCCTACTATGGCATATAAACTGACAGGCTCCTGTCAGACCTCTGTGGCAAGCAGCTGCTTGAGGGGGTATTTATTTTATTTTTTTTAAATTATTTTGAAGTTTCCTTTTCTGTGGAGAGTGGTTCATCAAAGTCTTTATTTTCCACAAACCCCACTGATTTGTAAACATTATTTTACTTGAGTAATATTATTTGAGAATAATTTCCGAAATATGAACCTAAGCTTTAGCTCAATGAGAGAGCAACTTGCTCGTAACTAGTGGTGTTCCCGTGTTCGCCCGCATTCGGGGGGCGGAATGTTTCTTCCTTATTTTTTAGGGAGAGGGGTGAGGTGTAGGGGCGGTTGTGGAGGCTCAGTCGTCGTTAGCGAACCAGCCTCGTAATCTGATATTCCCAGCTTCGAGTTCCCATTGAGCTTTGAATATTTTTTCCGCTGGCCCTCTCTTTGCTCTCGGTGAGAATGGGAACGCCGATGAGCTTAGACAGCCCCCCCCCCCCCTCGTTCTCTGAATGGAATGGTTTGATGCCCCCCGAAGCTCTGTGTGCAGGAGAGCCATATCTTGTGCACATTACATAACAGGTTGGATGGCCTTGACTGGAGACTTCCATCTGTTTACTAGCAGCTGTACAATGAATCCCTTTCTCCGAGCCTTTGGGGTCCTTGTGACCTAACCATTTAGTGGTAAAAGTGCCGATCAGGGATAAATCCACCCAACAGCACAACACCCAACAGCACAACCCCAACAGCACAACAAATATGACATTCAGAAAGTTACGCCGACTGTAAACCATCAGCATCCCTTCATTTCAAACTTTGGAGGGAGAGACACAATCACGAATAACAACAGGAAACGGAAGAGCCTAGAAAAAAATAATAATAAAAACACATTTGACTTCTAAAACTGAAATTACCCCCTGTCATTTACACCCCCCGACCTGTGACGGCCATGCTGTAAAATTCTATTAGGAGCTTTTCATGAGATGTTAGTACAAAGTAGCAGCTGAATGTGAATCAGTCATATTTACACACTAGGAAGCATTTGAAGAATTGTAATTATATTAATTCACATTTCCTGTTTATTCAAGACAAAAAAAAATGGGGTTGTAAAAGGTAAAAGGAAAAATGATTTGTTCAGTGATAGCAAGAGTGGTGTAAGTGATCTCCTTATCAATAGTTGCTGAAATTGAATCCTATAAGCTAGGTGTGTCCAACCTTTTGACTTTCCTGGGCCACATTGAGTGAAGATTTGACTTCCCTGGGCCACATTGAGTGAAGATTTGACTTCCCTGGGCCACATTGAGTGAAGATTTGACTCCCCTAGGCCACATTGAGTGAAGATTTGACTTCCCTGGGCGACATTGAGTGAAGATTTGACTTCCCGGCTACATTCCGGGCCACATTGAGTGAAAATGAATTGTTTTGGGCTGCACATAAAATATATAATATAGTTAATGTACAGTCGCTCAAAAAAGTATCCGAACACTATGGTTGATTCCAGAATTCGTAAAAAATATCTGGCAACGATTTTTTTAGAAATTAGTGATCTGGCAATCTTCTAGTACAGTACACGAAGTTTGCCAGATCAGTAATTTCTAAAAACATCGTTGCTAGATATTTTTTCCGAATTCTGGATTCAACCATAGTGTTCGGATACTTTTTTGAGCGACTGTATATGAATAATAAAACCATTTATTTTCTTGTTTTTATTATAAAATTAAAAAAAGGGCAACATAAAACTAGTGGGATATCAAAAACTCACTGAAAATCACATAATCATGTTGAAAGCTTATGTCGTAATGACGTAAACTTTACGATTTTGTGGGCCGCATTACTAGCTGTCCAGGACCGCGGGTTGGACACGCCTGCTATAAGCCAATTCCAATAAGAATCTCTTTGACTTTATCCATCCACCTCATTTTAAATCAATTTTTTTCTAAAGCCTTTAATTCGCCCACCGCTGGATTAGAGATCCAGCAAGTAGCCAGGCTCGTAATCTGTAGTTCCCAGGTTCGAGTCCCAGCTGGGTCAGCGTCGAGATTTATCTCCGCAAAATTTCCCCGCCCTGCCCACGGTCAGTAGGGGACAATGATGGGCTTGGAAAGGCCGCCGTCCGTCGGATGGGACGTTAAGCCGTGGCCCCATGTGCGGGAGAGTCATACCCTGTGCACGTTAAAGAACAGGCTGGATGGCCTTGACGGAAGGCTACCATCTGTCTCCCAACAGCTGTTCCAGTGGGTCCCCCCTCCCCCAACCTTCTCTGAGCCTTCGGGGTCCATGTGGCCTGGCCATTTAGCTCATGGTGTGCAAAAAAGTGCCGCTCAGAGGTAAAACAATCCAATCTAATCCGAAAACCATTTAACCTAAAGGTTCTTTTCAAAACACCACCAAATCCATTTAAAATTCTTAAGCATGACAGAGATCCCATTGACCATGCTGACAAAGGCGGCATGCCCTAATCCACACTTCGCCTGCAGATACTCCCTCTTTCTATATCGGCTGCACTACACACACCCTAAAGAAAAGGATAGCCGAATATAAGTGGGATATTAAAAACAAACACCACGAATCACCCTTGCTAAATCTGTCCTTGAATGCCAGGTAGTCCAGCATTTCGCTCCACATCCATCGTCTTCTCCCTCTCCCCTTCAAAACACAAGTTGCTTCCCGAGAAACCCACGAAATTTCCGCCTTCTTTATAGATCTTTTACACCTTTAACACACCCCTTCCATCTGCTGCCAGGCACCTCTCGCTACTGGGGCGGGGTGGCTCAGTCGGTGGCGCGCCAGGCTCGTAATCTGTAGTTCCCAGGTTCGAGTCCCAGCTTTGTCAGCGTTGAGATTTATCTCCGCAATAATTCCCCGCCCTGCCCACGGTCAGTAGGGGACATCGATGGGCTTGGAAAGGCCACCGTCCGTCGGATGGGACGTTAAGCCGTGGCCCCGTGTGATGGACGTTAAGCCGTGGCCTTTTACTATGTGTGTGATGGGACGTTAAGCCGTGGCGGGAGAGCCATACCCTGTGCACGTTAAAGAACACGCTGGATGGCCTTGACGGGAGGCTACCATCTGTCTCCCAACAGCTGTTCCAGTGGGTCCCCTCCCCCAACCTTCTCTGAGCCTTCGGGGTCCTTGTGGCCTGGCCATTTAGCCCATGGTGTGCAAAAAAGTGCCGCTCAGAGGTAAAACAATCCAATCCAGCAAGTAGCGATATGCAATCTTATCATTTTTTATTTCCGGACCAGTAGCGATCTGTAAAGTTGTTTTAAGTATCATACCGTAAAAAATTAGTAAATAATTATTTTTTACTATTTCTTTTTATTATTGTAATCACGCTAAAAATATAAATATTTAAATTTAATACAGACTAAATATGATTAATAAGAATATAAAACCTAAACGTTCTTCTTCTTCATTATTAAATTCACAAATATAATATTTCGCTGGCGGAATTAGACGTTATTATGGGCCGCAGTTCGTTCATAACTGCTCTAACTTTTTTAGTTTCTGTTTATATGCATCGTGACAAAACCAATCCAATCTCTCCCTACATAAAATTCTTACTAAATACAATTGATGACGCTTTCATTTAGCATCATCATTAGTTATACAATAATCAAACAATCAATAATATAGTCAATAATATAATCAATCAAGCAATCAGTAATTATACAATAATCATTATACATTACTGCATAAACAGACAAAGATCTAGAAAAGAAATTCAGGTAACAAATGACTGGATTGATACGTAATTCACTAGAACACCAACTTACCAGTATATACACCCACTCACCCTCGTTTTAGTGGCCCTTTTAAAAATATTCACGCAAAATATAGGGGCGGGGGTGGCTCAGTCGGTAGCGCTCCAGGCTCATAATCTGTAGTTTCCAGGTTCGAGTCCCAGCTGGGTCAGCGTTGAGATTTATCTCCGCAAAATTCCCCGCCATGCCCACGGTCAGTAGGGGACACCGATGGGCTTGGAAAGGTCGCCGTCCGTCGGATGGGACGTTAAGCCGTGGCTCCGTGTGTGGGAGAGTCATACCCTGTGCACGTTAAAGAACACACTGGATGGCCTTGACGGGAGGCTACCATCTGTCTCCCAACAGCTGTTCCAGTGGGTCCCCTCCCCCAACCTTCTCTGAGCCTTCGGGGTCCTTGTGACCTGGCCATTTAGCCCATGGTGTGCAAAAAAGTGCCGCTCAGAGGTAAAACAACCCAACCCACAACACGCAAAATATATGCACCAAGATACGTGCAGCAAAATATGTGTTAAATATCTACTACACAATTCCCAAGATAATTTAGCTGAGAAACCTGCTCATAAGCATACCCACTCAGAATTGGCTTCTCATCCATTTAACTAGATTTCATTAGTTTAATTTTCTTTTATTTATCACAAGCCTCTCATAAGCCTTCATCAAAGCCTATTACAAACCTTTATCACGAAGCATATTTTTAGCCTTTCTCACTCACCATACATAGAAGCCTTTATCACCGAACATATTACTAGACTTTATCACCAAGTATATTACTAGCTTTTCTCACCAAGTATATTTTTAGGCTTTATCACTAAATATATTACAAGCCTTTATCACTAAGAATATTATTAACTTTCCTCACCAAATATATTTTTAAGCATCACCAAATGTGTTACAGGGATTTTATCACCAAATGTATTACAGGTTGTTGGGTTGTTTTACCTCTGAGCGGCACTTTTTTGCACACCATGGGCTAAATGGCCAGGTCACATGGACCCCGAAGGCTCAGAGAAGGCTGGGGGAGGGGACCCACTGGAACAGCTGTTGGGAGACAGATGGTAGCCTCCCGTCAAGGCCATCCAGCGTGTTCTTTAACGTGCACATTGTATGGCTCTCCCGCACACGGGGCCACGGCTTAACGTCCCATCCGACGGACGGCGGCCTTTTCCAAGCCCATCGGTGTCCCCTACTGACCGTGGGCAGGGCGGGGAATTTTGCGGAGATAAACCTCAACGCTGACCCAGCTGGGACTCGAACCTGGGAACTACAGATTATGAGCCTGGCGCGCTACCGACTGAGCTACCCCTGTATTACAGGGATTTTATCACCAGATGTATTACAAGGCTTTATCACCAAATATATTACAAGCTTTTATCACTAAGAATATTACTAACTTTCCTCACCAAGTATATTTTTAGGCATCACCAAATGTATTACAGGGATTTTATCACCAAGCCTTTATCACCAAATGTATCACAGGTTCATCGCAAAATGTTTACAGGCGTTTATCACCAAGCTTATTATTATTCTTTAAAACTAAGCCTATTGGAAACATTTTACGAGCGTCGCTTGCAGCTCTACTGAAAGAGATGTTGAAAACGTCATTTGCCAAAAGGGCAATTTATCAAAATCTAAACAATTCAGCTAAATTTGTTTCAATTTTTAGATCATCTGAGGTCAGTATAGTCCCTTTGGAAGCATTTTTCATAACATAATCGATCAGCAAACTGAAGAAAAATGGTGACAAAATGCATCTGAACTCGAAATGTAGCTTGTCTAACTCCAGTTGTAAGTCTAAACCAATCAGAATAAGAAGCGATTATAAAAACGATAAGTTTGATCTGCACAGTAGTAGAAGTATGTCACTTGACGTAAATTTTCGGAACAGAATACGAAAATCAGAAAAGCAATTGAAATGCATGAAGAGTTATTTTACATAATTTTATTAGTGAACAACTTAATGCATTTAGGATATATTTACTCTTGTTGTAATGGGTTGTTTGTCCTCTGAGAGGCACTTTTGTCTACACAATGGCATAATGACCCCAAGGGCTAATAGCAGCTAATAGCAGGTGGGCTGCTGTTAGGAGAATATGATAGCCTCTGGTTAAGGCCATCCAGCGTGTTCTTTAACGTGCACAGATAGGGCTCTCACGCACAAGGGTTCCCGGCTTAACGTCCCATCAGACGGACGTCGGCCTTTCCAAGCTCAGCATGTCCCCTTTCAGACTGAGGGTAGGGTGAAGGTTTAGCAGAAATAAATCTGAACGCTCTTTAAAAAATTTGTTTCAATTTTTCGACCATTTAAGGTCAGCATATTCTCTTCCAAAGCTTTTGCATTGTGGGTTGGGTTGTTTTACCTCTGAGCGGCTCTTTTTTGCACACCATGGGCTAAATGGCCAGGTCACATGGACCCCGAAGGCTCAGATAAGGTTGGGGGAGGGGGGACCCACTGGAACAGCTGTTGGAGACAGATGGTGACCTGCCGTCAAGGCCATTCAGCGTGTTCTTTAACGTACGCAGGGTAGGCTCTCCCGCACATGGGGCCACGGCTTAATGTTCCATTCGACGGACGGTGGCCTTTTCAAGCTCATCGGTGTCATCTACTGACCGTGGACAGGGCGGGAAATTTTGCGGAGATAAATCTCAACGCTGACCCAGCTGGGATTCGAACCTGGGAACTGAAGATTACGAGCCTGGCGCGCTATCGACTGAGCCACCCCCGCCTCAAAAATAAAAGAAAAGTGACTTTTTTTCCCCTAGGAAATTGCTACTCATATAAAATGCCACAGACGAGGAATTTCGAGAAATAACGAGTTCAGTTATGTTTTGGATTTCAAATTACCAACTGCGTCGAATCACTTAGGAGTTATTAAACAGGTAGAAATGAAATGTTCTGACATTTGTAATATCAGCGGCAGAGAATGAAATTACAATTCAAAAAACAATCGATTAATCCTTCCAGTTCTCTCTGCGAATTTGGCCCAATATGTCATCTGAAAATGCTAAAACAAACGTAAATCCTCTTAAAGATTCCTCTATTAACATAGTAAACATAAGAATGTTGGTCTACTCCTATACAGACGACGTATTAAATGGTTTAGAACACGCAATTCGAGCATGAGTATATAAATTATCTCCCATTTGATTGACTATGCACGCTTTTGCAATTATCTAACTGAAAGGCTTCATAATTAAGAATGGGGAAAAAGGCAAAATAAAAAAATGACATATTGTTGGTAATAAATAACTTCTTAAGCAAATTTCCATAGCTATGGTTTCAACGGAAGCTTTACGTTTATGAAAAAAAAAACGAATGGTCGATTAATAGCTTTCCATTTTTACCAATCTTCTACTCTTTACAATCTTTCCCAATCTTAAACTTTCTCTTGTCATTTGGCGTTGATCGGATTATTAAAACAGTTGTTGCAACGCCTTTCTCCTAATGGGGTGGGAGGGGGACTCAGTCGGTAGCGGTGCCAGGCTCGTAATCTGCAATTCCCAGGTTCGACTCCCACCTGGGCCAGCGTAGATATTTATCTCCGCAAAACCCCTACGCTGCTCTCTATCGGCAGGGACACTGATGGGCTTGGAAAGGCCGCCGTCCGTCGGAAGGGAACGTTAAGCAGTGGTCCCGTGTGCGGCAGAACCATACCCTGTGCACGCACGTTAAAGAAAATTCTGAATGGCCTTGACGGAAGGATACCGTCTGTTAGGAGACAGCTGACACCCTTCACCCAACCTTCTCTGAGCCCTTGGGGTCTTTGTGACCTGGCCATTTAGCTCATTATGTGCAAAAAAGTGCCACTTAAGAGGTAAAGCAATCCGACGTTTCTCAATTGGGTGCAAATCATAACCTTTTTATGTTCGAGTGGTTAGCACGCTTGGCTACTGATCTAAGGGACTCGGGTTCGAGCCCCTGGTGAGGTATGGATGTGTGTGTGTTGTTTTCTGCTGAGGTCCTGCCCTCCTCACAGATCCCTCTACTATGGCGTATTAAACTGACAGGCTCTTGTCAGACCTCTGTGGCAAGCAGCTGCTTGAAGGGGTATTTATTTTTTTTATATATAAACATTTCCGGATCATGTTTTAGTTTGAATTTTTACCGTTAGAGGGTGCTAAATGGAGGAAAAAAAAAGTCTTCTGTTCGTTAAAAACGAGCAACCCAAATTCGTCGAAGGCGCTACGTTATTATTCTAATTTGAAATAATACGCTAAGAGCATTATTTTTCCATTATGTAGGTGAATAATTTTACATTTTCTCAATTACATGGAAGATTTATATTAAACGTCATAAAAGGAAATGCCCTAAAGCAATAGATAGGAAATAATACGTCATAATTTCGCAGTTTGGGCATTTTGTTCTAAAGCCTAATGGAAGAGGTTTAGTTCTTGAAAAGAAAGCGAGCTAGTGTGCGTTCTCTCTTTGCTCTGAGGAAGTTTAGAAATCCATCATCTTCCCCAGAAATGAAACGAATGATCAACTGCCTGGATAATATCGCTCTAAACTGCGGCTTGAGAAGACCGAAAGGCCGCATTGATGTCGATACGTGGATATTGCTGGCCTGGCACTTCTTTTCGCAAACTGCTGTAACGCAGGGTCACTCGCTCAAGGGAAATTAATAAATTTACTAGACATTAAACAAGTCATTCTTCATCCCTGAAGCTGACAACGGAAGGAATATGGAAAACACTTTCAGTATGTTTCTGTTATTAAAAGAGAAAACTCGAAATGACCCCCCCCCCCCCCCCCACACACACACACACACACACAGGCAAGAGAGAGAGAGAGCTCGTTTCCCAATTCTGGTAGTCTTCGGGAGTAGCAGACACTCCATTGCATATTCTACCCCTCTCGGTAATATCCATCATTTATCTCAACTTTCAATATCGCCCTTATTAGCCATGTACGGAGTAGAGGTCGGGCCATGTTCTCTGGCCATTCAGTCCAATCTAGTGCTGTGGCTACCAGCAACGACGGAGCTTGCCTTGTCTCTGCTGTAGACGCCAGCAGCTGCATACACAAACCAGCATGCCGGGGCTTACTGAAAATTGATGGCTCGCTTTCAGGGCTTGGTTTCGGAGGCATGCCGACACAGAAACAGTTGCTAGCGGAACGTGAGTGTTCGTGCGTACACGGCTGTGTGTGTGTACGCCGAGAGAAAAGGTGGAGCAGTTTGCATACAGAGTTAGTATTTAATTGTGCAAAGGACATAAAGCATTTAGACAGAAGGCACGCCATTTGTCATAGAACTGTTATTCGTCGCAGAGAACTGAAGTAGCATATTGGTTGCCGTGGCGGCAGTTTAAATTACCTGGGGTGCGCTTAGAGAGCGTTCCTGTGGAGGGAAGGGGCACCACAGAAGGAGTTAGAGCTTATAATGGCCTTCGTTGTTATTCATTAGGCGTGGCAGAGTCGCCCTGTGGGTTGATGCTCCTATTGATGATGACTCTCCAATGGCTGTCATTTTGGATATTCCTGCAGACAATGGCGGAATGACTCTCGCAGAAGCAAATTCTCTTCACAGAGCGTTTCCTGATGCGATCTGGGAGAGGGGAGCACTGAGCGGAAGCTGAAGGGGCACACAGAGGAGGAAACACTTGATCAACTTCTGAACAGAGCTGGAAGACAGTTAGGGAATATCTTGAAATCTGTTCCGAAGTGCAGAATAAGCTGAATTGCTCGTAATCACTGTTGTTGCACAGAGGCCCCAAAATTAAATATTGCCTAGTAATTAACACTACGGGAAATTGAAGAGAAATTAGAGTTCTGGAAGCGGAAACATTTAACAGTAACTTTTTCAAATTAAGAATTTTCTTGAAATGTTAATTTAAACTTGAATGGACTGTTTAAAAAATATACTTATTTTAATATGATTTTTAAGTCTTGGCGTGGTTCTTTTAGTTTTATCAACTTTTGGAGAATATTTTCTAGGAAGAATGATAACCTTGCTTCATGTTCCATTGGGTCCTCTGAGCGGCACTTTTTTGCACACCATGGGCTAAATGGCCAGGTAACATGGACCCCGAAGGCTCAGAGAAGGTTGGGGGAGAGGACCCACTGGAACAGCTGTTGGGAGACAGATGGTAGCCTCCCGTCAAGGCCATCCAGCGTGTTCTTTAAAGTGCACAGGGTATGGCTCTCCCGCACACGGGGCCACGGCTTAACGTCCCATCCGACGGACGGCAGCCTTTCCAAGCCCATCGGTGTCCCCTACTGACCGTGGGCAGGGCGGGGAATTTTTGCGGAGATAAATCTCAATGCTGACCCAGCTGGGACTCGAACCTGGGCACTACAGATTACGAGCCTGGCGCGCTACCGACTGAGCCACCCCCGCCCCGCTTCATAATCCAGTCGCCTTAATTCTTGTAAAGTGGAAGATATGTAAACAAGAAGTAGAAGGAATAGGTTAAATTTTCCAAATTTTTCTCTAATATCAATTTTTTTTTTTAATTTTTTTTTCAAAGTTACGTATGTGGTTTTCTATTCACATAACAACGTTGATGTTTCCTTTTATGCCTGCGTGTGATAGGACACTTAAAAAAATCAATTAAGAAAAATCAGTTGCTTGCTGCGATACCGCATGTGAGATGCTCCGGGCGGCATATTTTTTTAGGGGCAGAAAATTGGCAAACAAAGAAAAACCGTAGCTGCAATAGGATTGACGGAAGCAAGTACAACCTAATTTTCAACAGATGAATTTCAACTGCTTTTAAAAATGAGATTAAATTAATGATTAATATCTAAGATTGGACTTCGATGGGGCAGCAGGATTCGGAAGGGGCAGGAGAGTCCAAATTCGTCCCGGGAAGTCCTGGGTCTTCCCGGGAAGTCCTGGGAAGACCCAGGACTCCGAGCTCATTACCTCTCCGACCTCCGAGACCATCCTCTCATTACCTTCCGAGCTCATTACCTCCGGATAACGAGTCAGGTGCTCTGACCACTGAGTTATCGCAAGCTAGCTCAATTCAAACTACATAACGACACTCGCGGCAAAACTCAATTTCCTTTCTTCAATTAATTAGTAAATTTTTTTTTCGCTATTCAGACAGTTAAGGAAATTGAGTCATTTAAACATCTTAGCTCGTGCTGTAGTTTATCATTCAAAATTGGCTAAAATTTAAATAAGGGTGAGTAGAATAATAATAAGAAGAAGAACTTTGGCTCTTAATTTCAGCCAGCAATGGATCTTCTAGAAAATAACTGGTGTATGGGGGGGAGCAATCTATCCCCCCATAAACCACTTATTAAATATACCAGTTATGCAATCGATCCGAAAAAGAGTAAAAGGGGGAAAGGCAAGAGACTCCCCCCACTCCGGATTTCCATTGCAATGTAACATTTTCTCCTCCGTTTCAGATGTATTTGGGGCGGGGGTGGCTCAGTCGGTAGCGCGTCAGACTCGTAATCTGTAGTTCCCAGGTTCGAGTCCCAGCTGGGTCAGCGTTGAGATTTATCTCCGCAAATTTCCCCGCCCTGCCCACGGTCAGTAGGGGACACCGATGGGCTTGGAAAGGCCCCCGTCCGTCGGATGGGACGTTAAGCCGTGGCCCCGTGTGCGGGAGAGCCATACCCTGTGCACGTTAAAGAACAGGCTGGATGGCCTTGACGGGAGGCTACCATCTGTCTCCCAACAGCTGTTCCAGTGGGTCCCCTCCTCCAACCTTCTCTGAGCCTTCGGGGTCCATGTGACCTGGCCATTTATCCCATGGTGTGCAAAAAAGTGCCGCTCAGAGGTAAAACAACCCAACCCAACTCTTCGCAAATCCTCTGTATGGCGTATTAAACAGACAAACTCCTGTGAGACCTCTGTGGCAAGCAGCTGCTTGAAAGATACGGAACTCAATTTGTATAGAGAAACAAAAATTCAAAAGCAGCTTCAATGTATAGGATCTAACTTAAAAGTTTGAGGGAAATTTCACACAAGACGTAAACCAGAGACAAGAGTGAACGCTGTGGGGCAGGGACATATCCAGGCTGGATGGCCTTGACGGGAGGCTACCATCTGTCTCCCAACAGCTGTTCCAGTGGGTCCCCTCCCCCAACCTTCTCTGAGCCTTCGGGGTCCATGTGACCTGGCCATTTAGCCCATGGTGTGCAAAAAAGTGCCGCTCAGAGGTAAAACAACCCAACCCAAATTCAGATGTATTTAAAAAAACGTTTCGAGAAATACGCCAAGTATACAAAAGTTTAATAATTTTTGCCCCCCATTACACTTACGAGCATTCTCAAAGGGGGTTCATAGGTTCCTTAGATCCGATCCCGCTTTCAGCACCTAGTTAATTTCGAGGAAAGACTATGACATTCAGCAGCCACTTTACTAGGAACATCTCATCCATGTGATGTCCACGAGGATCCAAATTCTAAACTCCGTCATTTCTTAAATGAGCTTTTTTATGAAAAAAATGTTACCGAAAAGAAATTAAAAAAACTCAGTCGAATAAATCTATTTCAACACCGATTTTCAAAAAAATTCATTCGGTATTCAGAGTCGACGTTGTTCAAATAAATATATTTGGAATATTTAAATTGATCTATTGCAGGAACATTCAAATAAATCTATTACAGGAATATTCAACAGCAACAGAGACAGTTAAAAAAATTCTTCTGTAAGGTTAATTTAAGCATATAATGGGAAAGCAATAATCGTTTTATTAAACCAGGGGTCGCGAACAAATAAAAAAAAATAAATACCCCCTCAAGCAGCTGCTTGCCACAGAGGTCTGATAGAAGCCTGTCAGTTTATATGCCACAGTAGGAGATCTGAGAGGATGGCAGGACCTCAGCAGAAAAACGACACACACACATCCATGCCTAATCCGGGGCTCGAACCCAGGTCCCTTCGAACAACTGTTGATATATTACAACGGCTCTCCAACACGCTAATAGAGTTCTCAGTTTCTGGTAGGTTACGGCTTTATTTTCCATAATAAAATAGTAACATAACCTGCGGCTCTTAAACTTCTATTTTCTTTTTTGTTTTGCCGTCATGACTCATAATATGCGGCTCTTGGAATTTACTTGTTTGTTTATTTTTAGGTCGTTTTAAATGTTTTTCACTTTGTCGTCTGTCTGTTGGGGGCGCAGGTGGCTCAGTCGGTGGCGCTCCAGGCTCGCAATCTATAATTCCCAGGTTTGAGTCCCGCCTAGGCCAGCGTTGAGATTTATCTCCGCAAAACGTTCCCGCCCGTCCCACTGTCAGTAGGAGACACCGATGGACTTGGAAAGTCCGTGGGATGAGACGTGAAGCCGTGGCCCCGTGTGCGGGAGAGTGCACGTTAAAGAACACGCTGGATGGACTCGACGGAAGGCTACCATCTGTCTCCTAACAGCTGTCCAGTGGGTTCCCTCCCCCCCCCCCCCAACCTTCTCTGAGACCTTGGGGTCCTTGTGACCTGGACATTTATCCTTTTGTGTACAAAAAAAAGTGCCGTTCAGAAGTGAAAAATCCCAACTCTACAGAATCTTCCAATTGCTTTAATAGCGCCCTCTAATGGTGGAAAAAATTTAGGAAATAGCCAGACTTTAAACGAATATTACAAACGATCTGTTTATTCTAGAAATTTTGAAGAATGAATTTAGTTGAAGGATTTGCAACCTCTAACGGGGAAAATTCGAAATAATGAATGATTGAAAATTTTTAAATAATAATATTTAATTATTAAATATACTCTAACAATCCTTTAAATTTTTTCAATCATTCCTTATTTCGAATTTTCCCGTTCGAAGTTGCAAAAGCCTTCAACTGAAACTTCATTCTCTGTGAAAAAGAGCCTCCCCTATTCACAAGACGCGATATTTTATTCTTCTAGTTTTTTTCGCTTCTGGCTCTTGATACAATAATGGTTCTCGACCCCTGTATTAAACTGTGCTAAATTCTATCAGTTTATTTTAAGCACTTTGTTTAACGTTATTTTGGCTTTCCGCGAAAATTAATGATTTTTTTTTTGCAGAATGAACTAATTCCATAACTTCTTACCAAAGAAACGCAGTTGAAAATCACTATTTGGATAATTTATCTTCTGAGACGATTTTTTTCCATTTAAACTTATTTAAGCAGTTAATGAGTTCCGAATCTGACTCCATATTGATAAAACATGGGTCCGATCCTAACGAAGTGCCTGCTATGTTCATAGTGAGAGTTGACTCAGTCGGTAGCGCGCCAAGGCTCGCAATCTGCAGTTCCCAGGTTCGAGTCTCAAATCTCACTGTTGAGATTAATCTCAGCTAACTCCAGTTCTTCCTTTGGCGAGAAAGGGGAATCTTTGAGACTGGAATAGCCACTTTCCATCGGATGGGACGTTAAGCCGTGACTCCTTGGCAAGAGAGCCATACCCTGTGCACGCTAAATAACGTACTGGATGGCCTTGACAGGAGGCTACCATCTGTTTCCTAACAGCTGTCCAGTGGGTCCCCTTCCCCCGTCCTTCTCTGACTCCTTGGGTCCTTGTGACTTGACCATTGTGTGAAAAAAATTGCCGCTCCGAGGTTAAACGACCCAAATGACATCTGTACGCGTGTTCCTGTAGTTATCCAATTTTTTTTCAAAACTTATAAAAAAAAATAAATACCCCCTCAAGCAGCTGCTTGCCACAGAGGTCTGACAGGAGCCTGTCAGTTTAATTCGCCATAGTAGTAGGTCTGTGAGGACGGCAGGACCTCAGCAGAAAAACGACACATACATCTATGCCTTACCCGGGGCTCGAACCCAGGTCCCTTAGATCAGTAGATAATAGACATTAAATTAAGATAATAACAAAACTTTCAGCAGTTACGCAGAGTAATCTCCCTTATCCCATCAAGATAACGAAAGCATCAAAAGGTTTGCTAATGACAAAGAACGAATAGATGCACACAATCTTTGGCTTTAAATCAATCCCAAGCGATGCCTTAACATATCACGTCTGCCTGGCCATCATCCTACCGAGAAGATGTCTTCACGCAACAGAACCTGAAAAATTCCCAGAAAGACACCCGCCATAGTGCATGTCGAGAATAATAATCCCGTGCATTCAGAAACGCATCTTTTCTCTCTAACGTTCAGATGAGCACTTATTTAATGGACATGAGGCGCACGAAGAGCTCATTGCAGCATGGGCACGTGAAGCATTCCATCTGGCACAGTTCCAGGGCGGCAGAGTGGACTAAATAGTGGGGGGAGAGGGGGAATGAAGCCAGCGAAGTTGGGAGGGCGGAGAGAAAAAATAAACACTTAGGAGAGTCTAGAGAAGATGACGTTCATCCTACAGATGATAAAGCAGCAGGGAGACACGACCTGCTACGAAGGTCGAAAAAAAACAAAAAATATATATATTCGGCGCGGGCCAACAAAAATGCATGTGCGTAATTTGGCGGAGGTTTGTTTTGGCAGAGTGAATCCAAATTACACACGTTGTATCTTCTCGTGCCGGGGATACGGACTCGGAAAAGTGCGGACGGAAGCTCTTCCGGATTTTGCCGCTCCTCCACGCCGCTGATGGGCTTAAGGTGGTCACGTGAACACTGTTGAGTATAGCCATTAGAAGTCCGGCCGGGAGTTGCATGCATTTATGTAAGTCGCATGTCGATAGAGTTGAGGGAGAACTTTTCTAAACTGGACTGAAAAGAAGATCTTTTTTTTTCTCTCTCTCGTACGATTTCGGTGCTCTAGTAGACTGGAGTGTTGAGTTTCTAGTAGACTGGAGTGTTGAGTTTCGATATTAATACGTTTTTTTTTTCCGCTCGCTCCACCCACTACTCGTTTCAAAAATCTTCGATGTCGAGACGTTCGTGTATTGGAGGGTGTGGATAGAGGGCTTGCTTTCTTTCTTCCTTTCGGATGCGAAGTATGGCGAGTAAATAATCGAGAGGCGAAGAAGCGAAGATAGAATTCCTATTTTGAGATCCATTCAGAAGCGGTGAAAAACAGAAGAGGAATCGACGATTGAAGTTTGTTCCGAGTTTTCTGACTATGTTTCAATTTCTGCGTAGGAGAATTACAGAGAGATTCTAGAAACCAAATGCATTTCAACGTTACTAAACTAAATTTAACTAAAACTACTAAAAGTCATATCGATATTTCCTTACGTTTGGTTTATGAGTGTTGTTTAACGTTTGCATCATCAGCGGGTAGGAGAGTTATTTTGATTCCCAACTGTTTTCTGGCATTTAAAAATGTCAGGGAATTTTTAAAGTATTCTTTAAAAAGATAGAGCGCTGGTGTAGAGGAAGCAATGATAAAATGAGAACGTGGAAAGAGAGATGCTGTCCTAGATGTAAATAACCTTAGAGTTGGATTGGATTCATTTTATCTCTGAGGGGTGCTTTTCTGCATGCATGGAATCCAGAACTCAAAGGCTCCAAGTTATCAGAGGAGGCTGGTGGAAGGGATCCACAGGACAACTCTTAGGAGACAGGTTGGGTTGTTTTACCTCTGAGCGGCACCTTTTTGCACACCATGGGCTAAATTACCAGGTCACATGGACCCCGAAGGCTCAGGAAAGGTTGGGGGAGGGGACCCACTAGAACAGCTGTTGGGAGGCAGATGGTAGCCTCCCGTCTAGGCCATGCAGCGTGTTCTTTAACGTGCACAGGGTATGGCTCTCTCGCACACGGGATCACAGCTTAACGTCCCATCCGAAGAACGGTGACCTTTCCGAGCTCATCGGTGTCCCCTACTACTACTATTTTGCGAAGATAAATCTCAACGCTGACCCAGTTGGGACTCGAACCTGGGAACTACAGATTACGAGCCTGGCGCGCTACCGATTGAGTCACCCCTGCCCGTAGGAGACAGGTAAAAGCATCCCGTCAAGGGTATACTGTATGTTCTTTAACCTCTGGGTAGCTTGAACGTGTTCTCCTCGCCACAGCTAAAGGGGCCTTCTAGTGGAACTGACGTGGCAGCACCGCCACGCAAAAGTTGCTTTAAGCCTTACTATGGCGCTTATAAAGCAGAGAGAAGGATAAATGCGTAACACCAAGACGGTTTTTAATGTGCACAGAATATGGAAGTCCTGCACGAGGAGCCAAGCGACGAGTGCGATCTTTTCCAAACCATTGGTGTCCAGTCTCTCGTCGAGGCAGAGCAAGTCTCAACGCAGGCACGGCTGAGACTCGAACCTGGAAGCATCAGATTACGACCCTGGCTCGATATCGACGAAAACACTTCCCGCCACCCTAAAAAAAACATGAAAATATATAGTCTAAGTTATCAACCAGAGTTAAACCTGTTACTAAATAGACCTGTAAAATATGGTGATTTTTTTTAGCGAAAAAAAATCACCATATTTTACAGCATATTTTACAACAAAAATTTCCGAAAACCATTAAAATGGAGGGAAATATATATATATACCGGAAAGGCGTCTTGGTATATAATATTTCTGGATCTAGTCTTTTCTTTGTCGTATTTATTTCTCTAGATTTTGCCTGACTCTCTTGGGATGGGGATGTCTTAGTCGGTAGCAGCCAGATTCGAGCCCCAGCTGGGACAGCTTTGAGATTTATCCCCGCAAAATTCTACCACCCTGTCTCGGTCGGTAAGGGGTACCGATGGACTTGGAAAGACCACCGTCCATTGGATAGGACGTTAAGCCGTGACTGTGTTCGGGAGAGCCATATTCGGTGCACTTTAAAGAACACGCGGATGGTCTTGACCGGAGGCTACCATCTGTCTCCTAACAGATGCCCTGTGGTCCTCTCCCCTAATCTTCTCTGAGCCTTCGGGGTCCTTATGACCTGGCCATTTAATCCACTGTGTGCGAAAAAGTGGCGCTCAGAGGTAAAACAACCCAACCTGGACTCATAAAATTTTGCGTGATTGAAAGAAACGTTACTTTTTTCTAATCTATTAAATCTTTTTTTTTATTTCACGATAATTCGAACCATTTTTAAATATTTTCCAAAAAAAAATGGATAAAATAATAAACCATGGTTTGGTTGAAATGAACGCCATAGAAACGGAAAAAGACTTGATAATGTAAGCCTAATAAAAAATGACTCATAAAACTGGTTAAGCGTCTAGACTTGGCTGTACTCTTATCTGATGTAATCTTTATCTTCTGAAGAATGGTTACTTTGCATAATGTTAGAGCTCTTGAAATCTTTACCGAGACATCTGCTATCACTCTTTATCTTAAGATATTAATTTCCTCAATTCATTTGCTAGCAAGAAAAAAAAAACGAAAAAACACCCGCTGTTTTAGTTTCGCAATTGTTTCCTTATTTTTATTCCTATTTCCTTTTGTCATCGGATTTTCTTCTTCAGTTTCCTTTTAAATACATTATCAGTTCTGTGCTTTACTGTCGTCAATATCACCATTCTAATGTTAAGCGCACTTCATCAATATTCAAAAGCATTCATAATTCTTTCTTCTTTCTGACCCTTCCTCTGCAATAATTCACTTCGATTCTCGAATAGTTTCCTGTTCACGTACATCTGTTGAATCTTGATTAGTTTCTCTGCCTTCATCTGGTGCTTTCAGAGCGCTAATTAATATATTTATTAATATCGGAGTTGAATTCATTTCGGCATCTTAATTGGACGAAGAAGCTCTTCAATTATTGCTAGTAAACAGCTAAATAAGAAAAATTAATCACTGCGTGAAAAAATAACGAATCAGAAATGTATCAAAGGAAGCTGCAAGGGACACGAGGAACCTGATTCTTTGCGATCCTCATAAAACACACAAAAACATTCGTATACCAGAATTCTGCTCTACCAGAAAGGCACATTTGGAGCTCCGTGATAATTACAAAACAGTTTTTTTTCATTGAAATATTTCTTTACAACTAATTATAGCTTCCCAACTAACTAGGGGCAGGGGTGGCTCAGTCGGTAGCGCGCAAGGCTCGTAATCTGTAGTTCCCAGGTTCGAGTCCCAGCTGGGTCAGCGTTGAGATTTATCTCCGCAAAATTCCCCGCCCTGCCCACGGTCAGTAGGGGACACCGATGGGCTTGGAAAGGCCGCCGTCCGTCGGATGGGATGTTAAGCCGTGGCCCCGTGTGCGGGAGAGCCATACCCTGTGCACGTTAAAGAACACGCTGGATGGCCTTGACGGGAGGCTACCATCTGTCTCCCAACAGCTGTTCCAGTGGGTCCCCTCCCCCAACCTTCTCTGAGCCTTCGGGGTCCATGTGACCTGGCCATTTAGCCCATGGTGTGCAAAAAAGTGCCGCTCAGAGGTAAAACAACCCAACTTCACCTTCCTCTCCCACCCCCAGAATACACCGAATACCCAGAATACTTTGAATCAGGTCCGGATCTAGAAAATACAGGGGGAGGTGGGACAAACAACACAATCGAGCCGGTGAAAGGTGAAAGGTAACAGCTGGATTTCCAATGCAGTGCAATATTTTCCCCTCCGTTTTACAAGTCGTTTCTCAAGAAGCTATTTCATGCTTTCTTGAGAAATGCATGAAATATAAATAAGTTTAATATTCTTTTTGCCTCTATTACCAATACTAGCATTCTGAAGAGGGGGGGGGGTGCATTCCCCCACTCCCAGATTCGGCAGTACTTGGAATGTTACCAGTGTCGTAACGAGTGTCTGCGAACACGGTTGAATATCCCCCAAGACAGATAAGTCATCTAGTTAGGAATCCCAGTGTTCTACTGTTACATATTGTATATTTAAGTAAAAAAACTGCATTAATAACAAGAAGAGTTTACTTGCGAAGACTCATGCTTCCAGAGCGGCTAAATGCACTCTCTTGTGACTAGTGAGAGTGAGCTTTTTAAAAGTATGATGTGTGAGGATAAAATCTATTCAATTCGAAAAGTACGAAAAAAAAACTAGAAAGAAAATATTTAAATTTAAAAATTAAAAAAATGTTTTTTATATTACGGAATATTGAAAAATAAAAATTATATGTATGTCCTGGCATATATTAATACCGTGGCCATGTTACCCGTATGGATAATTATAGATTGGCGAATAAGGTTATGAACAGTGTGCCTAGAGGCCTCAGAAGGAGGGGGAGACCTAGGATGCGGTGTGCAGACAATGTCAAACAGGACCTTGTTAGAATTGGTGTGCAGTGGCCGGATGCAGCAGATGTAGCTCAGGACAGATATGTTTGGAGAATTAAACTGCACGGTCTGGTTGGACCTCCGTAGCCCATGGCTGCTTGAGGATGATGATGATGATGACCGAGTGGTTAGCACGCTAAGCTACTGACCTAAGGGACCTGGGTTCAAGCCCCGGGTTAAGGCATGGATGTTTGTGTCGTTTTTCTGCTGAGGGCCTGCCATCCTCTCAGACCTTCTACTCTGGCATATAAACTGATAGTCTCCTGTCAGACCTCTGTGGTAAGCAGCTGCTTGAGGGGGTATTTATTTTAATTTTATTATTACTCATTTATCATTAAAATCGCTACATCTATTTCGATTGCATTTTTTCTTTTCTTTTTGGTTGAAGAAGTAAATAAAATCTTTTGTATGTTTCTATATATATATAAAATAAAAAAATTAAAAATAAAAAAAAAATATCCCCTCAATCAGCTGCTTGCCACAGAGGTCGGATAGAGCTTGTCAGTTTTATTTATTTTAATTTATTAAAAGAATGTGTGATATATGCATCACGAAACATCACATAAAATAATTTAAGAAACATGAAACTCACATATTTTTAATTTATGAACACAAAACATCACAAAAATTGCTTCATGAAAAACAGCCAAACGATTGCATACGAATAGTCTACTGTTATTTTTTTAGCATGGTTAATCCACAAAGTGGTTGATCTGTTCCCGGATAATCTAGAGTTGACTGTATTTGCAAAAATAATCGTTGAATATCCTGTTAATCGAATCCTCCCTAACTTGTTTGTTTCTACATCCAAGCCAGGGGCGGGGGTGGCTCAGTCGGTAGCGCGCCAGGCTCGTAATCTGTAGTTCCCAGGTTCGAGTCCCAGCTGAGTCAGCGTTGAGATTTATCTCCGCAAAAATTCCCCGCCCTGCCCACGGTCAGTAGGGGACACCGATGGGCTTGGAAAGGCCGCTGTCCGTCGGATGGGACATCAAGCCGTGGCCCCGTGTGCGGGAGAGTCATACCCTGTGCACGTAAAGAACACGCTGGATGGCCTTGACGGGAGGCAACCATCTATCCCTCAACAGCTGTTCCAGTGGGTCCCCTCCCCCAACCTTCTCTGAGCCTTCGGGGTCCATGTGACCTGGCCATTTAGCCCATGGTGTGCAAAAAAGTGCCGCTCAGAGGTAAAACAACCCAACATCCAAGCCAATGACCACATTCTGCAGTTTGCTAACTAAATGCCCTTCACGATTAACTCAAAGTGCCTCTATCCTTGAAGTCGCGATACGAAAAAGAACTGTGTAATCTTGAACATCGTCGAACAACAGCAGCAGAAGCGATAAAAGCCCACTGCGTTTTAATTTATTCCCTTCTTTTGGCATTGCGAAGAGTTAGAAGAATCCTCCCAAGCAAAAGGAGAACAGATGACAGCGCGAAAATCATAGCCTGTCATGGTGTGTCGTGGGTGTCGCTGTCATGAAGATGGATCGTTTCTAGATAACTTCTATCATTTATGGGAATATTTTGATACCCTTGACAAATCTGTTGAATGAGGTCGTTCCAGACAGAGCACCCATTTTCATTCAGCGCTGGTGTAACAAGCCAGACTTTTGAGTCCGCTCTCTTTTCGGGATCTACAGAAGAGGAAGACTTCTGGTCGAACGGGCCATGGCTGAGAAAAAACTCGATCTGAAAGCGAAAGTTAAAAAGAACGGTATTCACCTTACGTTGTGAGCAAAGCTGTGCGTATATTTGTTTGAACTTGGGATGGATTTAACGGATAATATGTCAGATCTTTGGACAATGAGCGAGTTAAAAGAATGATTGTAAATCCTGCTACTCGATGAAAGAAGGATAAATGCTGAGTATCATCTTTCTTCTGATTAGCAATTCAAAGTTAAGGAGAGGGCATCTCATCTTCCGGGCGCTTCCATTTTTTCCAATAATCTTTGCAGCAGGAGTAGAGTGCTGTCCTGGTTTGCAAACCTTAATCTTAATCACTGTTAATCTTTCTCGTGGCTGAAATTTCTGTGAACTCTGCGGAAGTTCTTGAGCTGTGATTGTGTAAGTTGCAAAAGTGGGGCCAGAGATTAACACTATTTTTCTATCACTTGTCCTTCGTCGGATGTGATCCAAATTCTTTCTGCGGCAGTGGCTTTCACACTTTTATTGGTTAAGGAACCGATTTAGATATGTTGCAAAAATTTTGGGGAACCTCAAGAAGGAAACTCTAACAATTCTCAATCTTAAATAAAAAAAAAAGTAACCTACTTTAGTATATTGTTGTTTACAGCCCAAAGTTCGGGGCGGGGATGGCTCAGTCGGTAGCGCGCCAGGCTCGTAATCTGTAGTTCCCAGGTTCGAGTCCCAGCTGGGTCAGCGTTGAGATTTATCTCCGCAAAATTCCCCGCCCTGCCCACGGTCAGTAGGGGACACCGATGGGCTTGGAAAGGCCACCGTCCGTCGGATGGGACGTTAAGCCGTGGTCCCGTGTACGGGATAGCCATACCCTGTGCACGTTAAAGAACACGCTGGATGGCCTTGACGGGAGGCTACCATCTGTCTCCCAACAGCTGTTCCAGTGGGTCCCCTCCCCCAACCTTCTCTGAGCCTTCGGGGTCCATGTGACCTGGCCATTTAGCCCGTGGTGTGCAAAAAAAGTGCCGCTCAGAGGTAAAACAACCCAATCCAAAGTTATGAACACGAAAGTCAGGGAATCGTGTAAACATTAACAGAATTTCGTCTTTACAGTATATTCATGAATACTTTGCATTATGACTCCTAACGCCATTCATAGCCAATACCGTATTTTGAGGGTGACGATCCGAATAAAGATTGAAAGAGACCTTTCTTTATTGATTCAGAATCTGAGCTCATCTAACCTTCATTATGAATGTTATTCCCGATAAAAGATTAACAAGGTCGACAATCTGAATGGAGCGCACGAAACTACGGTCATAATCAAAAGACAAGATTATTATCCTGCTGCCCATTTGCCGAGTCTAAAACTCACTAGGATATTTACAGTCGCTGTTAAATAACCAATTAGCAAGAATTTTGGAACTATTCAAAATTTATCAAACAGTGATTAAGAATTACATCTGTCGGGCCTCTATATATTTCTTGTTATCCGAAGAAGTTCGAATAGAAGCTTATTCGTCGGACAATAAAAAATTTTTTCGTTAAAGCGATTTTTTCGTATTATCCGTTTCGCGTTAAAAGAATATTTATGCCTGTAAACGTCTTATCTCCGAAAGGGATCATCCTTTATTTTCGTGAGATAACCTGTATTTTGCCTTCTCCGTTTTCGTGTTAAGTGTTTTCAACTGTCGATGTTATCGATGCTACTACGTTCATATTATTTCATTTCAGTTTTATGCGCAAGAAGTAAGAAAAATTCTTTTGTACTTTCTATTTTTCAATGACCTGATAATTGGGTGAAACCTTTTCAACGAATCGGAGAAAACCTCGAGTTCCGACATACCCAGTGGCAGGGGCGTACCGGGAGGGGGGGATACACAGTCGCTCAAAAAAGTATCCGAACGCTATGGTTGATTACAAAATTCAGAAAAATATCAGGCAACGATTTTTTTAGAAATTAGTGATCTGGCAACCTTCGTGTCACGTGATTACAGAATTCAGGAAAAATATCTGGAGCGTGTACAGCAACTGTACACGCTCCAGTTACCGTTCCAGTTACCGCAAACTGGAGCGTGTGCAGTTACTGCACACGCTCCAGTTTGCTGTGAACGGTAACTGCACACGCTCAATATTTCCGTGAGTGAGCCCACACGATCTAGTTGATCTATGCTATGTAAATGTATATTGTATTGACTGGCGGAATAAAATAAAGATTATTATTATTATTATAAATAATATGACCACCTACAGTCGCTCAAATAAGTATCCGAACACCATGGTTGATTACAGAATTCAGAAAAAAATCTGGCAACGATTTTTTAAAGAAATTAGTTATCTGACAACCTTCGTGTACGTACACGTCACGAATTCCAGATCACTGATTTCTAAAAAAATCGTTGCGAGATATTTTTTCCGAATTCTGTAATCAACCATAGCGTTCGGATACTTTTTTGAGCGACTGTACATAATCTCAAATTTGTCTACCTGCTTTGAAATTCAAAACAGTTGTCTTTGTATAATTTTTAGTCCCATAGTAGATTAGTCCGACAGTAAAAATGGATTTAAAAAGCAACTATAGAATTTTATTTTATATAGAATATTATTTTAACCTTTTCCTGTACTGTGAAATATTTTATTAGCTAGGAAACCTCTACTCAAGTCTTATTCTCAGACTCTCCAAAGCTAAATTCAATGGATCCCCCCACCCCCCGAAACAAACAAAACTAAATTACCCCCCCTCCACCCTCGACACTAAATCCTGGATATGTCCCTGCCCCACAGCGTTCACTCTTGTCTCTGGTTTACGTCTTGTGTGAAATTTCCCTCAAACTTTTAAGTTAGATCCTATACATTGAAGCTGCTTTTGGATTTTTGTTTCTCTATACAAATTGAGTTCCGTATCTTTCAAGCAGCTGCTTGCCACAGAGGTCTCACAGGCATTTGTCTGTTTAATACGCCATACAGAGGATTTGCGAAGAAGGAGAGATCTCAGAAGAAAGACATTATCCGGGGTCGGACCCATGTTTCTGTAGTCATTGTCCAAGCACTCTACCACTCGGCCACAGGACTGCTTATTTTGGGGAAAAAATCACTAGGGCGAAAATTGAAGCTTTTTAAACAAACTTCGCTCTTTCAGATTCAGATTTTAAAAAGTTTTTTTAATTTGTAAATCTAAGAAACGTGCTTGTTACAGGAACTCCGGCAACGAGAACAGGTGTTACGTTAATCTGCATAATAGCATCAAAGACTTCGAAATACTGAAAGTAGCAAGCGTAATGTTGAGGCTGTGACAGAGACTGACGTCAGGTGAAAAGCCTTCATTCCGATGGAAGTGCTTTCGCTTTCTTCCTCTACGTGAAACTCACCCATCGCTGTGAAGCTAGGTTTCGTCGGGAACTTTTTTTAATACTGTGAGCATTTCTTTGAATTACTCAGGGTAAAAATCTGACACTTCACTTTTTGTCGAACCCCGACAGGGAGGGATAGCTCTCCCCCCCCCCTGCCTAGGAGCGGTGGTGGCTCAGGTAGCGCACCAGATTCGTAATCTGCAGTTCCCACATTCGAATCCCAGCTGGGTCAGCGTTGAGATTTATCTCCGCAAAACTCCCCGCCCTGCGCACGGTCAGTAGGGGACACAGATGGGCTTGGAAAGGCCGCCGTCCGTCGGATAGGACATTAAGCCGCGTCCCCGTGTGTTGGAGAATTATACCCTGTGCACATTTAAAAACAGGCTGGATGGCTTTGACGGGAGGCTACCATCTGTCTCCAAACAGCTGTTCCAGTGGGAATCCTCCCTCAATCTTCTCTGAACTTTCGGGGTCCTTGTAACCTGGCCATTTAGCCCATGGTGTGCAAAAAAGTGCCGCTCAGAGGTAAAACAACCCAACTTCACCTTCCTCTCCCACCCCCAGAATACACCGAATACCCAGAATACTTTGAATCAGGTCCGGATCTAGAAAATACAGGGGGAGGTGGGACAAACAACACAATCGAGCCGGTGAAAGGTGAAAGGTAACAGCTGGATTTCCAATGCAGTACAATATTTTCCCCTCCGTTTTAGAAGTCGTTTCTCAAGAAGCTATTTCATGCTTTCTTGAGAAATGCATGAAATATAAATAAGTTTAATATTCTTTTTGCCTCTATTACCAATACTAGCATTCTGAAGAGGGGGGGGGTGCATTCCCCCACTCCCAGATTCGGCAGTACTTGGAATGTTACCAGTGTCGTAACGAGTGTCTGCGAACACGGTTGAATATCCCCCAAGACAGATAAGTCATCTAGTTAGGAATCCCAGTGTTCTACTGTTACATATTGTATATTTAAGTAAAAAAACTGCATTAATAACAAGAAGAGTTTACTTGCGAAGACTCATGCTTCCAGAGCGGCTAAATGCACTCTCTTGTGACTAGTGAGAGTGAGCTTTTTAAAAGTATGATGTGTGAGGATAAAATCTATTCAATTCGAAAAGTACGAAAAAAAAACTAGAAAGAAAATATTTAAATTTAAAAATTAAAAAAATGTTTTTTATATTACGGAATATTGAAAAATAAAAATTATATGTATGTCCTGGCATATATTAATACCGTGGCCATGTTACCCGTATGGATAATTATAGATTGGCGAATAAGGTTATGAACAGTGTGCCTAGAGGCCTCAGAAGGAGGGGGAGACCTAGGATGCGGTGTGCAGACAATGTCAAACAGGACCTTGTTAGAATTGGTGTGCAGTGGCCGGATGCAGCAGATGTAGCTCAGGACAGATATGTTTGGAGAATTAAACTGCACGGTCTGGTTGGACCTCCGTAGCCCATGGCTGCTTGAGGATGATGATGATGATGACCGAGTGGTTAGCACGCTAAGCTACTGACCTAAGGGACCTGGGTTCAAGCCCCGGGTTAAGGCATGGATGTTTGTGTCGTTTTTCTGCTGAGGGCCTGCCATCCTCTCAGACCTTCTACTCTGGCATATAAACTGATAGTCTCCTGTCAGACCTCTGTGGTAAGCAGCTGCTTGAGGGGGTATTTATTTTAATTTTATTATTACTCATTTATCATTAAAATCGCTACATCTATTTCGATTGCATTTTTTCTTTTCTTTTTGGTTGAAGAAGTAAATAAAATCTTTTGTATGTTTCTATATATATATAAAATAAAAAAATTAAAAATAAAAAAAAAATATCCCCTCAATCAGCTGCTTGCCACAGAGGTCGGATAGAGCTTGTCAGTTTTATTTATTTTAATTTATTAAAAGAATGTGTGATATATGCATCACGAAACATCACATAAAATAATTTAAGAAACATGAAACTCACATATTTTTAATTTATGAACACAAAACATCACAAAAATTGCTTCATGAAAAACAGCCAAACGATTGCATACGAATAGTCTACTGTTATTTTTTTAGCATGGTTAATCCACAAAGTGGTTGATCTGTTCCCGGATAATCTAGAGTTGACTGTATTTGCAAAAATAATCGTTGAATATCCTGTTAATCGAATCCTCCCTAACTTGTTTGTTTCTACATCCAAGCCAGGGGCGGGGGTGGCTCAGTCGGTAGCGCGCCAGGCTCGTAATCTGTAGTTCCCAGGTTCGAGTCCCAGCTGAGTCAGCGTTGAGATTTATCTCCGCAAAAATTCCCCGCCCTGCCCACGGTCAGTAGGGGACACCGATGGGCTTGGAAAGGCCGCTGTCCGTCGGATGGGACATCAAGCCGTGGCCCCGTGTGCGGGAGAGTCATACCCTGTGCACGTAAAGAACACGCTGGATGGCCTTGACGGGAGGCAACCATCTATCCCTCAACAGCTGTTCCAGTGGGTCCCCTCCCCCAACCTTCTCTGAGCCTTCGGGGTCCATGTGACCTGGCCATTTAGCCCATGGTGTGCAAAAAAGTGCCGCTCAGAAGTAAAACAACCCAACATCCAAGCCAATGACCACATTCTGCAGTTTGCTAACTAAATGCCCTTCACGATTAACTCAAAGTGCCTCTATCCTTGAAGTCGCGATACGAAAAAGAACTGTGTAATCTTGAACATCGTCGAACAACAGCAGCAGAAGCGATAAAAGCCCACTGCGTTTTAATTTATTCCCTTCTTTTGGCATTGCGAAGAGTTAGAAGAATCCTCCCAAGCAAAAGGAGAACAGATGACAGCGCGAAAATCATAGCCTGTCATGGTGTGTCGTGGGTGTCGCTGTCATGAAGATGGATCGTTTCTAGATAACTTCTATCATTTATGGGAATATTTTGATACCCTTGACAAATCTGTTGAATGAGGTCGTTCCAGACAGAGCACCCATTTTCATTCAGCGCTGGTGTAACAAGCCAGACTTTTGAGTCCGCTCTCTTTTCGGGATCTACAGAAGAGGAAGACTTCTGGTCGAACGGGCCATGGCTGAGAAAAAACTCGATCTGAAAGCGAAAGTTAAAAAGAACGGTATTCACCTTACGTTGTGAGCAAAGCTGTGCGTATATTTGTTTGAACTTGGGATGGATTTAACGGATAATATGTCAGATCTTTGGACAATGAGCGAGTTAAAAGAATGATTGTAAATCCTGCTACTCGATGAAAGAAGGATAAATGCTGAGTATCATCTTTCTTCTGATTAGCAATTCAAAGTTAAGGAGAGGGCATCTCATCTTCCGGGCGCTTCCATTTTTTCCAATAATCTTTGCAGCAGGAGTAGAGTGCTGTCCTGGTTTGCAAACCTTAATCTTAATCACTGTTAATCTTTCTCGTGGCTGAAATTTCTGTGAACTCTGCGGAAGTTCTTGAGCTGTGATTGTGTAAGTTGCAAAAGTGGGGCCAGAGATTAACACTATTTTTCTATCACTTATCCTTCGTCGGATGTGATCCAAATTCTTTCTGCGGCAGTGGCTTTCACACTTTTATTGGTTAAGGAACCGATTTAGATATGTTGCAAAAATTTTGGGGAACCTCAAGAAGGAAACTCTAACAATTCTCAATCTTAAATAAAAAAAAAAGTAACCTACTTTAGTATATTGTTGTTTACAGCCCAAAGTTCGGGGCGGGGATGGCTCAGTCGGTAGCGCGCCAGGCTCGTAATCTGTAGTTCCCAGGTTCGAGTCCCAGCTGGGTCAGCGTTGAGATTTATCTCCGCAAAATTCCCCGCCCTGCCCACGGTCAGTAGGGGACACCGATGGGCTTGGAAAGGCCACCGTCCGTCGGATGGGACGTTAAGCCGTGGTCCCGTGTACGGGATAGCCATACCCTGTGCACGTTAAAGAACACGCTGGATGGCCTTGACGGGAGGCTACCATCTGTCTCCCAACAGCTGTTCCAGTGGGTCCCCTCCCCCAACCTTCTCTGAGCCTTCGGGGTCCATGTGACCTGGCCATTTAGCCCGTGGTGTGCAAAAAAAGTGCCGCTCAGAGGTAAAACAACCCAATCCAAAGTTATGAACACGAAAGTCAGGGAATCGTGTAAACATTAACAGAATTTCGTCTTTACAGTATATTCATGAATACTTTGCATTATGACTCCTAACGCCATTCATAGCCAATACCGTATTTTGAGGGTGACGATCCGAATAAAGATTGAAAGAGACCTTTCTTTATTGATTCAGAATCTGAGCTCATCTAACCTTCATTATGAATGTTATTCCCGATAAAAGATTAACAAGGTCGACAATCTGAATGGAGCGCACGAAACTACGGTCATAATCAAAAGACAAGATTATTATCCTGCTGCCCATTTGCCGAGTCTAAAACTCACTAGGATATTTACAGTCGCTGTTAAATAACCAATTAGCAAGAATTTTGGAACTATTCAAAATTTATCAAACAGTGATTAAGAATTACATCTGTCGGGCCTCTATATATTTCTTGTTATCCGAAGAAGTTCGAATAGAAGCTTATTCGTCGGACAATAAAAAATTTTTTCGTTAAAGCGATTTTTTCGTATTATCCGTTTCGCGTTAAAAGAATATTTATGCCTGTAAACGTCTTATCTCCGAAAGGGATCATCCTTTATTTTCGTGAGATAACCTGTATTTTGCCTTCTCCGTTTTCGTGTTAAGTGTTTTCAACTGTCGATGTTATCGATGCTACTACGTTCATATTATTTCATTTCAGTTTTATGCGCAAGAAGTAAGAAAAATTCTTTTGTACTTTCTATTTTTCAATGACCTGATAATTGGGTGAAACCTTTTCAACGAATCGGAGAAAACCTCGAGTTCCGACATACCCAGTGGCAGGGGCGTACCGGGGGGGGGGGATACACAGTCGCTCAAAAAAGTATCCGAACGCTATGGTTGATTACAAAATTCAGAAAAATATCAGGCAACGATTTTTTTAGAAATTAATGATCTGGCAATCTTCGTGTCACGTGATTACAGAATTCAGGAAAAATATCTGGAGCGTGTACAGCAACTGTACACGCTCCAGTTACCGCAAACTGGAGCGTGTGCAGTTACTGCACACGCTCCAGTTTGCTGTGAACGGTAACTGCACACGCTCAATATTTCCGTGAGTGAGCCCACACGATCTAGTTGATCTATGCTATGTAAATGTATATTGTATTGACTGGCGGAATAAAATAAAGATTATTATTATTATTATAAATAATATGACCACCTTACAGTCGCTCAAATAAGTATCCGAACACCATGGTTGATTACAGAATTCAGAAAAAAAATCTGGCAACGATTTTTTAAAGAAATTAGTTATCTGACAACCTTCGTGTACGTACACGTCACGAATTCCAGATCACTGATTTCTAAAAAAATCGTTGCCAGATATTTTTTCCGAATTCTGTAATCAACCATAGCGTTCGGATACTTTTTTGAGCGACTGTACATAATCTCAAATTTGTCTACCTGCTTTGAAATTCAAAACAGTTGTCTTTGTATAATTTTTAGTCCCATAGTAGATTAGTCCGACAGTAAAAATGGATTTAAAAAGCAACTATAGAATTTTATTTTATATAGAATATTATTTTAACCTTTTCCTGTACTGTGAAATATTTTATTAGCTAGGAAACCCCTACTCAAGTCTTATTCTCAGACTCTCCAAAGCTGAATTCAATGGATCCCCCCACCCCCCGAAACAAACAAAACTAAATTACCGGCCCCCCCCCCCCCCCTCGACACTAAATCCTGGATATGTCCCTGCCCCACAGCGTTAACTCTTGTCTCTGGTTTACGTCTTGTGTGAAATTTCCCTCAAACTTTTAAGTTAGATCCTATACATTGAAGCTGCTTTTGGATTTTTGTTTTTCTATACAAATTGAGTTCCGTATCTTTCAAGCAGCTGCTTGCCACAGAGGTCTCACAGGCGTTTGTCTGTTTAATACGCCATACAGAGGATTTGCGAAGAAGGAGAGATCTCAGAAGAAAGACATTATCCGGGGTCGGACCCATGTTTCTGTAGTCATTGTCCAAGCACTCTACCACTCTACCACTCGGCCACAGGACTGCTTATTTTGGGGAAAAAATCACTAGGGCGAAAATTGAAGCTTTTTAAACAAACTTCGCTCTTTCAGATTCAGATTTTAAAAAGTTTTTTTAATTTGTAAATCTAAGAAACGTGCTTGTAACAGGAACTCCGGCAACGAGAACAGGTGTTACGTTAATCTGCATAATAGCATCAAAGACTTCGAAATACTGAAAGTAGCAAGCGTAATGTTGAGACTGTGACAGAGACTGAAGTCAGGTGAAAAGCCTTCATTCCGATGGAAGTGCTTTCGCTTTCTTCCTCTACGTGAAACTCACCCATCGCTGTGAAGCTAGGTTTCGTCGGGAACTTTTTTTAATACTGTGAGCATTTCTTTGAACTACTCAGGGTAAAAATCTGACACTTCACTTTTTGTCGAACCCCGACAGGGAGGGATAGCTCCCCCCCCCCCCCCGCCTAGGAGCGGTGGTGGCTCAGGTAGCGCACCAGATTCTGCAGTTCCCACATTCGAATCCCAGCTGGGTCAGCGTTGAGATTTATCTCCGCAAAACTCCCCGCCCTGCGCACGGTCAGTAGGGGACACAGATGGGCTTGGAAAGGCCGCCGTCCGTCGGATAGGACATTAAGCCGCGTCCCCGTTTGTTGGAGATTTATACCCTGTGCACATTTAAAAACAGGCTGGATGGCTTTGACGGGAGGCTACCATCTGTCTCCAAACAGCTGTTCCAGTGGGAATCCTCCCTCAATCTTCTCTGAACTTTCGGGGTCCTTGTAACCTGGCCATTTAGCCCATTGTGTGAAAAAAAGTGCCGCTCAGAGGTAATATAATATAATAAGAAGTTATTCCATGCAGGAGGTTACAGTAAACAACCCAGCCTTGGTTAGCCAAGTCGAGACTTGTGTCTTGCATTTCTCATAGTTTAATCTCAACAAAAGTGTTTCACTTCCAAACAAAACAGGGTAAGTTTTTGCAAAGCCAGACTGACGTTTGCTCTAAAAGTCTCTACATTTGCCTACTTGAAGCAAGTGTGATCAAACTATATGTTTGATTGGTTTTTTACTTCCAAGAGAAACAATGTCCAGAAGAAAAAACTTGTAAAACTTCCCCATCCCAAAAAGTTGTGAGATGAAATATAATGAAAAATAAGACACGTCGACTTCTGCAGCTCAAAACACAACAGTTTGTAGGCAGCGGCATTTCTTATCTGTGAAAACATCCATCGCACGCGTTTGATAAGCATTCTCCTCTTGCGGCAATTTCTTTAATGTTGGCTTCGCTGCGATGCATTCGTGCAATTTGGCAGTGATCCAGCTTTGTTAACTGTGGCATTCTCATCAGACGTCATTCGGATTTTGCTTTTTTTATGCGAGGCACGTTCTATTTGTTACATATGCGTTCCACTGACGTCAAAAAATACGTTTCAAAATCAATATCGCTGCATTTGCAGAGACGATCTCATTTGCATGTATGCGCTTCGTCTCGTCTTCGGGAGCGATGATGATAGTTGTTCCTTTTTTGAAACAGAACGGACAATTTTTGCAACAGATGCAGAGGCCAAAATGCTGTCATTCGTATAAAGTGTTACCGCTCGTTTTGTTTCAATGAGCTTTATTTCAAACCAACGAAAGTCCTGTTAGCATCAAATGAATAAATTTTGACGTAACTGCAACAGTTATCCTTCAGATCAGTAGAGAGCGAAGTGTGTTTTTTTTATATATAAGCTTTCACACTGTTTTTTAAAACTTCAACTTTTTTTTCGACTTCAGTACTTTTTTTCCCCAAACGAGATTTTTCTGTACCCCAGAGGTTATGCTTTAAAATACCACCCATAATTAAGGAAACGGAAACAATTTATCGCTCTGAAGTGGTTATTTCATTGCAATCTAATGATAAAGATGAAGTTGTGAGCTGTTAATAATGACGTTAATTCTGGGCTTCATTGTTCTTAATGCCCGTTTTACTTTTGGTTTGGGGCGGGGGTGGCTCAGTCGGTAGCGCGCCAGGCTCGTAATCTGTAGTTCCCAGGTTCGAGTTCCAGCTGGGTCAGCGTTGAGATTTATCTCCGCAAAATTCCCCGCCCTGCCCACGGTCAGTAGGGGACACCGATGGGCTTGGAAAGGCCGCCGTCCGTCGGATGGGACGCTAAGCCGTGGCCCCGTGTGCGGGAGAGTATACCCTGTGCACGTTCAAGAACACGCTGGATGGCCTTGACGGGAGGCTACCATCTGTCTCCCAACAGCTGTTCCAGTGGGTCCCCTCCCCCAACCTTCTCTGAGCCTTCGGGGTCCTTGTGACCTGGCCATTTAGCCCATGGTGTGCAAAAAATGCCGCTCAGAGGTAAAACAATCAACCCTGGAAGACTCAAAGTCATATGAACTAACGCCAACGGGATGGCTTCCCGTCCACAGAGAACAAAATATTGCCCTTAATATTCAACTTACATTAAATGATACAAAGTAACTTGATCTGTTACAGAAAATTTAAGGAACACTGGATATTTTCCCTTGAATGACATTCTGTTACACAATGGCAAAACTAGAAAGAAAAGTGGAAGACAGTCTTGCCAGACAGCTTCGTTCAAAGCTATTTTCATGCTTAGGCCACACACAGTCATGCCAGTTTCGCACTTAGAACTCATCTTCGAACTGAAACATTCGCGTTTGTATCGCAATGCCATGCTGTTCAAGGCAATTCAGTAGGTTATTAAAGTGCATCGAAAATGTTGGTTCCACACAGTGCCGTTCGTAGCTCTTTTGGCACCCCGGGCAAGCATATTATTTGGTGCCCCTCACCCCTTTGAATTTATGGATAGAAAAAATTACATATAGGCAAGTTCAAATTAGTTCATTTTAGCAAATTCATTGTTGCAAATTAATATTTTCGTAAAATATGTTAATAAAAAATGCAGTCATATATAAATAGAAGACAATCTTTTATGAGAGCAAAATGAAATACCACCCATAATTAAAGAAACGGGAAACAATTTATCGCTCTGAAGTGGTTATTTCATTGCAATCTAATGATAAAGATGAAGTTGTGAGCTGTTAATAATGACGTTAATTCTGGGCTTCATTGTTCTTAATGCCCGTTTTACTTTTGGTTTGGGGCGGGGGTGGCTCAGTCGGTAGCGCGCCAGGCTCGTAATCTGTAGTTCCCAGGTTCGAGTCCCAGCTGAGTCAGCGTTGAGATTTATCTCCGCAAAATTCCCCGCCCTGCCCACGGTCAGTAGGGGACACCGATGGGCTTGGAAAGGCCGCCGTCCGTCGGATGGGACGTTAAGCCGTGGCCCCGTCTGCGGGAGAGGCATACCCTGTGCACGTTAAAGAACACGCTGGATGGCCTTGACGGGAGGCTACCATCTGTCTCCCAACAGCTGTTCCAGTGGGTCCCCTCCCCCAACTTTCTCTGAGCCTTCGGGGTCCATGTGACCTGGCCATTTAGCCCATGGTGTGCAAAAAGTGCCGCTCAGAGGTAAAACAACCCAACCCAACCAACTTTTGGTTTAAATTCAATGGGATTTCTATTTTTGGTTTCCAATTAAGACCATGATGCTAAAGCTTGTTTTAAATTTGATTTCGTTATGTTTCTTCTAACTAATATGAATTTTGAAAGGGAAAACTTTTTTTTTTGTGTGGGCGATATTCTGCTGTGCGACATATTGATAATATACAAATATAAACAAATGCCTATTATCAGTTAGTTATCAGGTTCATCGTTTATTTCGGATTTACAAGAAGCATGGGCTTCTTGTAAATCCGAAATAAACGATCCAGCTCATCATTTACAAGAAGCATGGGCTTCTTGTAAATGATGAGCTGGATTGGATTTATCTCTGAGTGGAACTTTCGTGTACACAGCAGGCTAAATGGGCATGTCACAAAGACCCCATAGGCTCAGAGCACCATAGACATCGTGCTGCTATTTTGCGATTACCCCCGCCAGCCCATGCTTTACCCTAGCTGAGCATGGGGGAACCAATAGCTTGGAGAGGTCATCGTCAATCAGGTATATCGTTAAGCCGTGGTCCCTTAAGCAGGAGAGTCACATCCTCTGCAAGTTTGGCTTTAACGCGGACCTCAAATTTGTTTCTTTACAGTGAATCCTGGTCTACAGCTCTGAGCCTATGGGGTCTTTGTGACATGCCCATTTAGCCTGCTGTGTACACGAAAGTGCCACTCAGAGATAAATGCAATCCAGCTCATCATTTGCAAGAAGCCCATGCTTATGCAATGTGAAAACATGTTCAGCTAACATGACTTCAATACAATGAAATTACATAATGGATGTCCGTAATCTGTTGTTCTTAATTAGAGAAATGTAGCTCTTTAAATCGTGAAATGATATCAAGCGTTACGGTTCTATTTTATGCAGTCTGATTGAATCTCCATAGCCTCTCGTTGATTGAGAGTTTTTTATGCATATGCATTGGCGAATGAAGGGACTGACGCCTGGGGCAAAATGGTAGTTGGGGGAACTCATAGAGTCGTTGGTGAAAAAATAATACATATATTCCAAATCATTTAAGTTTCCTTTGGAATTTTGGGCACATAATGAAATATTAAAATAATGTCATGTTAGTAGCAATGAGAACAAAACGTGAAATGTGACTGAGAGTGGGGCGGGGGTGGCTCAGTCGGTAGCGCGCCAGGCTCGTAATCTGTAGTTCCCAGGTTCGAGTCCCAGCTGGGTCAGCGTTGAGATTTATCTCCGCAAAATTCCCCGCCCTGCCCACGGTCAGTGTTTCCAAGCCCCAGGGGGCTTGGAAAGGCCGCCGTCCGTCGGATGGGACGTAAGCCGTGGCCCCGTGTGCGGGAGAGCCATACCCTGTGCACGTTAAAGAACACGCTGGATGGCCTTGACGGGAGGCTACCATCTGTCTCCCAACAGCTGTTCCAGTGGGTCCCCTCCCCCAACCTTCTCTGAGCCTTCGGGGTCCATGTGTCCTGGCCATTTAGCCCATGGTGTGCAAAAAAGTGCCGCTCAGAGGTAAAACAACCCAACCCAAGTGACTGAGAGTAAATGGGAACAAGAGATAAAGGAAGTTTAATAATTGAAAACCTCAAGGAGCTCTAAAGAGAGGTGCCTGGTGGTACAATATTGTACTCAATATTGTTGTTATGGATTTAAAATTTCGCATTTCAAAAAATATGTTATTTTTTTATTATTTTATTTATTAGTAGCAAAACTCCCCCACCCCCTCGTTACCTTGGGGAGTTCGGGCCACTCCCCTTTCCCCTCCTTAACCCCTCCTGCTCTCAAACTGTTAAAAGTTTCAAACTCCAAACGCAAAGTACACTAAAACGCAATGCTGTAAATCAACTTTGTCCAATACAAAACTGAAGAAACTAGTGGGGACAAGGACAGTTTTATAAAATACTTTTATTCGTGTAGAAAAATGATTCAAACTTTTTTTGCTTATGGCACACTAGTTTTCGTCGTGAATACTTGTGGCATAGTAAAAATTTAAATTGGCAACACTACGAAGACTCGCGCATGCGCAGTTTGCCATGAATACCAGCCATTTCTGTGGAGTCGTTTGTAAACGCAGAGCTGTTATGTTTAAGTTCTGAGATTAGTGTGGGTTGGCACTTTTTTGCACACCATGGGCTAAATGGCCAGGTCACAAGGACCCCGAAGGCTCAGAGAAGGTTGGGGGAGGGGACCCACTGGAACAGCTGTTGGGAGACAGATGGTAGCCTCCCGTCAAGGCCATTCAGCGTGTTCTTTATCGTGCACAGGGTATGGCTCTCTCCCGCACACGGGGTCACGGCTTAACATCCTATCCGACGGACGACGGCCTTCCCAAGACCATCGGTAAAGAGATTAGTGTGTACACCGCAGGTACACATATTAAATCTTAATGCTAAAACCAAAATTAATACCAAACATGTTATGGGCATGTTTGGTATTAATTTTGGTTTTAGCATAAGATTTAATATGGGAAATTTTTAATTGGACGGAAAAAGTTAAATGAAGAATCAGTTGCAGAAAGCAGCAACAAAAGGCCTTATAAATTTCCGTTTATCTGCAATGTCATCTCCGCAAAACTCCCCGCCCTGCCCACGGTCAGTAGGGGACACCGATGGGCTTGGAAAGGCCGCCGTCCGTCTAATGGGACGTTAAGCCGTGGCCCCGTGTGCGGGAGAGCCATACCCTGTGCACGTTAAAGAACACGCTGGATGGCCTTGACGGGAGACTACCATCTGTCTCCCAACAGCTGTTCCAGTGGGTCCCCTCCCCCAACCTTCTCTGAGCCTTCGGGGTCCATGTGACCTGGCCATTTAGCCCATGGTGTGCAAAAAAGTGCCGCCCAGAGGTAAAACAACCCAACCCAACCTGCAATGTCATCCGAAATTTCGCTGCACACATGGGAATCTCGCGGCTAACCCTTTGAGAACCACTGGTGTAGAGGTATTAAATTGTACGAATTGTCAATCGAAACTATTTCCAACGTTCTAATTATTCTTAACACTAAAGTAAACAAGTTCAGTGTGACACTGAACTTGTTTACTTTAGTGTTTTGGCGGGGGCGGCTCAGTCGGTAGCTTGCCAGGCTCGTAATCTGCAGTTCCCAGGTTCGAGTCCCAACTGAGTCAGTGTTGAGAATTATTTCCGCAAAACTCCCCGTCCTGCCCATGATCAGGAGGGGACACCGATGGTCTTGGTAAAGGCCGCCGTCCGTCGGATGGAACGTAAAGGCGTTGCCCCGTTTGCGGGAGAGCCATGCCTTGTGCACGTTAAAGAACATACTGGATGGCTTTGACGGGAGGCTACCATCTGTCTCCCAACACCTGTCCAGTGGGTCCCCTTCCCCAACCTCTGAGCCTTCAAGTTCCATGTGACCTGACTATTTAGCCCATGGTGTGCAAAAAAGTGCCGCTCAGAGGTAAACCAGAACTTTAGTATTCGACTGGTGTTTAATCTTTACTACCAAAACAATCCGAAAGCGCATCACCGATGATAATGGAGCGTTCTAACTGTGGCTGGATTCGATTACTCTCTTATGCTGTCTCCCATTCCATGCTGCCTTAAGCTCACTGAAGCAGGCAACAGACAGGCTGGAGGGGGATGTCTCCATTCAAGTCATTAATGATATGCCATTCCGAAATTGCATTGCCATCTGAATACAGGCATCTCCCATGACATGCACTCTTTCAATGAACACTGAGAGATGAATCCGCAAAGTTTGAAAAGCATTTTTTTTCCAAAGGAATATCTTCGCCTCTGGGAAGGAGAGCACACCAGGACGGCCAGATACACGAGGTCACGTGGCGAAAGGGGCACCATTTGTATTTGTCTTCATTCGTCTGCAGAACGACATGCTTTTGTAATGCGATTAGTCAACCAACAGAAACGTCTGATTCAATTTATGGCCATCATTTACGTGATTAGCATACTAGCCTTGGGATTATATCTGTCATTAGTCATGATTAAGTCGGCCACGGATGATGGGGCCGGCATCTATTTCCGTTATCGTAAGAGTAGCAACTTGAAAGAAAACGAAAGTTCTACTTTAATCGCTTACGGTTTGTAATTTTGTTGCATTTATCACGACTCTTAAATATTCATCAATTCAGAGTTGAGATCTAGAGCGTAGCGAGATGTGCAGATGCCAATTCGGCGTCATCGCCTCTCATTAGTATTCGCAGATTCAGTCAAGAGATTAAAGCTCATGATGGTTCTTAGGTTGATCAGTTGTAGGCTTTGATGACCGGTGCCTTAGTTGGATGAAGATGTTGGAAGGAACCTCTTAAGATATCTTCTGCAGAAGTGGTATTCAAACATTTTTCCCTGAGAAATCTCCGTATCATAAATATTTTTCTTGACGTAGGGGGGGGGGGGGGATGGCTCAGTCGGTAGCGCGCCAGGCTCGTAATCTGTAGTTCCCAGGTTCGAGTCCCAGCTGGGTCAGCGTTGAGATTTATCTCCGCAAAATTCCCCGCCCTGCTCACGGTCAGCAGGGGACACCGATGGGCTTGGAAAGGCCGCCGTCCGTCGGATGGGAATATCACGTTAAAGAACACGCTGGATGGCCTTGACGGGAGGCTACCATCTGTCTCTCAACAGCTGTTCCAGTGGGTCCCCTCCCCCAACCTTCTCTGAGCCTTCGGGGTCTATGTGACCTGGCCATTTAGCCCACGGTGTGCAAAAAAGTGCCGCTCAGAGGTAAAACAACCCAACCCAACCTTGACGTAGGGCCAATCTGCAGATGGGGGTTACCTCTGAGCTTTATCTTTCGCACAAAATGGGCTAAATGGCCAGGTTGGGTTGGGTTGTTTTAACTCTGAGCGGCACTTTTTGCACACCATGGGCTAAATGGCCAGGTCACATGGACCCCGAAGGCTCAGAGAAGGTTAGGGGAGGGGACCCACTGGAACAGCTGTTGGGAGACAGATGGTAGCCTCCCGTCAAGGCCATCCAACGTGTTCTTTAACGTACACAGGGTATGTCTCTCCCGCACACGGGGCCACGGCTTAACGTCCCATCCGACGGACGGCGGCCTTTCCAAGCCCATCGTGTCCCCTACTGACCGTGGGCAAGGCGGGGAATTTTGCGGAGATAAATCTCAACGCTGACCCAGCTGGGACTCGAACCTGGGAACTACAGATTACGAGCCTGGCGCGCTATCGACTGAGCCACCCCCGCTCCTAAATGGCCAAGTCACAAGGGTTCAGAGAAGATTGAAGTAAGGGGACTCCCTGGACAGCTGTTGGGAGACAGATGGTAGCCTTTCGTTAAGACCATCCAGCGTGATCTTTAATGTGCACAGGGTGTGACTCTCCCGCACACGGAGCCAAGGCTTAACGTCCCATCCGATGGAAGGCGGCCTTTTTACAAACCTATTGGTATCCCCTATTAATCGAGGGCAGAGTGGGTGTGCAGCGGAGATAAATCTCAATGCTGGCCCAGGCGGGAATCGAACCTGGGAACTGCAGATTACGAGCCTGGAGCGCTACCGGCTAAGCCACCCCCCGCCACCCTGGAAATGAGATGTAGGCGTTGAGGGTGTGTTGGGGGTGGGGGGGAGTGACAACTGGGTGATCTCTCCACTTTAGCAATTGGAACGGAAGACAAAAAAAATATTCTACATATACATATTGTGCAAGAGTTTTTTTAAATGACCATTAGAACGAAGGGAAAAAAACATGTATTGCATTACAGGTAACCTCTGTTTAAGGCGGGAGATCCATTCCGTGGAGCCCGCGTTAAACGGGGGTTGGGGGTGGCGGATATTTTTTATTTGCTTTTTTTGTATATCTTGTTGATCGTTTTGATATTTTTGTTTTGTTTCATAATGGATTTTTTAACAAAATAATTTTTAATTCAGGTTTTATTTGAAAATTTACATAAATACCTAAATTATTACATAAAAGTGTGCCTGATCAATTAGTTAAACTTTACATTTATTTTTGAATAAGAATCTAGCGTGTTTTGTTTTGCTTGTCACCGTTTTGTGTGCAATATTTGAAATATTGTAACCTGTATTTGGGATGAATAATTTCTTAAGATAAATATACCTCTACAGCGTTTTCTTCCACTCCATGTTCATTTGAGGTACTTTCGCCCTCCTGCCTCTAATGACAAGGGTTTCGCAATTCCCTGTAATCCTGCGTCCTCTTGAAATGAAAATACAATTCATACATAATCCTGAAACAACCAGTCAAAACCAGACTTTGCAATTTAATTCTCCATAAACTTCTATCCTGGTTACCGATGTTGCACTCGTTCAGGGGGGCGGGGGTGGCTCGTAATCTGTAGTTCCCAGGTTCGAGTCCCAGCTGGGTCAGCGTTGAGATTTATCTCCGCAAAATTTCCCGCCCTGCCCACGGTCAGTAGGCGACACCGATGGGCTTGGAAAGGCCGCCGTCCGTCGGATGGGATGTTAAGCCGTGGTCCCGTGTGCGGGAGAGCCATACTCTGTGCATGTTAAAGAACACACTGGATGACCTTGACGGGAGGCTACCATCTGTCTCCCAAAAGCTGTTACAGTGGGTCCCCTCCCCCAACCTTCTCTGAGCCTTCGGAGTCCATGTGACCTGGCCATTTAGCCCATGGTGTGCAAAAAAGTGCCGCTCAGAGGTAAAACAACCTAACCGATGTTGCACTCGTTCAGTGCAGGATAGTTCTATCAGGATCGCTTTTCATACTGTGTGCCCATCACATTCTACATCTTCTTTTCCTGAGGCTTTTAGGTTTTCATAAGTCTACCATATAATCTGTAGTTCTGGATGACCAAACCATCGAATTCTACATGAGATTTTTAGAAATGGTAGTGACTCCCTCTAACCTCGTTATTACTTATATATTCAAATCATCTAATGCTCAAGATACTGTGTAATCATTTAGTATCAAATTTCCTGCTATTTTTTACATTTTGGTTTCCTGGTATTTGCTATATAAATCTCTGAAATTATTAATTTAAATTCTTGGGTTTTTTAAAGTAAAAATCTTAACTTATAGTCGCAGACCCAGTTCTTCAGTTTACCGAAGAACTAACGTACGTATGCTAAGTCGATTGAAACATCCAATCTTTGTTCCGAACGAACTGTGCAAAATCAGAGTTCGGTATCGGGCCTAAAAGATTTCGAAATGTCAGGTAAGAAACATCAGAAATAGATCAGTTTTGCGTCAAGTACCCTTCTGGCTCGTTAGTCTTGCGTCAAGTATCCTTCTGGCTCGTTAGTCTATGCAAACAAGAAGAATAAAGAAAATAATTTAATTGAAAAATCATCATCGATACATTTATGTTAAACATATAAAACTTTTGAAATTTAAGTTCGATTTGTACTGCGAGTAAACTGGTAAACATTACACTTTACACACAAATGAAAAAAACAGGTATAGGTTTCAAGGGTATTTTTTTTCACACAATGGGCTAAATAGCCAGTCAAAAGGACCCCAAGGCCTCAGAGAAGGTTGGAAGAATGGGATCCACTGGATAGATGGAAGCCTCACCATCCAACGTATCGTCTGAAATTTGAAGTTGTTTGTTTTGGGTTGTTTTACCTCTGAGCGGCACTTTTTTGCACACCAAGGGCTAAATGGCCAGGTCACATGGACCCCGAAGGCTCAGAGAAGGTTGGGGGAGGGGACCCACTGGAACAGCTGTTGGGAGACAGATGGTAGCCTCCCGTCAAGGCCATCCAGCGTGTTCTTTAACGTGCACAGGGTATGGCTCTCCTGCACACGGGGCCAGGGCTTAACGTCCCACCCGACGGACGGCGGCCTTTCCAAGCCCATCGGTGTCCCCTACTGACCGTGGGCAAGGCGGGGAATTTTGCGGAGATAAATCTCAACGCTGACCCAGCTGGGACTCGAACCTGGGAACTACAGATTACGAGCCTGGCGCGCTACCGACTGAGCCACCTACGCCCCTAAATGGCCAGGTCACAAGGGTTCAGATAAGGTTGAAGTAAGGGGACTCCCTGGACAGCTGTTGGGAGACAGATGGTAGCCTTTCGTCAAGACCATCCAGCGTGATCTTTAATGTGCACAGGGTGTGACTCTCCCGCACATGGAGCCAAGGCTTAACGTCCCATCCGACGGACGGCGACCTTTCCAAGCCCATCGGTGTCCCCTACTGACCGTGGGCAGGGCGGGGAATTTTGCGGAGATAAATCTCAACGCTGACCCAGCTGGTACTCGAACCTGGGAACTACAGATTACGAGCCTGGCGCGCTACCGACTGAGCCACCCCCGCCCCTGAAATTTGAAGATGGATCAAATCTTATTCTTAGAAAGGTATCAACAGTCGTCCAATGTATACGCAACAACCAACCAATAATTTAAAAACAATATTTTGTTAAGCAACTAAGATTAAGGTTTGCTGTTTAAGATGATTGTCCTTGACAGTGTTCTGCTCTGTCCGGGAAGATATTTCGCCCATCCAGGTCTAGATGAAGAAAAAATTCAACGAGGAGGTACACGGGCGTCTGAAAGGACGATAGCGCCGATTCAGCTTCTGGTATATTTTTAATTAGAAATTCTCGTTGAATGGTGTATATACAGGGTGATTGTAAACTCTTTCAACAAAAAAAGAGGGGTGACCACTCCTTCCGCCAGAAAAGAATATTTTCGAAAAATGCCGCGCATGCACAAGTATTTACAATCGGTGCATGAAAAGCACAAGCATTTACAACCGGTGCATGAAAAGCACAAGAGCAAATCTGGTACGCTGAGCAAGTGCGTAGAAGATTAAGAACAAACATTTGAAAACGCAGCCGAACCCCTTCATCGACATTACCGTGATAACGTCACATGATAAGTGACGTATTCGTGAAGGACATGAAACACCACACATACGAGGAATTGGCGGATATTGCCTCTGATGTACGGCCCAAGCAGGTGGTAATGGACGTGAAGCACAAAGATTGTACCGTGAGAGATTTCCGAATCGTCGTATTCCTTACCATTGGACGTTCGCCAGTGTTGATCGAAGACTGCGCGAAACTGGCTCGTTGGCTATCTCAATGAGTGATACTGGACGTTCGCGAAGTGTGCGGACACCGGAAATGGAAGAACGTGTCTTGCAGCGATTTGCTGAAGTTCCTTCACAAGTACGCGAGTGGTGTCATCCGAAATGGAAGTTTGTCAAACCTCGGTGTGGAATGTCCTACATGAGGCACGATGCATCCCTTCCACGTGCAGAAGGTCCAAGCTTTGAACGAAGATGACTATCCCCACCGGGTAGAGTTTGTTAGGTTGGATGCTCCAGATGAACATTGTTAATCCGCTATTTCCCTCATTAGTGTTATTTAGTGATGAAGCCACGTTTACCCGAGAACGCATTTTCAACAATCACAACCAGCATGCTTGGACTCAAGAAGTCCACACGTCACTGACCCTCATAAACACCAGCAGAAATTTGGCGTCAACATCTGGGTAGGTATCCTGGGTGATTGTCTGGTGGGACCTTACTTCTTGCCAGAATGACTGACCGGCGCAGCGTACCGTGTGTTTCTGGAGCAAGTGCTTCCCGGTCTGTTGCAGGGTGTTCCGTTCACCACGCAGAGGAACATGTGGTTTATGCATGATGGGGCCCCAGCACACTTTTCCATCGAGGTCCGATACTTCCTAAATGCAACATATCCCGGGCAGTGGATTGGACGTGGTGGACCTGTGGCTTGGCCTCCACACTCCCCGGACTGCAGTCCACTAGACTTCTTCTTCTTCTGGGGGCACATGAAAACACTTGTGTACGAGACACCTGTGGACTCCCTGGAAGATCTCGTCGCGAGAATCGGTGTTACAGCGGACAAGACCAACACCACACCAGGAGTCTACGAGAGGGTGCGACAGTCCTTCATTCGCCGGTGTGGGCTGTGCAACAACGACCTCAGACGCCACTTTGAGTCTTTCTCTGACGCGAATGTAATTAAGCAACTCATAAATTGGTTAAGTGCCTTTGTTTTCACTGTTGAATGATCAACGTGGATATGTAACTTTACACTTCTCTGGCGGAAGGAGTAGAATGCGACCCTAGGTTCCCTTGCAACAATTGTTTGTCTTGATGTGTACTATCACCCTCTTTTTTTTTTGTTGAAAGAGTTTACAATCACCCTGTATATATATATTCGAGTCATCTAATGCTCAAGATAACTGTGTCGTTATTTAACATCAAAGGCATCATTTTTCTTGTTATGTTTTTGGCGTTTTGTTTTCGTGGCATTTGCTATGTAAATCACAGAAATTAGCAATTTCAATTCTTGCTTTTTTTTTAAAGTAAAAATCGTAACACTATAGTCGCAGATCCAGTTCATCCAGTTTACCGAAGAATTCTGTATGCTAGCCGATTTAAATATCCAACTGTAATTTAAGTTCTATTTGTACTGTTATCGGTAAAATCTACTTTCAGTGCTCCGGCTACGTTGGGGTTGTTTTACCTCTCAGCAACACTCTTTTGCAGGTACACTAATTATTACCCCATACCTGGTCTAGTGATTAGCGTACCTGACTACTAAGCTAGCGGGTATGTCCTTGTGTGTTTGAATCTACAGTTCCCAGGTTCGAGTCCCTGCTGGGTCAGCATTGAGACTTATATCAACAAAACTCCCGCCTTGCCCATGGTCAGTAGGGGACACCGATAGACTTGGAAAGGTCGCTGTCCATTGGATGGAACGTTAAGCCGTGGCCCCGTGTTCCAGTGGGTCCCCTCCCCCAACCTTCTCTTAGCCTTCCGGGTCCTTGTGACCTGGCCATTTAGCCATGATGTGCAAAAAAGTGCCGCTCAGAGGTAAAACAACCCAACCTTGTGTTTGTATGAGTAGCCACGACAAGCCTAATGCAGCATCTAGGTTATCTCCGTCCTTTGTGTAGGGGAGAACCTTCTTTTCTTTAAAAAAAGAGTTAAATATGTATTTTTGTTCCCCATTCTGGTTGCTGAAATTATGCAAGGGAAGTAAACCTAACCTACTCATGCGCCCCTTTCTCTACCATCCGTCCCTATTTTTCAACGATAAGTTTACTTGAGCACTACTGGTAGACAGGCTAGTAAGGCAATAGTAATGGAACTGCAAGGACTCAGAAATTGGGACTTTAAACAGATAAATCAAATTGCAGGCGCTGTATTGGTAGTCATCCTACAAACTGGATGCACTCCGTCTTCGAAATTTGCATACAGGAGACAGCGTGACGCAGAACAGCTGGCACCAGAGGAATGAAACGTCGAATCTCCAACTTCCATGTTTAATAATAACAATAATGTATTACTCCTTATCACGAAATTCAACATTGTACATACAGTATTCAAATCCAAGCTCTGTCGAAGCATCGAGGCAACATCTTTTGCCGTCACACTGTATTCGTTTCACGACGATTCCGGGTTAATTTTTAAAGCATTTCGAAAAGAGGAGAATAATCGTTTCAAGAAAGACTAATGAATTGTCAGGCGTAGGTGATTCTGTTCTCCTTTGTCTCGGCTGGAATTTAATTACCCTGAATCGAATTTAGCAGTGCATTAATTAATTAATTTGCTGAACGCAGAAATTGGCTTCATTAATTTTAGTAATGTGTAGTTTCTACCCTTCGGAGGTGCTGGGCTGGGTTCAAAATATGCACGACTGAGGAAATGACTATGTATTAACCGAAAGCGTGAATAAGTGACAAGATCATTGAATGGGGGGGGGGATAAAAGAGGGAGAGGAAGAGAGTGAGACAACATCGGGTGGATGAGCATTTGCTCGTGGAATGCTTCTCGAATACCAGATGCAATCAGACCTGCCTGTCAAGGGTGAAAAATTATGTTACTAAAACTGAGATTCTTGTTTGAAGTTACTCATGTGAAGTGACTGCTGCACCAAGCAGGCAATACCTGTGAATTAGTAAACCTTACACAATACTCTGTTGGAATATCAGCGTACTGACCACTAGCCCCCATTAGTCAATATTGGCTCATTTATTAGTGTCGGTGTCTTGTTGTTATATATTATTCCGCCGTTGCAAGAAATCTTAGATTGCTTGATCTGAGGCTCCCACATGACACTGAATTCTAAATCTGGTCTTCTGCGGTGAACTAAGAATTTTTCAAGAGGTATGGCCCTGGCACCATACTGCATTTTTAAAATATTCCGCTTGTAGGAAACTTTGTTGATGCTTTTAAAGCCTCCGATTGTATCGTAAACGGAAATTAAACTGCAAAAATGAAGCAGAGATCTGCAATCAGAATTACATTTGCCTTTCTAAGGTTAGTTATGGTAGCGAAATATGGACTCTTTGTAGACAAGATAACAAGAAACTTGATGCCTTTGATTCTAGATGCGTACGCAGTATCTTGGCCATTAGGTGGTTTGACTTTGTAAGTAATGATGAGGTTAGGCAAAGGAGTCCGCAACCTCCTTTGAGCATCATATTGTGCAGAGAGACTCTGTTGGTTTGACCATGTTGCCCGTATTCATACTATAGATTAGCTTGCAGTGTGCCTGAAGGTCTGAGAAAAAGGAGGAGACCTAGGATACAGTTGGCAGACAATGTCGAATAGGATCTCTTTAGAAATAGTTTACTGTGTCCAAATTCAGCAGCTGTAACTCAGGATAGAATGTGTGTGGAACTGAATTGCACAGTCTAGTTAAACCTTCGTAGAGTATGGCTGCATGAAGATTTTGTTAGTATGCGTGCATATATGTATGCAATCAATTCATTCTCACACTTCAGAAAATATCTTCCGTGAAGCCAGATCTGGATCTAGGGAGTGGGGAAGAAAAGCTTCACGGGGGCCCTTTGAAGAATTTTAATAACCGAAACGAAAGCAAAAAAAATGCGAAATAAAGATACATTTAAAAAAAAAATCAAAGGCCGCAGTGACCAGGACATTGATCCGGTGTTCTGGTTCAATCCAGTGAAACGCCCTTTCGTTCTGATGGTTGAAAGACTCCAGACGACTTGTTCTGAAGTTCGCTGCCTTGAGTGGGTAGAGGTTGGCTCGTAGTCTGATGTTCCCAGTTCGTAGTCTGATGTTCCCAGTTCGAGTCCTAATCTGCTAGAATTGATATTTATATCCACTCTCCTCCATTCTGACCTCAGTGTGTAAGGAAATGCCGATGGGCTTGGGAAGGCCATTATCCCTTTAAGATGTTAAGTAGGACGTTAAGAAGTTGCACCTTGTGCAGGAGAGCCATACTGCGTACAGCTTAGATAACACTGTGAATGGCCTTGACGAGGGGTTTCCATTGGTCTCCTAACAGTGATTCACCCTTCCCTACCTAACTCCAAGTCTTTGGGGTCCTTGTGATCTGACCATTTAGCTCATTATTTACCCGAAAGAACTGCTCAGAGATTAAAAAAACCGACCTGGCCTAGAGCTAGATGTGATGGAGTCTTGCTTTATAGAAAGAGGCGTGGTTTGTTGTTTTGTAGTCTCATCTACCGAGGAATGCAGTAGACTGACTCTCTGAGGGATGCGCAGAGGGATGCAGTAGACTGACTCTCTGAGGGATGCGTAGAGAGAAGCAGTAGATTGACTCTCTGAGGAATGCAGTAGACTGACTCTGTGAGGGATGTGCAGAGAGATGCAGTAGACTGACTCTCTGAGGGATGCGCAGAGGGATGCAGTAGACTGACTCTCTGAGGAATGCAGCAGACTGACTCTCTGAGGGATGCGCAGAGGGATACAGTAGACTGACTCTCTGAGGGATGCGCAGAGTGATGCAGTAGACTGACTCTCTGAGGAATGCAGCAGACTGACTCTCTGAGGGATGCGCAGAGGGATACAGTAGACTGACTCTCTAAGGGTAAAGTCAGATAATTGAGTTTTACCGTATTTTGATTGTGATAGTCATCAATGTGAAACCTGATAATTCATTACTGCTTGTTTACAGTCATAACTTTATTTTTTTAATCAAATGAATTTTATTCGTTTAGCTGTCGTCTGGTCCGCCGTCAGTCGAATGCGGCGTTGAGCCTTTCTTTCCGTGTACAGGAGGCCACATCCTGTGCACATTAAAGATTATTCTGGATGGTCTTAATTGGATGCTGCCATCTCTCCATTAAGAGCTGTTCAATGGGTTCCCTTTCCTCACCTTCTCGGAGCCCTTGTGACCTGGACATTTTTCCCTCTGTGTGCAGAAAAGTGACGCTCAAAGGTAAAACACTCAACATCCGAAACCCTTTTGTGTCTAACAGTATTTTTTTTTGTGTGCAGTCTTGATTCTTTTTTAAAGTCTCCGATACTTGAATGCCCAGGCCTTTCGAGCTTTCTATCCCGGAAAGAAATAAAGGTAAGTAAAGGTAAAAATTTGCAATCACTAGTTATGTTTTTCTGACGCTTAAATTTCTTTGCCTATTTTAAGATTATTTTGAAATTTATAGAAATTTATCTGACGCCATTTGGGATCGTTCTCCTAAAACTGTTTAAGGTTAAAGGGTTTAGTTGAGTATACTTTTATAAGTAATATTAAATTGAATGTTTTTTCTCTCCTCTAGTGGTTTATTCTCCTTTTTGCTTTATTCCATCGATCCATGGGGCGGGGGTGGCTCAGTCGGAAGCGCGCCAGGCTCGTAATCTGTAGTTCCCAGGTTCGAGTCCCAGCTGGGTCAGCGTTGAGATTTATCTCCGCAAAACTTCCCCCCCCCCTGCCCACGGTCAGTAGGGGACACCGATGGGTTTGGAAATTCCGCCGTCCGTCGGATGGGACGTTAAGCCGTGGCCCCGTGTGCGGGAGAGCCATACCCTGTGCACATTAAAGAACACGCTGGATGGCCTTGACGGGAGGCTACCATCTGTCTCCCAACAGCTGTTCCAGTGGGTCCCCTCCCCCAACCTTCTCTGAGCCTTCGGGGTCCATGTGACCTGGCCATTTAGCCCATGGTGTGCAAAAAAGTGCCGCTCAGAGGTAAAACAACCCAACCCATCGATCCATTTATTGAACTCGCTGATTTATTATTCTCTAGGAATTAGACCATATGAATTTCTGAGCAGAATTGGTTAGCGACTTGGAACAGTCAAAAAAGATATCTCAAGTATTAAAAATGCACAGACGAGGTCGAATGAAAAAAGAAATACAAAACTCCCCATGAAGTACTGCGCATTTTTCTTCCTGGCATTCCCAGAGAGCGTCGTCTGGTCAGCATTCATCGGATAAGAAGTGAAACGAAAATATGTTGCCCTATCCTGACGTTTAACTGATGATAAACATCATTAGCGTCTGCGAAATTTCATCCTGAAACGAAGCACCCTGAAAAAGAAAGCTCGAGTAAACAAAAAAGCGAGCTTTAATATAAAACTTAGATGTTTCCCTGAACAACAAAATGTTTCGAGTTGGGCCTAAACAAGCTAAAAAGAATGCAGGGCATCCTGTACACTCACCTATTAGGATGAGGACGGCATGCGTTGTGTAGAGTGAGGCCAAATTCAGAGTCAGCAGCAGTAGAACAATAAAGATATTAATAAACGTCCAACAGAGACCGAACCTGCTGCAGCAGTCCACTATTTGTAGTCTTCGTAGACGTCAGCTTGCAAAGGGCCTCCCCCTTCATAGGGCCATCCGTTCCCAGTCAAGACACGCTAAAACACATTAGGCTTTTTTTTTTTGCAGCGCCCCCGACCCTTCTACTTCTTTCTCCTCTTTTACTCTACATTTCCTCCTCCAGCACTCCCCCCCCTCCTCTGTCGTATGCTCCGCTAATTTGGCATGTCAACAAAACTGCCATCTTCTTCCTGTCTAATAACGCAGTTCTTGTAAATGACAGGCTGAAGCACAGGTTCTGCAGCCTTGACACTCAGCAGCTGTTGATGCTTGTCTAATATCTGTTTAATTTTCTCGGACATGTTGGACGGCAGAAGCACAAAAAAAATTAATAGCAGAACGCATCTTGACAATTTCTTCCCTTATCTGGCAACGCCGGTTGGGCGAGGTTGTGGGGGAGGAGGGGGGGGAGAAAGTGTAAGTGGGGTGGGGGACACTGGGGAGGGGGGAGAGGGGTAACAGAGAGACAGGGAGCGAGAACAAGTGTGTAAGGCAGTGTACGCTAATTTCTTAAGTTGTTTAATGCTCTTAGCGCGATCGAATAAAATTTGCTAGCTAGAGAGAAAAAAAAAATCTTTTTGCAGATTAATGGAAAATGAGTTTAATGGCAGAAAGAACAAAAAATCGATTGATTTAGTGATCAACATGGCGAGTTATTAAAGCAACACCATTAGCTCCTATCGATAGTTTGTTCCTCCGTGGAAGGGGACGTGGGCGATTCTACTGTGTGACACAAGTGGGAAGACGTAGAGAGCTCTGCCAGTCTCGTTAGAGCATCGTTCATTAGAAGAAGAGGATGCGGCTGCAAATAACGCTGATGATGCGACCGTTAGGCAACGTGAATGCTTTCTGTGTCGAAGAGAAAAATGCAAGTGGGGGTCGCGTAGGGGTGGAGGAAACTAAAAGTTATCTGCAGTCCCGATGAAGAGAATTAGTAACGGACAAGTTAAATAATGTACCTTTGACTGACATTTCTTTCATTAATTCTTCGCCGACTAATGGCTGATTTGCTTGCTGGAAGGGAGGGGGGGGGGAGGCTCTGTGTTTTCGTTGTCGATATCGGCTGAAGGCGAAATTTTCATTGAGAAGAGTTAAGAGTCAAAATTCTATATGACAAGGGTTGTTCGTTGAGACTTGGATTGGGTTGTTTTACCTCTGAGCGGCACTTTTTTTGCACACCATGGGCTAAATGGCCAGGTCAAATGGACCCCGAAGGCTCAGAGAAGGATGGAGGAGGGGACCCACTGGAACAGCTGTTGGGAGACAGATGGTAGCCTCCCGTCAAGGCCATCCAGCGTGTTCATTAATGTTAGGTTGTTTTACCTCTGAGCGGCACTTTTTTGCACACCATGGGCTAAATGGCCAGGTCACAAGGACCCCGAAGGCTCAGAGAAGGTTGGGGGAGGGGACCCACTGGAACAGCTGTTGGGAGACAGATGGTAGCCTCCCGTCAAGGAAATCCAGCGTGTTCTTTAACGTTGGGTTGTTTTACCTCTGAGCGGCACTTTTTTGCACACCATGGGCTAAATGGCCAGGTCACATGGACCCCGAAGGCTCAGAGAAGGTTGGGGGAGGGGACCCACTGGAACAGCTGTTGGGAGACAGATGGTAGCCTCCCGTCAAGGCCATCCAGCGTGTTCTTTAACGTGCACAGGGTATGGCTCTCCCGCACACGGGGCCACGGCTTAACGTCCCATCCGACGGACGGCGGCCTTTCCAAGCCCATCGGTGTCCCCTACTGACCGTGGGCAGGGGGGGGGGGAGTTTTGCAGAGATAAATCTCAACGCTGACCCAGCTGGGACTCGAACCTGGAAACTACAGATTACGAGCCTGGCGCGCTACCGACTGAGCCACCGTTGAGACTTGTTTCTGTTTTATATAATTTTTTTCCTCTTTTACACTTTTTTTTTTGATGTAAATGTAACTTCTCTGTAATAAGCCTCAAGTCGAATACTTTGCCTGCTGCAGCCTGGCGGCTCTGAAAGGTTGGAAGTCTGGTTGGATTGAGCATCTGACCTCTGAGTGGTTTTACCTCTAAGTGGCACTTTTCTCTATAACAGGCGTCGGCAACCTATGACCGCGGGTCACCAAGTGACCCATTTAATAATTTCAAGTGACCCACTTGAGTTCCGCAAATAAAGTATAATATATAAAAATAAATTATTCTTTATTTGCAGAACTCAAGTGGGTCACTTGAAATTATTAAATGGGTCACTTGGTGACCTGCGGGTCATAGGTTGCCGACGCCTGCTCTATAACATAAGCTAAATGCCCAGATTGCAAGAATCCTAAGGGTTCAGAACTGTATAAGGATTGGGTAAGGTTGTTCTACTCTTGAACGGCACTTGTTTTTTGCACAGAATGACCAATCGCAAGTACTTCAAAGACTCAGAGAAGGTTAGAGAAGGGGGAAGGCACTGGACAGCTGTTAGAAGGCAGATGGATGTCTGTCATCAAGGCCTTCCATCGTGTTCCTTAACATGCACAGCGGATGACTTTCCTACACATGGGTCCACTGCTTAACGTCTCATCAGACGGACGGCAGCCTTCTCAAGCCCAATGATGACCTTTTTCTCACCGAGGGCAGAACGGGAGTTATCAGAAAAAATTCTCAAAGCAAGCGTAGTTGAGACTCGAACCTGGGAACTGCAGATTACGAGCTTAGCGTGCTACTGCTTGAGCCGACCCCTTGGATAGAGGAGTTGGATCCAGTGGATTAAAAAAAAATAGACAAATACCCCCTCAAGCAGCTGCTTGCCACAGAGATCTGACAGGAGCCTGTCAGTTTATATGCCACCGTAGGAGATCTGAGAGGATGGCAGGACCTCAGCAGAAAAACGACACACACATCCATGCCTAAATCCGGGGCTCGAACCCAGGTCCCTTAGATCAGTAGCCAAGCGTGCTAACCACTCGGCCACGGGACGGCCCCAGTGGATAGCTGTTAGGAAACAGAGAGAAGTCTTTGGTCAAGGTCATTCAGTGCGTTCTTTAAGATGCTGAGGGTATGGATTTCCTGCACACGGACCACGGCTTAACATCCCATCCATCAGATGCGGGCATTATCAAGCCCATCGTATCCCTTTCTCACCAAAGTCACAGCGGGAAAATTCCGACACGGGCACAGTGAGGACTCGAACCTGGGAATATCAAATTACGAGCCTGGCCACAGAGACGTATCCAGGATTTAGTTTCGCGGGTTTGAGTCCGAGAATTTAAGTTTCGGGATGCGATGGAGAATTCCAGAACTTAGTTTCGCGGGGTCTGAGAATTCGACTTGAGTGGGTTTCCCAATTACTAGAATATTCCACCGGACAGGAAAGTTGAAATGATATTCTGTATGGAATGAGATGTTATAGTTCTTTTTTTTCAATCTATTTTTAGTGCCAGGCATAAAATATGTGGCTAAAATAAAATCATACAAAGACAATTGTTTTGGATTTCAAAGCAGGTAGACAAGTTCCTGATTTCATATAAGACGACCAGATTTTCAGAGCCAATTTTTTTTACCAAAGACCAAAAAGCCGGGCTATGGGATACATTTGTTGATATGCATGTACAACAGCCCATGAAAAAAACTGTTGAAAATGCATTTATATATTCTACAAAAAAATTAGAAATCTGTAAAACATACCTTTCTATAATACAGAAGAGTAATTTTATCCGGTACTGGTAATCAAACTTATTTTTATGTAGAAAAATAACTCAAGAGTGAATTAAAAACTTAAACTATATAGAAGATGCGAAACAAAATCCTTATTTACTAATTAAACACGACTTTTGGAAGCATTGTAATCAGCAGGACGGGATCTGGGGGAAGGCAAAGGGGACGTGACCTCACGGGTTGGGTTGGGTTGTTTTACCTCTGAGCGGCACTTTTTTGCACACCATGGGCTAAATGGCCAGGTCACATGGACCCCGAAGGCTCAGAGAAGGTTGGGGGAGGGGACCCACTGGAACAGCTGTTGGGAGACAGATGGTAGCCTCCCGTCAAGGCCATCCAGCGTGTTCTTTAACGTGCACAGGGTATGGCTCTCCCGCACACGGAGTCACGGCTTAACGTCCCATCCGACGGACGGCAGCCTTTCCAAGCCCATCGGTGTCCCCTACTGACCGTGGGCAGGGCGGGGAATCGTGACCTCACGGAGAATTAATAGACGGAAAGGGAGCTCTTCCATCAGATGGGACGTTAAGGAATGTCGGGCGAGAGAGCATGTCCCTCCCCCCACTTACCCCGAGGGGGCCGTGCTCCCTCATCCACCCCCGAGAATATTAATTAACGGAAAAAAGGTGAAAAAATATCAGACACATTTTATTGTCCGTATTTTATAAGAAATATTTTGGAAGACTACTGTAACGGTCAAAAACATATGCCGAAACATCGTTCTAGTTCTTCCCGGATCAATCCAGTCCCCCCCCCCCACTTTTAGTTTCCTGGATTCTGGTTGGTAAGTAATAATAGGATAATAAGTTAATTTTTATGATCCATAAATAAGAAAAAAAAAGCTACTAGTTGCAGAGGGGGGATATGGCTCAGTCTGTACCCCGCCCGGCTCATAATCTGCAGTTCTCAGGTTCGAGTCTCACCTGTGCCATTATCTCCCCTAAACCCCACCCTTCCTTCGGTCAGTAGGAGACACTGATGAGCTTGAAAAGGCCGTCGTCCGTCGGATGGCAGGTTAAGCCTTGGCTCCTTGTAAGAGAGCTATACCCTGTGCACGTTAAAGAACACGCTAGGTGGCCTTGACGGGAGGCTACCACCTGTTTCTCAAGACTGTTCAGTGGATACCTTTCGCCCAACCGTCTCTGAGCCCTCGTAGTCCTTGTGATCTGCTCATTCAGCTCATTTTATGCAAAAAAAAAAAATGCCACTCAGAAGTAAAAAAACCCAAACAGCTAGTTGCAGATTTCCTCTGAGTGGCACTTCTTTACACACAATGGGCTACATGCCCAGGCCACAAGGATCCCCAAGGACTTAGAGAAGGGTCGAGGAAGGGGACCTCTGGACATGGGATCATGGCTTTACGTCCTACCCAACGGACTGCGGCCTTTACAGTCCCATCGGTGTCCCCTTTTCTAGCTTAGGCAGAGTGGAGATTCAGAGGAGATTAGACTCTGGCACAGGAGCGACTCGAACTGGCACAGGAGCGACTCGAACCTGAAAATTACATATTACGAGCCATGCGCACTAGCGATTGAGCCAGCTCCTCCCCCCCCTAGTTTTAGAAATAAGTTGCACTGTAATATTTTATCGTAACATGACACCATTGCTGAATATTACATTCCCCTAAGTATCATGACGTAACATATTCATTTCCCCCCCACCAGCCATCGCCTTGAGATGTTGTGTAATTTATGCCCTGCCAAAGAGGAAATTTATTAGAACTTTCTTCGTTAACAAGTAGTCAAAGATGAATTCTTGCTTTTTCGAAACGTGACAAAAGAAGAAAGCAAAAAACAAAATTTGCGTCAATGATATTTCTTTCAAAACTCGGTTGCTTTCGTTAACTTTTTTTTTATTTTACCTTTAGACATCCGAAGTTAAAAAAAAAGTTAATTGCATTTTTAAATTAATATTATAACATGTAGGATTGAAAATGCCAAGCATTTTTTTTCCCTCCTTGGGGATAGACCTTTGATTCTGAGCTAATAAGGCATTCAAAAGAAGCGAACTATTAAAAAAAAAACTCCCTCGTTCCTTAGTTAACGATGAACAGTAAAGAATCACTGTCCTCATGTGACATTATTAGCAGTTATTTAAACGAATTTTTTGTTTGCATATTTTGATGTGTAGCAATAACCTCACTTAGTAGCAGCTTAATAAACCTCGATGTATTACTTCAAAAATGTACAGAAGCCAAAAAAAAGCGAACTTGAATATTTCCGACGAAAGGTCTATGTTTTTTTTCCTCCTCTTCTCGTTATAATTGCCCTCTCTCACTCTAACGACATTCATCCAGAGAAGTCCCCCCCCCCACAATGAGATTTCTAAAACTCCCCTCTAGAAAAATCGCAGGTTCACTTACATTATCACAATAAAGAATGGTGCTTACAATTTATTTTGCTCGTTCCCCTGCATCGGAATAAAGGAAGCAACTGCAACGGGCGTTATTTTTGAACAGACCCTTGTGATTTAACAGATTTCCATATCCGATCAACAGCGTGCAAAGCGAAGAATACACTCAGATGAAAAAAAACGTATATCTCACCTGCTAATTCACGCCGTTTCTATCAGTTCGCAAATGAAAAATTCCTACAACGTTGAATTGCTCGAATATCCATAATTAAGAACAAAAAGCGTTTATTTATTCGAAATTTGTAAAGTCTCTGAGCTTAGCGATGGAGACAGGATGCTCTTCCTGCGAACTTCTTGTTTAATCAGCTTAGCAGTCGTGCGGCGAAGTGTTTGCACGGTACATAACATAGAGAACAACATAGCGTTACTTGTTTACACAAAAGTAGAGATTCTTTTCGTCAGAAGGTCTCAGGTGTGGGAAATGTTTACCTGCTGCCTACTCATTACGGAACCAGGAGCTTCCAGCTCTATCACGTCATCTTTACCTTCGCGTGAATATGCAGCAGGCACTAGGCTCGCACGATAAACCCTCTACTCTCTTTTTCTAGAGTTAATTATTTTTCGCGAAATGTTAAACAGGCAGACTGTACATTTACCGTTTTTCCCACCCTCCATCCCTTATCTCCTCCCTCCTCCATCTCTTCTTCCTTAGCTAGAGTTGTACAAACAGTAGGTGAAGAAGGAATTCTCTCTGAGCACATCAGAGTCTCTCTCATCACAGGAGGTGGGATCTCTTCGCATTTATTCAAATAAATACATGTATATTTTTTTTAATTTCCAGCTAGTATTAGGCTGTCTGTTTGCTGCATATTGGTTTGTCTGCATGCAAATAAGTATACTTATCGCTTCTTTTATACAGTGCTTTTTATATCCAGCTTTCTTTCCCGCTATATTTCGTTGACACTGAAAGAATTTATCGATTTATCTCACTCGTTTAGATTCTGGAAGCATGCTCTTCTCTGTTTAGCTTTTGTCTACAGTTACGGTCTTTTCATCTTCTGTTTAATGCTTTTCTACTAGTGCCTTTTTTGTTCCATTCCTACACTGCTGACATCTTAAAGTGGCATTTTTCTTGTTATGGGTTTCAGCATCTTTATTCTGGTGAATCTGTAACGCTTTTTTACATTGAATATTATTTTAGGTGTTAATTGTTTCGATTTCAAACTCGTGAAACGGTTTTTTTATTTGCTTCTCGCTTGAATCGTTTCTCCTGGGATTTTTTTTTCAGGGATTTGAAGTCAGTCATTAGAAGAGATACTTCAAACTGTAAATAACGCGTTGAAAGAAAATTGTTCACATTTAAACAAATGTTGAACTTTTAATGCTCTAGGGATACAACAGAAACAACCGCCGAATATAATGAAGAATTCTCATTGGCCTTAACTGCTGCACTTGTGTTTTGTTCATCGTCATTATTATCATCGAAAAGTCAAATAATGGTGTAAAATGCAAACGACCACTTGAGTGTTTCAAATTTTTAGATGAAAGAAAACATTCTCTTTATTTGTTGGCATTTTATCTGCTCAGATGAATAATTTTATCTGTTACGTGCAGAGTTTTATCTGTTAGCGACATAATTTTATCTGGCATATGCAAAATAATTTCTGTTAACGGCATCTTATTGTAGTTAAAAGCGTATTATTCTCAAACACTAAAAAAAATTCTCTCTCAAGCACCCCGCCGTCACAGGTCTGACGGGAGCCTGTCAGTTTAATACGTCATAGAGAAGATTTGTGAGGAAGGCGTCATCTCAGCAAAAAGACAACACCAACATCCAGAAACAAAATCGAGCAGAAAATATGTAAGAGGGGGTAGTGTCAAAACACTGGATTTTCAATGCAATATATCATTTCCCATCCATTCTATAGGTCCTAAAAATTTCTTGAAAAATGCATCAAATGTAAAAAATTTTTTGCCTCAAGTACTCTTACTAGCCTATAGTATTGAATTTGTTTTCGTTAATGAACAGTGGCGAATTAAGATATCTGAAGGTCCCAGATGCAAAAGATTCGAGAGTCCCCATTCTCCGGGAGTGTGTGTATGTAGAGGGAGGCACATTTATTTGAGTGATAAGGCACTTGAGCTTATTTCAGAAAGAAAGGACTGCAGGAATGTCCTTAATCAATACCCTACTAGTCCTAATAGAAAGCATTACAGAGAGCTTAATAAATATATAAAGGATCAGTTAGCTGCTAATAAGAATCTTTGGCTTGGTTGACAAAGTCAAGGAAGCAGTTAGACAGCACAGCAGCAGAGAGCTGTACCAGATAGTTAATATTTTATGTGGTAGAAAATGGACAGGTATACAGGGATTGAAGGATAAATTAGGTAAGGTTATAGAAGGTGAGGATTCCATCATGGTTAGGTGGGTTGAGCATTTCAGTAATGTTCTAAACAATGTGGTTAGTTCTACTCCCATTGTTTGCAATGATGATAGATGCATTACTGGCTTTAATGTTGGCCCTATAACACATTCTGAAGTTATTTTGGCTATTTCTAAACTTAAACTTCATAAATCCCCAGGGGTAGATGAAATTACTACAGAAATGCTTAGAGCTGGGAATGTTTCAGTTACCACTTGGATGACTGAAATTCTGAAAATCTTTTATGATGAAGGCATGGTTCCTAAGGATTTTACCAGAGCTATTGTTATCCCTATTTTCAAAAAAGGTGATCGCAGTTCTTGTGATAACTGTAGAGGTATCAGCCTACTCTCTGTTCCAGGTAAAGTTCTTTCCATGATTGTGCTTAATAGAATTAAGAATCTGGTTGACAGTCAATTGCCTGATGAGCAATGTGGATTCAGAAGTGGTAGGGGATGTGTGAATCAGATATTTTCACTTAGGCAGATTCTTGAGAAATGTGTAGAGTTTCAGAAACCTTTGGTTGCTAGCTTTGTTGATTTCTAAAAGGCTTTCGACTCTGTTGATCGTCATAATTTGTGGTTGATTGTGAGATCATATGGTATACCTGACAAGTTAGTTAACATAATGAAAGCACTCTATAATAACACTGAGTCGTGTATGAGACACGACTCAGTGTTATTATAGAGTGCTTTCATTATGTTAACTAACTATATGTATATATCAAAATGAAAAAATCTCTTATTTATATCAAAGTAAAAAATCTTTTTGATAAAGTATCTTTGATATAAAAGTTATTTATATCAAAGTAAGGCTTGTAGCAATTGGTTTAGCATTACTTCTGGTGTTCGACAAGGGTGCATTTTGTCTCCTTTTCTCTTTAGCTTAGTTATTGATTATGTTATGCGAAATTCACTTCAAGGGAAAGATTTTGGCCTTAAATGGACTGGAGATACGAAAATTTCTGATTTAGATTATGCTGGTGATTTAGCCCTTTTGGCAAATGATGTGAATGAGATGAACTCTTTCATTCGAGCTGTTGATGAGACTGGTAGTAGGGTAGGTTTGGTTATAAACAGAGAGAAAACTAAAGTGATGAAAATTGGTCAGGCAGGTTGTGATTCAGTTAATCTGAATGGTTGCAGTCTTGAGCAGGTGTCACAGTTTAATTATCTAGGGAGCTATGTTACAGATAATGGTGATGTGCGGCATGATATTAACAGACGAATATGGATTGCTGCCGGGACTTTTAATAATCTATGGAGAGTATGGAGAAATAGGCGCATACACCTAAAGACTAAAATTAGACTGTAAAATAGTTTGGTTCTTTCTAGGGTTAGTTATGGTAGTGAAACTTGGACACTTTGTAAACAAGATAACAGGAAACTAGATGCTTTTGATTCCAGATGCTTACGCAGTATCTGGGCATTAGGTGGTTCAACTTTGTAACTAATGATGAGGTTAGGCAAAGGAGTTTGCAACCTCCTTTAAGCAGCATATTGTGCAGAGAGAGACTCCGTTGGTTTGGCCATGTTACCCATATGGATAATTGTAGATTGGCGAATAGGGTTATGAACGGTGTACCTAAAGGCCTTAGAAGGAGGGGGAGACCTAGGATACGGTGGGCAGAAAATGTCAGACAGGACCTTATTAGAATTGGTGTGCAGTGGCCAGATGCAGCAGATGTAGCTTAGGACAGACTTGCTTGGAGAACTAAATTGCACAGTCTGGTTGGACCTCCGTAGCCCATGGCTGCTTGATGATGATGATGATGACGTTTCTTTCTAGTGCGAAAGTTTTTGCAACTTACGAATGTGAAAAATGCATATAGCAGGTTAAATGAATTGCAGAGATAGGTAAATAAAAAAATTTAATATGTATTATAAAAAACGCATATTCCGAAAATAAACAAGAAAACTATAAACCAAAATAAATATCTGTTCATTTTAGTATATTCAATAAAAACCACATTATATTTGATATTAACCGTAGTAAAATACGCGATGTATACATAAATTGTAGATTATACTTATTGTAAAATATTTTACTCCAAAAATGCTTGAAAATAAATTTTGACTGTTTTGAGGACCCCATGAGTGTGGAGACCGTAGACGAGCGCCTGTGCAGTATTCTGCCACTGTTAATGAACCACCTTTGAGAAGCAGTCGCGATGCATAATTTGAAAACCACTGACCTAAGGTATAACGTCAAAAATCTGACCAAAATATAGTGGACGACTTTGCACTTTGCACAATTTTATCTTTTTATTTGCGTTGCCTCCACATTGTGAGGAGTAGTACCAGGTGATAGATACATAGTCTGAAAAAAATAAATATATTACTAGTTATTCATTAAACTTTTGAATCTAATGTGACTATCAGAAGCGGCAAAGAAACTTTCCTCTTATTTATATCATTCACTTGGTTGATGCATTTTTGTCTACTAATGCTTATTTGGAAATTGGCTGGTTTAAACAGTCAGTGCAGACTTATAGCATCAACCTTCAATTATTTCACTTAGATTCAAGTGTTTCACTTTCAATCAGCTAACGATGAACTTAGCGAATTATTTAAATTAATTAAACACTTTTTCTGTTAGTCAGATTGCACCATTGCAAACGAGAAAAGCAAACACCTGCGAAACGTTTGATTTTGGTCATTTCTTGAGGAAAATATTAAAACGATCACACCGTAACCGAATGTATTTTGCAATTCCGCTGCAAATGGCGACCGAAGTTCAAATGTCATTTTTACTTGTAGCACAACACTTTCAGGGATTACGAAGAGAGAGGTAAGTTCGCTTTTAGACGATACATGAAAATTTAAAATAAACGCTGACTTGCTTTAATAGAGTGATTGCGAAGACTTGAATCGCTTTCAAGGGTTTTGACTGTAAAGGAATTAGAAAGTCGTAGAAGTTTGCAAGGCATTTAAGATGGGTAGTTCTTTCCGAGTTACAATTTCATAACGTGTCATTAACCACTGGAGATCTCTTGCACGACAAGACAGGGTGCTAGTGAGGCATTTCGCCGCAGTCCAGGGCAATTCCTTTACCTTTTGCATCGCTGGAGTTTCTCTAACGGCTCTTGTACTCTCAGTGCTGCACAAGCAACTGGAAGTGCTCTACGCGAAAGTTGCAAACGGTGCGCCTGCCTATATGCAAGTAGGTTTATGATTCAAGCGTGAATCTGTAAAATAGCAATGATGGAGTCATTTTCTTAACTGCGCGCAAGGGATTGCGGTTAATTGTAAAGTTTGCAGGACTACGAGTACTCATTCTTTATCCGAACAAAATACTTCGGTTCACTTATTTACGAAGAAGGACGATATGCCATATGCAATACATTTGCCCTCTAAGTGAAACCTTTTCTTATGCCGAACCCAAATATGTTTCTTTAAGTCTTTAAAATGTTGATAACCTTATTTAATCAACTTTACTCCTCAGATTTAGAAATTAAAATTCTACTTGACGCTTTATAGAACAGCATATATGTCTTTCGCCTGAGGACAAATAAGGGTAGGAGTGCACCGAGGCCCGCGCTCTCTGCCCCCTCCCCCCCCTTTTTTTTTCTTTTGGGTTTCCCTCGCGGACGAGTAGTGGATCTGAAAGGTAAGTCTCTCTTCTACATAACTATTTAAAGCAGTGTCTCGCAAACTGTGTGCCGCGAGAGATTTTCAAATTGACACTAGATATCCTGAATTCAATATCCTGATAACCTCAATATCCTGAATTGAGCACAAAAGCTATTCGAGCCTTGTTACCTTTCGGCTCGTCTTATCTTTGTGAACTTGGATTTTCATCATTGACTGAAATTAAATCTAAAAAGCGTGAGCGGCTTCAGATGATGATGAAGAGATGCGAGTATGTTTATCTAACTTTGAGCCAAGAATAATGCAAATTTGTTCGCAGAAGCAAGCTCATACATCCCATTGAAATATGTTCATATCTAAATTTTAAATAAAATGCATTTAACGAAACTTCAATTTTCTTCTTTTTATGTAACCATCAAAAATTCTTTTTTAGGTGTGCCGCGGAAAAAAAAAACTAGATTCAGTGTGCCGCGGAAAAAAAATTAGATTCAGTGTGCCGCAGAGTAAAAAGATTTGCGAGACACTGATTTAAAGTTATGAATGTTACATCTGATCTTAAATTGTTTACCTTATGAATGTGTTATTTAATCAGTACGTGTAAAGAATCTTATTTCTATAAATTTTGGAGAAATTTTCTAGATATTGAATTATCACTAAAAAATTCCTGTTCAATAAATCTTCATACTTAAAATATTTCGAAATCTAAAAGATTCTGAAAACGCGAATAATATTGTATTAATGCCTATCCAAAGCAGAAGAATGTTTCCTTTATCTCTAAAAACAAGAAAAGTTGACTATCGACGGATAGACGATAATTTGAAAGCAATAGCTGATTTCTTTTAAAATGAGTTATAAAAGAACCCCTCCCCCAAAAATATTTTTCAAAAATGCCATTTACTGAGATCCTTAGATCCTCAAAATTTCGGAATGACAACATACATACTGTACAGTCGCTCAAAAAAGTATCCGAACACTACGGTTGATTACAGAATTAAAAAAAAAATATCTGGCAACGATTTTTTTTAGAAATTAGTGACGTGCAACCTTCGTGTCACGTGACACGAAGGTTGCCAGATCACTAATTTCTAAAAAAATCGTTGCCAGATATTTTTTCTGAATTCTGTAATCAACCGTAGTGTTCGGATATTTTTTTGAGCGACTGTACACTAAATATAAAACAAAATTTTATTATTCATACATTTCATTTAATTTAGTGTATTTGTATCATTAGATTTAATTTCAAGGAGGAATATACCCAATGATGAGTGAATAGGCCCATGAAATAAAAATGTCACTGATATGTGAAAACGTCAAAATAATACAGTTTTTATTACCATAGTCCGGTTCTGTTTCATTATAACCTGACTAGGTAATAAAATTCTATTATCTTTTGAAACTGAAGAACCTGGGACATGGTCTCTTCAGATATCTGATCAGATTAAAATTTATATTGTTAAACACGGACTTGTTTAAATAAAAAATATTTTGCTAAGACGAATCGAAAAGAAATAAACGTTTCTTTACTCAGTATTATAAGAGAAAGTTTAGAAACGGTGATTTTTCCTAGTCCGTGAGATCCTTAGATCATCAGAATTCCTAGAATTTTCTACGGTCTGGGTTCTAGGTATTTCTACGGTCTAGGAAAGAAAATGGTTAGTTTACTCACAGTCAAAAAAATCTAGTGTGGTGTATGCATGTAAATTGTTTTGCTCGTGAAGTATGTCTTTATGCATTGATGGATTTTGCGATTGAATTCACTTAATCGTCTAAAAACTCGGTGTGTGATCATCAAATCACTTGCAAGCAATGTATACATGGCTTCCAGGGCCGGATCTAGGGGGGAAAGGGGGGGAATTTTACTTTGAGATTGCTGGTTTAGTTAATGGAGGCCAAAAATTGTTAAACTTGAGCATATTTCAAGCAATCTTCATTTAAAATTTTAACAACCTCTAAAACGAAGGAGAAAATGTTACACTTCAATGGAAATTCCCTCTCCCCTCATTTCACCTTTTTCCGACTCGATTGCATCCCTTTGTCCCTCTATTTTTTAAATCTCGTTTCAAAAAAAAGAGAGATAGTTTCACTTTGTCGTCTGTCTGTACATATATAACTTTTTTGCTTATAGAGATAAATTAAAAATTCTTTTTGTGTTGGATAGGTATTGAAGAAATAGGATGATATGCACTTTCCGAATCTACCAAGTGCTATAATTGTGCCTTCTAGCTGTGGAAAATTTAAAACTTTCAAACGAATATTGCAAACGAATTAATTAAGCTACAAATTTTAACTTTTGGTGGCGGAATGGTGAAGGTCACGAAGTTTCCATTAGCAACAAAGAGGCGACCCCTTAGACCCAGGAGGGTGGGAAAAGGCAATTTTTTGTTTTAAGAGATAAAAATTCTTTTTATAAGATACGTATTGTTGAAATACTACGATTTGCACTTTCCAAATCTCCCAAAAGTTAAAATTACGCCCTCTAACGGTGGAAAAATATAGATAATTCTGAAATTTCAAACAAATATTACAAACAATATATTTAGGCTAGATATTTGAAATTTTAGTGGTGGAATGTGAAGGTTATGAAGTTTTCATTGACAACAATGAATTGACCCCTTATTCCCAGGGGGGGGGGGGAAATGCATCTTTTGTGTTTTTAGAGATAATTTAAAAATTCTTTTTAAGTTTGATAGGTACTGATGTTCTATTACGATTAAATAATTTAAATAATTGTGTGCTTTTGTCATCACATGAATAAATACCCAATAAAAGCTGATGAGATGTGGATATAATTAATAATCACGATTTGCATTTTCAGAATATCTCAAAAGCTGTAACTGCGCCCTCTAACATCGGAAAAAGTCGAAAATTCCAAGCATTTCAACGAACATTGTAAATGAGGTATTTATGCCAGAAATTTGAATTTTCGGTGGTGTAATGAAAAGATCGTGAAGTTCCATTGGCAGCAATGAGGTGACCCCTTACGCCCCGGGTGGGTGGGAAACGAAACTGATTTGTTTTAAGAGAAAATTGGAATTTACACTTTTCAAATACTTAGTTTTAATTTAATAGATGTGGGAATGGCTGAACTTTTATCGGATGTTGCAAGTGATCTGTTTAGGGTAGAAATCTGAAATATCTGTGGTAGAGTGTCATGAGATATTCCACTGACAGCAATAGTCTACCACTTTCTAGAAGGAGTGTGAGAAAAGCAACTTTTAAATTTAAGAAATAAAAGACAAATACTTTTTAAGTTTTTAGTTACTAAATAAATAGTACTATTTGCATTTTCCTCATCATCCATTATTTCAATATATTTTTAAAGAGCGAAAAAGGAAGTAAACAACAAACGTCATTCTCTTTGAAAACGAAATTCTCATATTCGCCAGAGGGGATATGTGTTCGTTTAGTTTTTGTGTAAATCCGGGCTTGATAGCTTCAAAGTGAGAAAAAAAACCTAAAATTTAAAAATACAATTGATAAACAAGAAAAGTATATTTAAAATGAAACTGAGCAATGGAAAAATATATTCGAATGAAATGGCGCAAAAATGCTACGAGTATATTTATCTGAACATAATTTACTCTCCAGGAGAAGTAACGATACATTATATACTTCTTGGCTTTAATCGAATTAATTTCCAAGCTTGATTTTGTAATGAAAGAATATTTTTCATGCACCAGGTCTTAAACATCTAGAGATCAAAGGATCACATACTTATTTGTCACATGCAGTTCAATCAGTTATATAATAATATCTGGCATGACAAGGAAAGTAAAAGTAAAAAAAAAACATGTAATATTCAATATCAGTAGATTATACTGCTGATGTTTAGCCATAAAGAACAGCTTATCTGTAATTTTACATTCCATAGAGCAACATTAATGGTGAAATTCAAGAACGGTGTTGGTATTACAACAACTTTTTTTCCTTATCAGAAAAAATAAAAAAAAGTCTGTTGAACTCGAAAGTACTAGATTTATGTGATTGTCGGAGTCAAAGATGTGCCAACGGAGTGAGTATGAAAGGCGCATATTAAGTGTACAGGCGAAAACTAAAGCTTTTTACACTTCTAGAAGTCATAATTTCAACTTAGTTTTGGAAGCTATTGCCAAGTCTTCAGCTATAGCAATTTATTTTTTTGGTATATTGCGGAAAACTTACACTATTAGTTGCAGGTTCTATATCACGCCTGGGACTTATGAAACAATATGTGAAATATCTTAACCCAAAGCAGTTATCTGAAACGAGATGTTAATGTCCATTAGATAGTGTAAAAGCTATTAGATTCTAGGTAATTGACTTTCATGTGAATGAAATTGCCCAGAAAACAGTGGATAACAAAATCAAATGAGAAATTTTATCAATTGATGAAGAGCTTACGTCATTTGAGTTTTTGATATGTTTAGTAATCTGGTATGATTTATTAAAGTTAACATGTTGAATACATTTTTGCAGAGTTCTTCTATGCACATAGATATGACAACGGCGCATTTGAAGGAAGTGTGTGCTTTTTTCAAGACTACAGGAATTCAGGATTTTCATTTTTAGGTATCTGCAAAAATGCAAGCAAGCGAATTAAATATTAAACCACAGTATAAAAAAGTTATGAACGATGGAAAATACATTTTGATTATGAAGTATCTGATAAGCCAACAACAGATGTCAAAGAAAACTTTCGAATTAATTGTTTTTCAAAAAATTGCTGACAGTGCTTGATATCATTAAATCAAAGATTTGAAGTTTATGAAGAACATTCATAAACATTTAGTTTCTCTTTCGTGTGATATGAACAAAATTTAAAAAGTATCGATACAAGCGATCTCCTAAAAAATGCATTTAGCATTTGATTGGGCTGATTAGCTTTGATGGAACTGATTTGTATGAAGATGTGTCGTCAAAACCCATCTAATTGTACAATGTTTGAAGCTCTGTAGTTCATTTTTGAAATCTATCTCTCAGAATTGTAAACTAATTTTATTCTCGCTGAAAATATGAATTACACGATAACTGGAGCGTCAACAAAAAGCTCTCTCTCGAAATTAAATATTATTAAGAATTATACAAAGGTCAACAATAAGCCAAGAAAGATTTTCATCCTTATCAGTTTTGTAAGTTGAAAAGATATTACTAAAAGTCTATGATGATGCCATTTTAGATTTTTTTTTTGCATAAGAGCAAGGAAACTGTGTTGAAGTTTTTTAATATAACTAAATGTCCGTCCTTTAGCCGAGTGGTTAGCGCTTTTGGCTACTTATCTAAAGGACCTGGGTTTGGAGCCTCGGGTAAGGCATGGACGTTTATGATGTTTTTCTGCTGAGGTCCTGCCATCCTCACAGACCTACTGTGGCTTATAAACTGACAGGCTCCTGTCAGACCTCTGGCAAGCAGCTGCTTGAGAGGGTAACATAACTAATAATTTATTTGTAGCATACAGTACATATACATTTTACACTGGAAGCTTATCAGAATAAAATGTATTAATGTCAGTTTGAATGTTTTCTAATTTTTGACAATTTTCTGTTAAGTTTCTTATTTTTAAAGAATGCCGACAAATGACATAATTTCTCAAGGGAAAGGGAAGAGCTCCAGGTGGCGTTATATAATGCAATATCTATTTCTGTGATTAGTAATTTTCTCATGATAAAAAGCAGTTAATTGATTATATTATAGTTTAACCTTCCCGGTGTCCGAGTGGTTAGCGTGCTTGGCTACTGATCAAGGGGATCCGGTTTCGAGCCCCGGTATGTCATGGATGTTTGTGTTTTCTTCCTTTTGAGGTCTTGCTTTTTTTACAAATCTGCTCTATGGCGTATTAAACAGACAGGCTCATATCAGACTTCTGTGGCAATAAGCTGCTTGAGGGGTAATATATTTATTATTTATTTTTATTTATTATCAGTTATAATTAATATACTACCATGCTTTTTATGCTCATTACCATATAAAAATGATTAACCTTTCAAAAAGGAAAGCTTTGCGAGGGATGAAAAAGGGAATGTGGGGCGTTACGTTTTTAACCCAAGGAGGGGGGGGGGGGGAGTGGCTAAAATAGCGTTGCGTAATTTAAATACGTCCCTTTAAGAAGCCCCGCATACATGCTTTGCACTGGACCTCGGGAATTTTCAAACCGGGCCTGAGATTAAGCGTACTTGCGAAAGTTAAATTTCATATCTAACAAATTGTTTGCCCGCTCCGCGGCTACAGCTATACTGTATATATATATCTCTTTTTCGCAATTACAAGAAATATTTGAAATTTAAATTATTCTGAGCCCGAAATCATTTCTAGAAAACGTAAAAATAAGTATATCACCATAAAATATTTTGATGTAAATTTAAATGTTTTTGTTTTTCGCGACATTTTTTTACAGCGGAAAATTCGTTTCTTTGAACACCTCTTTTTATTAGGGATAATGAAAAAAAAAAAGTCCTGGTCATTTCATTTGGCTAACAGTGGGTCTTAGCATAGTTGGGTTGTTTTACCTCGGAACGGTGGGGCGGGGGTGGCTCAGTCGGTAGCGCGCCAGGCTCGTAATCTGTAGTTCCCAGGTTCGAGTCCCAGCTGGGTCAGCGTTTGAGATTTATCTCCGCAAAATTCCCCGCCTTGCCCACGGTCAGTAGGGGACACCGATGGGCTTGGAAAGGCAGCCGTCCGTCGGATGGGACGTTAAGCCGTGGCCCCGTGTGTGGGAGAGCCATACCCTGTGCACGTTAAAGAACACGCTGGATGGCCTTGACGGGAGGCTATCATCTGTCTCCCAACAGCTGTTCCAGTGGGTCCCCTCCCTCAAACTTCTCTGAGCCTTCGAGGGTCCATGTGACCTGGCCATTTAGCCCATGGTGTGCAAAAAAGTGCCGCTCAGAGGTAAAACAACCCAACCCTCTGAACGGTTTTTTGCACACACTGGGTGAAATAGCCAGGTCACAAGGGCTCAGAGAGGGGGATCCACTGGGCAGTTGTTAGGAGATAGATGAAAGTCTTCCGTTAAGGCCATCCAGTGTGTTCTTTAACATGCGCATGGTATGACTCTCCCGCACACGGTGCCACGGTTTAACGTTTCATCCGACGGACAGCGACCTTTCCAAGGCTATCACTGTCCCCTACTGACCGAGGGAAGGAGGCTTTGTGGAGATAAATCTCAAAGCTGGCTCAAGTCGAACCTGAGACCATAGATGAGCCTGACACGCTACCGACTGAGGTACCTCCACCCCATCTTAAGCATATTTTTCTATAAGTTTTAACTTTGAAAATTTTTTTGCGAATAAGGCTCAAACCGCAGGGCCCCATAAGTGCGAGGCCTTAACGAGCCTTGTGTCTGGCCATCATCCATGCATGCATAAGCATGTCTTTTTCTGTTAATATTTATGTAAAGGTCATGTCGTTAGGAAGAAACAATATCTTGAGAAATGGCTAGCTTGTTTTTAATAAACAAGAAAAAATAATTATTTCATTTTACTTCATAGAAGTTGGCAAAGCTGAAATGGTCATGAAAAAAAGGCAAATGGTTTTGCTATTAACACAACAATTCGATTCAGTCCAATGGCTTGTCGCCCCCCCCCCCTCCACCCGTTGACCATAGCCTGTGCATAAGTACTTATTTTGTAAATACGATTATTATTATAATTTTTTGTATATTGTTAATGTTGATCATTCAGAACAATATCACTGATGCCTAGTATCGCTGACCACATATCTTTCCTAAAGGCGAAAAAGTAATGAGTTACAGATACTGAATTATTGGAGCGCCTTTTAGGCTGTAGCCTATGGTAGCTAGTCACTATAAGTAAATTAAACGGTTAGTTGAAATTCTCTTAAATTTACAAAGCGTTTTTGTGGACAAATGTGAAATTATATCGTATTAATAATTCTACCGATAGATGGCGGTACTGCCGCATCATTCTTCGGTCAAATAAGAAGTTGATGGTTTTCGTTGCACGTTTCAGGTTAAGAGATTATCTCAGATTACTGGCTCTTAAAAGTAAGTAACTCTTCCTGCTATTAACACATACTAGATATTAGTTTAGGAATAATAAGTGCCAAGTTAGTCCTCGTAAGTTTGAGATGATAACTGCTCAGAAAATCGGTCATCCACGAAAAACAAAAAAATCTTTTTTCGGGTAATTTGTTCGTTGGGAACAGAAAACTCAATTTTCTTAAAATTTAAAGCTATGCATTAAATGGATATTTCTTTGTATTTTTTTGACGGAAAAATTTTATATTTAAATCTATGAATGTTAAATTAATACTATACTATAAATTGCAAAGCTGTCACTTATGTGTATATTTGTTACAATCTTTTTTAATTTTATTATTTTTAATTTATTACCTCTATGAAACATAACTTGATAAATATTGCAAGTTAAAGTAAAGAACTTCCATGCGAGTTTGCAATCTATCTGTTTCGTCACCAGGTTGGATTGGGTTGTTTTACCTCTGAGCGGCACTTTTTTTGCACACCATAGGCTTGGGTTGGGTTGTTTTACCTCTGAGCGGCACTTTTTTGCACACCATGGGCTAAATGGCCAGGTCACATGGACCCCGAGGGCTCAGAGAAGGTTGGGGGAGGGGACCCACTGGAACAGCTGTTGGGAGACAGATGGTAGCCTCCCGTCAAGGCCATCCAGCGTGTTCTTTAACGTGCACAGGGTATGGCTCTCCTGCACACGGTGCCACGACTTAATAAGTTTTAGCAGAATCAGCCTAAAATTAACATTGGAGAAAGGGAAACCGAGACATTTTTTTCTTGTTCCAAGATACCCTCAGAGAAACAATTTTTTTATGCATAATGTTTAAAAGCATATCGACGACTCGAACTTTCTCTCGTCCCAAAAGAAGTATCTGCACTTACACCTGTATAGATAAAGAGCTTTTAAATCCGGTATCACGTATCGAAATCAGTTTTCAATAAAAAAAGAAAATAAGAGAACTTCGCTCTAAGAAGAGAGAGAGATTCGTAAATACCAATGTCTGGTGGAGAGAAAAATCTCCCCCCCCCCTCAAACCACCTACAGAAATAAAATCTTAAAAAGTGGTTGGGTGAGATATAAGTATTCAAATGCCCATATTCCCCTACCAAGATATTCCCAAATGAAATTTCTATTTTGACATTTTACACTGCCCTACCAAAATATTGGAATTTCCATGTTAAGGCAATGGAAATATAACTTCGAAGCTCTATAACTTATAAAAGAAGCATTTCATGGAAAAATATGATGACGATAAATTATAAATCATAATCAAATCTATTTTAAATCTCGATTTTTCGACAAATACTATTATTAAAATTTTAATCAATTTCTAAGGTAAATTCTTAAGAATCTTTACTGCTGTGAAATATTCCAGCTTCCGTAACTCTTTGAATACTGAACGGATATGGCTGAAAATCGAGATTTAAATACATTTCATTATAAATCATTTTGCTGCAAAAACGAGCTTCGCCGTGATTGGGATTTACAGTCACAATTACCCGAAAAATAACCGCTGATAGTGGTCAATGCACGTGGCTTGAATCCAGGAGACGTGATTTCGTGTTCCACTCACAACGAAACTCATTTTTTCAGCAAAATTATTTCTTGAATTCTGTGTTGACAGGTAATGTATGATTGATAGATTTCATCATATCCAGATATAGAAAACAATAAAGGGCGGGGATGGGGAGTGGTCTAAGTGAAAGGAAGGGCGGGGTTAAGATCGAGTTGAAATGAACTGGAACGCCGTTCAGCTATAAATTTGTACCTCAGTTTTAGTGATTTTTTTTTAACAATTTTGTTTGAAAAGTACAGGCGAAATATATATGTTTAATATTTTTTCACTTGCTTTCGGGTTATTAGCATTCTCAAAGAGGGGAGGGGCCATGGACACCCTCCCCTCCATTCGGGCTTGGATTTGATTATCTTTCAAGTTACATTCCGTCTCATTTTTCTATTAAATGCATACTTAGAAGTTTCTGAAGAGAATACTTAGAATGCTTTGAAGTTAGATTCCCATTCGCCTACATGGATATTCTCGAACATTTTGGTAGAGCAGTGTAGTTACTGCTTATTTGTAACATCAGAACTGCGAGATCCTAAAGGAGCTTCCATGTTTTTAATCCTAGTTACAAGATAAAAGGAGAGAAGGACAGAGATTAACAAAGATTAATCGTAAAGTATTAACTTCAGTTAATAGCATCAATAATTTTGAAGCGGTCAGTGGGTTTTGAACGTAACATAAGAGTGTACTTCTGCCAGCACAATGGAGTGTAGAAGCGACGGTTAACATTTTGAATGCTTTGCTATCAACGCAGGAGGAGCTTTAGGAGTTCCATTCAATGTTCTTTTCTCACTTGATTCTAAAATTTGATGGCCAATTTAAGATGACAGCAAGAAGATTTATTTCCCGCTTCAGCGGCTATTAAAAGGAAAAGGGGAGAAACGAAATAGCATTATAGTTCGTTTTCGCACAGTTTTCGAAAGAGTTGCTGCAATCCTTTGGGTGTGCTTCGCTCAGAAACTGCAGACGCGCTTAACGAACTGAGAACCGTTTATTCATTTGATTGCTGAATGTAAGGACTTATTTAGGTTAATCGTTACAACGTAATTAGGTTACTTAGCAACCACGGGAATGTGTTATTCGAGTGACGGTCAACTTCTGCAATGTAATGAGTTGGCTGCTAAGCCTACAAGCCAAAAGATACTGATTTGAGCTGTAGCACTGCGCTTTTTTCTTAGCTATTTAAATGTTTCTTCAGACATGAAGGTACCTAAAGTTTCTCTTTAAAGAATATTACTTCTTTACGATTTAGGAAATTAAATGTATACAATGTGTTGAACAGATGGTGTTTTATTTAATTATTTGTAAATATCTATAGATATCTATAGATATCCATCTAGTGGAGTTTAAACAAAAATATGCAACATTGTTTGTTATACATATTTTGTGTTGCAGAAATCTCAAATCTGCTTCCTACTTAAAATTATATTTGAAACTTCATGTTATGCTGAGAAAAAACATAATTCATTGTGGAAAAGAATTGTCTTAATTCTCTATTTATTTCTTTAGTATTTGTAACTTTTCATTAAAATTTATAAAGCTATTTCCACCGTACACACCTGAATTTGAAGGGGAATAGTACGTGGAGGGGCGGGAATGGCTCAGTCGGAAGCGCGCCAGGCTCATAATCTGCAGTTCTCAGGTTCGAGTCCCAGCTGGGTCAGCGTTGAGATTTATCTCCGCAAAACTTCCCGACCTGCCCACGGTCATAAGGGGACACCGATGGGCTTGGTAAAGGCCGCCGTCCGTCGGATGGGACGTTAAGCCGTGGCCCCGTGTGCGGGAGAGCCATACCCTGTGCACGTTAAAGAACACGCTGGATGGTCTTGACGGGAGGCTACCGTCTGTCTCCCAACAGCCATTCCAGTGGGTCCCCTCCCCCAGCCTTCTCCGAGCCTTCGGGATCCTTGTGACCTGGCCATTTTTAACCCATTGTGTGCAAAAAAGTGCCGCTCAGAGGTAAAACAACCAATCAACCCATGACTATATGCTAAATGTCAGAACACAAGGTCTAGAGCATAGTAAAGGGAGAGTATCCATTCGAGATCTGTTAGAAACTGGATGGAAGTCTCCCGTTGTCGCCATCCAGCGTTAACCGTAGAGAACGGCTTTTCACTCGGCGAACTATTGAAGAGAAAAAGAAATTCAATGTAATGCTAGCTCAGTGGTATCGTGTTGGCTCTCTGTGATACCACGACTGTCAGTGTCCGAGTCTCGGGTATGGTCGTTTGTTCTGTCATATATGTTGTGATTGCCCCTAAGTAGAAAAGAAAATTGTTCACTTATCGACATGTCAAAAACATGTATGTTTTCACTTTGGAACATAAAGTGAATGTTGGCTATAAGTCCCAGCAACTGATTTGAAAAAAAGAACAACTAATGGACATCATTTCTAAAGAAGATAATTGTCAGTTTTTGATCTCTTCTTAGATTTAATTTTTTGTTCGTTTGTACTTATAACTGCTTTTCAATTCTTCTTAACTCATATTTTCAAAGAATATATATTAATAATTTTAATCAGAATTATGTTTTCGTTCTTAAACTTTATTCATTCTGGTTAAAAAAAGTCGAACTTACTAGCCGCGGTTCTAGTAATTTTATATACCATCTGAACACCACCAGGTGCGTGCTGAGATGGTGTCCAGCCATGTCCCATACATGCTCTATTGGGGGACAGATCTGAGGATCTTGTTGGCCACTCCAGGACGTCGACAGCTAATAGACATTCCCTGGCGATGTTTGCGGTATTCGTACCCGCGTTATCTTGCTGAAAAATGTTGCCAGGCACTTCTCTTACTAAAAAACGATGGCAACAATATCCAAGATATGCTCCACATACCGCCGAGCTGTCTAAATTTCCTGTGAGGAATACTAGAGGTGTCATTGCTAACAGCTGGGTGATAACTTACAGTAAGGTGGCTAAGCACTGGATGTAGCGTATTGACCATATGTGTTCGATGGGCTACAACAGATATGGGGAACTTGATTGTGGCCTTGCTTTATCCTGTTTGAAAATGGTGTTAGGCATGGTATGTAGATATGGCATTAAGCATGTCATAGCACAGTTTCAACATACCATATCACCGTCAAATTGCCATCAATAAATACTAGAAGTGATTGGCTGTTGTAGCTAATGTCTTCCCACACCATGTTGCCATGTGTTGGTCCATATGGTGCTCCTGGATGCATGCTGTATTTCGTCTCTCACTTGGCTGTCTCCACACATGCACACAGCCAGCCATCACTGGCACTTAAAAACGGGATTCATCACTGAAGACGACACGATTTCATTCTGGTGTCCGGAACTTCTCTCCCTGCACCACTGCAGACGTGCATGACAATCGGATGCAGTCAGAGGAAGACAAGCCAAGGGATGGCATGCAAATTGGGCCACGTCTTGTAGTCATTGTCGGATTCTGCTGGTAGACACAGGAACAGGTAGGGATGTGGCATTACAGCGCTAGTAATCTGCCTAACCTTTGCAGGTCTGTTACATTTATCTTGTTGTTGGACCCGAGGGTCCTGCCTGCTGTGACAGGCAGGACCCTCGGATCCAACCGATGGGCTTGGAAAGATCGCCGTCCGTCGGATGGGACGTTAAGTCGTGGCTCCGTGTATGGGAGAGAGCCATACCCTGTTCACGTTAAAGAACACACTGGATGGCCTTGATGGTAGGCTACCATCTGTCTCCCAACAGCCGTTCCAGTTGGTCCCCTCCCCCAACCTTCTCTGAGCCTTCAGGGTCCTTGTGACCTGGCCATTAAGCCCATGGTGTGCAAAAAATAAGTGCCGCTCAGAGGTAAAACAACCCAACTGGCTATTTTTTTTATGGTGGGTCAATTTCAATATAGAGCAGTGTATATGACGATTTCGAGAAAATGCTGCTTGGAAAAAGCAGTTGGAAAAATTGTTATAAATCAAATCCCATACATTGGAGGCATTTGACGGTAAAAATGGAAAGCATAACTTATAAGTAGAAGTGAGCCATTAGAAGTAATCGGCAGAGTGCATACAACCACTCAAATGCAAGATATTTCAGCACAAATAAACGCATTTTGTTCATTTCCACTTCAACAAGCCAATTTTTTTATCGTCATTCTATGTAATGGGTCTGTTTCTGATAAAATTGACCACTGCTATTTTTTTTGTATTGCATAGTTAAAGCTTTGTTCGAAGTCAAAATTCTGCCCTTCAATTAACTTTTAATCAATCTGCAGTTCTCTGAAAGTATCGGGCAATAGTTCCCCAAAGCGAATACTTTACAAAGCATTTCAAGTATCGGGCAAGTTCCCAAAGCGAATGCGTAAAAGTCGTTTATCGCTTACTGAAGGGTCGCTGAAGTTGCCACAGAAAAAAAGGTTAACTTCCAGTGATTTGTCGCAATTTTATTTTTAGTTGCTTTACTTTCCAAAAGGCATTTTTGCTTTTCAGATTACGAGCTTTTTATCCATTAAATGTAATTTACTTATTACATGGGAGATATTTAAATCTATAATTTAAATCTATAACAATAAAAGATTATCTATGAATCTGTGGCAGCCATATCTCATCGGGAAATCGTGGTAGATGCTTCAAAACTTTAGAGGTTCTGGCCGTCATTTGGGTTGCAGTGCCGAATTTCAAGTAGAAGTTCCAAAAAGGGGGCTTGCTAGAAGCAGATTTATTTTTCACACTATTCTTACGGGAAACTGAAGTCGCTGCCAAATCCATTGTTGCCATTTACTTCTCCCTAATTAATTGTGATCATAAGAGTCACGACAAAACTTAAATCTGCCGCCGTTGCCGATCCCCCACAATCCCAAAGGCATTATTATATTAATATGTCCCATTGCAAGTAGGAACCTTATTTTTTAACCCAACACGGGGTCCCACAGGGGGAACCCGCCTGCGAAATTTGGGACCGTTCGGTCAAGTACTTCGGGAATCACAGGATACTGAACTCTGCTCGAACGGAAATAAAACTCTCGATAGTTAATGTAGAAACGAAGCCACGGGCTATGAGAGTCCTGCTTTATGCGACCACTGCCCCAGAGTCTCGAGATTGACAGGTAGGGTTGTTTTATCTCTGAGCGCTAGGCATTGACGGTGACATGAAATTGCCGTGTACATATTTCTTCTCTGTAGCATCACATCATTATGGCAAACGACAATCTGCACGATATTCCAACTGCTACTCTACTTAAAAGTATTTCTGTTAGTCTACGTAGTAATTTTATGTCGCAGATCGAGAACACGTGTTCTCTATTTAACAAAATATGCGACAAAAATATCTGCCAACCAAGGTGAAAATAGCCTTCGACAATGCCAAAAAAGAAGTTGTTAGAGCACTCTGCGAAAGAAAGTGATAAAAAATTTGAAGTACTGAATAACGAAATAGCTTTTAATCGAGTAAATTTAAATGCTGACTATTTCAATTGCGACTATGAACTCTAGATCATCCAATATTCTCATTGTATTTTACTCGAACCTCCTGAATTTTCATATGCCAGTGCTGTCGGTGGCCATCCTATTTCTTCCTCTGACATCCATTCACCATAATCGAAATATTCCTCACAACAGCAAATCTACTCAGTCGTCTTCCTCTACTTGCTTGCAGGAATCTAGCCCAAAGTTTACTGCTAAAACCCATTCGGCCAGCTCAAAAAAGATCGTAATGAGTATCCGAGAAGTTCCCGATGAAGTGATGGTGAGCATTTCCAAGAAAAAGAGAATTTTATTCAATTGATTTAGCCCTAATTCTACTGCAAGCGACATTGGGAACATGCTTGGCAACACAGATATTGTTTATGAATATGTAAAACTCAGAAGAAAACAGATCGATCTCCTTACCTCCTTTGCCATTACCTGTTGATGATCAAATTCTGGATTTATGACCAAGAGAAATTTTAATCACTGAGTTTAGAAGAATATCAAGACACATTATTACCGAACCACATCGCCCTCCAATCAAATGCCTGTTTGTTTAATCTACAATCAGTTCTAGTTCATAATCCAACAACAAACAGTGACTTTGAAATGCTTTTGAACACTGTGGAGCTATTTTTATGAATCCACACAGCATATGCAGCAAAATTCAATCTATGCTCACAACTGATATATTGTGTATTTCAGAAACTTGGCTCTACGGTACCTACTCTGACAGTTGTGTGTGTCCTACAGGTTATTCTACATTTTCTAAGGATATACTGAATGCTAAAGGCGGGTGTAGTGGGTATAGTCATCAAAATTCTTATTACTACACTGTAATATGAATGCCTACTCGTTTCAGCGAATATGAAATTATCGGTATTGACATTTATTCATCTATCAACGCATATGTCGTATACTCACAGCCTACATCCCTCCATTTAGTTCTAGCAACCATTCTTCTAGTGCCAATATTCCTGTGGTTCTTCTCACTGGTGATTTAAATTTTGTCAGTATCAATTGGACAACTCCAATTTCTACAAATAATGCGCAAGGGCTTGCTATCTTACGACTAAATTTTCTAGGATTTCAACAACTTGTTACCTTTCCCACACGAGGCGAAGATTGCCTTGACTTGGTCTTCTGCAATCGCAATGCGTTCGTACTGAACATTGAAGCCTTTTCTCCACCAGTGATACACCTCCTCATATTCCTGTGGCTTTTAATCTCGATCTCTGTACTGCTAAACAAGCCTATCCTAGGTCACTGGATTTTGCAAAAGCAGATTGCGATATTTCATCTCAGGCAGCAACATTTTCATTCATCATGGTTCTGCTTATCTTCAGTGTTTTGACCAACTGGCTACTGATTTCTCTGAAACTATGCATTCATGTCTGCAACTAATTCCACGCATTTCTGTGAAAAGTAAGACCTCGAAACTTTACCTACGAAAATTAGCCAGGCTTAAATTGCAAGCATGGAAAGTGCTTAGAAATGAAAATAATTCTATCAATGAAACAAATTATAATGAGCCCCCATTCAGATGCTTCACAAGAATGTTCTAAGTACTTTCCTCAGCTTCGCAAAACTGAAAATTCCAATGCGTTTTACAAAGATACAAGAGGTAAATTTAAAACTCCACGAGCTATCCCTCCTTTGCAGCAACACTGTGGTTCCATTGTTATTCAAATTATGAAAAGGCTTCACTATTTGCGACTCCTTTTGCTAGAGTCTATGTTACTGATGTTCCTATAGTATTTATTTCCTGTGACCAATCAGCTGACATTCTGTTCTCTGGCATGTTCGACCTTCGAAATGTCAGAATTATTATTTCATTAATACCTTTGAAATCATCATCTAGACCAGAAAGAATCCCATCAACCGTCTTATAAGTGGCTAAACTCTGTAGTTTGCGATATAAGTATGGCAAAGGAATGGGGAAAATTAAACAAAATGATAATATTGGAAACATTTCTAGCCTTAAGAGTTAAACAGGAAGTTGGACTGATCGAGAGCAATCGCTAGTTGGATGTAAAAAAATGACGTCCCTCACGACTGTTATGGTTTTATGTTAACAAAGTTTACAGCCATGCTCAGGTTTTGAGATAATGAGTTCTGGCTTACAAAGAAGCAAGGAGAGGACTTTCTAGTAGAGAGAACGAAGGTGATTGTTCATGGTACATTATTATTCCATCAAAGCTATAGTAAAAAATTCCGGGCTGTTCCTTTAAATAGTTTTCTATCAATTTCATCGTGAATTTTTTTTACAGGTTTTTTATAGGTCCCGCTTCGCGGGGGTTGCTGGACTTATCAGTAAGCGTCTGTCTTGGGCCCATACTTTTTGAATTGTTCACCTTAAACATACCTTCTGTTCTACGATCAGTCGCCTGCTACGTATTTACCGACGACAAAAAATTTCATGCCACATATTGTCGTTCCATTCAGTTTGTATGCGACAACATAGAAGACTGGAGTACATCCTCTCAGTTATCAATTTCTGTAGACAAAAACAACTATCTTGCACTTGGAGCGTTGCAATAAACATAACAGAACTATTTTATAAATGGTTCCCCAGTCATCAGTGTACCATCCAATTAGCTTTGGATGTTGCCATTTCTCCCAACCTCTCGTTTTCCTTACACTGCCAAAACATCGAAAAAGCCAACCGTGTCGCCTTCATGATTTTGCCCTTTTACCAAAAAAAAAAATGAAATACATCCACACTTTTTAAGGCTTGGGTTGTTGTTGTTGTTTTACCTCTGAGCGGCACTTTTTTGCACACCATAGGCTAAATGGCCAGGTCACATGGACCCCGAAGGCTCAGAGAAGGTTGGGGGAGGGGACCCACTGGAACAGCTGTTGGGAGACAGATGGTAGCCTCCCGTCAAGGCCATCCAGCGTGTTCTTTAACGTGCACAGGGTATGTCTCTCCCGCACACGGGGCCACGGCTTAACGTCCCATCCGACGGACGGCGGCCTTTCCAAGCCCATCGGTGTCCCCTAGTGACCGTGGGCAGGGCGGGGAATTTTGCGGAGATAAATCTCAACGCTGACCCAGCTGGAACTCGAACCTGGGAACTACAGATTACGAGCCTGGCACGCTACCGACTGAGCCGCCCCCACTTTTTAAGGCATTCTTTAGTTTAATCTATTCTTGAATGTGTTGAACGTTCACTCAGACGGTTTAGTAAGTTACCTGGACTTTACAACTCAGGCTACGAGGAACGATTGAAAATTCTCAATATTTACTCCTTGGAATGGTGAAGGTTGGTTAACAATCTTCTCTATTCAAATTCAAATTCAGTCGAGCCGTTAATCATGTCATGGACTCTAGCAGAACAAGGAGGCATCCTATGTGTTTATTATGTGTATATTTCACATGCTAGAAAAAAACTAAATATCATTCCTTCATGTGCCGAGTTGGTCGGGTTTGAAACTCTTTACCATCTGATGTTGTTGTTGTCCCCAACTATGGATATTTTTAAAGATCAACTGAGCCAAGTCAACTTATGCAAATTTTTAAAATGTTTTAATTTTTGACTTTATATATATTATTTTATATTACCAAAGTGGTTATTACTTTCAATCTTTGCATTGTATGGGGCGGGGGTGACTCAGTCAATAGCGTGCCAGGCTCATAATCTGCAATTCCAAGTTCGAGTCCCGCCTCGGCCAGCGTTGAGATTTATCTCCGTAAAATTCTCCTCCCTGTCCTCGGTCAGTAGGGGACACCAATGGGCTTGGAAAGGCAGTCATCCATCGGATGGGAGTTAAGCCGCGCCTCCGTGTGCAGGAGATCCATACCCTGTGCACAAAGAATATGCTGGATGGCCTTGATGGGAGACTACCATCTTTCTCCTAACAGTTGTCCAGTGGATCCCCTCCACAATCTTTTTTGAGCCCTCGGGGTCCTAGTGACCTAGCCATTTAGTGCAAAAAATTAAAAACTATTGAGTGCAAAAAAAGAAAAAAAAAATTCGGTCACAGGTAAATAAAACAACCCAACACCAACCCTTTGTATTATTTCTTTTCGTTCTCTTCCAGCCTTAAACTTAAGCCACTTCGTGTGCACATATATATATCTCCTCTGCTGTTACCACATTGTAAATATTTCGTTGTAGTGGCCGAGTGGTTAGCGCGCTTGGCTGTTGATCTAAGGGACCTGGGTTCGAGCCCCAGATTAAGGCATGGATGTTCGTGTTGTTTTTCTGCTGAGGTCCTGCCATCCTCTCAGATCTTCTACTGTGGCTTATAAACTGACAGGCTCCTGTCAGACCTCTGTGGCAAGCAGCTGCTTGAGGGGGTATTTATTTTTATTATTTATGTCTTGAGCGGTGTTAGCGTATATTTTTGGACCTTCCTCTCAATAGAAAAAATAAATGTTACTTTCTGAGGCTGTTCTAAATGTATAATCTGCTTCGTGGTAACTTTTTTTTACCAAAACAGAAGCGAACTATTGTTTTCACTTTGTCCTCTGTCTGTGAACAATTTATTTTTTTTTTGGTTTTTACAGATTCCTTTTAGGTCGATAGGTAATTAAGAAATCTGAATTTATGAATCTCTCAATAATTTTAATAGTGATCTCCAGCAGGGAAAATTATGGAAAATGACCAAACTTTAATATTTTAAATGATCGACTTATACTAGAAAATTGAGTTTGGTTGGTTTTTCTCCGAGCGGCACTTTTTTTTTGCACACAATCAGCTAATTGGCCACGTCACAAGGATCCCAAGGGCTCAGAAAAGTTTGGGGAAAGGGGACCCACTATCTATTAGGAGACAGATGCTATTATGGACATAGTTATTAGGAGACGAATGGAAGCCTCCTGTCAAGGCCATCCAGCGTGTTATTTAATGTGCACACGGCTCACGTGTACATGTGAACCGTGTGCACAGTAAAAAAACTTCTGTTTGTACAAATTTCTACTGTTAGAGGGTACAAAATTCGGAAAATAACTTCATTCTCTTCGAAAACGAGCATCACATATTCAACAGAGGCGAAATATTGTTCGTGTTTACACCTGAGCTCATTTACGCATTGCTCATTTTCGAGCTCGTTTAACTTTAGTTGGCTTCATGAATAATCACTGCTTTTATAAAGTACAACCGAATTTCAGGAACTTGAAAAAAAAAAGTTAGGATGCTTCCCAACGAGTCCTATAAAATTTTCTAATTATTCAAAAAAGAAAAACTCTTGAATTTTTCCCCCATCACACAGATTTATTTAATACTCGAGTTTCAGACAATAACTTCTTTTTTTTGCCTTACTTGACAAAACAAAACGGCACACAAACATAATAAACGATACATTCGTAAGACGAAACAATATTCAATCAATCATAATACTTCGAAATGAATAACTACGATCTTCAGCATCCCATATTTCTTTCGGAGAGTTTTACCATTTGGCATTGCTGTGACGAATAAAGAAGTTTATCGGAACCAGGAATGCGAAGCAAAAAATAGCAAACGGCCAACAATGCACGTAACAAAGCGATCATTGCATGGCTTCCTGGACACAGAAGACTAATCGATCCCCGGGAGACCGCGCTGGCCAGCTCACCCCAGACTCGACGGCACCGACAGACTTTCGCTTTTTCTGTGACAACGTCTCTATCGGATCATCGCGCACGGAATTACTCAAAAACACTCGCAGCATCTGAGACTTTGCTCCCTGTTTTATCTCTCCCTCCCTCTCTTCTTCCCGTTCCCCACATTTAAATAATTTAATGTACTCGGTCATCATTGTCGGCTTGGTTCTCGCAAAGCACTGCTTCTAACTTTAGATTCTGTTTTTTCCTTCCATTTCTTTTCCGTGCACTTCAAAACAGCATCTCCTACCTCTTGCTGCAATGCAGGGGCTCCTCGCCGACAAGTTTTTGCTCTATGATCCGGATCCCATCCTCCATGTCTCTCTTCTTTCGTTATTCGCTTTCTGACTGTTTTTTCAAGTTTTTTTTTTTGTCTCTGTCGCTGAAGTAAAGAAGAAGTTCTTTCTCACGGGCAGCAATATTGCATTAAACACGTGAATAATTACATTAAGAATCGTCATCTCTTACAGCATCGCTCTAATTGTTGCGAAGAAAAAAAAACAGGCGAGAGATAGAGGCATACTTGTCTTAAAGGAAGAGAAAAAAAAACTACTCTCTCTGGTCATGAGGGGATATTAGAAGCTGTCATGATAGTGTGGCGCTGCCTTTACGCTCGCATAGCCCCATGGGAGAGGAGTGTGACGCTAGCAGAGCACGCCCAAAGTGGCAGGCAACGTGCTTTCTGAGTCCCCAGTGTTCGTTCTAAATTAGCGATTTGCTGCGTACTTGCACCAATTGCTTCATCTAACCGAACAAAATGAAGGAAGAAAAAAAAAGGTTGAAACAGGACAGCAGGATATGACAGGAATTCTTGCGTGTTTTCTTGTGAGTAGTGCGTTGCAGAGTGTGTGCTTGTGCATTCCCCCCTCCCCGTCTTTTTTTTTTCTCTCGTTTTAAATATACTTTTCTTTCAGATACAAGTTTTTTTTTAAAAAAAAAAAGTGCTGCAGACAACGAAGTTTAATTGCGAGATAAAATCCACTTGTAGAACTTACACTGCGGCAAATTAATGAAAGTTTGCTTAACAAGTGGATCTGCCTACACTCGTTTGGATGCTTCCCGCAAGTTAGGATTTCGTTATTTATAATCAGTTTTAATTGGCAAACACGCACATGGTGTTTTCCTCGTGAATACTTTGTTTCATATGCTGCTATGAGAAATTCGACACCTTGGACAAAAGATGCATTCGTGCAAGATCTCTAACGTCTTCAAAGATGACTTTAATGTTATTTTTAAACACACCGTCGGCAAATATAAATGCACCTCCGAGAAAACATTGCAGGATAGTGTTGAAATTGGGCTTACTGAATTATGTTAACCCCTAACGAATGACGTCTTTAGTTTGCAGCGTAGTTGGAAGTAATAGATCTCTGAAGTGAGTTCCCTGCTGATATAACATGGACACTTTGTAATAAATTGGCTGGGATTAATTATATTACTTCCAAATTACGCTTTCTATGAAAAATTCGACTTAAGATAAATTACTTATTTAAATCAGTGTAAATCTCTAACCTTATTCGTTCATTATTCAGAGTTCTGGAAGTTGGAATAATTACAACAGCAGTGCCATTCATAAGAATTTACTTAGAATTCCAGTTAAATAAATCTACAAATAATGAACGAATATTGTTGAAAAAACCAGATTTTGACAGATATAATTCAGAGCTTTATCGTCAGTAACATTTTTTCGTACAAAGTGTAGTTTAGAAGTTATAATAAATATATATAAATAAATACCTCCCTCAAGCAGCTGCTTGCCACAGAGGTCTGACAGGAGCCTGTCAGTTTATATGCTACAGTAGAAGGTCTGTGAGGATGGCAGAACCTCAGCAGAAAAACAACACGACATCCATGCCTTAAACCCGGGGCTCGAACCCAGGTCCCTTAAATCAGCAGCCAAGCGTGCTAACCACTCGGCCACGGGACATTTATAGATCTTCGAAATTAGTTTCTCATAGACATAACCAGGAAATTCTCTAATAAATTGGGAGGTTATTGGAGTGTTAACTACTTTCCATTCCATTAGTTAGATTATTCAGGGAAATCACCCCCTTACCATGTATATAAATCTTTGAAGCGGATAATTAGCATTTCATTTCAAAGCTTCTGTTACAAAGAGAGGATTTTTTATTGGCATAGACTCATAGTTTCATTCTGCCAAATTCTCTCACTTAAGAAGAATAATTTCTTCCCATTGTTAATCATCGTTATTGCTCCACTAATATGCATCAACTTCTTCTATCAATACTTGCTGAACACCACCGCGGCGACGCTGGCCGGGTCTCGCTTTGAATCTGTATACAGTATTCTATATTTCACTGTATCCCGTGCCGAGTGGTTAGCGCGCTTGGCTACTGATCTACGGGACCTGGGTTCGAGCCCCGGCTAAGGCATGGCTGTTTGTGTCGTTTTTCTGCTGAGGTCCTGCCATCCTCTCAGACCTTCTACTGTGGCATATAAACTGACAGGCTCCTGTCAGACCTCTGTGGCAAGCAGCTGCTTGAGGGGGTATTTATTTTTTATAGGTTAATATTGTGACCCCCCCCCCCCCCCCGACCATGTAGCACAGTTTCAACTCGAAGAATTGCCCGGCGTTAACTAGCGGCACTCCATAGGTCGAAGTCAGTTCGTTTATAAATGTAGACTTCACAGAAGCAGAGTGATCAAAAACACAACTGAACGTTAAGGGCAGAAAAAAAGACTACGATTTAAAAAAAAACTTTAAATTTAATAATCCTTTGCTTTACATGTCAAGGAGGATTATAATGACCCATAGAATGCAAGGAATAAAGGAGCCTCTAATTTTTACCTATCTTTCTTGCTTCTCGCTCGTCATTTGTCAGTTTGTGGATTTCTCAAAACTGTTGCCCGGCTATATATTTTGAACGCAACGAACAAACTTAATGATTTGTGTGTCAAATGAAAGCTTATGACACGGGGAGTGTCATAGGCTGTAAAAAATTGACCCTTCCATGCTTTCTTCCCCTCTAAAAAGGGTATTGTTCCGCTATATCTGGGGCTGGGGTGACTCAGTCGGTAACGCGCCAGGCTCGTAATTTGTAGTTCCCAGGTTCGAGTCCCAGCTGGGTCAGCGTTGAGATTTATCTCCGTAAAATTTCCCGCTCTGTCCACGGTCAGTAGGGGACACCGATGGGCTTGGAAAGACCACCGTCCGTCGGATGGGACGATAAGCCGTGACCCCATGTGTGGGAGAGCCATACCCTGTGCACGTTAAACACGCTGGATGGCCTTGACGGGAGGCTACCATCTGTCTCCCAACAGCCATTCCAGTTGGTCTCCTCCCCAACCTTCTCTGAGTGGGGCGGGGGTGGCTCAGTCGGTGGCGCGCCAGGCTCGTAATCTGTAGTTCCCAGGTTCGAGTCCCAGCTGGGTCAGCGTTGAGATTTATCTCCGCAAAATTCCCCGCCTTGCCCACGGTCAGTAGGGGGACACCGATGGACTTGGAAAGGCCGCCGTCCGTCGGATGGGACGTTAAGACGTGGCCCCGTGTACGGGAGAGCCATACCCTGTGCACGTTAAAGAACACGCTGGATGGCCTTGACGGGAGACTACCATCTGTTTCCCAACAGCTGTTCCAGTGGGTCCCCTCCCCCAACCTTCTCTGAGCCTTCGGGGTCCATGTGACCTGGCCATTTAGCCCATGGTGTGCAAAAAAGTGCCGCTCAGAGGTAAAACAACCCAACCTTCTCTGAGCCTTCGGGGTCCTTGTTGCCTGGCCATTTAACCTCTGGTGTGCAAAGTGCCCTCAGAGGTAAAACAATCCAACCCAAATCCGCTATATCTTCGAAACGCGAAGGTCGAAAACAACAAGCTCTGCGTCAAATGAAAACTTGTGACATCAGGAATGCTACAGGTTGAAAAAATTGTACCCCCTGTAGAAAAGGGGAGATATGAAACGATTGTTCCGCTATATCAATTACAAGTTAGGTGTCAAATGAAAGCTCATATGTGAACCCGTCGTAGACTGTTTCGAATTCCCTCCATTCTCCCCCTCCAGCAAAAAAGGGCGGAATTTATCATAGGAAGACCTTAACGAGTTATATCTCAAAATGCCTGTGACGTCTCCAATGTCAAGGGCTACCTTAAACACAACTCCGATTAGAGGGAATAAAATTGTGGTCGATGCTTACGAGTCATATATCAAACGAAAGTTTCTGAAGGTAAATTTTTTTAGTGGCAAAAAAATTAGGTATTTTTTAAATTTTTTATCTTCCCATATGCACCCTAAAAAGTAAGAAATAAAACTTAAAGCATATAGATTGTGCAATCAGTCACTGAGTTCGTATTCACTTCAAAGGAAGATGGGGCGCTGATTTACCTACTCAACAAGATTGCCGGCGAATCTTTGAATACGAACTCAGTGACTGATTGCACTATCTATATGCTTTAGTTTTATTTCTCACTTTTTAAGGTGCATATGGGGAGATAGGTATTTTTAAAAATTTTCAATTTATATATTTTCACTTTGATGGGCACTCTTTCATAGAGTATATATATTGTTACGACAGAAGGAATCTGGCAACCGAAAGCAAAAAAGTTTCAGCCAACGAATAAGAACGTTGGGAGAATTTGGAGAAGAAGAGTGGAGCGTTAACGGTCGTTGTGTTGTAACGGTCGGAGAGTTCGAAAATGGACGGTGAGTTGTTCTGAGACAGTGCGCGTATCAAGAAGTAACTTGATGTGTTGTGTATACGCGGAAGGATAAAAGTGGGATCTTTTATCGTTAAGTATCAAGAAGTAACTTGATGTGTTGTGTATACGCGGAAGTATAAAAGTGGGAACTTTTATGGCTAACTTCGAATGTCTACACGGACTGTCTTTTTGTTCGGCTAGTGTGTGAAAAGTTATTAGCACAGGACGAGAATTGGTTTACGAGTGAAGATCTTCGGGTGACCTGGTAAATCAAGTAAAAGGTAGTATTTAGTAAAATACACAGAGCTGATGTTGTGTGCTCACGCAGGAAGATTGATGACTTGTGCATGTTAATAGTTAATTTGTTAATAAGATACTTCATCCATATTTCCTTTGTAACAATTTACCTTGTATTGAATTTGGTTTTGAAATATAGCTTTTAATACTCACGCTCAGTGGCTATCCATTTTTGTAATCCGCAACATTTGGTGTCAGAAGTGGGATTAATTAATTGAATGCCGTTAACTAGAAGTATGGATGAATTAGTAAAGTTGATATATAGCTTCAAAGCCGATATGACTACGCTGATGACTGATATGAAAGCCGAAATGACCGCACGAAATAATGAGTTGAGGACTGAGATAGTTTCTCAAAAAGATGATTTGAAAGCCCAAATGGCCGCACAAAATAATGAGTTGAGAAATAAAAGAGGTGACCTGGCCGCACAAAATAGTGAGATGAGAGCTGAAGTGGCTTCTCAAGTTGGTAAGATTATTGATCAGTTCAAGGATAATAAAACCGAACTCAATAGACAATGCAATAGTTTAAATGTTGAATTTGTCAGTGAAAAAGATGATCTTAATAGTGTTAAGTTAGATTGTAAACATGGAAAAGAAAAAGAGAAAGTACGAGAGGACTGCGAGAGGAAGACTACAAAAGAATCGAATCTTCGCAAGAAAGGAGAATCTCAAAATGTGGATCTGCTACTGGAAATCAAGAATCGTAGAGATAGCGCAGATAATGCCTTTGACCACGCAACTACTGGTGATGCATGGCAGAGTGTCTATGTCGCTGGTGACATGTCTAGGAACTGTGAAGAACAATCACACAGATCAGAGAGCTGTGAGACTATACAGTACGCTTTGCACTTCAAAATACCTAGGTATACAAGTCTGGCACGATCTGAAGAGAGATCCACACGAAAGGTATTCTATTCCTCGCCGTCAGCAAAATGCGTCATGGACAATTATCGTAAAGGCAGAGTAACGAGTGGTAATGAGGGGGAACGAAACAGAGTTTACGTTTCGCAGATTGGTCCGAGTAAAGAAGAGGCGTCCATTCATCATGGATACAAAGTGCCATTCGACGTTACCGGGGAAGTCGGAGAGATTTTACCGAAGCATATAGCCACACTCGAATCGTTTATAGAAAGTGGGGATTTAAGAAAGAAGAATTCCGAAGAATGGCTTAGAAGCGTAACAGGTGATGCTAGTAAAGGAGCTTCAGGCAGAGACAGTACTTCAAAGACTAACTTTCTGGATGAAACTAAGCCTCAGAGTTACGATCAGAGAGAAGTGAATCCCTCAGATAATTTCAACGTAGCCACGCTGAATTTCTTTTCTGAACAGTCAATGTGCAGATTTGGACATTATAACCATTTAGATTATAAGGATATAGAAAAGTTTTATCACGACTACAAGAGCTCTAAAGTGGACAATATTATCTTACAAAACTCGTCGCTGATCTCCAGAATGAACAATTTGGCAATCATGACTGATATTTCCCTGGTTAATTACAATGAGAGCTCCAAGAAGGTGAATTCGGAAGAAACAGCAACTATGACCTCTTCGGGTCATGTGTTTTGCTGGAGACCTGAGTGGCGCCATCGGATGGTGGATAAACACGGTACAGGAGGTGTCGGCGACAAAGTGAGTCTTGTCTTGGCTCCTGCACTTGCTGCTTTAGGTCTCAAGGTCCCTATGATCTCCGGTCGTGCTCTCCAATTGACGGGAGATACTCTGTACAAATTGGAATCCATCCCTGGCTTCACAGTCGACTGCACTAAAGATAAAATCGAGCAGATGATGGAAGACGTCGGATGCTGCATCGTAGGACAGACAGAGGAGCTGGTGCCAACAGATAAGGAGATTTACCGCTGCAAGGATCTGACGGCTACCGTAGATAGCGTTCCTCTAATGAGATGCTCAATTGTGTCCAAAAAGCTGGCTGAAGGGGTGTGCGCTTTGGTTTATGATGTTGAATTCGGAAAAGGAGCTATTGATCTCATCAGTACAGAAGACGCTGTTGATTTAGTTAAGAAAATGGTTGCAGCATCACAAGCTCGTGGAATGAAGAGTTCAGCTGTTATCAGCAACATGGATTCACCTCTTGAAAACTCTGTTGACAACTCTCTGGAAGTGATGGAAGCTGTTCAGTGTTTCCTTGGTAACGGATCCTTGGAACTGCAAGAGCTCGTCGAAGAGTTAGGAGAACTTCTGCGTTTTGTGAACATTGTGGATAATAGGGTAGATGAAGCATCACGTGTCCGTAAGGTTCTGCATAACGGCAATGCTTTGAACAAGTTTCGTAACATGTTAATAAAACAAGGAGTATCTGAAGATGTTGCAAGCTGGCTATGTGAAGGTAAAACAGAAAAAATATTGCTAGCAGCCCGACACATCACTGATTTCACTTATACAGGAGAAACAGGTAAGGTTGTCGGATTAGAAGCTGCAGTTCTAGCAAGAGTATGGAAGGAGGAGATGGACCGAAGAGCTAAAAAGAATTATGGAGCTGATATTATATTTTTGAAGCACCTTGGGGATCAAATGGAATCAGGTGAAATATGGCTGAAGGTTCATCACGACAGCTCTGAATTAAGTGAAAGTCAACTGACAAAAGGGTCAGATTGCAGGATGAAACTTCTCCCTAGATTTTATGTCACTAATGACTTTCATTCCTTGTTACTCTTGATAGAAGTAAAAATCCAAAGAAGAAAACTTTTTACAGGTTTTGCACGAAAACTCTTAGTCGATTCTTCTCCCTGCAGAGACATAAACGTGTTCACAAGGGCTATAGGCCTTACACGTATTATGTTTGTGGACGAGGCTTCAGTCAGAAAAGAAATCTACGTCATAATGAGATTCGCTTTCATTTTGACACAGACGTGGTATATCGCATTCGTCGACGTCCAGCTACAAAGTGCAAGGTGGTTCACGTGGATCGTTTGGCCCCGTTTCATCGAAGAACTGAAGAAACTTTGGAATCCAGAATTGTTCGGGACGAACAAGACCTAGGAAGGGGGCAGTGTTACGACAGAAGGAATCTGGCAACCGAAAGCAAAAAAAGTTTCAGCCAACGAATAAGAACGTTGGGAGAATTTGGAGAAGAAGAGTGGAGCGTTAACGGTCGTTGTGTTGTAACGGTCGGAGAGTTCGAAAATGGACGGTGAGCTGTTCTGAGACAGTGCGCGTATCAAGAAGTAACTTGATGTGTTGTGTATACGCGGAAGGATAAAAGTGGGATCTTTTATCGTTAAGTATCAAGAAGTAACTTGATGTGTTGTGTATACGCGGAAGTATAAAAGTGGGAACTTTTATGGCTAACTTCGAATGTCTACACGGACTGTCTTTTTGTTCGGCTAGTGTGTGAAAAGTTATTAGCACAGGACGAGAATTGGTTTACGAGTGAAGATCTTCGGGTGACCTGGTAAATCAAGTAAAAGGTAGTATTTAGTAAAATACACAGAGCTGATGTTGTGTGCTCACGCAGGAAGATTGATGACTTGTGCATGTTAATAGTTAATTTGTTAATAAGATACTTCATCCATATTTCCTTTGTAACAATTTACCTTGTATTGAATTTGGTTTTGAAATATAGCTTTTAATACTCACGCTCAGTGGCTATCCATTTTTGTAATCCGCAACAATATGTATTGCTCTAGGGCCAACTTATCCTTACATTCCTTATGCTTTTGGTACCAGATAACTGGTCCCAGATAATCTGGCGCACTGGGCAATAATATAAACTAATACCTCCCTTTCCTTTAGATAATTATTAATTAATACATTTTTAATATTTGTATATTTTTAATTTGAACAAGTTGTAAAATTTGAAATAAAAGAATTTCCCCTCAAGCATCTGCTTGCCACAAAGATATGACAAGAGCCTGTCAATATATTACGTCGTAGAGAAGGTCTCTGAGAATGGCGAAACCTCAGCAGAATAACACAAAAAGAACAACCAATCAGGGATCGAACCCAGGACCCTTCGATCAGTAACCAAGTACACTAACCACTCAGCCACCTATAACGAGAGATCAACATCATCAAGATGCTTGAATATTTTTAATCGCAATGAAAAGCATCTTAAATTTTGGCGCCCCGGACGGCTGCCCTGTTTGATATCTCTATTCTCAGACATTAAGAGTATCACCAAGACGATTAAACATTTAGATTTTTTAGATATAAAAAAGAATATATCGCTTCTGACTGGATGCTCGTTTTTAAAAAGAATGACGTTTTTCATTTTATGCCTTTTACACCCTCAACCGTGGAAATACTTTGTGAACCTGAGCCACCCCCGCACCCATGCAGTAGGGGGCGGGGGTGGCTCAGTCGATAGCGCGCCAGGCGTTTTCTGTTTACTAGCAATCGTTCACATCGCTTTTTATAGCGTCCAGCAATACTTAGTCACGGGGATGACTACCCGGCTACTGGCTGTCCTTTTGCAATTTTTCAATCGACACAAATCATGACGTCGTGCATGCAGATTTTCAGCTTTTTCCGGCTATTCTTTTTTGGGGCGGGGGTGCCTCAGTCGGTAGGGCGTCAGGCTCGTAATCTGCAGTTCCCAGGTTCGAGTCCCAGCTGGGTCAGCGTTGAGATTTATCTCCGCAAAACTCACCACCCTGCCCTCGGTCAGTAGGGGACACCGATAGGCTTGGAAAGACTGCCGTCGTCGGATGGGACTTTAAGTCGTGGTTCCATTTTTGGGAGAGAGCCATACCCTATGCACGTTAAAGAACACGCTGGATGGCCTTGACGGGAGGCTTACCATCTGTCTCCCAACAGCCGTTCCAGTTGGTCCCCTCTCCCAACCTTCTTTGAGCCTTCAGGGTCCATGTGACCTGGCCATTTAGCCCATGGTGTGCAAAAAAGTGCCGCTCAGAGGTAAAACAACCCAACAACAACTCATGCAGTAGACAGTTCTTGTTTTGAGTCGTCTTTACCCCCATGTAGTGGATTCGAATTTGTGTAAGTGTAATGCATGACTCATTGCGAAACAAGGGTTAGGGTGTTAAAGGGATCGAGTAGAGGAACAGAGGCTAGGACGAATTAAGAGCACCTGTTTGAGTTTGCATGCATGGGCGACGGCATAAACATTTATGGACTGAAGTAGAGAGGGGGGGGGGGCGCAAAATTGTATTTTCCTTGTGTTCCGGATGGGGTAAAAATGTTAATGGAATTTTTTTATGCTATTGTGGATTTTCAAGGGGGGGGGGGGGAGTAAGACAAATGCATTCCCTTACCATTACTCATGTTTGTAAGGAAAGTATGTTTAACAAGAAGTGATCGATTAGCCGGTTGAAAGAATTAATGAGATGCAGTTGACGGAAGAGCAAGTAGGACGGGTGGTTGCGTGGAATGGACGGGTGGTTGCGTGGAATGGACGGGCTCTTAAATATTCAGATAGATCGGGCTGAAGATAGATTGGAAAGAAATAAAATGAGATGCATAAACTCAAGTGGTTATTTATGGGAATGGGTGCTGAAGTGTTTTTCGTAGGATTGTTTCACCACCAATAGAGGTGGAAAATTTTTTTGAAAAGGCCCATTCCGAAAAGCAATTTTTTTCGATTTTTAATTTTTTCAGTGATGCTACTCGCTAGAATTTATATTCATCACGTACGAAGAAACTATTATTTAATTTCAACTTTTCCACAAATCTTGTTTGATTCCTCTGACACTTTTCACTGCTAGGTTTCCGAATGTATGCGAAACCCATTTCCATACGGCGTTCATTTTATACTGGTGTTGTCACAAGTCCCGCCAATCTGTCACCTGGCAACCGTATAAAACATTCGAAAAACACTGAGCACGCGCAGCTTGCCCCCAGACGTTTTAAAAACCTTTTATATCTCAATTCTGTTGGCAGTTAATTAAAGAGGAACTGCACATAATATTTAATTATTCCAAACTCGTAAACAGAGACTAGTATAATGATTACTTCACTGACTAAGTGATGTGTTAATTCAGTAATCGTTAACTTCAAATTCAAATGACTAAATAGAGCATAGTATCCACGTTTCGATATTGTTTTATAGCAGAGTGCATGGTCCAGGGCGGTCTCCAGGTCTTTAGTCCGGCCATGTTCATAACAAAATTCATTGCTTCATTAGGTTTCTGATTAATTTTCTGCCTTGTAAGTACACGAACTTCACTTTCCACTTCACGTATTCCTCGATAAAATCACGCCATCCGTAACACGCAACGTGAAATTGCTGCCTTCGCTTGAGGGACTACACAAACTCAAGAGTCTGAATAGAAACCAGAAATTCAAGTTAAAGAACAAAACTAATAAATCCCGAGACGCTCTTAATCTTTAGACTAAATATTTCGTTTTTCCTTTAATTATTTCTTTCGACTAAACTTAATCTTTCTTGCTTCATTTTAACGTTGCATAACAAATTATTTTTAAGCGTCTGCAGGCAGTGTATACAGTTTGAAGATAACAACGGCAATGCTAAAAATGAAATGTTGCGAATTACAAAATATAGCACTGAGCGTGAGTTTCAATAAGTGTATTTTCAAACTAATTACAATACAATGCAAATTGTTACAAAGAAAATATGGATGAAGTTCTCATACAAATTAACTACTATTATACTTAAGTCATTAACACTTTTTGTACAGAGTATACAATATCAGCTCTGTCTATTCTACTAAATACTACCTCTTCACTTAGTTTACCATGTCACTTGAATATCTTCAGACGTAAACAACTCTCGTCCTGTGCTAGTTCACTAAACTTTTCACATTAGTAAAATAATACGACCGCCCGCGCACACATCACATAAAAGATACTTATTTTCTTTTACTTAATCGCGCACTGACTCAAACCATCTGAACATCCTTTCAGATCTCACAACTTTAACACACTGCACTGCTATATTTTCATTCTTCTTCTTCAGAACTGTTCTAAGTTCCAAATCGTTGGCTAATTGAATCTCACGTAGAAGCTCACACGAGGGCTCCAGTCACGTTAACTCGTGAAGTCACTGTTGCTCGTTCATCTGTCGTAACAATATTCTTGACATTGACTCTAAACGAGGAATCTTAGAGAGGTAAGACTGGGATTTCAATTGTTAGCGCGCCAGTCTCATAATTTAATGTTCTTAGGTTCGAATCCACACTGAGGTTGCTTTGAGATTTTCTCTAACCCCTCCCTGTTCTGCCTTTGGGGATAAAGACGATCCCTAATGAGCTTGGAAAAGGCGAAAGTGATATTGAAATTTATCGAAATGAGATGATGCAAGTGAAAATCTAGAAGTCTTCGGGGGTTCCCTGAAAGGTCTGGATTCCTCAAATAAGAAGAATATCCTACAATTGCCAAAAAAAAGGTTAGCCATCTTTTACTTCGATCTTCAAACACATATTTATGAAAAGCAGTTTTTTCATCTATGAAGAATATTAAAAGTAAACAAAAAAATCGTACGTTGTCAGTGGAAGAAAAATAGAGTTTATCAAAATTCTTACAAGAATTCATGACTTGTGCAATTAAAAATAAAGCTCAGATCACACACTAAAAAATTAATGACTAAAACGCCTAATAATTCTGTGATGCAATGATTAATGATAAAGCGCCTCCTAATATTCTGTTTCCACACTTAAAACCACCGAGGTTAAATGATTCAATCTCTAGGACTTATTAAAGATTTCGTGAAATAAATTATAGTAACGTCTTTGAGGCATTACAGACAATTAATGCAAAATTTCAGACTTAGTAATATTACGAGTACAAATTCAACAAAATGTATAACTGCACAATCCTGTACGTATCATACTATTGGCTTATACCAACTCAAATTCCAAGCAGTAGCTGTGTTCGATTTCTTAAAACTTCAGTGTTACATTTGAAACTATTTTTAGTACAACAAAGATGATTTCGACAAAAAACTGAGATGGTGGAAGCACGAAATCTTTACCCAGGAGGTCCATTCCAGGTTCACCATGAATACGTCTCACCCTGCAACTAAGCAAGAGTGAAAATAAAAATTGTTTTATATTCGAACCGGTTTTGTTATTGGTAGAAACTTGAATATTTAGCGCAACGCGGATTATGAAAACTGTGGGAAATTTGGGACGAATAGAATATTTTTGATAATTGCACCAAATGCAGAATTATTATACGATTTTTCATACCTATTGTATCTAAAGTATTATAAATGAATAAATTATATATATCAAGTAAAAATGTTTGGTGTATCGTGCATTCCTTGCCGCTACTGAACAAATATTTGTAAAGAAACGCATATAAACAACAATATATATATGCGTAATAAAATTTTTAAATATTCTTTTCCAAGCCAAACGATGTCTATCGAAAGCAGGGTTTGGATTAGCCGAGAAAATCACAGTTCAGGCTCAAATTGGGACTCAAACCTGCAAGGACCAAATTGTGCATTTCTCGCACCACCATCTGTGCATCACTGCATCTGTCTACTTGCTGTCTCTGTATGTAAAAATATACTGACCGCACCTATTCAAAAACTCACGAGCTGCCACTGGCCCATGGGGTTTCGTGTGATCCTTAGTCCATTGTGTGTAGAAAAAGTGCCGCTCAGAGGTAAAACAACCCAACCTAAAGCCTCCCCCCCCCCCCCGTCCCTTTCCTGATTCGGCTTTGACACATTATCTACCGGGGCAAGAAATTAAATGTTGCTCACTTTGAAAGTTTCGTCATGTTTTATTCCGGAAACATTTGCCCATCAAACTTTATGCCTCTGTTAAAAACAGGATACAATAGAAGAAAACAAAAAGCACAAACGACTTTTCCAAATGCATTATCATATCGCTGGTGTTTTATTCATCAGAGTACGCAGCAGAGTTGATGAATAGCAAGAAAAGTCATTAGTCTCTTGCAGGTTCATTGTGCTGACAGAGTTAAAGCGTGCACTACTTAGTGCAAAAGACAAAATACTTCGCTAACGTATTCTTCGACACCGTAATAAATCGACAGCACATAGGCTTCGCTGTTTTTTCACTAACGCTTCATCCACACTTAGTTGTTCTTGCACTGAGGTTAGGATAATAAAGATTTAAGCCTTTCATAATTATTTAGATCTACGTAAGAATTGTTCGTCTGTTATTCGGTAATTATTAACAGTTGTTATATTAATTATATTTCAGTTTTATGAGTTTGTACATGTCTTTACAGAGGCAGTAACAAAGACTTTGGAGAGTTTAGACAGGTCAAGTGCAGGCCTGTATTGACGGGGGGCCAAATTCGCCTTCAACCTGCAGGCTGCGCTCTTAGTTAAAAATTAAGCCTACCCAGGTAGAGGGACCATTTTGCCCTGGCTTAGGGCCCCCCCAAATATTCATGCTGTCAAATTATATGTCTGACAAATGTAAATAATGTATACATTGTAAAACAATCGTTTTTATTACATAATTTCCTTTTGATAAATGATAAAAAAACTGTTGTTTTCAGTATCTATTAAATATATTCACTTTTGTAATGAGGTCGGTCCCCCATTCACCTTTCTCAGGCTCTGGGTTCAATGGCTACCTAGGTCTTGACAAACTAAAATATTCTAAAGGGACAAATATAAGAATTGCTTGTGGCATATAAACTGACAGGCTTCTGTCAGACCTCTATGTCAAGCAGCTGCTTGAGGGGGTATTTTTTTTTTTGCTTAGCGCAAGTCGTACCACATTTTACTCGTACTTATTTGATCATTTTTAATTTTTTTTGGCATCTCATACAGACTGGTTTAGTAGTCATACCCACTGGTTTAGTAGTCAGGTACGCTAACCACTAGACCCAGGTATAGCTCTTTTTAAGATAATCTACCTGAAACGCAATGTGAGAGTGAATCATTTTCTTCCCTCATACTGAATCGATGAGTATCATTGAATTCATTTTAATCATAAAAAGTTTATTTAAGAATTTACTGCATTCTGTATAAGAGTTACTGTTGACATAATATGATACTGTACGTAATAAAGTGTGGGAGTCGTACCCCGTGCACACTAATACACTGCGAGATCTTTACTGGAGGCTTCCATCTGTCTTATAATAGCCGTCCAGTAGGGCCCCTTCCCCAAACTTTGGGGTACTTGTGACCTGGCCATTTAGCCCATTGTGTGCAAAAAAATTGCCGCATACAGAACCCCTTATATTTAACACATCGGCTATGAAGCAACGCATAACAATTAGAAGCACTCTGTTCCTGCGGCAAAAATCAAATATGGCGCAGCTTTTGGTAAATAAGAAACTAAAATTGAAATATTAAGTTTTAAGTTCATTTATTTTTTAGAATAATTATAATTTTTTTGATAATTCCCTAGTTATTGAAAATATAAAGTTTCGAAGTGTGAAATGCTAAATATTTGCATTTCTCAAGAGATGGAATTAGTAAATTAGTAGTGGGGGAAAATAGCAGACATGTCTATTGCATATTTCTTTCTGTGAAAAATTAACGCCTTGATCATGAATTCTTCTAAAAAGTACAGTACGTTAGTGTTTATTTTGACCTTGTCTACAAAGAAATTATTTGGTGCCGAATTTTGGAGAAAACCGATGAAGTCTAAACGAAGTGTTAAGAAAAGGAGTAAGTTATCAACAAATTTTAAACCAAGCATACCTTCTATTTGATTTCATTAATGAAAATGAAAAATAGCAGATCTAAGCTAAACGGAAACACTGTACAGAAACAATTGCCTTCTATACTGCCCTACCAAAATATTAGAGAATTTCTATGTTTGTCAATGGGAATATAACTTCTAAGCTCTACAGGTTTTAAAATATGCATTTAATTGTAAAATGTGACAAGATCGCAATCCAAGCTATTTAGATATTGACTTTCAACAATAATCGTTCAGAATTTCGAGAATTATAGAAGCTGTAATGCTATATTTAGCAATAAATTTTCTTCATCTGTAAAAAACATTCATAATTGTCTAATATTGAAATAATCGTTACTCAACCTTCTACAGTGTATATTTATTAAATGGTTTGAAACAACACTGATTTCTTTTAAGTTTTAATTAATTTCTGCGGTAAATACTTATGACGGGTTGTGAAATATAGCTCCCATAACCTTTTAGGGGCGGGCTCAGTCGGTAGCGCGCCAGGCCCGTAATCTGCAGTTCCCAGGTTCCAGTCAGAGCTGAGTCAGCGTTGAGACTTATTTCCGCAAAACTCTCCGTCCTGCCCACTGTCAGTAGGGGACACCGATGGGCTTGGAGAGGCCGCTGTCCATCGGATGGGACGTGTAACTGTGACCCCACGTGCGGGTGAGCCATACCCTGTGCACGCTAAAGAACACGCTGGATGGCCTTGACGGGAGACTACCATCGGTCTCCCAACAGCTGTTTCAGTGGGTCCCCTCCCCATACCTTCTCTGAGCCTTCAGGATCATTGTGACCTGGCCATTTAGCTCATGGTGTGCGAAAAAGTGTCGCTCAGAGGTAAAACAACCCATAACTTTTTAAATACTGAACGAATTTTATTGACAGTCGAGATTTAAATAGATGTGATTATGATCTTTAATTTGTATGAGAAATCATGACAAGCCCAATAGAGCTCCGAGGTTATCTCTATCTTTTTTTTTCTGTACGAAGGGGTGGTCTTTTTTTTTTTTTCAAAAAATAAAAAAATTATCTTCAATCACATTTTTTCTATTAAATGCATATTTTAGAAGTTATGGATCTTCGAAGTTAGATTCTCATTAACATAACGGGGAAATTCTCTAATATATTTAGCAGGGCAACGTAGATCAGAAACATTACTTACACCATCACAACCTGCAAATGTAAAAACGAACGCAATTTTCGCGGGTGACGGGGCTCTCAATAAATAGACTGCTTCAGGAATCCAAAAAATGCAGTTAGGTTTCTGCTGCAAAATTATACTTCGTTGAAAATGTTTTACTATTGGGAATAAAAGCTTATATTTAATCGAGGCATAAATTTTGTATGATGAGTAATAAAAAGACACATGGAATATACAATCAATAATCTGAGATTAATATTCTTTTATTATGAGTGTTAAATGTAACGAGCATAAATGAACATGTAAATAAAAGTAAGTAGAAATTAATCCGTTTTTAAGTGTTTTTGTTAAGGATAACGTTTAGCATGAAAAGGTACTGTAGCACTTTCATACAGCAAAACAATAGGAAATATTTAACTGCATTTCTTAGATGTGCTAATTCCGTGTACTGCTATATCAATAACTGCTCTATTCGTTTCTTTATTTCATGTACATTTTTAATTTTCCCATTGCCGTGGAAATGTCTGCATACTTGTCGCAGTAAACATGCTTATGACGCATTTCAACTGACAACGCTGTTTTGTCTCTTGTTTCCGATGACGTTTCATTTCAAACTCAGCGAAGGTTTGCCTTTCAAATCAATGCTTGAGAAGTTAATTTTTCTACTTGGGAAATAGCTTACCGTGCAGGACGTGGTCGTAGCAAGTGAATTATATTTCGCCATACGAAGATCTCATTTAAATATTTAAAGTTTCTCGTGCAGAAGTATATCGGATCAAGTATCGCGAATCTCACGGGTGTTAATTTTGACGTGATGCATGAAATAAAGCTCTGACACACTTCCAACATGTGATGAGAATATTCCTTTGTGAAATCTCTGTGTCGTATAAATAAATAAACTATTTGCTTAGTTGTTAATTTGAATGACAGTCTCAGCTGCTAAAGATCCTTCGCTGGCAATATTTATAGTTGCTGGAACTGCGGGATTTCAGTTCTGATGTCGCTAATTAAAAGGAGAGCAACTTGTCAGCAGTACCTGTCACCTAGAGAGATATATATAAGCAGGAAACTGCGCTTTCTATTCAGTAGAAGGATTTTCAGTTGCATGAGGCATTATTATCTACTGAAAGAGTACGGGGACACGCAGAAATTCCATCGCAAAACAGCACTAAAATAGCACTAAAGAAATCCCTGAATTGAATATTTTTAAATTTTTAAAAACTCCTTCCTCTGCAGGGTGCACCGAGCTCACGTTAAAATGCGAGGCACGCATTCGTTTGAAAATTAATATTTTAATTTTAATAATTTTTTATGAAAATTAGTTTTAAATTTCAGAGTATGACCGAAATTTAAAGCTGTGCTTTCCCAAGCTACTAATAGAGTTGATATAAATTGTAAACATTTAACTTTCCCGCTGTACTCCTAACTAAATATGCGGTGCAAATCGTATATTCTTTGTAGGGATTGGAAATTGCAGGGTTCGTTGTAAATTGTATGTAGCTTTTAGAGTGCAGCGTCAATTTCATATTTTTTTCCCAGATATTCAATAGGAATTATTACAATTTGTACTGCAAACAGTTTATAACTTTTTAAGTGGAGAAGAAATTAGAAACCTTTTTTTGTGAATGCCTTGAAAAATTAAAGACTCTTGTGTTATAAATCACAGACTTACAATGCGGCATTGAGAATGTGAACCTCCGATTAAAGTGCTTGCTTAAGGCAAAAGTTTTTTGCTAAGTGCTCGGCGCCCTAAGCTAAAATGGAAATCCTCCATCCACACGCACATATAGAAAATCTTTAGTGTAAGCTAAGGAATTTAGGTAAAAATATATGATTCACCAAAACAAGTATCGAATTTTATTGAGAAAATTTGCAATATTTCAGAAGCCATCAATAGAATTTATAGCGTTTTAAGAAAAGACATCAAGTTTTTAAATTTATACTGATTCATTCTAACAAACTGTAAAAGCAATGACAATGATATAACATTACATCTCAATTAAGTGGAACAAGAACTCTGTTAGCAGGCTTTCCTCTGTGCAAATTTGCCAAGTACTTGATCGTAGTCCGTCAGAACTGTCAGTTCGAATTTTCATCTTGAAAGAAGAATAAAATTTATTATTTAAATTATATTACAAAATTACAGATGATTCGCATTTTATCTATAAAAACTTACTAATATGAATAATATTTTCATCTCTTAATGCTAAATTTAAGGATCAAATTGAAATCTTTTTCCGTATTTTGAAATTGCATACTAAAATAATAAATTTTAGCCATTTTCATCTTCTAACGAAATCTTTTGACTAATCTTCAGTTCACTTAGCCTAAGCGTTAATCTCGCACTGCTAAGTTACATGTCCGACACTTTTGTGATTATTAACCTAATTTCGGCAAAAGAACTCAACAATTGTAAGATTCTTCAGAACCCCAACACTTCATAAAAATTAAAGTAGAACTGCTTTAGTATACTGGTGCTTTGTTTCAGTCGGTAGCGCGCCAGGCTCGTAATCTGCAATTCCCAAGTTCGAGTCATGCATTGGCCAGCATTGAGATTCATCTCCGCAAAACTCCCCGCCCTACCTTTGGTCAGTAGAGGGACACCGATGGGCTTGGAAAGACCGCCGTCCGGCGGATGGAACATAAAGCCATGATTTCATGTGCGGTAAAATTCATACACTGTACACGTTAAAGAACATGCTGGATGGCCTTGATCACTATGTCTGTAACTAGCTCTTTTTTTCTAAGAGTAACTAGCTCTTTTAAATGATTATATATTGTCAAATTATTTGATTGAATTTTCTTATTAACATATTTTATGATATTAATTTGTCAACAATAAATATGATTTTGTGTAGATAAACGAAACTTAAACTTGCTTGTAATGTAACTTTTTCCATTCATTAAAAACGAAGGAACGGGAGGGGGGCGCCAAAAGAGCTAGGAACGGCATTGACTTCACTGGAGGCTACCATCTGTCTCCCAACAGCTGTCCAGTGGGTTTCCTCCCCCAACTTTCTCTGAGCCGTCGGGGTCCTTGTGACCTGACCATTTAGTCCATTGTGTGTGCACTAGTGCCTCTCAGAACAACCTAACGGAAAGTAGTTCAGAAGTAGTCGGGAGTACTTCAGAATCGAACCACGAACCTCACAGTAAAAAAAACTCGGTCAATTACGTCGCGGGGGAATTTTCGTAATGAGAAAAGAAATAAAGCAATTGCTGTGTCAGGAGACGAAATTGAAATGAAAAAGGAGTATTTGTAAAAAAAAATACGAATAAATTAAATATAAATCAAATTCTGATAGTCTAACGCAGACTTAATGTAGAGTATTTTTGTGACGTTTGTTGAACAATCTGACAGCATTGCGATGCTTGAGGCCCGGAAGTTTTCCCACCACCATCTGCAGAGTGCCCACCGCCAACATGAAGAGCGTGCGTTAGTCGTGAGAACAGTTCCAGAAGCGCCAACCGATAATGAGCAGTGGCGGTGGGCCATTGATTACCTCGAGTGGACAGAGTCCATCAGTCACCGCCATCTGCCCTTGGCTCCACACCGTCTCCTGCCAATTAATACTTCACGGTGGCCCAAACTGCTTATACAAAGTTAATCTGCATCTTTGCCAATTACTGCAGCCGAAAGATGGATGTTTTCATTGTAGAGAAATGTTTTTCCCCCCAAATCTTACTCCTTTGGCTCCCGTTAGGTGAATTCTATCCTCCAGCCTCTTGTGAGTTTCTGTCTTCAATGCAAAGGATCCTATTTTGGTCCTCCAGTCTAACCAAGAACCGTTAATTAAGGAAACTGAAGGCGCCTTTTATTTGAAGCGAAACCAGGCAGACCATGGACACTGCACGTAGATGCCGACATGTTCACAATAGATGCACGGTGACAACGGCTCTTTGCTTTCCTTATTATTAATTGATAATTTTGCGCGGTGCTTGCAAGTCCAGAGGATTGTGAACTCTTGACTTCCAAGTGATACATTTTCATTAGAAACCAGCCAGCGACGACGCTTTAACTAAAATATTATTTATTACGCTGGCAGAAATTTAAAAAAACAACAATAACAACCAAAACAAAAATTTGAAAAAGAAAAAGAGCGAGAGAGGGAAAAAAAAAAAGATGAAAATTCGTCTTCTTGCCCGTTGCTATGGTAACGAGATGACTTGGAATTGCTCCAAGAGAATGGTTTTGTTCCCTTTCGCAAATACCGTTGTTCGTCTTTTGCCATTTAAGCTCTGGCTGCAACGGCGTTGCTAAAAAATAACACTAGGAACAAAAATAAGGAGATGCTCCTGAAAAAGAAATAAAAAACGAGTAGGAAAGAGAAAGAGCAAGTAAATTAGCGTTCCTCGTTGAAAAATAGTCACAAATGTAATTTGCAGCTGGATGTCATGTTTTCATAATTTGTCGGGTATTTTCCTCGGGCCCTCAGGTGGTTCCCAACGCCTCAAAATCAGCGACTCATCGCTGGTAATTACTGAGTCGACAACCAGGCAGTGCTGATTTCCCTTGCCGCCACGAGCTCTCTCCTCACTGGACGAGGTGGAGAGAACAACACGCGCAAGATACTTCAGGTGCGTCCACACGGAAAGCGTTTCAGATGTTTAACCTATTTGCTATTTCCACACTTTCTGACAGCCTCGAACAAAACCATTCCCAACAACAAAGGTGTGCATCTCAACAGACTGGAGCGTGTGCAACCTCACACCTCCAGCTGTGAGGCAAACCTCCGTTGTTGGGAATGGTTCTAAAACGCCAGAAACTTAGAAAACGCTAACAACTCTAAGCTGCCCCAACCTCTTTCTGTGCCGTCGTCCCCGTATACATAGATGAATGTGTGCCGCTAGCCTGGAAAAAAACTTCTTTTTTATCTTCATCCTCGTCCCCTTCTATATCTTCTGTTTAAAAATAAAAAAAGCCAATTGAGGAGGAGGCTGCTTGCAAACATCTAATTCTCTTTTCATCTACCTTGTTTAGCTCTTAATCCTGTTTAGGAAATCAAGCCTTTCTTGGGAGAAGCGACGAAATGCTTTATGTCATATGGAGCGCTATCCACAACGGGAATTCGAAGGAGTTGAAATAGTTTCCTCGACATTCGCATAAATAATAAGTGACGTGCTGAGGATGAGCCTTTGCTTTCTTGATGAGCTCCTCTTCGCAATCCACCTGTTAAGAAAAATCACTTGTTACAGCTCTGCAATATTTAGAGCAGCAGGCGGCGCTGAAATAATAATTACGATTATTCATTCGTGTTGTTGAGTTTATGCGCTGCTGGCTTTCCCTTGCATTTCGACTTTAGCCACGTTGTGCTAATAAGTTTCTGCTTCTGACGTTTTTAGGTGTCTTTTGTTGTCTACAAACTCGGAACCGATTCTTAAAATTTCTGTTTGTTTTTTTTCTCATTAAATCTGAAGTTACATTTTGAAACTTTAGACTTACTTTGCATTCGTGTGCAGAACGTTCTGAGAATGATATGTGTCGCTGTTGATGATATGTGCAAGTTGTTCATGAAAATTTTTATTTCGGTCAAAGAGAAATCTAGACAACAAAATTGGGGTTGTTGTTTGGGTTGTTTTACCTCTGAGCGGCACTTTTTTGCACACCATGGGCTAAATGGCCAGGTCGCATGGACCCCGAAGGTTGGGGGAGGGGACCCACTGGAACAGCTGTTGGGAGACAGATGGTAGCCTCCCGTCAAGGCCATCCAACGTGTTCTTTAACGTGCACAGGGTATGGCTCTCCCGCACACGGGGCCACGGCTTAACGTCCCATCCGACGGACGGCGGCCTTTCCAAGCCCATCGGTGTCCCCTACTGACCGTGGGCAGGGCGGGGAATTTTGCGGAGATAAATCTCAACGCTGACCCAGCTGGGACTCGAACCTGGGAACTACAGAGCCTGGCGCGCTACCGACTGAGCCACCCCCGCCCCACAAAATTAGGAAAATGTCCATTTTATTATATGTGTTTTGAAAAGTTAAAAGTAAGTGTAAAAGACTGCATTATCTACTTGAAGTCAAATTCGTTTCAGTGGAATATTCAAAAGATCGTTAAATATACTGCCCATTTTGATCTTAATTCCAAATTAATTTGATTTAAATATGTGACGTGAACATTAGAAATGTTGATTTCATATATTTTAACTTTTTGAAGCCTGTAACGAAAAAGAAATGTTTTATAAATTTTTCGAATGCAGTGTATTTTTTACTGGAGTTTTTTTTTACAAAAAAAAATTCGTGTTTTACGGTAGAGAAAGAAAAAAGGGATATATTCTTTTATCTTGCGTGTCCTGAGTCACTTCTTATGCCATAAGCTTTCATTTGATAATGTTACAAATTATAGAAAAGCTCGAAATGTTTAAAATATTAAAATTTATTTTCAAAAACAGTTAATTGTCAGTGGTAAGATATAACATAGAAGTAAAAGTAAACTTAACCAAAAATAACTACATATAGAAGTTTACAGTCACACGTGCAACAAATTACAGTAACGACATAACCAAAATTGTTGGGGCGGGGATGACTGAGTCGATAGCGCGCCAGGCTCGTAATCTGTAGTTCCCAGGTTCGAGTCCCAGCTGAGTCAGCGTTGAGATTTATCTCCGCAAAATTCCCCGCCCTGCTCACGGTCAGTAGGGGACACCGATGGCCGCCGTCCGTCGGATGGGACGTTAAACCGTGGCCCCGTATGCGGGAGAGCCATACCCTGTGCACGTTAAAGAACATGCTGGATGGCCTTGACGGGAGGCTACCATCTGTCTCCCAACAGCTGTTCCAGTGGGTCCCCTCCCCCAACCTTCTCTGAGCCCTCGGGGTCCTTGTGACCTGGCCATTTAGCTCATGGTATGCAAAAAAGTGCCGCTCAGAGGTAAAACAACCCAACCAAAATTGTTACCTCTAAGAAAACACTCGATTACAATCCATTTGCAAAAAAATCTTTGCCCATACCTCCACACCTGCAATACTCCTTACCTTTTACACTATTAAGAGCTGAAGAATATTATTTCCACACTCGATACAAGCTCTCGAACATTTTACAATCGCTAAGATCGCTCTTCTGAGAGTAACCTTAATATACGCTCAGCGGTCACTTTATTAGGGTGTTTTTACCTCTGAGCGGCACTTTTTTTGCACACACTGGGCTAAATATTCAGGTCACAAGGACACCGAAGGCTCAAAGAAGGTTTGGGAACAGTACTCACTGAACAGCAATTAGGAGACAGCCTTCCGTCAAGGCATGGAGAGTGTTATTTAGCGTGCACAGGGTACTGCTCTAAGTGAGGCGGGGGTGGCTCAGTCGGTAGCACGCCAGGCTCGTAATATGCAGTTCCCAGATTCGAGTCTCAGCTGGGCCAGCGTTTAGATTTATCTCCGTAAAACTCCCCACTCTTCCCTCGGTCAATAGGGGACACAGATGGGCTTAGAAATGCCGCCATCCGTCGGCTGAAACGTTAAGCCTTAGCCCCCTTGTGCAGGAGAACCATATCCTGTGCACAAAACACGCTGGATGGCCTTGACGGGAGGCTATCGTTTGTTTCCTAACAGTTGTCCAGTGGGTTCCTTGTGACCTGGCCATTTAGCCTATTGTGTGCAAAAAAGTGCAGCTCAGAGGTAAAAATAACTAAACTCTTAAATACTTTTTACAAAAAAAAAATGCGACTGAAGATAATTTAAAGATCTCAATCAAATCTATTTAAATCTCGATTTCTAATAACATGCGTTCACTATTAAAGAGTTATGGAAGCTGAAATATTTAACTAGTTGATCGTTGTGGAAAATATCATTCAAAATTGGCATAAATTAACATAATTATTATTAAATTTTAATTTAAAAATAATTATGTTAAATATCACGCGAACTGCTAAAAATACTTTCTAACGTGCTAGTAATAGTAAAGTTTAGCGTAATGGTTACTTGTTTTTATTTCCAGAGTAATTATGTAAACTGACATTGTTATTGTTAAATATTCCAATGTTCCGTAACTCTAAATTGAAAAATCGAGATTTTCGGTCATATTTTTTTTCATAAAAAGCTTACTTAAGACGTTATTGAGTTCTCTATCTGAGTTACTGTACCTAACAAAATGATCGCTGATATTAATTGTCTTACGTAGTGAAGTTCGCTACTCTTTTCAAAAATTCAAGGTTTATATAAATAATTGAGCTTACGTTGTTGAAACCAGAGCATTGCCATATGGCGTTAATATTTTTATTAATTCTGTTAGTAATGACATATCAATATATAACTGGTTACCATTGGTCATAGGGTTGGAAACATATGTTGGAACAACTGTTTCAAACTTTGCCACTTTGTAAAATCAGATGGAAAAGCAGTTTATATCTCAACTAAAGGTTTGGAAAACGTTTATTTTCGTAGGAAGTCTTCGAGAATTAGAACACTGAACACAGACTCATCCCCTCCCTCCTGAACACACACCATTAGACTCAAACATGCCGAAACCCCCCTCTAGAAGTTCCTTAGTAGAAGGTCTCTGAGTAATAACGTCCCCTGTGAATTTGTCAGAAAAAAGGAATGTATTAATCTTCCTATATGTCGAAAACAGACCCCGGGAGCTGCAGTGTTACGGCGAATCAACGAGATACCACTGCGCCATAGAAAACGACTTTTGGATTTTAATAAACGGTTATCAAAGCACACGATAGCGTCATTGGCAATTTCTTTTAAATTTTAACTTTTTGAAATCCATACAAATATTTTTGCATTTTGAATACAAAATTAAATATTTCAGCTTCTATACTCTTTAACAGTGAACGCATGTTATTAGAAATCGAGATTTAAATAGATTTGATTGAGATCTTTAAATTATCTTCAGTTTATTTGATAAAAGCTCTATCTCGTTCTGTAAGAATTATCTGATATTAGTATTCTAAATCAGTGTTATGACATCTGAGCGTCATTTTTCTTCACACAATATGGTAAATGGCCATGTCACGTGCTCAAATGATCAGAGAAAGTTGGGGGAAGTGAAAATACCTGAATGGAGGCTTCCCATCTGTCTCTTATTAGGAGCTGTCTAGTGTATCTTTTGTGCATAGATTACGTGGCTCTTCCGCAACTGGAGCCATGGAAGTCCTATCCAGTCGACGACTGTCTTTCGAAGGCCATCAGGACTCGTATAGGAAACTGCAGTTTTTGTTTTAGTAGCGGTTAATTGGGTTGGGTTGTTTTACCTCTGAGCAGCACTTTTTTGCACACCATGGGCTAAATGGCCAGGTCACATGGACCCCAAAGGCTCAGAGAAGGTTGGGGGAGGGGACCCACTGGAACAGCTGTTGGGAGACAGATGGTAGCCTCCCGTCAAAGCCATCCAGCGTGTTCTTTAACGTGCACAGGGTATGGCTCTCCCGCACACGGGGCTACGGTTTAACGTCCCATCCGACGGACGGCGGCCTTTCCAAGCCCATCGGTGACCCCAACTGACCGTGGGCAGGGCGGGGAATTTTGCGAGATAAATCAACGCTGACCCAGCTGGGACTCGAACCTGAGAACTACAGATTACGAGCCTGGCGCGCTACCGATTGAGCCACCCCCGCCCCAATAGCGATTAAATATAAACGAATAAAAATTCATGGCCCTTTTACTATTACACCTATTGCAATGGTTCCGCCATCCTCACAGACCTTCTATTATCGCGTATTAAACTGACAGGCTCTTGTCAGACCTCTGTGGCAAGCAGCTGCTTCAGGGGATATTATTTATTTAATGGTCTTAGCCTTTTTCCGTTAGCCACACCAAAATCCATTTAATGAAAATAATGAAGTGAAAATTTAGTTATTTAGCGTGAAAGAGAGGTGAAAGTTAAAGTAATATAAAATATATTTTTGAATTCCAAATCGTGAATAAAAGTAACTTTTATTTTTACTTCTGTGTCATAATTTAGACTAAACATCTCAGCTGGAAACTTCTGGGTATTGCAAGATCCACTTCTATACTGCCCTACCAAAATATCAGAAACTTTATATTATGCCAATGGGAAGTAACTAAAATTTTCATTTAATGAACAAATAATTAGATAAAAATATTCAAATCTATAAAATCTCTATTTTCAACAATATTATTTCAATATTTAAACAGTTGTAGAAGCTAGAATATTTCACAATAGTAATGAGTCAAAAGAATTTAAGTTGGGTGGGTTGTTTTACCTCTGAGCGGCACTTTTTTTGCACACCATGGGCTAAATGGCCAGGTCACATGGACCCCGAAGGCTCAGAGAAGGTTGGGGGAGGAGACCCACTGGAGCAGCTATTGGGAGACAGATGGTAGCCTCCCGTCAAGGCCATCCAGCGTGTTCTTTAACGTGCGCATGGTATGGCTTTCCCGCACACGGGGCCACGGCTTAACGTCCCATCCGACGGACGGTGGTTCTTGTCCAAGCCCGTCGGTGTCCCCTACTGACCGTGGGCAGGGCGGGGAATTTTGCGGAGATAAACCTCAACGCTGACCCAGCTGGGACTCGAACCTAGGAACTACAGATTACGAGCCTGGCGCGCTACCGACTGAGCCACCCCGCCCCAAAGAATTTAATAAATTAATGTACTTAATTATTGTATCAATATTAGACAATTATGAATATTTTTTTATAAAGCAAGATAATTATTGTTAATCGCGCCAAAATAAATATTGGGGCTTCCATAACTCTTTAAAACACTGAGCGAATATCTTTGAAAATCGAGATTTACATAGATTTGATTATGATCTTTAATTTACCTTCAGTCACATTTTTACATTAAATGCATATTTTAGAAATTGAAGAACTTCGAAGTTAGATTCCCATTCACATGAGATGGAAATTCTCTAATATTTTGGTAGAGCAGTGTAGTTGCTTCATTGATTTTCATTAAACTCTTGCAGTTCAGTATCAAAGTGTTGCAATTACTGACATCAGTAGTTACTTTTTGCAGTAATAAATATACAAGAAATTCTTTAACACGTTTCATGAATTATAAAAATTATGCCCCGATAACGTGACTGAAGTGCATACATTTAACTCTTCAAATACCCATTTCGCACGGCCATTTTTACTCCTGAATTACACTGGAAACTCAAAACTACGAACTTTACTATCAACGTCTCCATAGGAAATATGTGCAAATTCTGGGGCGGGGGTGGCTCAGTCGGTAGCGCGCCAGGCTCGTAATCTGTAGTTCCCAGGTTCGAGTCCCAGCTGGGTCAGCATTGAGATTTATCTCCGCAAAATTCCCCGCCCTGCCTACGGTCAGTAGGGGACGCCGATGGGCTTGGAAAGGCCGCCGTCCATCGGATGGGACTTTAAGCCGTGGCCCCGTGTGCGGGAGAGCCATACCCTGTGCACGTTAAAGAACACGCTGGATGGCCTTGACGGGAGGCTACCATCTGTGTCCCAACAGCTGTTCAAGTGGGTCTCCTCCCCGAACCTTCTCTGAGCCTTCGGGGTCCATGTGACCTGGCCATTTAGCCCATGGTGTGCAAAAAAGTGCCGCTCAGAGGTAAAACAACCCAATAACCTGTGCAAATTCAAAAAATAGCCACACATTTGAATTAAATTAAAATGGCATTAATTACGGATGGTTAGCTTTTGTTTCAACTTTACAGTGTGAGGAATGCTTTGTGGAAACTTTTTTTTTTTCTCTTGTCAGTTGATAAAAGATTAAATCGTCTACTTCAACATTTTCTTCTTCCTATCTATAGCCGGATATTCTTTCAAATGTTTTTTCTAGTGTTATGATTCCCATGGTTACTTCTCTAAGAAGCGCGACAGGGAAGAGCTAGAACACTCGTATCGCTCCGACACTTGACAGACAGATAGTTCACGTTGTCCAGACAATCCCGACGACCGCCTTCAAACCGCCCCCAACTTGCCACCTCTACCTCTGAAGCCTCAACTCCGTCACCTACACATGCCCATACACATAACCACTCTGACGGCATCAGTGCGCTCTAATTGTCTTTGCGCGTGACGGGTTTATAACTTTTCCGGTCTTTCTGGCAGGATTTTCCGGTTAGCGTGACCGTCATAAAAATGCAATTTTCTCCGTTTAAGGCTTCAGATTAAAAGACCTGCCTAGTTGTAAAAACGTACGACTGCAGAGGGAGAAGCAATCTGTGTCCACTATGTGTGGGATTAATAAGCTTGTCCTCTCAACACGTATTCAGAATATAAAGTGATTTTATGCTAGTGGCGGCGAACAAGAAGTTTTTCGACACGCATGGGCAAGAAATAGCAATCTCGTTTTGGCCTTCGTACCAGTTGGCAGTAATTAGTAAAAACATTTTCTGGCTTTAATAAACTGGTGAGAGTTTCTTTCGCAGAATTTGTGTCAGAAATGCAGATAAACATAATTAACTTTAATACGTTTTCGTTTCTTACATAATTTTGATACCAGAACCTGCATGATGTGTTGCACATTAAGTTTTATTCGTGGAAAGAGCGAAAATAAATGGAAAAATCAAACGTCTCAGGGATAAAAAACAGGAACCAGATAGTTTTCCTTTTTCTGTTTTATTTGGCGCAAGTTGCGTAAATCTCAGTCGGTCCCGTAGAGCATTGGTGGTTCCGACTTTTATTCGTGACCCATTTTAACAGTCTATAATTGCTATATTTTGCTCCCATTTAAATAAAGGCCAGGGATTGGCTGAGCCAGTACTTCTCCAGGATTATATCCTGCTGTTATCGGTTCGAGTCCCCACTGTACTTGCTTTCAGATATCCTCCGATAAACCCCGCTTTGCCCTCGATAAGAAAGAGACACAGATGGGCTTCGAATGAAAAGCCGTGAATATACCTGTGCACGTTTTGCCAACACATAGGATGACCTTAACCCTTTCAGGACCATAAGGTTTCTAAGAGTAAATATTAATATGTAACTGTTTATTTTAGTTTGTTTAGACGTAAAATAAATAAAAATCATAAGAAAAATACATAACAATGTGTAGTTTTTTTGGAATTTTATGGGAAATATTTTTCCCAATGGACTATAAAGGTAACACAAATTATAGTTAGGCTTATTATGCAATGTCTTTTATTTATTGGTTTATTAGAACAAAATGTTAACTAAAATAATACAAAATTATGAAAGAAAATTACTATACAAAATGATGTGCTAATTATGATATTCTGCGAAGCAATTTCTTTTGGTAGTGAAGCAAAGATGGACATTGCACATAGTACATATATTATGCGTCCTGACAGTTCTGTTTTTGTTTTCTAAACGTTCGCGTTTACGTAATTGCGTTCGGCATACGTTCTATTTTGACATTCTGTATAAAAAATGCAGATAAGGTTATAATTAAATACGACAATCACCAATTTTAAAATGGGAAAAAATGTTTCCCTTAGTCGTGAAAAGGTTAACAGAAGGCTTCCATCTGTCACTCACCAACTATCCACTGGATCTCTCTCTTTCCACCTATCAGCCTTTGGGGTTTTGTGACCTGGACGTTATATCGGGTTGGGTTCTTTTACCTATGAGCGGCACTATTTTTGTCCACATGGTATCTCTCGTATCTGTAGTTCCCAAATTCGAGTCCCACTTGTGCCAGCGTTGTAATTTAAAAAAATAAAAAAATAAATACCCCCTCAAGCAGCTACTTGCCACAGAGGTCTGACAGGAGCCTGTCAATTTATATGCCACAGTAGGAGATCTGAGAGGATGGCAGGACCTCAGCAGAAAAACGACACACACATCCATGCCTAAATCCGAGGCTCGAATCCAGGTCCCTTAGATCAGTAGCCAAGCGTGCTAACCACTCGGCCACGGGACGGCTAATCTTCGCTAAATCCTCTCCTTGTCCTTGGTCAGAAAGGAAATACCGATGGGTTTGGGAAGGCTGCCGACCATCGTATGAGGCGTAAAGCCGTGCTCTGTGTGCAGGAGAGTCATAACTGTGCACACGCTAAAGAACATGCTTTGTGACCTTAATGCATGGCTTTCATTCCCCACCTGGTGTATGCCAACAAGAGATACTAGCAAGGTTCGGTTGTTTTACTCTGAGCGGCACTTTTTTGCACACCATGGGCTAAATGGCCAGGTCACATGGACCCCGAAGGCTCAGAGAAGGTTGGGGAAGGGGACCCACTGGAACAGCTGTTAGGAGATAGATGGTAGCCTCCCGTCAAGGCCATCCAGCGTGTTCTTTAACGGTCATAGAGTACGTCTCTCCAGCATAGGAGCCAGGGCTTAACGTCCCATCCGAAGAACGGCGGCCTTTCCAAGCCCATCGGTGTCCCCTACTGACCGTGGGCAGGGCGGGGAATTTTGCGGAGATAAATCTCAACGCTGACCCAGCTGGGACTCGAACCTGGGAACTACAGATTACGAGCCTGGCGCACTACTGACTGATCCACCCCGCCCCGATATACTAGCAAGGAAAGAGATGCCAGTATGTTTAAAAGTATGCTGTTGACAAAAAGAATGGCGATTCATTTGGAACCAACCATTTATATTTCATGTTGCAATGTGAACGCGCATGTTTTTCTAATAATAATTTGCTTACATTTAAGGAATGCCAATCTTTCATTTGCCAGAAATTCCCTAAATCTTTATCAGATGGTATCAATAGATTTCTTCGTTCTTTGAAGGCAAAATTTCTCGAAGTTGAACTCTTTCGTAACCGCTTGATGTATTATAAGCTCGACACTCGGAAATTAGATCGTCGGTGCACGCGTGACACAGAATTCATGCATGTCAGTCACGTCAGGCGTCAGCATTGTTTGATTATAATGTTTGATAAGTGCTCTCCACTTTCGGCTATTATACAAGTCCATCATTAATTTGAAGGATATACACACAGGCATTATTCTGTTACACAACACCCTGCAAGAATTGCTAGGGGTTGTTCATAAATTACATCAGACTGTTTTAGCCGAATTTTAACGTCTCCTGGGCGGCGTTGGCTCAGTCTGTAGCACGCCAAGCTCGTAAGCTACAATTCCCAGGTTCGAGCTAAACTGCCCTACTTTTGAGATTTAAGTCCTTTAATCTCCACCTTGGTTTCAGTAAGAAAGGGAACACCGATGGGCTCCATACCTTGTGCGTGGGGCGGGGGTGGCTCAGTCGGTAGCGCGCCAGGCTCGTAATCTGTAGTTCCCAGGTTCGAGTCCCAGCTGGGTCAGCGTTGAGATTTATCTCCGCAAAATTCCCCGCCCTGCCCACGGTCAGTAAGGGACACCGATGGGCTTGGAAAGGCCGCCGCCGTCAGTCGGATGGGACGTTAAGCCGTGGCACCGTGTGCGTGAGAACCATACCCTGTGCACGTTAAAGAACACGCTGGATGGCCTTGACGGGAGGCTACCATCTGTCTCCCAACAGCTGTTCCAATGGGTCCTCTCCCCCAACCTTCTCTGAGCCATCGGGGTCCATGTGACCTGGCCATTTAGCACGCTATATAGCCTTGACGAAAGGTACCATCTGTCCAGTGGGTCCCCTTCCCCCAACCTTCTATGAGCCCTTGGCTTCCTTCTGACCTGGACATTTAACCAATTATGTAAAAAAAAATGTGCTCTCAGAGGTAAACAACCCTTTTCTGAGCCTTCGGGATATGCTTTGTGACCTGATCATTTAGCGCATTGTGTGGGAAAAAAAGCGCCGTTCAGAGGTAAAATAATCGAACCACCCTCTCCTTGCGTATCCCCAAGCAGACGCTTTTCCAGACCCCAACCTCCTCTGTCTTAAGTAAATATATATCTACAATCTTTATCTCTTTGATTACAAAGCCTTTTCTTATCCTATTTAAAAATTCTTAAAGTGATTTGAAAACTGGATTCATTTTGCTTCTTATTTCTATGTGCCTCTTTACACTTATTTCACTTAGTTTCTTCCTTCTTTAGCAAAAGAAAATGTCTCCTTTTGGGGGCACCACAATCAGCATAGCAGGTGAATGTTACAAGAGTAATAGTTAATTATAAGTGATAATAAATTAACTGATTCTTGTTATCGGAAAATAAAAACAAATTATTAATTTCAGAAATAAGTATTGTTTACGGTTTTTACACTTCAACCCTCCATGTAGCCAAGTCTCGAAATGGGAAATATTTACGCAGTGGAACCCTTGGCAGTATAACAGATGTCAGTGAATGCGAAATTCATATTGCTTTTTATAACTATAGACTATAGTTAATATGTAATAGTTAATACAATCAAAGCGTTGTTGAATCTACATACATTGTAGATTTAGAGCAAAGCTTCATTTCTATTTATCTCTGTAGGTATCGTGAGGCAATAATTTTATTAATATAACGAACCGGAACGGCGTTCCGGGTTGGGTTGTTTTACCTCTGAGCGGCACTTTTTTGCATACCATTGGCTAAATGGCCAGGCCACATGGACCCCGAAGGCTCAGAGAAGGTTGGGGGAGGGGACCCACTGGAACAGCTGTTGGGAGACAGATGGTAGCCTCCCGTCAAGGCCATCCAGCGTGTTCTTTAACGTGCACAGGGTATGGCTCTCCCGCACACGTAGCCACGGCTTAACGTCCCATCCGACGGACGGCGGCCTTTCCAAGCCCATCGGTGTCCCCTACTGACCGTGGGCAGGGCGGGGAATTTTGCGGAGATAAATCTCAACGCTCACCCAGCTGGGACTCGACCTACGGTGTTCCGGTATAGTCTGCTTCGTTTAGAGGCCTGCATGTAACGCGATATAAAATAATGTTGCTTTAGATGGGGTGTCGAAGATTAATAGTTCGTCTGGACAGCTATTACATATAGATATTATTCTTAGCCGCAGAATCTGAGAACTTCCAAAATCGGTTTATGTAAGCGATAACCTTCATAAACTGCGGCCGAAAGAATGTAAAATTTCTTGCCCAAAAAACTTTTCATGAGGCTGATAAATATTGTTCAAGAATTATCGTCTCGGAACTCTTATATAAAGGGTACTATGAGCAAACAACTATGTGGGGCGTTCAAAGAGTTCTTGACATGCATATGCAGAACGACTCTTTTACCGTCATTCAAAGTACTCCCCCTCCAGCATTTATGCAAAATTGCAGACATCTATGCCAATTCTGGAACGTTTGGTGGTTGGTACAGTCGCTCAAAAAAGTATCCGAACGCTACGGTTGATTGCAGAATTCAGAAAAAATATATGGCAAGGAATTTTTTAGAAATTAGTGACTTTCAACCTTCGTGTCACGTGACACGGAATTTTTTAGAAATTAGTGACTGGCAACCTTCGTGTCACGTGACACGAAGGTTGCCAGTCACTAATTTCTTAAAAATTCCTTGCCATATATTTTTTCTGAATTCTGCAATCAACCGTAGCGTTCGGATACTTTTTTGAGCGACTGTACTCCTGTTGAGGAATACTCCACAACTTTGAATGAACGCATCTTGCACCCTTGAGAAAGGCTTCCCAGCAAGTTACTTTTTAATTTTTGGAAAATCAAACATCGCATGGTGCAGGATAGATATTTGGGTTTTTTTTCTTGCTCCAGATAAGCCGTAACTTACCGGGTTTTGTGAGTACTGGCATTGTCATGAAGAAGGAGAACCCTTGTTGTTGGCGCTACTCCTTCATCTCCTTAACCGTTTTGGGCAAAACAACGTTGGTGTAGTATTGGCCATTTTAATCATTTTTTCAGGTAAAGTGTCACGGCTACAACTTGAAAATTGAAAAAAAAATTTAACATTTCTTTCTTGAACGAAAGTTTTGTCGGAGGATTTGGAGACTCGATTCAACTTCCACAACCCAAACATAGTTGTTGATCTTTCTGAGAGTTGTATAGTAATAAAACCACTCTCGTCACCTGTAACAATGTATGTTAATCATTTGGGCCCACTAGGTTCAAACATTGCCAGCATCTCCTTGCACGAGTCGACTCTAGCCACTTTTTGCTGTTCTCTCAGTTTGTAGTGTACCCATTTGGCACAGATCTTTCCGAACTTTAAATGTTGATGAACAATTGTTTCTCTACTGCCAATCGATACACCGACATCTAAACGTATTATCTAAATGGTGATGTGTGGGTTTTCCTTAATGTGATCACGAACAGCAGCGATGGTTCTCTCGTTCACGGCTTCCTTCGGTCTTCCTGCAGGAGTGAGGTCTTCGAAGCTCTGTTGCCCTTCTCTGAATTTGCGCATCCATCCCGTAACAGTGTCATGTGACCAGGCATATTTCCCCATATACTTGTGATAAATCGGCATGAATTGTTTTCGCGTCATCCCCAAGCAGCATCCTTGTGAAAATGTAAAATCTTTCCCCTTCTTTAGTAGGCTCCATAGGAACAACGCACAGATTTCGCAGACCGAACTTTAAGCGCCGCTAGCAAAGAGAGAATTGATGAACAACCTTTGTTTTTAACACTTAAAGACAAGTTTAGACAAGCTTTCACACAAGTCGTAACTCGTGAACTTCGGAGGGACGAGTGCAAAATTAACAGATATGTGTGAACTACTTTTTGAACGTCCTCCGTAATATCCACAATCTTTATCTCTTTGATTTCAAAGCCTTTCCTCGTGATATTTAAAACTTTCTAAAGCGATCTGAAAACTGCGAATGTAGCATAACTAGATTCATTTTGAGAGTCTTTATGCGCTTCTTTACACTAATTTCACTTAGTTCCTTTCTTCTTTTGTCATTATGTATATTTCCTCTATAAATCTAAAAATGGGCACCCAACAGAATTCGAACTCTGCCAGGAGATTTACTCTTGAGACCAGCTCCAGGCGCCTGAAAATATTTTAATTGTCTAGCTGTAGGAATAATTAAAGAAACTATTTATGCAGTTGGGAAAGTATCTTCGGATTCATCGCAATACCCCACCGTTTCAAGTGGAACACCCCGTGGTTATTAACTCCTTGTCTCACGAAGTTCCAGTACTTATTAGCTATCTCCTTATTGAAAAAAAAAAACAAACTTTTTTTATTCACCTGCAAAGTGCAGCTTACGTAATTCATGTATGCTCAGGACCATTGTTAGCTCATTATATATTCACCGTGCGCTACGACCAGTTTCCCGAATGCCAAAGAAACAGCAACCTACATCTGGGACCAGACTGAAATAATCCCATAAATTTTATTCTGATATTCCATACAGCTTGGAATACTGTTAGGATGGATCAGCCAATTAAGGTACATTTAAATTTTAATTCCTTTTTTTATCCGAAATGAAAAAAAATGTTGGAACGCAAAAGGCGGTCTATATACCATAAACACAAGGTGGATTTTTCGCAGATTTAAAAAGGCTCTGTTCTTATTCTCTACAACACTGCTACACAGTTGCCATATGCCTCTCTGCCTGAAGCTTTCCTGCATAAGTAATGAGCTAGCACGGAAGCATAATTTACAGTGAGTTATTCTGTTAAACCAGAAGTTTTCAAGATTTTTTCTCATCGAGACGTTAGTTTAAAAAAATTATCGCAGTGTGAAGATAAAAAAAAACCAACAAATGCCTGAAAATGCCGTTGTAATAATAAAAGATATATTTAAAAGCATATCTGCAGAGTATAAATCCACAAAAGTTTTGAACAGTTTCTTAAAGAAAATTGACTTCTTTCCCATTGAGACTTTACACATCCTAGTAATTCCTGTTGGTAATCAACGTCTGTGCTTTTAAATCTATCTTTTAGTAAAATATTTACCGGAATATGTTGCATTTTTAGGTTGACTTTAATATAGCAGACCACCATTATTGATACCGAATTGAGAAATATTATCTGGGGAATATTCTGCAGGGAAATTCTCCAAAGAATCTTGACTTATATATATATTACATTTTGTTTAAACACGAAATATATACAGGCTAAGATACAAGTTATCGATTTTGTGCAGATTTCGAGTTCCAGTTGGATTATTTAGACATATTTTTTAAGAACGATTTCTTTTTTCTTCTTCCACTTCCTTTAACCACTGTTAACTTGTCAACTCAGTGATATTTTTTCTTAAATCCCAAAGTAATTTGACAACAAAATTTGTGGAAATTAATTTTGATCGAATAGGGATTTACTTTTCAGTTTTGGATGGCAGATTTTATGCTAATTATATATTTTTGGAAATGAAATGAAAATACTAGGGTGATTCATAAGTCTGTGCTTTTCAGCGTCTACTTGAGAGATGATTATTACAATATAAATAAACAACCATATTTGCCGAAATATAAACCATCATTTTTAATAGTTCGTCGCCATCTGTTGGTAAATCGTTACATTCCTTTTCGATACCAAGCTTGGTCCTTAAAGGTGAAACACTCGCGACATCCGTTTTCGACTTTGTGAAATGTTTGAAACCGCCTCCTCGAAGAAAATGAGCCACGGAGCTAAAGAGGAGGTAATCGAAAGGAACTAGGTCCAAACTAAATGTTGGGGGGGGGGGGGGGGGGGAGAGAAGCTCAAATGCCAATTCTCGGATGTTTTTAGTTGTAGAGGGATTACCCGATCCTGAATAGCGTTGATGCATCACAGTGTTGTGCTGAGAAGAGATCGGCGCGGAAGACATTCATTCCATCTGGAATTAGTTCAAAGTGTACCACTCCCTCAAAATTCCACTAAACACTCAACATCGGTTTCGTTTCGAATTGTCCCCTCTGTGGTATAGGAAGTGCGGGCTGCCTTAGCACAAACACTGCTTTTGGGTGTGCGGATTGTTCAAAAAGACATATTTTTCATTGCACGTAACAATTCGCTTGATGAAATAGTGGTCGCGTGGATTAGCGAGGAGTTTCCTGCACACTTCGATACAACGGTTTGCTTGTTGAGTAGTCAGTTCATATGGAACACTTCGGCAACTTCTGGCTTCCTTACCGATGCGTTGCAGATGCCGCACAATAGTTGCTTCTGAGCAACCAAGTTCGGACGAGGGCCTGCGAATGCTTGTCGATGGAATGCTGAGATCTTCCGATATTGGGAATGGCTTTCTTGCGAGTCTCGTGACACCACCACCAGCATCACCAGCCTGTACTGTTGACACCAGACAAGATGGCTCCATGGCCTCACATTGCTTGTGTCACATTCTGATCCATCAGCATGATGCAAAAGGAACCTTGATTTGTCCGACCAGGCTACCCTTTTCCAGTCCTCAATGGTCCATTGTCTATGCTCCTGCACCCACTGTAGACCCGCTTTTGTGTCTTTAACCTTCTTGAAGCACGAATGGAGACTGCCCCCCAACTTCCACTTCGCATATTTCTCGAGACTCTTCGGTAGCTTTTAAAATTTTTTTCCAAATTGTTAGAAACGTTGAGCATTGCAAAAGACTTATGCAATGCTCAACGTTTCTAACGATGGGAACGAAGACTCCGACACTTGTAATAGTTTTAGACTGACGCAGTGCACTTTATTAAAACAGAAAATACCCCCTCAAGCAGCTGCTTGTCACAGAGGTCTGACAAGGAGCCTGTCAGTTTATATGCCATAGTAGATACATTCCCTTAAGTTCAGAGGTGTGCAAATACAACACGATATGTTTCACCGTACACATTTTGCACGGCGAAAAACGCACAGACTTATGAAGCGACCTAGTCTTAATCACGTGGGAATTGTATTTGCAAAATCCTTAAAAGAACTAAAGGCAACTGATGTATTCCAAAGACTGAAGTTTTCTTCTAAAGTAGAATCCTATCAATTGTTTGATATTATCAGTCCGCCTTAATTTTGACTTGTACGTCTTCTAGAAACATTGTTCATTCTCTAATCTGTCATTCTTCAAATGGATAACGTGAAAAGACTCAGTTTGTGGAATATTGGTGTCTTCCAAAAGTGTTCAAAATCCAACGTGTTCTTTAACGTGATTTGAGTATGGCTCTCCTGCATACAGAGCCACGGTTTAAAATTCCATCCGACGGACGTCTATCTTATCTAACGCATCGGATTCCCTTTTCTCACCGACAGCAGGGTTGCAGTTAGCGGTGAAAATTCTCAACGCAGGCAGAGTGGGAAGTCGAACCTGAGAACTGCAGATTGCGAGTCTGGCGCTGTACCGACTGAGCCAACTTTCCCCTCATTAAAGACAGCGGGAAGGTTTAAAGAGCGCTAGAATGACCACTGGGCCATAGGAAAATATTCGTGTAATTTACCAGTCTGTGAAATGGGTAATGCTGAGAACCATTGATTTAGATTTTACTCATTTTATTCCAGCGCAGACTAGATTATCTTAAACAAGAACCAACATTTATTCCTCCCAACAAATGCTGCAGCATTGATCTACCTTAATAGCATTTCTATTCATTTAGGCTTAAGAATATGTCATCTATGTTTCTTAGAGATGAGACATCATTTTTCTATATATCCAAGGCACCCTGCTTCAATAGGTCGACAAGGGGAGTTTGTGAATCGTGTGCCGACCGGGAGACTCCTCAGTCCAGGAGTATTGCGCGCTGGTTGCTTCAACGTTTGTCGTCGTCATGACGACGCTTCGGATGCAAGTCTCATTCCAGAGCCAATTGTTTCCGAATTCTGTTAATTTCAAAGTCGCCGCTCATATGGAGGCAGAGGCAATTCAGAAGATGAAGGACAGAGAATGGGCCAATTAATTCGCCGTCATCCCAGTGCGCAGCGCCGTGTCATTGCGGACGGCCTAATCAACTAAAACCAATTTGAAATCAAAATTGCAAATGTACTGATTATGTCAGTGATGCATTTAATTAAATACGCCCGAGAGCTGCTCTCGAAACAAACGTTTTAAAGCGAACGATGCGCTTGAAAGTGGTCGTTTGATCACAGAGCGTTCTGTCCTCTCGGATCAAAGGGACAAATGCTCGGCTGTTAGGTGTTTAATTCTGAACCACTTAAACAGAAAGCAGCCAACCGTTTAGTAACAATCCCCTCCTGCTCTGTGTAAAGGTACTGTTCATGGGCTAAAAGGATCACTTTTATCAAGCACCCAATGTTGAATTCTTATTTGTATTAATAAGACGCGTAAGACATTTAAATTTACTTCACGTTCGTATAAGAAACGAAAACTTATTTGATCTTTATAACGGTCTTTTAAAAAAATATTTGCTAGGTTTTTTGGTGACTGAAAATTATTAAATTGTACTTGATTCCAATCTGTTTTAAAATAATATATATATATCATAGAATTTATTAATTCAAAGGTTATTAATTACTAAACTGATAATTAGTAAGATTTACTTCTTTATTAGTGTTAAGAGTATCAGTGCTTGATCTGGCACAAATCTATAATAAATGATGTCTCTGGCTGCAATAAAAAATTATCTGTGCTTCTGTATCAGCCATAATTCGTTTAGAAATTGTGGCAGACGCTTCAAGATTTGGCAGAGTGTTTTTGGTTGCCGTCCGAGTTGCAGTGCCAAATTTAAAGTAGAAATTCCAAGAGCGGGGGGGGGGGGGACTTGCTAAAAGCAAAAATATTTACCTTGCTATTCCTATGGAAACCGAAGTCGCTGCCAAATCCATTGTTGACTGTAGACGGCACTCTTCTCTACCTGGGGGCGGGGGTGGCTCAGTCGGTAGCGCGCCAGGCTCGTAATCTGTAGTTCCCAGGTTCGAGTCCCAGCTGGGTCAGCGTTGAGATTTATCTCCGCAAAATTCCCTGCCCTGCCCCCGGTTAGTAGGGGACACCGATGGGCTTGGAAAGGCCACCGTCCGTCGGATGGGACGTTAAGCCGTGGCCCCGTGTGATGGACGTTAAGCCGTGACCTTTTACTATGTGTGTGATGGGACGTTAAGCGTGGCGGGAGAGCCATACCCTGTGCATGTTAAAGAACACGCTGGATGGCCTTGACGGGAGGCTACCATCTGTCTCCCAACAGCTGTTCCAGTGGGTCTCCTCCCCCAACCTTCTCTGAGCCTACGGGGTCCATGTGACCTGGCCATTTAGCCCATGGTGTGCAAAAAAGTGCCGCTCAGAGGTAAAACAACCCAACCCAAATCTTCTCTGCCTGTCTGGGCTGGGTTCTTTTACTATGTGTGTCAGAGCTTTTGTAGAAGGGTACCTGTCCCTATCTTGTTAGGATAATCACTCAAGTAACCGAACACACAAACTCGTGTATTTCAACTATGTACATTTATTTACATTAATTATATACATACAGTAACTGTCCACCTGGTACAGTCACTGGCCAAATTCAACACAGGCTATCACGAGCCTCAGCGGTCCCGCCGCTAGATAGAGACCACGTTTAAACGAGCTGCAAACGAACGGCCTGACATCCGGACAGCTTCGTCGTCCGCGCGCAAGTCCGGTTTGAACGGGTTTCAACCATCCGCCGAATGATGTCATGTGTCCTTCGGGGGACGTTAAGGTGTCTCGGCCATAGGGTACGAACACGATCGCCGTGCCAGGGCGACTCTTGTCGCCTTTCTTCATCGTGCTCTCAAACTTGTTCTGCCGTCGGCGCTCTGTCGCCAGGTGGGCAGGCACTGCCGCCAAAATGGCGATCCTGGCCCTCACTGCTTCTGCCGAGTCCCTACATCGACATTTACTGATCCTTATTTAACTTATTATTATTATTTTACTTATCCTTATCTTAACCCATTTCTTCCCAGTGTTGCGTACACGCAACACTTGGGAAGAAATGGGTTAACTGTGAACGTAAGAGTCGCAACATTGAAAATGCTGCCATTCCCAAAGTCATTATTATATTAATGTGTCTCATTGCAGATAGGAACCTTATTTTTTTAACCCAATACGTGGAGGACCCGCATACGAAATTTGGGACCATTCGGTCAAGTAACTCGGGCACCACAGGATACCAAAATCTGCTGGAACGGAAATAAAACTCGCGATAGTTTGCGTAGAAACGAAGCCATGCGCTATGAGGGCGCATAATGGCGTCGTCAACGCCGAGCAATTATGTTGAATCTGTGCTAAAGGGTCGAGGAGCAAAAGGAGAGGGGGGTGGGGGGTGGCAGTGCTCATAAAACTAACGGCGGAGTGAAAAACTGAATATACAGATTAAAAGTGAGAAGCCGGCAGCACTGAGTACCGTTCAGCTAATATGTAAATGTACAACTGATACCAAATAATCATTTTCAATAACTCTTATAACCTGGACGGGTTTACATATTATCCCTTGGTGCAATATGTAAGGTTCATAATTTATTTTATATTTATACTGTTTTTTATTTTAATTTTATCTCAGTAAAAAACCGATTGTAAGCAAAGCAAAATATATTACTGGCGAGTAAAGCCCATATTAACAATAGAAGGGTTCTAAAGAACCAAACGCGTTGGCTATAGAAGACCAGCCTCTGCAAATATACAATGTTTTGTGGTGAGGTTGTGGTTCCTCTTGATGAAAGCGTATTAATGTTATTTTTCCCTATTTTTTTTATTATTTGTCATCAAAATCATCATCGGATTACGACCCGTAAAAAATTTTAAATGTTTTTTTTTTACCAATATTGGGCACAGCACAGAATAGCTAGCTGAAATAGACCCTAAACAAGAAAATTGATGAAATTTATTCATAGTCATCAGTTTCTACACTTGTTTTCTTTAACAATCCAGGGTGACACAGCAACTGCAGAATGAATAGGATACTACGAGACTACGCGATTCACGCTTTGAGAGTTCTCATAGATCATTGGCTGTTGACAGATCACTGATATAAGAAAACTGTCGAAGCATTACTTCTGCGCAGTCTCATAAACTCCTTTCTCTGTTGTCACTGATGCTTATTAAAAAGGCTTCTAGCTTTCTGCACAGTGCTATATATAAGCTAGTCGAAGCCAGCTCGTATATAGAAAAAAAAAATAAGGGGGTATAGTGAAAGTAAAAGGGACTGAAGACTGAAATTCCATAGCAATATATTATATTCATTTTCCCCTCCGTTTTAACATTAATGCGTTAATATATATAAGTTTAATGATTTTTTTTTATTATTATTACCTTTCCTACAATTCTCAAAGGGGAGAGGGAGTCAATCATAATATGATTGACTCCCTCTCCCTCTCCCCCTCCCCCTAAATCCGGCCCTGGTCGAAACGAATTTGATGAACTCCTATTTTAGAATTTAAAAACTTAAGCCTTAAATTAATAATAATATAGCTATCTTCCCAATAGCTGATCAGATAGCATATTCGGCTGCAGAAAAATAATGGATTCGAAATTCATTCAAGGAATGAATCCCTCTGTGACTGGGGCGGGGGTGGCTCAGTCGGTAGTGCGCCAGGCTCGTAATCTGTAGTTCCCAGGTTCGAGTCCCAGCTGGGTCAGCGTTGAGATTTATCTCAGCAAAATTCCCCGCCCTGCCCACGGTCAGTAGGAGACACCGATGAGCTTGGAAACGCCTCCGTCCGTCGGATGGGAGTTTAAGTCGTGGCATCATGTGCGGGAGAGCTGTAACCTGTGTACCTTAAAGAAGACGCTGGGTGGCCTTGACGGGAGGCTACCTTCTGTCTCCTAACAGTATTCCAGTGGGTCCCCTCCCCCAACCTTCTCTGAGCCTTCGGGGTCCATGTGACCTGGCCATTTAGTCCATGATGTGCAAAAAAGTGCTTCTCAGAGGTAAAACAACCCAACACGCACGTTAAAGAACACTGGATGGTCTTGACGGGAGGCTACCATCTGTCTCCTAACAGCTGTTCCAGTGAGTCCTCTCCCCTAATCTTCCCTGAGCCTTCGGGGTCCTTGTGACCTGGCCATTTAGTCCATGATGTGCAAAAAAGTGCTTCTCAGAGGTAAAACAACCCAACACGCACGTTAAAGAACACTGGATGGTCTTGACGGGAGGCTACCATCTGTCTCCTAACAGCTGTTTCAGTGAGTCCTCTCCCCTAATCTTCCCTGAGCCTTCGGGGTACTTGTGACCTGGCCATTTAGCCCATTGTGTGCAAAAAAGTGCCGCTCAGAGGTAAAACAACCCAACTCTCTGTGACTCTGATGAATCTCTTCAACCTTCGTGTCACGTGACACGAAGGTTGCCAGATCACTAATTTCTCATAGTATCTTGCCACATTTTTTTTCTGAATTCTGAAATCAACTATAGTGTTCGGGTATTTTTTTCGAGCGACTGTACATAAGTCGCGTGGTAACCTCCCAGAAATTTTTGTAGAATTCTGGTAGAATCTACGATGGCTGGTAGGCGTTTCCTTCGTCGTCTGAGTCGTAAGAACATTGATTACTCTGAGTCCTACGCAACAATATTGTTCTACTTTCACACGATGCAACGCGTTCGTGACCAGGAACTAAAACTTTAGCTGTTCTGTACACTGAGGGCAAAGCGAAAACTTTCCCTTTTCGCAAGGGCCATATCACATTTTATATTCTTCCAAGGGAATAACAGCAATACCGATCTTTACAACTTCCGTTTCTGAGAGAAGGGTCATTGAGAAACAAAAGCAGCAACTCCCTGTCACTGGAAAGGGTGCGAGCTTCTTCCGCTCGACGCCGCCACCGCCGCTCTGCACTCCGATGAATCGCCACCTGCTCGTGCCGCGGCCTCCGAGTGGGGTGATAAATTCCGCCACCGCTGCGAGTAGTGGTGTGCCCAATCGCGTGTGTTGCTCACTAGCCGACATCGCACACCATCTATGGCGCAACACGAATGGGTGATTCTACCCGTAGGAGGTCTGATTCATCAGCAGCAATGGCCGCTCTTTCGCGGCTTCTAATCAACCTCCGGCAATTCTCCTTTGCGGTCACGTGCAATAACTGGAGGCTAAGTGCGGTGTTGCCACCTGAGCGACGGATCCGTGGCTTGAGGGATGACGAAAGACATGAAGTCGAAACATGAAAATTTAAGACGTAAAATTGAATGCAAGTTTTTTCATTTGTTGTATGAAAGATTAACCTCCAGTAATATACGCCTAATTGCTTCAACATGTACAACTGCAGTTTTAAGGGTGGTTGAACCGCCCTAAAAAAAACCCTTACTCCTCATCCTATTCTGTGTTGGAGAATTGGGTGTACTGTGTAAAAGAAGTCGAATATTTGGCTTCACGGCTAGTATTTCATTAATTTAAAATTATAAATAAAATAATCTGAAATTATACGTTTTAGATTTCAGATAAAATTGAAAACCACATTAAACATGAATGAACAAAAAAAAAATATGAGGCAAAGCGACGTTTACGTTGTTTTGCCTCATGCCAAGCGATTTTTACGTTGTAAAAGTTACACACACCACACAAAAATAAACTTGTCGCAGGGTCTTCTTTTATGTGGGGGCGGGGGTAGCTCAGTAGGTAGCGCGCCAGGCTCGTAATCTGTAGTTCCCAGGTTCGAGTCCCAGCTGGATCAGCGTTGAGATTTATCTCCGCAAAATTCCCCGCCCTGCCCACGGTCAGTAGGGAACACCGATGGGCTTGCAAAGGCCGCCGTCCGTCGGATGGGACGTTAAGCCGTGGCCCCGTGTACGGGAGAGCCATACCCTGTGCACGTTAAAGAACACGCTGGATGGCCTTGACGGGAGGCTACCATCTGTCTCCCAACAGCTTTTCCAGTGGGTCCCCTCCCCCAACCTTCTCTGAGCCTTCGGGGTCTATGTGACCTGGCCATTTAGCCCATGGTGTGCAAAAAAGTGCCGCTCAGAGGTAAAAAAACCCAACCTTCTTTTATGTCTCGTACTCCCAACATCAGTTTTGCGGAGTTTTAATTAAATATTGAAAGACGTGTTTTTAAAAGATTTCGAAACACAAACGGAAACGACAGAACGCTAAATACATTTGTTTCCATAAATTAAGGAAAACTCAGAAAAATTATGATAAACAAAAAACTATATCAATGATTTTAATGAAATTTAATGAAAACATTAATTACAATGCTAGTTTCAGAATGGCATAAAATATTTTGCATTAGAAACATTTTTTGTCAAAATATAACACAGGAAATTGTCTAAAACTGAGGTCTCAGAATGCAATGGGAAAAAGTTCTAAGCAGTGTGGTCACCACTTACAGCAATGCAGGCACGACAGCGATGTTCCATACTGATTATGATGTTGTGAATCAGCTCAGTAGGGAGTAACGATCATTGTTCCTTTAATTTGAAGCAATAATAAGCTCTCCCTTTGTTTCAGGTGGCGGGTTGAGGGCAGTAACACGTCTCCCTAGAACATCCCACACATGCGCAATCGGACTCCATGCGCATAATGGTCTCCTCTTGAAGTTATTGTTCCACTAGTCGAGTTCTGTGTGGACGAGCGTTATCGTCTTGTAAGATGAATATTTCAACTATTGCACCAGTGTAAGGACGTGCATAAGGGTCCGGGATGTCATCTCTATACCTTTGAGCATTGAGATTCCCACTCGTCAACACATAGAGGTCTGTGCGTCCTCCTAAGGAAATGCCAAACACACAGGCTACCTTCGCTGTAACTGTCTCTTTGACGGATGTTGCTGGGATGATAACAGGTACCTCGTTCTCTCAATATCAAACAATGTCCGGAATCACTCTGCAAGCAATATCTGGACTCATTCTTGAAGAGTACGGATCTCCATTGTTCTTCTGTCCAGTTAACATGCGTGCGTGTCCAATTCAACCGCTCTCTCCTGTGACGTGACGTGAAGGGTATACAAATTACTGGCCATCTAGCGTACGGACCTCCCCCATGAAGCCATCTACGCACAGTAGAAGCTGATACAGCCCTCCCAGTGGCTGCAGCAAGAGAGGATCGTAGCTGATAGGGAGTAGACTTTCTGTCCTTTCGTTGCTGTTAATTCGTTGTCTTGTACAGCGGTCGTAACTCTAGCCCTTCCTCGTTAAACCTCAGAGACGCGGAATCCGTGCTAAGAAATTGATTCCACAGTTTATGGACCACAGAAGGACTCACTCTGACTTTACTCACATTTACAACACAGAATAACGATCCACTCCAAAACACCCGCTTTTATGCCGCTATCCGATCGCAAATTGACGCAACCTAGACTAATTTGCATACGATATGCTCACTCGGCATTACTGGTTACATGAACAAGTTTGGTGAGTTTGGCACAGTTTTTGGGCGAATTATCGCGATTCATAAGGAATCCCATGAACTCAGAGCTAGGAGACACATGGAAAGCTCCAGTGAAAGCCATCCAGCGTGCACACGGTATTTCCTGCACATTAGGCCATGGCACGGTGGCCTTTTCAAGTCCATCGTCATCCTCTTTCTCATCGAGGGCACATCAACAATTAGAGGAGAAAGATAAAGCAGAGTTCGGTTGTTTCGCCTCTAGGGGGCGCTTTTTTCCCACACAGTGGGCTAAATGGTCAGCTCACAAGGACCTCGAGGGCTCAGAGAAAGTTGGAGGGGGGGGGGGGGCTATTGAACAGCTTTTGGGAGATATATGGAAGGCTCTCGTCAACGTCATCCAGAGTATTCTTTAACGTGCACAAGGTATGACTCTCGCGCACACGGAGGGAAAACAGGGATTCAAACCTGGGAACATTAGCTTACGAGTCTGATGCGTCATAAGCTGAACTAACTCCTCCCCCCCCCCCCTCACCTCACTAACATGATGATAGGTAACACATTACATGACTTGAAAGAAAGCCAACATCAATGAAACGCTAAAAGTTTTTATCCTCTTTAGCATCTGAAGCAGTTTATTTTACAGCAGATTTACCGGTTTCGAATTAGATGTGGAAAGTCAGACCATTTTTTTTTATAATAAGAATATTGTGACCCACGGGTGATTTTTAAGGTTCGACGTTCACATTTCCTTTTCTACCTCCCTTGGCGCCAAAAAAAAAAAGTCCACAGATGTGGATATAAAAAACTTGGACTCGTCTCTTCTTCGATCGCAATGGTGACTGTGTGGGAGCCTGACAGCTGAGCGATGCTCCAAGTGGCCTCGCTTTAGTTAGCTATCGAAGTTCGGCGGGGGGTGGGTGGGGTTCTGTGAAGAAAACGACTGCATAAAGACGAGAAATTATATTAAAATATATTGAAGCCGAGAAGGTTGGTCCGAAGATGGCCTCGAGGAAATCGATTTACAGACGGAACAGGTAGAAAATGCGTAGGCCTTGCCGTACCTCGTCAGGAACCAAACACTGCTGTAAAGCTGGGATGATGGATGAGAGGAGCACCGGGAGCAAGCGCCTCCCAGCATCCCTAGCCCATCATACGGTCATTTCTGCGGTTTATTGGCCAGAGCAGGAACGCATTCAATTACGAGAATTTTCCTGTGGAAATCGCTTGGAAAGTTGGGATGAGTGCACAGATGCTGCGCACTTTTTTCTATTCCCCTTCCTCCTTCGGGTACTGGAAACAGTAGCGGCATGATGGGGAGTGGTAGCTCACGTGATTAATGGCGTACTAGACACGCGCCCTGTGGCATGGGAGGTGAGTAGGGATTCATGGTTGGCAACGTCATGGAAGGAAATCAAATACCGAAGGCACGTGAGAAGGAAGAAAGGAAGGGGGAAAAGGATTCAGAATTAGACGGCAATATTGTCTCAATTAGGAAGAGAGAGGTCTCCGAAGGCTTTCGATGTTAATTAGAAGTGCAATTGATCTTTTTGCACTCGGCGTGTTATGCATATTGAATGAATGAGTCTCAAAGAATGGTCTAATGCGATAGTTCGGTGAAGGGGAAAGATGAGTCTGTCGTTTTCATATCTTGCGTTTCTTCATTTAGTGAGGTGAGCTCGTGGCTAGAAATAAAAAATGGAAATTTTTCTCCCCCCCCCCCCCCGTATTGTATATAGAGAAGTGAAGAATCGTAGGAAGCAAACTCCTGGCTTAAACTGGTGAAATAACAAGTCCCACTAGGAGAGAAGTTAAATTTTCTGATCACTGATTCCAGAGTTGTTTCAACATAAAAAGATATGAAAATATAATAAATAAATACCCCCCTCATGCAGCTGCTTGCCACAGAGTTCTGACAGGAGCCTGTCAGTTTTATATGCCATAGTAGAAGACTGAAAGGATGGCAGGACCTCAGCAGAAAAACGACACATACGTCCATGCCTTAACCGGGGCTTGAACCCAGGTCCCTTAGATCAGTAGCCAAGCGCGCTAACCACTCGGTCATGGGACGGCTAAAGAGCTATGACAACTGAATAAAGAGTAAATGGCTCTCCAACTAATACCTCAGTTAAGGCTTTGTTGTTTCTTTTGTTGTTTTTCAGATACTGATCGAATTCAGGTAGTGGCCAAGATTTTATTAGGAGCGGCGGTTGGCTAAGTCGTTTGCGCCCTGGTAATCTGCAGATCCCAAATTCGAGCCCCACCTGGGCAGAGGTTGTAATTTATCTACGATAAACTTCCCTCAGTGAGAAAGGGAACACGTAAGAAGTCTTAGAAAGGCTTCCGTTCGTCGTATAGGACATTAAGCAGTGGCTCAGTGCAGGAGAGCCATATACTGCACGTTAAGGAACGCGCTAGTTAGTCTTGACTGGTGGCTTCCATTTGTCTTCTACCAGCTGTCCAGTGGGTCCCATCTCCCAACCTTCTCTGAGCTTTCAAGTTCTGTGAGCCTTTGAGGTCCTCGTGGGTTGGGTTGTTTTTACCTCTGAGCGGCACCTTTTTGCACACAGTGGAGTAAACAGACAGGCCACAAGGACCCCGAAAGCTCAGAGAAGGTTAGAGGGAGGGGACACACTGGACGGCTATTGGGAGACAGATGGTAGCCTCCCGTCAAGCCATCCAGTATGTTCCTTAACGTGTACAAGGTGTGACTCTTCTGTACACGGGGACACAGATTAACGTCCCATCTGACGGACGGCGGCCTTTCCAAGTCCATCGGTATCCCGTACTGACCGTGGGCAGGGTGCAGAGTTTTGCGGAGATAAATCTCAACGCTGGCCCAGGTGGGACCTGAACTTGGGAACTACAGATTAAAACCTGGCACACTTTCAACTGAGCCATCTCCGCCCCAAGGTCCTCGTGATCTGGCCATTTAGCCCATGGTGCGCAAAAAAGTGCCGCTCAGAAGTAAACCTTAGCTACTAAGGCCAACAGAATTTTATATATAAATTAATATTTTTTCGAGCTGATGTAACCTTTGATATTAGTAACAATGAAATAAATTTAAGAAACAGTTTTAAATTGATAAATCTGGACTAGCTATAAAACCTACGAATAATTTTCTCTCAGTTCGTTATTAAGGAATATTAAGGAATAGAAATGTGTCTTGGGTGATACGCGTGAAAACCAAAAGTTTACGTAGTATTAATTTGCTAATTTATTATTTCATTTCTGGTAGCAGGTGGGGCTCCAAAATTCTAAGGTATCCACGACCTTAGAGTTGATTGAATTGGCCACGTTATGCGATTTACACAGTTCAGCTTATCTGTGGTTTGGCCTACCTTTCGCACTACGAAATTGATCTAATGGTTTTTTTAAGCAATTGTGTCACCCTTTCAATCGATAAAACAAACGCAAAAGCAAGTTTTTTTGTTGTTGTTGTTTATCGCTTTTGAATCTGTCTATAGTTGTGAATTGTTATTTATTTTCACTTGACGGTGTTTGCGAAATCGCAATAATAGATTTTTACGGAATCGATAATTTTTCCCTTGTTTCTTCACACACTGATGCTGGCAAGGCAATTTGCCTTTTAACAGAAGAAGGAAGCAAACCAGTTTTTTAATCGTAGCGGTAATCACAGAGATCGCCTAACCTATGACGGGGAACTATTGATTTTGGACAGCCATAGGCTAAAATGTTCTCTGAGCCTTCGGGGTCTTTTGACCTGGCCATTTAGCCCACTGTGTGAAAAAAAAGTGCCGCTCAGAGGTAAAACAACCAACCCTATGACGGTAAACTATTGATTTTGGACAGCCATAGGCTAAAATGTTCTCTGAGCCTTCGGGGTCTTTTGACCTGGCCATTTAGCCCACTGTGTGAAAAAAAAGTGCCGCTCAGAGGTAAAACAACCAACCCTATGACGGTAAACTATTGATTTTGGACAGCCATAGGCTAAAATGTTCTCTGAGCCTTCGGGGTCTTTTGACCTGGCCATTTAGCCCACTGTGTGAAAAAAAAGTGCCGCTCAGAGGTAAAACAACCCAACCCAACCCTGTGACGGTAAACTATTGATTTTGGACAGCCATAGGCTAAAATGTTCTCTGAGCCTTCGGGGTCTTTTGACCTGGCCATTTAGCCCACTGTGTGAAAAAAAAGTGCCGCTCAGACGTAAAACAACCCAACCCAACTCTGTATGTGTATACGTCTTCATGTCTCTCTCTGTGTGTTAAAGTGTCTGTATGTGTTTCATCTTTATGTGTATATGTTATCGTATGTGTGCGTGTGTGTTTGTTCACATGCAAAAATAAACATACTGTCTTACGGCTATTGTGAGATTTGCTTGCTACAGAAAAAACTAATTCACTTATTGTGAATTAGTTTCTTCTGTAGCAAACACACACACACAGGGGTAAAGGGGAGTCGCTCAAAAGTCTTGCTCACCCTACGAAACGTCGCTTACAACTAACGATTGCATCATCTTTTGTGCGCGATGTCATGACTCAACTACATTGTATCAGATAATGATACAATATCTCCGGGGATTGTGTGTATGGCGGGCTGATGTAATACAACGCAATATGTTGCAATTTGGCGTTTGAAATACAGCGTTGCGAAATGGTTACCTATGTACTCAATGCGGACTGAGTCGTTCATACATGACCATCTCTGTCTCTCCTAAACAAGAGCCAATTTACTAATTTTATTGCCATTTTCGTGTTCAGCACCTCGAAATTAGTAAAGATTGGCTATTTTCATTTCAAAGCCTTTTTGTGTTTGTTACCCAGCGTGATTAGACTTTTTATCATTAATAACTACCATTTTATTACTCAAGTGTAAATAGGGTTGCATTTCTCTAAGAATTCCTCTGAATATTTCCCTTCAAATGCTACAAGATGTAAATAAGAATAGTCATAATTCACTTACGAAACATGTCTTGAAAGTAAAGAGTTAACGTTTATTTATGCATGCATGTTCACTAAGAACCGACATCTTTTCGTCGGAAATCACCTAAGATGGACGATTATAGTCCTTCGGGTTTTGCTCTTTCAACACGAAATCCTCGCGATGGCATGTAACGTCGCATGGAGCGCCTCACGAACTTATTAGCAAGATCGTGATTATGTAGCGCAATCTTAACCTTCCTCCCCAAACACAGTAGACACGCACAGTTGATGAGGAAGTGGTGGGGGGAGGACATTTTTTCTTCATTTTGGGGAGGGGGGGGGGGGTGTTCGCCAAGGCGCCGCGCGAGCTACAATCTCGCGTTCATAAACCCCAACTTCTGCATGATGCATGTCTCTGTGGAATCTCAGATGCTGCAGATTAAATTAGGGGCTTGCCTGAGGACTTAACTGAATTAAAGGTACACAAAACAAAAGGTGCAAGGAAACAGGTCTTCTCCGATGGTGCGGTGAGGAAGAGGGCAAACAGAGGGTGAAGAATGGAACCGTTCCGAGGGAGGAGGAGGAGGAAACTAGAGATAATCCCCGTCACTTGCAAGATAACGGTTTGTAAACAGAGCTGAATTGTTTCTTTGCGAAAGGATGGACTACGTCTGGTCGAGAGGTGAGAAATGCGTCACGTGACTCGAACGGATGGGGACGGAGAGTATTCGTTAAAGGGATACGAAATCTGCTAGAGAATTTTCTCATTGCCAAATCCCTAGCAGAATGCAATCGCCGGTGATTTATTTTTAAAATGAAGAGTGCAGCAGCCAGATTTCTTAAGAGGAGTACTTTTAGAAAAGTGACTTTTTTTTTTGTTTTTTTGGGGGGGTCGTCCATTTGTCAAGTTATTAATAGGATGGTGGGTTCACCTCGGTATTATTCTTTCATTTCCGCAAATATAAAAATCGAATCATACCAACTGTGCACACATACATACTCGTTCTTATATCGCATAAATTTTAATATTCCGCTAAAAGCCTGTTAAACGCGCAATCTAGGAAAACTTATTAGTATCGAAATATTACTAAACCCATGTGGGATCGGGTCACTGTGGTCTGAGCCAAATAACTACCAAACGGCTTTCCAGCAGAAACAGAAACTCTATTTTTATTATTTTTTTTTCATTCTGGTATGCTGGAAAGTTGCTCAGAAATTTTACTGTACCGCAAACAAAAAAAAAAACGTTTCCAGAACACTAGATTAAGCAGTATTTGAATAGGAAAAGTCTAAACCAGGCGTCGGCAACCTATGACCCGCGGGTCACCAAGTGACCCATTTGATAATTTCAAGTGACCCACTTGAGTTCCGCAAATAAAATATATAAAAATAAATTATAAAACATAAACATGAAACAAACACTTTGAGAAAGTATAAATAATAAGATTAACATTTTGGTTTGATTACAAAGTTGCAGAAATGAACATAGGCGGAATACAGCGACATTGTCCGAACGAATCTCATCTTTACTAGACGAGCGTGTCGTTCGTAAATAGAGGAAAATGTTTCAGATTTGCAGTATTTTGAATATCTTAAAATTGACAATTTAAGTTTAGAAATGATTGATTTTAAAAGTTCAACGTTATGGACGGACAAATTCAAGACATTGCGGAAAGATTTAGAAAACACGGAAGATAATCAGCTTCTCATGATATCATCGTGTTGGACATCACTTCCTACGAAGTTTTCATCTTTGAAAAAAATTGGCTTTGCCATTTTGTCCGCGTTCGGTTCTACTTATAAATGTGAACAAATATTTTCACACATGAAATTTATTTTAAGTAAGAATAGGAGCAGATTAACTACCGAAAATTCAGACGCTTGTATTCGTCTTAAAGTGACTAAGTATAAACCAGACTTGACTAAATTGACGTCACATATTCAGCATCAGGGGAGCCATTGATAACGAAGAGAACGCTTATAAATAAAGTTCATAAATTATTAATGAACTAAAACTTGACAATTATATTTGTTTTTATAATAATTAGAATTATAATTTTTTTTATGTTTTGAGTTTAAAAGCATATTGTAATAGTTTTCTCAATAAAATTTATCTTATTATTCGCTAATGGACTGTTTTAAAATGAAAATACCCATTGACCCGAACTCTCTTCTTAATAGTCACATTTTGGTTGATTTTGACCCGCAGCCAAAAAAGGTTGCCGACGTCTGGTCTAAACAGTTATATTTTTTTTATTATTGTTGAAAGAAGAGGGGCTTCGCAAAACGTAGGACAGAAATAACCTGGAAACAGTAATTAAGCTTGCCCTTTATTCTTGTGCAATATACAGACGCTTACATGAGGACATGCCTGCGGCTTAGGAGCTAGGTTGGGTTATTTTAACTCTGAGCGGCACTTTTTTGCACCCAATGGGATAAATGACCAGGTCACAAGGACCTCGAGGGCACAGAGAAGGTTAGGGGGAGGGGACCCACTGGACAGTTGTTGGGAGACAGATGCTAATTTCCCGTCAATGTCATCCGGCGTGTTCTTTAACGTGAACAGGGTATGGCTCTTACGCACACGGGCCACGGCTTTACGTATCCTCCGACGGACGGTGGCCTCTCCGAGCCCATCGTGTTCCCTATTGACCGGAGCAAGGCGGGGAGTTGTGCTGAGATAAATCTCAACCCTGGTCCAGATGGAGAGAGTGAGAGGAAACTAAGTTTAATAAGGATGTCTGCCATGTCCAGTTGCCATGCGACGGAAAATCTGAACATTCATCGCTTGATAGCAAGAATTTAACATTGTTAACTTTTTGTCTTCCTCATTACGTGACATTATTAGAGTGAAGAATTTTGATATTATTTCTGGTTTCATCTGTTACGTCGGAATTATAAACGCTGCACAGGGCTTAAAAGCTTTTCGGTGTTTCTTTATGTCTCAGTTTTCTGAGACTGGATTAAAGGAATAACGAGTTATGAGGGGAAAAAATTGCGTTTCCCCACCTCAATGCAAAGAAGTAAAAAAATAAGATTTAAGAAACTTTTTATGCAGATTTAGCTGATTTTAACCCATTTTTTATTGTATTACACATACTTATATTTTACCTATAGTAAATAATAAATATTTCACGGATATGGAATTCTTCCATTTACCATTTAGATTATTTTCATTGAGTCTCTCCCCCCCCCCCCGAAATTTTCTGGCTATGTGCCTCAACAATATGAAGAAAATTGCAAGATCAGACATTGCAATAAGGTTTGCATTTTCATTCTAGAGTTTCGTTTCTCATCGTACATACGCGAAAACCTAGATGTTTAATGATAAAAATAGCCTCGTTTGGATTGTATGTTTTCAGTATTTTCAATCATCACTAATAATAGAGAGTGAAATGGAGTTCAGTGCGTTACGAAAGCACCCTGATATGTATCTCAGTCTACAGCGCTCCAAACTCGTAATCCGATGTTCCAAGATTCGAGTCTTTCCTGTGGCTACGTCTTGATTTTTCATCACCAACACCTACCCTAGGTGAGAAAGGGAACACCGATGGGGTTGTGAAGGCTGACCGCGTTCATCGATAGGAAGGACCACATCCTAGGCAGGAGAGCCATACCTTGTGCACATTAAAGAATATGCTGGATAGCCTTGAGAAGAATTTGCCATCTTTTTCCAAATAGCTTGCTCACTGAATCTCAGCTATTGAACTCTTTTTGACCTAGTCACCACAGTGTGTAAAAAAAATTTTTTTGCTGAAAAGTAAAACACCCAAATTAATTCAGAATCGGATCTAGGGAGTAGAACAAAACGGACGGGGGTAGCACGCGTCCGACGGGGTACCGTACTATGGGGGTAGCATTCGTGGAAGATTTTAATAACCAGAACTAAAGCAAATAAAATTGCAAAACACTCGGAAAGTAAAAAAAAACATTGCAGTTTCAGCGAGAGCGGTTTCTGTTTCTAAAAATAAATACACCGGAACGGCTTTTTGGTCCGTTCTAGATGAGTCCAGCCATATACCTATCCTAATTTTTCTGGTTTGCTTCAGTGCATTCCAAAAGCACGTCACTGTACATTCTCGGTACTTTTTACTTCGAAGAAAATCTCTAATGAAGCCGATACCGTCCTTCATTCATTTTCATTTTGCGACACAAGACAGAGAATAATCCTAGAAGCTACTCGTAGCGTTTACAGGCCTCCTGAAACCTGATGTGAAGTCCCTGATGACCACTGCCTCAGTTAAAGCTAACACAACGTTTGCCATCCTGGAACAGTGGCCTCGTACCTTAACTAATATGCCAGTTAAGGCTCGTTCATGATTGGCTGTAATATAACAGCTAAAGAAAAAACCTTTGCTCTAAACTATACTTATTAATATCACTCCAAAACTAGATGCAATAATTTTGTACATCGAAAAGAATCAACACCATCTTCCATTACTTTGTTCTCTTATTGGACTTTCATATTGCCAAACAACGTAATAAACTACGTCACAAGCCATAAAAGAACAAAGTCACCCTCGATGGTCAACAACATAAACAAAACGGCCTGAACCTGCGCTCGGCGGTAAACAGCGTCTATTGCAAAGTCTCAGCTATCAGTGGCACCTGCTGCCAAGTCTCCTTGCCTCGAAAGAGGCGATCTTTGCACCTCTCACTTACACCCCTACGAACACAAAGCAGCTCATCACAAAGGAGGAACATTTACTGCGCTCGGTGAACGCGTGTTGACGAAGATGGAAACTTCGCCGTCAAACCTGTGGCCGATGGGAACGTGGCTACTTCCGTGGCTTGAGCGCGCAGTGTCACCTGCTGCTAACGAGCATGTGTCAACACGCCCATCGCTACGTGTCGGGGCTAACTGCAACCCGATAACAACGGTAATTTCCGCAGTTCGCCTCGCGCCGAGAGAGAGCGAGATCTCCGCGTCCGTGCGTCTCGATGGCCGCTGCAGGTCGGCGGAGGCAGTAGTGTCCATGGGACCTCTTCGCCTCCTCATACAGATCGGCTAATTGCATTGGGACACTGAAGGTGTCATTTCATTCCTCTATTAAATGGAAGGTGCTGCGGAGTTAAGGCTTCCTCGATGGCCCATTGGTTTAGGACGTTTACTGCTCTGTATTATAGTGGCTTAATTTCCTTCAGTAGGATCTGCTCGCGAAAGCTCAGTTCAATTAAGTCCCGTAATGCTAGACATAGGGTCATAACGAGTTCAGAACTTGTGTTGGTGAGGTTATGAACTTTTATGACCCTTAAATGAGATATGGGCAATTTTAGTGTCTTTTAGATCTAATAATAGTGGGATAGATTTCTCGTGGAGAGTAAATGATTTCAGCTGAGTTTCGGCACTAAGCTGGCATATGTTTGTTTAAATTCACCTACTGAACGTGCAGATCGAGTTACACAAAGTTTTTCACCCTTCAGCAGACAGCGAACCAAACGGCCAAATCACAAAGGCTCAGGGGCGGGGGTGGCTCAGTCGGTAGCGCGCCAGGCTCGTAATCTGTAGTTCCCAGATTCGAGTCCCAGCTGGGTCAGCGTTGAGATTTATCTCCGCAAAATTCCCCCGCCCTGCCCACGGTCAGTAGGGGACACCGATGGGCTTGGAAAGGCCGCCGTCCGTCGGATGGGACGTTAAGCCGTGGCCCCGTGTGCGGGAGAGCCATACCCTGCGCACGTTAAAGAACACGCTGAATGACCTTGACGGGAGACTACCATCTGTCTCCCAACAGCTGTTCCAGTGGGTCCCCTCCCCCAACCTTCTCTGAGCCTTCGGGGTCCTCGTGGCCTGGCCATTTAGCCCATGGTGTGCAAAAAAGTGCCGCTCAGAGGTAAAACAATCTAATCCAATCCACAAAGGCTCAGAGTTGCGTAGCGAAAGCCGTACAGCAGTTAGACTACCCAGTATGTTCTTAAAGTACGAGTCAGAAAGAAGATACCCGTTGGCTTGGAAAGGCCTCCGTCCGTCGGATGGGACATTAAACCGTAGCCACGTGTGCAGGAAAGCCATATCCTATGCACGCTGGAGAATACACTGAATGGCTTTGACAAGAGGCTGTCTCCTAACATTTGTCCAGTGGGTTTCCAACCTTCTCTGAACCTTCGGGGTACTTGTGACCTGGCCATTTAGCCTCTTGTGTGCACAAAAGTGCGCTCACAGATAAAACAATTCACCCAACTCTTTAAGTAAGAAGGGGGCAGTGGTGGCTCAGTCGATAGCGTGCCAGGCTCGTAATCTGCAATTTCTAGGTTCGAGTTCCAGTTGGGCCAGCGTTAAGATTTCGCAAAACTCTCCTCCCCACTATCCATGGTCAATAGGGGACACTGATGAGCTTGGAAAGACCGCCGTCCATCGGATGGAACGTTAAGCCATTGCCCCGTATACGGGAGAGCCGTACCCTGTGTGTCAGGATCTGTCAACCGAGCCCTGCTTCAGGGCTGCAATTGGGTGTAGTCAATAACAAGAAACATGTTGTAAATCTGTCGGGTGGTCAATGCATGTGTTTGTTCCTGGGGTTGTTAGAATGTAATTGGTCCACGGCGCCCACAGGTAAGGAAGCAAGATTTTGGTTCGTTCTGTATTGGGGTTTCGGCGTTTGAGAATTGCAGAATGATAACCAACTCCAAGTTTAAAACAGTAACAAAAAGATTTATTTCGGAAGATATTTAGAGTCTCCTCGAGTACTGACGCTGAGTTGGCTACAAACAACCATGTACGGATTGCTTAAGAGTTTGCGATTCTAAGCACCTAAACAGAGGAAGAACCTCTCACCTCGTGAATTATCTATTCACCGAGCAGACGCCATCTACGTCTGCTCTAGCCAGTTACTAACTCAGAACTAGTTGACCTTCTCACTGACGTTCGGCGTCGTGCACTGACCTCACCATCCTAAGGGACGGTCATCTGGCCAGCACTCCTCGATCAAGGAGCCAAGCCGGAAAGAGGACCAATCACTGACGATCAGGTACCACAACCTGTCTTGCTGATTACAGTAAGACATATTAGCCCTAAACAGCTTTAGTCAGTGGTGGGGAAAAAGAAAACAGTTTCACTTAAAGGATTACAATGCAAGGTCACATACAAATATATAAGTGAAAGGACAAAATTATATTTATGTATCGCATCAAAACCTGACAGCATGGCCCTGAGTTAGAGTTTTATGGTTATGACACCTCGCAGAGGTATTCTGATGTGTAAAAAGGTTGAGTGTAGCCAGTGGAAGGCAGAGTTGACCTTGTGAATGTGTGTGTGTGTGTGTGGGAGGGGGGGGGGGTGCAGAATGACCTGACTCGAAGGTCAAACGATTACCAGGGCAGTGGGAAATTTGACTGGAGAGAAGAAGGAGATCGAGATTTGGTTAGAAAAGGACGGGTTGGGTTGTTTTACCTCTGAGCGGCACTTTTTTGCACACCATGGGCTAAATAGCCAGGTCACATGGACCCCGAAGGCTCAGAGAAGGTTGGGGGAGGGGACCCACTGGAACAGCTGTTGGGAGACAGATGGTAGCCTCCCGTCAAGGCCATCCAGCGTGTTCTTTAACGTGCACAGGGTATGGCTCTCCCGCACACGGGGCCACGGTTTAACGTCCCATCCGACGGACGGCGGCCTTTCCAAGCCCATCGGTGTCCCCTACTGACTGTGGGCAGGGCGGGGAATTTTGCGGAGATAAATCTCAACGCTGACCCAGCTGGGACTCGAACCTGGGAACTACAGGTTACGAGCCTGACGCGCTACCGACTGAGCCACCCCCGCTCCGAGAAAAGGACGGAGGCAGTTCCGAGTGGAGTGAAGAACGACTTCTATGATGACTCAGGGAATTCTTCACCCCTCGGGGGAAGGCAGAGTCAGTTCCCAGTGGCTAGAAGATGATATTTTTAGCTGTGGGGTTTGGGACCCCCGTGACTGCTGTAGGCTGGAGATGTCCCGTGCGATTAAATCAGCATTTCTACCTCTCCTTCATTGGTACTACATAAGGTAGTAACCTGCCATAGAAATCAGTTCTACAGTGCTGACAACTGATTAAAATAAGAGCGCAACTGCCCACTGGCTGCCTCCCCGTAATTTGTCTTTTGAAATAAATGTTATTGTTTTAATATATCTGGCTGTTAATTATTAATCGACGGTAGCAGGAATAGGACATCTTTTGCAGCCGAACAGACGAACCAAGAATAGAATAAATAAAATGGGAGGGGGGGGGCGCTGTAACAAACATTATAAGAACCTAACACTGTGCACGTTAATAAAACGCTGGATGGCCTTGACGGGAGGCTGCCATCTGTCTCATAAAAGCTGTTCCAGTGGGTCTCTAACCTTCTCTGAACCTTCGGGGTACTTGTGACCTGCCATTTTGCCCATTGTGTGCATAAAAATGTCGCTCAGAGGCAAAACAACCCAACTTTAAGTAAGACTCTTCCGCACCATGAGACGGCAGCTTAATGTCCTCTTTGTCAGAATATAAGTCGGATTCTATCGTTTATTGATTGATTATTGTACATGGTTTTTATAAAGTTTTTTTTTTTGCATTCTCAAAATTTTCTATTTCCTCTTTAGTGCAAATCGAAACTTTATTTTTCTATTTCATTCTTATTAATCAGTTGTGTCAGAATTCCTTTATTCCTAGAATACAATTTTAAATTTATCGTGCAGACTAAAAATTCCAATTCCAATGTCGAAGACTCTTTGGAGTGACTTGTCTAACAAGAAACGTTTCTTTGTAAGTAATTCTTTGTTCCTCTGGGTTTATTCATTTCGTCAAGTGGCGAAGTTTTTTGTTGCCAGCACTCGGTTAGAGCGCCACCTACTTTCCAGATTAAAATTTCGAAACATTTTGAGAATCTGAATTTGGAAGCGAAATCTTAAGACCTCAGACCAGTGTTTCTTAATCGCCAGGGTCGATTTGAAATATTTTTATTATTGATTTTATACCGGTATTGAATAAAAGGATTGAAAAACAATGTCGTAATTCACCTTAAAATCAAAATTTCGTACAGAATGTGCGTAGTGTTTTTTTTTATGTACTTCAAAGTCTTAAAATTTCTAGTAACACTGAACATGCATAAGAGTGGGTACACAATTCTTGCCAGACCGCAATATCACCAACACTGGGAAACACTGCCTTGGCCCAGGCTGCGATATCGCCAACACTGGGAAACAATGCCTTGGACCAGGCGGCAATATTGCCAACACTGGGAAACACGGCCTTCGACCAGGCCGCGATATCGCCAACACTGGGAAACACTGCCTTGGACCACGCCGCGATATTATCAACACTGGGAAACACTGCCTTGGACCAGGCCACGATATCGCCAACACTGGAAAACACGGCCTTATACAAGGCCGCAATATATCGCCAACACTGGGAAACACTGCCTTGGACCAGGCCGCGATATCACCAACACTGGGAAACACGGCCTTGTACCAGGCCGCGATATTGCGAACACTGTGAAACACTGCCTTGGACCAGGCCGCGATATCGCCAACACTGGAAAACACGGCCTTATACAAGGCCGCAATATATCGCCAACACTGGGAAACACTGCCTTGGACCAGGCCGCGATATCACCAACACTGGGAAACACGGCCTCGTACCAGGCCATGATATTGCGAACACTGTGAAACACTGCCTTGGACCAGGCCGCAATATCGCAAACACTGCCTTGGACCAGGCCGTAATATCGCCAACACTGGGAAACACTGCCTTGGACCAGGCCGCGATATCACCAACACTGGGAAACACGGCCTTGTACCAGGCCGCGATATCGCGAACACTGTGAAACACTGCCTTGGACCAGGCCGCGATATCGCGAACACTGGGAAACATTGCCTTGGACCAGGCCGCGATATCGCCAACACTGGGAAACACTGCCTTGGACCAGGCCGCGATATCACCAACACTGGGAAACACGGCCTTGTACCAGGCCGCGATATCGCGAACACTGTGAAACACTGCCTTGGACCAGGCCGCGATATCGCGAACACTGTGAAACACTGCCTTGGACCAGGCCGCGATATCGCGAACACTGGGAAACATTGCCTTGGACCAGGCCGCGATATCGCCAACACTGGGAAACACTGCCTTGGACCAGGCCGCGATATCGCCAACACTGGGAAACACTGCCTTGGACCAGGCCGCGATATCGCCAACACTGGGAAACACTGCCTTGGACCAGGCCGCGATATCGCCAACACTGGGAAACACTGCCTTGGACCAGGCCGCGATATCGCCAACACTGGGAAACACTGCCTTGGACCAGGCCGCGATATCGTCAACACTGGGAAACACGGCCTTGTACAAGGACGAGAGACAGATGGCAGCCCTGGACCAGTCTCGTCCAACCCAAACTTAGCGAAAAGCCACTAGGAAAAAAAGGAATATATTCTTTGTGTGTAATATATTTTTATAAATTGTTAAACAACATGATAGATTGCACCGAAGTACTGTTTTTTAACGAGTTTACGTCAACGAAGCATCCCACGAGAAATACTCCATTTTTTTATAGTTCTATTCCTTAAATCAAAAATATTGGTAAATTTTTCCGTGGTTAGGTTTTTCAACCGCTTTAATTTGTATAACAATGTTCTCGGTTTGTTTACTCTGTCTTTAAAAATTTCAAATCACATTGTATAACGTTACTTTGTTATTGGCTTTATTTCACCAATTATCCGGTTTATATAAGTGTAGTGTAAATGTTGTTTCAAAATGTGACCTATGACCTCTTCACTTTTTTTATACTGATTTTTTTATCTTCTAATGCTGAATTATTCTCTTTGTTTGTGTCCATTGTTATTGGATCATTGATCTGTTGAGAGCACATAAATAAATACATAAATAAATAAAAGAGCTGCAGGAAAAATTCTCTACTTAAAATCAGAAACGCATATTCCAAATGAGTAAAGAGGAAATCCCTTCTCAAGCAGCTGCTTGCCACAGAGGTCTGACAGGAGCTTGTCAGTTTATTCGCCTGAGTAGAAGGTCTGTGAGGATGGCGGGAACTCAGCAGAGAAAAAACACCAACATCCGTACCTTACCAGGGGGGAACGGGACCCAGGTCCCTTTGATCAGTAGTCAAGCGCGCTAACCACTCGGCCACGGGACGGCTCTAATAAGTAATTAATTAACAATTAATTACATTTTTAAGGGGGGCGGGGGTGGCTCAGTCGGTAGCGTGCCAGGCTCGTAATCTGTAGTTCCCAGGTTCGAGTCCCAGCTGGGTCAGCATTGAGATTTATCTCCGCAAAATTCCCCGTCCTGCCCACAGTCAGTAGGGGACACCGACGGGCTTGGAAAGACCGCCGTCCGTCAGATGGGACGTTAAGCCGTGGCCCCGTGTGCGGGAGAGCCATACCCCGTGCACGTTAAAGAACACGCTGGATGGCCTTGAAGGGAGGCTACCATCTGTCTCCCAACAGCTGTTCCAGTGGGTCCCCTCCCCCAACCTTCTCTAAGCCTTCGGGGTCCATGTGACCTGGCCATTTAGCCCATGGTGTGCAAAAAAGTGCCATCATCATCATCATCATCCTCAAGCAGCCATGGGCTACGGAGGTCCAACCAGACCGTGCAATTTAGTTCTCCAAGCAAGTCTATCCTGAGCTACATCTACTGCATCTGGCCACTGCACACCAATTTTAACAAGGTCCTGTTTGACATTGTCTGCCCACCGCATCCTAGGCCTCCCCTTCTTTCTGAGGCCTTTAGGCAAACTGTTCATAACCCTATTTGTCAATCTATAATTATTCATACGGGCAACATGGCCAAACCAACGGAGTCTCTCTCTGCACAATATGCTGCTTAAAGGAGGTTGCAGACTCCTTTGCTTAACCTCATCATTAGTTGCAAAGTTGAACCACCTAATACCCAAGATACTGCGTAAGCATCTGAACAAGTATCTAGTTTCCTGTTATCTTATTTACACAGCTTCCAAGTTTCACTACCATAACTAACCCTAGAAAGAACCAAACTATTATACAGTCTAATTTTAGTCTTTAGGTGTATACGCCTATTTTTCCACACTCTCCATAGATTCTTAAAAGTCCCGGCAGCAATCCCTATTCGTCTGTTAATCTCATGCCGCACATCACCATTATCTGTTACATAGCTCCCAAAATAATTAAACTGTGACACCTGCTCAAGACTGCAACCATTCAGATTAACTGAATCACAGCCTGCCTGACCAATTTTCATCACTTAGTTTTCTCTCTGTTTATAACCAAACCTACTCTACTACCAGTCTCATCAACAGCTCGAATGAAAGAGTTCATCTCATCAACATCATTTGCCAAAAGGACTAAATCATCAGCATAATCTAAATCAGAAATTTTCGTATCTCCAGCCCATTTAAGGCCAAAATCTTTCCCTTGAAGTGAATTTCCCATAACATAATCAATAACCAAACTAAAGAGAAAAGGAGACAAAATGCACCCTTGTCGAACACCAGAAGTAATGCTAAACCAGTTGCTACAAGCCTTACCAACTCTCACACACGACTCAGTGTTATTATAGAGAGCTTTCATTATGTTAACTAACTTGTCTGGTATACCATATGATTTCACAATCAACCACAAATTATGACGATCAACAGAGTCGAAAGCCTTTTTGAAATCAACAAAGCTAGCAACCAAAGGTTTCTGAAACTCTAAATATTTCTCAAGAATCTGCCTAAGTGAAAATATCTGATCCACACATCCCCTACCACTTCTGTATCCACATTGCTCATCACGCAATTGACTGTCAACCAGATTCTTAATTCTATTAAGCACAATCATGGAAAGAACTTTACCTGGAACAGAGAGTAGGCTGATACCCCTATAGTTATCACAAGAACTGCGATCACCTTTTTTGAATATAGGGATAACAATAGCTCTGGTAAAATCCTTAGGAACCATGCCTTTATCATAAAAGATATTCAGAATTTCAGTCATCCAAGTGGTAACAGAAACATTCCCAGCTCTAAGCATTTCCATAGTAATTTCATCTACTCTTGTGGATTTATGAAGTTTAAGTTTAGAAACAGCCAAAATAACTTCAGATTGTGTTATAGGGCCAACATTAAAGCCACCAATGCATCTATCATCATTGCAAACAATGGGAATAGAACTAACCGCATTGTTTAGAACATCACTGAAATGCTCAGCCCACCTAGCCATGACAGAATCCTCACCTTCTATAACCTTACCTTGTTTATCCTTTAATCCCTGTATACCTGTCCGTTTTCTACCACACAAAACATTAACTATCTGGTACAGCTCTCTGCTGTTGTGCTGTCTAACTGCTTCCTCGGCTTTGTCAGCCAAACCATCAAGCCAAAGATTCTTATCAGCAGCTAACTGATCTTTTACACGTTTATTAAGTTCTCTGTAATGCTTTCTATTAGGACTAGTAGGGTATTGATTAAGACATTCCTGCAGTTCTTTCTTTCCGAAATAAGCTCAAGTGCCTTATCACTCAGATAATTCTGTCTCTTCTGCTCCTTTTTTCCTAAAAGAGTACTGTTAGTGTCCAAAAAAGCCTGTTTAAAATGATCCCATTCTTCCTCAACTTCAGTAGTAAGCAAACCATGATTGTCATAATGACTAAGTAACCTATCATGGTAAGCTTTGGCTATAACTGGGTCTTTCAGAGCTTCAGTTTTAAAAGCAAATTTTTTAACCCTAGCACAACACTTTTTAAGTTTAAGTTGCAAGACACTTTTAACTAGGTAATGGTCAGATCCAATTTCAGCTCCCCTATATGCCCTGGTATTTCTAACAGAACTAGCCCATTTGCTGTTAATTAATATATAATCAATCATATTCTTATGCAGCCCATCAGGTTAAACCCATGTGTACTTATGTATGTCGCGGTGTTTGTAATATGTGTTAGTTATTCTGAATTCATTGAGTTTACTCACCTGCAGGAGACGTTGCCCAATGCCATTGCAGCTACCAATACCAAAAGGGCCAATCACCCCTCCCCAAAGGTCAGAGTCGGTACCAACTTTGGCATTGAAGTCACCAAGAACAAGGGTAATATCTCCTTTCTTGACAGAATTCAAAATATCCTGAAGTTGCTCATAAAACCTATCCTTCTCATCCTCATCGGCATCCTCAGTGGGGGCATAACAGCAGATAACATTCAAGTCTTTAATGCTTGTCTGAAATTTTGCTGTAAGAAACCTTTCATTAATGCACTCATATCCTAGAAGAGCATCACTAGCATGTCTGCTGAGCAGCAGACCCACGCCTTGGTATTGCTTTCCATCCTCCCTCCCTGTAAAGAGAAATTTAAAGTTATTTTTAAGAATCCGACCTTTATCTGTCCATCTGGTCTCTTGCAAGCCGAGAATATCTAAATTATAACGGTGGAATTCTTGTGTGAGGACATCAAGAGAAAAAGCTCTGTGCAGAGTCCTCACATTCCAACTACCTATGGAGAGAAAATGGTTAGTGGGATGTTTAAAGAAACTATGTTTATTGAGAGAGGGAATGCCGACAATATCAAACAGCCCCCTAATCACAGACATGGGGCAAAGACCCGTTCCCCCACTACTAAAGGCTGAAGCCATCTACACTGGAAGACTTCCTCCAATGTAGAATTTGACGATGCCAATAGAAGCAAAGAGTTCAGGTGCCTGCGATGACTTCTGCTCAGGATTATCCACCAGCTGATAAACATATCCTGTGAATCTATTCACTTGGGGCTGTCAACCCACAAACAAACAGAAAACACAGCGGAAGATTATCCCTCCACAGAAACCCACCAGTGCAGCAAAATCAGGATTCATAATCAAGCTCAGAGCCATATATCTGTCCAGTCTAGTGGGTTTATAGGGTCAGCACCAGGACCCTGTGTGGTTGGCCACTCCTCAGCAGGGTAGAAAAAAAAGAAAAGTAGCCATAGTTGTCCAGATCAGTAGGCCACACTAATCTGGCAGCCCTCCCCTTCCGTTCACTTCCACAAGAGAGTATCTCTTTTGAAAGTTACTAACGGTCCGCACCACGAGAAGGCGGGGTCGGACATTAGGTGCTAGGCCTGGCCGGTTCTATGCATCATCACAGGGGATCCCAACCCAACATTTTTAAGGAATCAATAAAATATTTTGATTAAATATATATATTTTAATGAATACTATGAGTTGGCAAAATCGTTTAGTTATGGACCTAAAAATTTTAGTCAAAAAGTTGGAAGAAAAGAGCCTTATTCAGTATATTGATTACCTGTTTTATGAGCCGTCGGTTGGGTGGGCTTACTTCAGAGCATAGATCGGTGGTTCCCAACGGGGGCTCTGAAATTTGAAATTCGTAGATGGGTTGGGTTGTTTTACCTCTGAGCGGCACTTTTTTGCACACCATGGGCTAAATGGCCAGGTCACATGGACCCCGAAGGCTCAGAGAAGGTTGGGGGAGGGGACCCACTGGAACAGCTGTTGGGAGACAGATGATAGCCTCCCGTCAAGGCCATCCAGCGTGTTCTTTAACGTGCACAGGGTATAGCTCTCCCGCACACGGGGCCACGGCTTAACGTCCCATCCGACGGACGGCGGCCTTTCCAAGCCCATCGATGTCCCCTACTGACCGTGGGCAGGGCGGGGAATTTTGCGGAGATAAATCTCAACGCTGACCCAGCTGGAACTCGAACCTGGGAACTACAGATTACGAGCCTGGCGCGCTACCGACTGAGCCACCCCCGCCCCAAAATTCGTAGATGGAAATACTCGTAAATTTGAATACACGGTAAATTAATTTTTCAACTTGTTTTATAAAGAAAAAATTATTTGATTTACACGAGTAATAATTTGGAATGGAAAATAACACTTCATAATGTTTGGCCCAAAAAGGTCGTGAACCCTGCTATTGATCATGATACTGTTCAAACGTTTCCTTTCCGAAAAAGGGAGGTGGTGGCTCAATCGGTAGCGCGCCAGGCTCGTAATCTGCAGTTCCCAGGTTCGACTTCTATTTAATTAATTGTAAATCATTTGTTAGTTTGGGTTACTTTTTTTTTGCACACAATTGTCAAAATGGCTAGGCCACAAGGACCCCGAAGTCTCAGAGAAGGTTGGGAGAGGGGAACCAGTGAGAGCTGTTGGCAAACAGATGGTAGCCTCGTGTCAAGGCCATTCAGCCTCTTCTTTAACGTGCACAGGGTATGGCTCTCCCGCAAATGAGGCCACGGCTTAACGGACCGCGGCCTTTTCAAGTTCATCGGTGTCCACAAAACTGACCGTTTGGCGGGGAGTTTTGCGGAGATGTGTAAATCACTGCAAATAAGTTCTATAAAAAAAAAAACACTCTGCATTTAGCGTAACGGCGTCCACCCGTTTTCCCTCCCATTTCCAGCCCTGATTTAGATTGGGTTGGGTTGTTTTACCTCTGAGCGGCACTTTTTTGCACACCATGGGCTAAATGGCCAGGTCACATGGACCCCGAAGGCTCAGAGAAGGTTGGGGGAGGGGACCCACTGGAACCTCTGTTGGGAGACAGATGGTAGCCTCCCGTCAAGGCCATCCAGCGTGTTCTTTAACGTGCACAGGGTATGGCTCTCCCACACACGGGGCCACGGATTAACGTCCCATCCGACGGACGATGGCCTTTCCAAGCCCATCGGTGTCTCCTACTGACAACCTGATTTAGATATGTTGTTATGCGTGATATCAAAGTGAGATAATTTTTAGGACATTCCGGGTGTTAGTAATTAGTTTATTAAAAGAAGTTTTTATGTACAGTATTAACAAAAAAAAAACTTTGAACATCATCAGGTTGCGTGCCTCGCGCGTTGCAGATTGAGTCTACTTCTCCCGAAGAATTTAGAGAATCATCAGTATAAGAAAAAAAAAATTGTATTATCCTTGAAACAGCTGCTTGCCACAAAAGTCTGACAGGAGCTTATCTATTTGATATACCATTGGCAAGCAGCTGCTTGAGGGGGTATTTTTTTTTTTATTTTTTTTAGAGAAAGGAATTTCATCAGAAAGACGACATCGATGCCTTATCTAGGCTCTAACTCGGATCTCTTTCATCCGCGGCCAAGCGGCGTTAGCCAGTTGATCTCTGAGATTATCAGAGTTGGGTTGGGTTGTTTTACCTCTGAGCGGCACTTTTTTGCACACCATGGGCTAAATGGCCAGGTCACATGGACCCCGAAGGCTCAGAGAAGGTTGGGGGAGGGGACCCACTGGAACAGCTGTTGGGAGACAGATGGTAGCCTCCCGTCAAGGCCATCCAGCGTGTTCTTTAACGTGCACAAGGTATGGCTCTCCCGCACACGGGGCCACGGCTTAACGTCCCATCCGACGGACGGCGGCCTTTCCAAGCCCATCGGTGTCCTCGACTGACCGTGGGCAGGGCGGGGAATTTTTGCGGAGGTAAATCTCAACGCTGACCCAGCTGGGACTCGAACCTGGGAGCTACAGATTACGAGCCTGGCGCGCTACCGACTGAGCCACCCCGTCCCGAGATTATCAGGAGACTAATATTGTTAATTATTAATATATTCTACAAACTTTCTCGGATCTGGCAATGTTAAAGTAGGATGTGGTTCTGATATCTCTTATATTATACCACTTAATAGCATAATAATTCGTCGCTCTGTGAGTTTAAACCTTTATATTTAATGTTTTAAAGATTTGCTTAATTCCTTAGATATCTTTCTTGCCCATCTCGAGAACTACTTCATTAAATCTTTGCAACTTTGAACTAGTCGTTTAGCTAAGCCTAACGTTGGTAAGCTCGGCGTGCCTACTTTGCTGTACTAACTTTTGTCGTGCTAACTTTGCAAATTCCTCAGCAATGGAAGGCTTGTGTGCTATCTGTGGGAATGAAGTTCTAGAGACGACTGACAAACGCTCAGATTCCATCAGATGTAAAGGGGCCTGTAGAAGCCAATTTCACTACTATTGTGCAAATATTACAGAAGATAACTTCCGCAAATTTTCTGCAGAACGCAAAAACAAATGGAAGTGTATGAAGTGCAAGTTTTCTGATGCTTCCCCTGCCAGGTCGCAAGATATTGTGTATGCTGCGTCAGGTGCTTCTTCGACTTTCGCTGAATCCTTGGAGAGAGATCAAGGCTTCAGTTCCGAACAAATGGCATCAATTAAATCTTTAATATACCATTCGGTTAAACAGGCAATGATTGAATGCATGGGTGACCTGAAGAACAATATCGTGGAACTTACCAAATCATTAGATTTTTTATCAGAAAAATATGATGAATTACGAGATAAGGTTGAAAATGTCACTCAGGACTTGGTTCTCTGCAGACATGAAAATAAGAATTTATTAGCTAAGAATCAGAAATTGGAAAATACGATCGAAAATTTATCAGAAAGGGTAAATGATTTGGAACAGGAAAGCAATGTGTGCAACTTAGAAATTCAAGGTATACCCGAATTATTACAAGAAAATGCAAAGAACATCGTAGGGAAAATTGCTAATTTCCTAAATGTTAACTTTAAATCCCAAGAGGTACTGGAATGTTTCAGAATTGGTAAAAAGGAAGAGACTTCAACACGTCCACGTACAATCTTAGCAAAGTTTAAAGACCGAGCCCTACGAGATGCTTTTCTTGACAAAGTAAAAGGACATCGTGATCTGAATACCAAAGATGTAGGTATTGTTAATGAAAAGCATATAATCTACCTCAACGAACATTTGTCAAGATTTTATAGAGATCTCTTCCACAAGGCAAGAAGAGTCAAAATAGAAAAACAATACAAATATATATGGGTAAAAAATGGGAAAATATTTCTAAGAAAGGAAAACGGAGCACAATGCCGCCTTGTTAAATCTGAACGAGATTTGTTATCATTGTAAGTATATATATTTTTTTGTTCACAGTGAAATATCTTTCATCTTATAATGGCTACACCTAATTATGTTCAGTCTGAAAATCTCAGTCTGATTTATGGTAATTGCTTTAATAAATCAACTTTTTCTATTTTCTCACTCAACTGTAGAAGTCGGTATAAAAACCTTGATGAGATCTTGGTAACTTTAGAAAGTAGTAGTTTTCTATTTGATACTCTTGTATTTGTGGAAACATGGCAAAATAACAATATTCCACATATCAATGGTTATACTGGTGTAGGTTTGGGAAGAGAGGCTCGCAAAGGTGGAGGAGTAGCACTTTATTTCAGAGAAAGCTTTTCTTTCAAGATATTAAACAATTTGTCAGTTATTACTGATGATTACGAGATTTTGCTTGCTAAATCAGGAAATCTGATTGTGGGCAGTATTTATCGACCACCTCAGGGTGATGTACAATTATTTCTGTCACATCTAGAATTTGTTTTAAACTCATTACTTAAACTGAAATCGATCTTTATATTAATGGGTGACTATAACCTTGATATTATGAACCAAGATAAAAATGTATTAAATTTAATAGACCTAGTTAATTCATATGATTGTTTTGTTTTAAACAGTGGATTACCAACTAGAGTTGGAAATCAAAGTTCTACACTAATTGATTATGGAATTTCGAATGTAGATTGTCAAAATGGAGTTCTGATGTCAAAAATTACAGATCATTTCCCCACATTTTTTCTGGTCCAAAGGACAAATTTTCAAATGCTACCTAGCAGTTATAGATATAGAGAAATCAATGACAATAATATTCTGCAATTGCAATATAAATTAAATCGTATTGATTGGCAATTCCTTTACTTAATCAGCGATGTAAATGAAGCATATAATTATTTCATAAATATTTTTTATAAATCACTATAATAAATATTTGCCCACGGGTATTAAGAAGTTCCAAAGGCCAAATAAATATGCTCCTTGGATGACGAAAGATCTGAAAAAATTAATAACTAGAAGAGATAATTTATACAAAAAAGCAAAAGAAACCCATTTGGAGGATGACAGTTCTGCATATAAAGAATTTCGTAATTTCGTTACTGCCCAAATCAGACAAACAAAGAACGCCTATTATAACAGTAGATTTGATTCTAGCAAAAATTCTAAACAGAAATGGAAATATCTCAACGATGTTTTGGGTAGAAATAAATGTAAGTCAATAGTAGGAGACATTTCTTCTGATGATGCAATTATTGCTGATGACTATGCGAAGTCCAATGCCTTCAATAGCTATTTTCATGATACCGTTAACGAATTGATACTGAACCAAACTGAAAAATTTCATGGCAAATATAAATATCAAATTGAGTGCATAGACCAGACATTTTATGTCATGCCAATTGTTACTCAAGAGATCAGTAACATTGTGAATGATCTAGGAGCCGATAAGTCACCAGGTATAGATGACATAAATATTAATGTAATTAAAAAGATTATACATACAATAAAAGAACCTTTGTGCTATATATTTAATTTATCAATAATAAACGAAGTATTCCCGGATAAACTGAAAATTGCCAGAATTCTTCCCATACATAAATCAGGTGATAAAGAAAACATAGAAAACTACAGACCAATTTCAATTTTGCCAATCTTCTCGAAAATCTTTGAAAAGCTAATTTGTACACGTATGACTAAATTCCTAGATAATATGAAAATTATCACACAACAACAATATGGTTTTCAAAATAAAAAATCTACTCAGACAGCCATTGCAGATTTATATGAGCATATTGTCAATCATTTGGATGCAGGTCACATTGGATTAGCTGTATATCTTGATTTTACGAAAGCATTTGACAGTATTAACCATGAAATTTTGTTAAAGAAAATTGAATTTTATGGCCTGAGAGGTAAAATAAATAACTGGTTAAGAAGCTACTTATTTCAGAGGAAAGCTCTTGTAGAAGTAAATGGTAGTATATCAGATGAACATTTTATTTACAGAGGTGTGCCTCAAGGTTCGATTCTTGGTCCGATCCTTTTCCTACTTTACATTAACGACTTAGCAAAGTTACACATTAATTCAAAGATGTTATTATATGCTGATGATACAAGCATTGTCGATTTCAACCAAGATTCTGCAAGCCTGATTAGCAGTGTTAACTACTCTCTAAATATTATATCTGAATGGTGCAGACATAACAATTTATTAATAAATGTCAAGAAATCCAAATACATGATTTATAAAAATAAAAACAAAAATATCGATGAGAAATGTTTCGATGTGAAGATTAATGAAATTAAGCTAAAGAGATGCACTGAATATAAATTCTTAGGAATATGGATCGATGAAAATCTGAACTGGTCATTTCACGTAAAGCAGCTGAGAATCACTCTGTCAAGGAATATTGGTATGATTGGTAAAATACGTCATCTGGTTAACAAACAAATTTTGACAAATTTATACTACTCTTTCATTTATTCTTATATAACATATGGAATCTTAGTCTGGGGTAATACTTTTGACTACAATCTGAATGCTATATATCGTCTTCAGAAAAGAATTGTTAGATATATTGTTGGTAAAAGATATTATGATCCCGTGGCACATTTATTTTCTGAGGTTAAAATTCTTAATGTCTATAATAATTACAAACTGATATCAGGAAACTTTGTGTATTCGATTACAATGAGATTGATTAAATTGGATAGATTTAAAGACTATTTTCAGAGTCTTTCGAATTTTCATAATTATGAAACACGTCATAGAGAGGATCTGAGTATACCTTTGTGTCGATTGTCAATTGGGCAGAGATCTATCAAATACAATGCAGTAAAAATTTGGTCTGAATTTCCTGATGATGTTAAAAATGCAAAATCTTTTAAATTATTTAAAATCAAATGTAGAATGTTTCTACTTACAAAGCAATGAAACCTATGTATCAGTGTAATATGTCTCATAACCATTTGACCTTTTATACTATTGAATTATTGTGCTATTTGAATTATTGTATACTTTACTGTTGTCATAATTGAACTTTAAAGGAAATAGGGAGCATTAACTAAAAATAAGCGTCAGCTTACCATGCTCTCCTTTTTTGTTTCGCCTTTCCTATTAAACACTAATATTTATTACGATTGTTACTTATCTTTTCTGATGCAATTGATATTTCTCAGCTATTTCACTTCTCAATTTTTCTCATGTATATATTAATTGTTATTAGATAATTATGCTATGTAAATGTATATTGTATTGACTGGCGGAATAAAATAAAGATTATTATTATTATTATTAACTGTGCCCAAATAAGAAATACACTGTTAATTGCGCATGCAGCAATTAATGTAGCTTTATACACTTCCTGATAGTATAATCCTCCTCAATTGAGCTCTTGAACAACGTTTTATGTGTTGAGAGAATGAGAAATGCATGTACGAGTGATGCATAAGTGATATAATTAATATATATAAATATCTTATAAATATAAGATATAAATTCTTTCTCCTTTTTAATGCTTTCCTTCTTTTCAGAAATGGAAAGAGAGAATGGTGGAAGAAAGGTTCTCGTCTTAACAGCACTTGGGAGGCTGAAAGAAGAAGAAAAGCTTCAACAGCTGACGAAACGAAAACAAAAAAAGTGCCGCTCAGAGGTAAAACAACCCAACCTTCTCTGAGCCTTCGGGGTCCATGTGACCTGGCCATTTAGCCCATGGTGTGCAAAAAAGTGCCGCTCAGAGGTAAAACAACCCAACCCTATTTCAGTTTCTACTGGGCCACCAGTGTGAAAAATCAGGACTTGTGACTAAGTCTGAAAAGGATTACAAGGTGGAGAAAATCTGAATCTCTGCTGTCAGTTCCTAGCACTGCAGGCTCCTACTGTCGGAGTCCAAACTTTTCGCCATCTTTGAGATTCGTCTCCCCCCCCCTAACCCTTCCATTCTACCCTTCATGAGAAAAAGATGGGCTTGGAAAACTCGCGGTCTTTCGGATGGAATGTTAAGACGTGTTCAGTGGTGCCATACCTGTGTCCCACCACCCGTGCATACAGTGGCCCCATGTGCAGGATAGCCATACTCTCTGTACGTTAAAGAACACGCAGGATGTGTCTAATCTCCTAAAAACTGTCGATTGGTTCCCTTCCCCCAACCTTTTCTGCGCCCATGGGGTCCCTGTGATCTGGCCATTTAACCCACAGTGTGAAAAAAAAGTAAAGTACCAATCAGACCAAAATAAAATCCAGATGTTTTGGGTGGAGAGCTTCTTACAATACCTTATCATTTGGGTTGGATTGTTGTTTTACCTCTGAGCGGCACTTTTTTGCACACCATGGGCTAAATGGCCAGGTCACATGGACCCCGAAGGCTCAGAGAAGGTTGGGGGAGGGGTTGTTGGGTTGTTTTACCTCTGAGCGGCACTTTTTTGCACACAATGGGCTAAATGGCCAGGTCACATGGACCCCGAAGGCTCAGAGAAGGTTGGGGGAGGGGACCCACTGGAACAGCTGTTGGGAGACAGATGGTAGCCTCCCGTCAAGGCCATCCAGCGTGTTCTTTAACGTGCACAGGGTATGGCTCTCCCGCACACGGGGCCACGGCTTAACGTCCCATCCGACGGACGGCGGCCTTTCCAAGCCCATCGGTGTCCCCTACTGACCGTGGGCAGGGCGGGGAATGGGGGAGGGGACCCACTGGGACAGCTGTTGGGACACAGATGGTAGCCTCCCGTCAAGGCCATCCAGCTTGTTCTTTAACGTGCACAGGGTATGATGGCTCTCCCAAACACGGGACCACGGCTTAACGTCCCATCCGACGGACGGCGGCCTTTCCAAGCCCATCGGTGTCCCCTACTGACCGTGGGCAGGGCGGGGAATTTTGCGGAGATAAATCTCAACGCTGACCCAGCTGGGACTTGAACCTGGGAACTACAGATTACGAGCCTGGCGCGCTACCGACTGAGCCATCCCCGCCCCCCTTATCGTTTGGATTGGTTACAATTATGTGATAAACCACGTAGCATAAATCAAATAGTTAAAACACAAATGCTCTCTATGGGGGCTCTTAGAGGCGGGGGCCCCACTCGTGCCCCTCACTCCTCCAGATTCCCCTTATTATTCCATAATTCTCACACTCGGGTTGGGTTATTTTACCTCTGAGCGCACCATGGGCTAAATGGCAAGGTCACAAGGACCCCGAAGGCTCAGAGAAGGTTGGGGGGAGAGGACCAACTGGAACAGATAGTAGCCTCCCGTCAAGGCCATCCAGAGTGTTCTTTGACGTGCACAGGGTATGGCTCTCCCGCACACGGGGCCACTGCTTATAACGTCCCATCCGACAGACGACGGTCTATCCAAGTCCAATAGTGTCCCCTACTGACCATGGGCAGGGCGGGGAATTTTGCGGAGATAAATCTCAACGCTGACCCAGGGAACTGCAGATTACGAGCCTGGTGCACTACCGACTGGGCCACCCCCGCTCCACCACATTCGGGCAATGGACTTGATTAGAAACTGCCGATTCATCCACCAGTAAAGAATCTTCTTCACCGAATATTGAACTTCTGCTTGCATTCCAGCATGCTGCCATTGATTCAATCCCCAACCTCCAGCCTGATTAAAAAAAAATACTAAAATTATGATAACAAAGCAAACAGGGAAAAGAAATCAACGATAAAAAAAAAAGTTTTTAGGCTACGTAAAACAAAGACCAGCTCTTCTTAAATTCATGCAGACATTATGCCGATTCCCGCCCAATGCACTTACGGCCGTAATAAATGTCCGCGAAACGAACGAAACCCGTCGCAAACGATACTACTGAATACGTTACGACACTATCTTTTATTTGATGCAATTCGAGCGATTTCGTGAATCGAACCAAGAGGAAGGCGACGGGCTTTGCGAGAAGTTCACTTTGGATTCATTTGGCCCCGTGAAATGAAACAGTAAAAAGACAGTTGATCTATAAACCTCCCAACAGACGAAATAATGTACGTGGCGCTCGACAGCTCAGCGAACTGAACCACAATCACTGCTCGCGAGAGAACGGTGGCACGCGAATTGCCCCACTGACGTATGTCTGCTGCTGGCTATCTGCCGTTCGCAGTCTAAGAGGGCCAATAAAAATTAATGAAACCATTTAGGAGCAACGGTTTGGCTTTTGTCTCCACCGCCTGGTAAAAACGGAGAGCCCATTAGAAGCGAATTCCGCTGCCTCTGGGAGGAGCACAATTTCAACCATGGCGCCAACAAGTCTTCGTCTGCGGGCGGAGACGGCAGAGCACCGACTCCAGAAAGGGGAGAATTAGGGAGACTATTATCTGTGGTCCAATTTTTATCTGGGCCGTCAAATGTGACATTACCGTTGATGTATAAAATTAGCCGTAGGGAGAGTGGAGACCTTCGGCGATAGGCAGAACTCGATGCCCGAGGTTTTATGGTCTAACGGCCCATCTGATATCTGAGATGGACAATTTGTGCTCAACCGTGTCCTGTTCGTCACTTGATGATGCTGGTGGCCGTACAGAGTAATACGATTCACGGAACGAACAAAAGGATAAAAAAAAAGGAACTGCTCTCCATTCATGCTCTCGATGTTATTATCCGAAGGGGACAACTCTTCGAAAAACAATCGCCCACTAAATGTTCCACCCCCCATTCCCTTGTTAAGTTCAGCACAGGAATGGTTTGGTAAAGACATCCTACATTGATCGATAAATGGACAAATAATCGCAACGAAGAAATGGGAAAGATTAAATAGAAATAATCGATTCCTTTGACACTGTTTCACCGTGACCAAAGCGATTAGCATTTGTTTAAAGGTTGCTGGTGGCATTTTAATGGATTAAATGATGGCTCAAAACTTCCTTAGAGTACAGTATAATTATTATATATCCTTTGGTGGACTGTTGATAGGGTAATTTTAGATTCCGATGGATACGTAACTAGTCGAGAGGTAAACAATCGCCATGTATCAGATGAACTCGTGGTTTCGTGTATGCCAATCGAGAAGGGAATGTGTCAAGCTACTTGGAGTGGGCCGCAAATTTTCGACCACTGACCTGAGAATTTTCGTGTTCTATAAGTAAATATTGACGTTTGCTTAAGACGCCTACAAAACTTAAAGAGATTTATTACTTACCTACGATTTTGAGGAGTCTCAGAAAAATATGTAATTAGACCCCTTTCTCGTAAAATGCTCTAATTAGACTTTAGATTGTGAGTTCTGGTTGAGAGTCTTGGTCTTGCATAGCGGTTAGGAGGTTTCAGCAGGCAAACTCTGTGTGCTACTTCTAACTGAGGGGCAGGACTTTGCTCTTGGTAGGGCATATCCTTGGATGCGAAGGCTTATGCAAACTCTGTGTGCTAGCTCTAACTGAGGCAGGACTTTGCTCTTGGTAGGGCATATCCCTTGGATGCGAAGGCCTAGGCAAACTAGGAGTAGTTTCTAAGATTCTTCCCTGTCCTATACGTTGCAAATATTTTTAAAAAGAAGTTGATGTATTCGTCATATCAAGCCGGATCCATAAAAATTCAATGGAGTCGAAAATTTTTTTGGGGGAGGGGGGAATGTCAAGAGATTGGATTTGCAATGCAGTATAACATTGCCCCCCCCCTCCGTTTTACATTTGGGTTGGGTTGTCTAACCTCTGAGCGGCACTTTTTTGCACACCATGGGCTAAATGACCAGATTACAAGGACCCCGAAGGCTCAGAGAAGGTTGGGGGAGGGGACCCACTGGAACAGCTGTTGGGAGACAGATGGTAGCCTCCCGTTAAGGCCATCCAGCGTGTTCTTTAACGTACACAGGGTATGACTCTCCCGCACACGGAGCCACGGCTTAACGTCTCATCCGACGGACGGCGGCCTTTCCAAGCCCATCGGTGTCCTCTACTGACCGTGGGCAGGGCAGAGAGTTTTGCGGTGATAAATCTCAACGCTGACCCAGCTGGGACTCGAACCTGGGAACTACAGATTACGAGCCTGACGCGGTACCGACTGAGCCCGCCCCCTCCGTTTTACAGGTCTTTAAAAAATTTCTTGATAAATGCATGAAATATAAATAAGTTTAACAATTTGTTTTTGCCTCTGTTACCATTATTATCATTCTGGCCCTGCGTCATACGCTTCATCGTCATGTGATATCACGTGGCTCCTCTAAAGCTGAGGCCTTAAGAGTGCACGCCCCACTAGGCCGAATCTAGAAGAAAATAAAACAGAGGGGACACATGACTCTTCTAGCCTGGAAAAAGTAAAAAAAAAAGAGGGTGGGGGGGGGTCAAAAATTTGAATATCTTTGCAGTATACATTTCCTCTTCCATTTTAGAGGTCTTTAAAAATTTTCTTGGAAAATGCATGAATGTACCTAAGTTAAAAATTTTTGTCTCCAATACTCTTATTAGCATTCTGAAAGTGGCTCTCCCCCCACCCCCCACCAGATCCTGCTCAGTATCCCATAATTCCGCTTTTACGATTTCTATTATTTTGTCTTTCGACCAATTGTGAGTTTCAAGGCCAAGATCAATTTCGTAGGATTCTCAACGTAACTAATTCTTGTTTTGAGGGAAGCGGTTGGCTGAACGGATACAGGTCCGATCTCAAAATCTGATGTACCCAGTATGGGTTGGGTTGTTTTACCTCTGAGCAACTCATTTGCAAAGAGTTCGAGTCCCAGCTGGGTCAGCGTTGAGATTTATCTCCGCAAAACTCTCCGACCTGCCCACGGTCAGTAGGGAACACGAAGGGCTTGGAAAGACCGCCGTCCGTCGGATGGGACATTAAGCCGTGGCCCCGTGTGCGGGAGAGACATACCCTGTGCACGTTAAAGAACACGTTGGATGGTCTTGACAGGAGGCTACCATCTGTATCCCAACAGCTGTTCCAGTGGGTTCCCTCCCCCCTACCTTCTCTGAGCCTTCGGGGTTCTTGTGACCTTGCCATTTAGCCCATGGTGTGCAAAAAAGTGCCGTTCAGAGGTAAAAAACCCAACCTCCACAAAACTCCCCCCCTGCCCTCGGTCAGTAGGGGACACCGATGGGCTTGGAAAGGCCGCCGTCCGTCAAATGGGACGATCAATTGTCCGTCGATCAAAAATCCGTCGGATGGGACGATCGATTCTTTAACATACACAGGGTATGCCCTGTGTATGTTAAAGAACCCGCTGGGTGGTCTTCATGGGAGGCTACCATCTGTCTCCTAACAGATGTACAGTGGGTCCCCTTCTCTAAACCCACGGGGTTCTTGTGACCTGGCCATTTAGACCATTGTATGCAAAAAATGTGCCGCTCAGAGGTAACTCAACCAACTATGCTAATCAGAAAAACTCAACCCGAAAAAGTAAAAATTTTCGTTGTTTTTTGACATTCGTGTTCTCCATGGAACGGGAAAGTACACCATCTTAGATATCAGAACCTACATAAAAGTTATACTGTTTGGATTTGAGAAAGATTCTTTAGTTCACAGGGCACCGCATCACCGTAAAGCACACTTTCTAGCGCGTATGTCTGTCTGTCTGTATGTTTAGTCCTCTGTGTGTAGATATGTATGTTTCTACAAAATGTGTGTATGTGTAGGTGTGTGCATATATGTCAAGATGTAACTGTGTCTTCATGTTTGTTTCTCTCTCGGTGTGTGTGTTTCAGTGAATCGTGTATGTGTGCGTATGTGAGTGTGTGTGTGTTCATGTATGTTAATATGTTTGTTTCTCTATATGTATATGTTTTCGTGTGTGTGCGTATGTGTTAAGATGTCTGTATGGACATAGTCGTTTCTCTGTATGTGTATACGTCTTCATGTCTCTGTGTGTGTGTGTGTGTGAAAGTGTCTGTATGTGTTTCATCTTTATGTGTATATGTTATCGTATGTGTGCGTGTATGTTTGTTCACATGCAAAAATATACTGTCTTACGGCTATTGTGAGATTTGCTTGCTACAGAAGAAACTCATTCACTTATTGTGAATGAGTTTCTTCTGTAGCAAACACACACACACACCGAGAGAGAACTCCGCAAAATTCCCCGCCCACGGTCAGTAGGGGACACCGATGGGCTTGGAAAGGCCGCCGTCCGTCGGATGGGACGTTAAGCCGTGGCCCCGTGTGTGGAAGAGCCATACCCTGTGCACGTTAAAGAACACGCTGGATGGCTTTGACGGGAGGCTACCATCTGTCTCCCAACAGCTGTTCCAGTGGGTCCCCTCCCCCAACCTTCTCTGAGCCTTCGGGGTCCATGTGACCTGGCCATTTAGCCCATGGTGTGCAAAAAAGTGCCGCTCAGAGGTAAAACAACCCAACCCAACCCGAGAGAGAAACAAACATGAAGACACAGTTACATCTTGACATATATGCACACACCTACACACATTTCGTAGAAACATACATATTTACACATAATAGACACAAATACACACACACACACACAGAGAAACAGACATACAGACAGACATACGCACTAGACAGTGTGCTTTACTGTAAAGCGGTGTCCTGTGAACTAAAGAATCTTTCTCAAACCCAAACAGTATAACTTTCATGTAGGTTCTGATATCAATTTGTCAATTTTGACTAACTAATCTAGATTTATTGTGAAAGAATGACTGTTCGTGCTATTCAAACTTTCCTTTTCATACATTAGGAAATGGAAGGTTCGTGCATGTACGAGTGAGTTCGGTGTATCTTTAAAAATATATGCAACTATCTGTCTTAAAGGTTAGCTTTCACACGACCCTGTAGAAGGGATGAGAGGATGTCGGGATCTTGGCAGGTAAACAACGTTCATGTCTTACTATGGATCTCAAACCTTGACTTTGTTAGAAGTAACTAACCTACTGTCTATGGGATAGATGTTGGCTATCGTAACTTGTGGCTGTATTGGTTGTGTTAAAGTACTGAATAGGCTATTGTGAGATTTTCAACGTAAGCAGATATATGGAAAAAATCTGATGATGTTTGCGATTTACCTACTTTGGTCGTTAAAGTTTGGTTTATTAGAAAGTAAATATATAGATAGGGAAGATGAATCAGTGATTGAACTTTAATTATCTTGCGAGGTGTGTGTGAGGAAATGCATAGATATTGAGAGTTTAAGATTCTATGAAGAAACGTGCATCTGAAAATTAAGTTATGAGATTGTATGACAGTGAAGCAAACTCAGTTTTTCATTCTAAATGCTTACACAACCTATGGATAGGTAGTTTGTCTGTGTAATGATATGTCTGATTCGTAGATAGACACTTTGATTAACGAATGTCAGAAAAAGTCCTTGAATGTGTAAAACATCCCTTGTGATCCTGAAAGAATTAGACATCTACAGCAGAATTAACTCAGAAGATTGTGTGGTCAGAACTTTACAGAGGTCTATTCATATTTGATAATTTCTCAAGCATCGAGGGTTATGATAGTATAGAGAAAAGAAGCGAGGATCCCTGTCTATATTAATGTTGTCAGGCTCAGTACATTACGTTTCACATAAGGCCATTCACGGTTTTAATGACTTTTTAGTTCAAATCTTTATTGTCTATGGGATTCCAGGTTTGTTTTTTTGCACGGTCGTATCGTTAGTGTGAGAAAGATCGTCCTTTGCATCGAAGTCACCAGCGTTCACCAGCGTTCCACAGAAACTGCGCATTATTGCGGTTGGAAAAAATAGAAGTTGAAACTTAAGTGATAACCCCCGAATGTCATATGAAAATTTGAAGTGAGAGCGTATAAGGATGTTAATACTATCACCTAACAAAGGACGCCGGGAATAATGCTAAAGATTTCGTATTAAGTTTTTCCACGGAATTATACGTCACACATTTTTTATGACATTAACTATTGTTCCCTTTTCTAATGTACGAGGTCAAATCATATTCTCCCTGTAACCGCTACATATTTTAATTGTGATGTCGACCTTGTAAAATCAACTGAGCGCTTGGAGAATGCAATAACTTAAGATCCGAAGGCACCCCCACATGGAGTTCTGATAAAGTGTAGCATTCGACAGGAAACAGTAATTATTTAACTTTCTCATTAGGCTTTTGGACGGAGCGACTGCTCTTCTCAAAGTGAGTCGAACCATACTCCTTTAACTCATGTTGGAAATAAAGTTTTTTACGGAAACGTATGAATTCTACTTTTAGCATTCTTACTTTCTATATCATTCTGCCGCGCAGTCTTTACCCTGTAAAAGCATGTAACTGACGCCGCAAAGTGAATTTCGTCAGCGTCTTCACGTTCGCCGATAAACAGTGGAAGAGACGATTTTATAAACTGTGCGAGCGCTTGTAGATTAATGATTACTCCCGTAGCTGATTTTTCTTCGAGTAGCGTTACTTCCTAGGAAAGAATTTGCATCATGTACTGAGGATACATCCCTAATAAGTATTTTTAAACCATGTCGCGTAACGGGGGAGTTTTTAATTTCGTAGGACTTTTGTTAAAAACCATCGCGCTCTGCACTCGTCCTCTTGACCCCCCCCCCCCCCCCAGACCGATAAGTTGTAAGATCAAATTTATATTGTGCGATTGCTGACATCGATAAGTGACCGCTGCCGAGTTGTAAATATTAAAATGTGCATTCTTATCGGCACCAAATGTCAACACTGTGGCAGCGTCTGCACTCGTCCTCTTGAACCCATACTGATAAGTGATTGCACCAGGACCGTGTGTCGCATGATATGTTGAAAGTCCGATTGCACCCATCGATAAGCGACGCCGTCGTATGATTTGAAGGAAGGTCAATTCTTACCGCGCGATTGTTGATACAGATGAAAGATTAGAGACTTCGAAAAATTTTTCACTGCTGAGAGTGATCCGTCAATAAAACGTGGCCCGGGATGAGTTGGGTTGTTGTTTTACCTCTGAGCGGCACTTTTTTGCACACCATGGGCTAAATGGCCAGGTCACATGGACCCCGAAGGCTCAGAGAAGGTTGGGGGAGGGGACCCACTGGAACAGCTGTTGGGAGACAGATGGTAGCCTCCCGTCAAGGCCATCCAGCGTGTTCTTTAACGTGCACAGGGTATGTCTCTCCCGCACACGGAGCCACGGCTTAACGTCCCATCCGACGGACGGCGGCCTTTCGAAGCCCATCGGTGTCCCCTACTGACCGTGGGCAGGGCGGGGAATTGGTCCGGGATGAGGATCCGAACACGAGTCTTTTAGGTTCCCAGACCCTATTACCCCTCAATATTATTCATAATTATGAATAAATTCAGATTTTTTTCCTTTTATTAATTTTTGTACCCTGTAGCATTTTTTATTTTCTGCGGGGCAGTTAAACAGTTACTGCAGAGTAGTCCTTCTTCTAGTAAAAATGCGACAACCAATAGTCACGGGGTTAAAAGAAATAAATGTTGATTAAAAGGCACTTTACGACGGTTATAAAAATACGTATATTAATATGAAAAGAAGATCTAAATTTTAAAAGTGGAGAGGGATCCTAGCAACAAAAACTACTTATACACTATAAGAGTTGTTAATCCTAACATAGTGTGTAAAATTATACTGAAGTTTAAACATCCTATAAAATTTACTCTGTTAACCGGGAGACAGTGAATTGAATGTAGAGATATAGAAGAAACGTGTAGATAGAGAAGTAAGAGTTGTGAACAGAAATTGTACGATCGGTAATCCTTTCGACACAAATGAAGTTTTTCTGAAAAGAACCTTTTCTTCTGTTATGCTACAACTTCAACGTTGTTAGCTATCCCTATTGAGGTCATAGCATCCTCCACCACAGCCCCGTAGTCCATGTTTTCAGTGTGTTTTAGTGCCGCTTCTTCGGCAAAACAGACTCTGCATAAATATTCACCCTAATTCGAATACTGATGATGGGAGGCAGATGCTTGGTGACTTCACACACAAGCACGACTGGAGACGTCTCTGACATTTACGTCTCAGGGCCTGAACGACATTCTATGGTAGACCAGGGGGCCAGGTTTCAGGTGGTTTCATAACCAAACGCCCTCGTAGTCTTGTAGGTGGTGGTGGTGTGTCATCGTCCACAAGAACGGCCTGTAGGATAGGACCACTAGGTCCAGGGCGTAGTTCCATTCTAACAGTTGGCGCCGGGGGTGGAGGTGAAGGTGGAGGAGGTACAACCACAGGTCGACGTAACAACGGACGAATATGAGTGCGGAAGTGTTGTGGATCGCTCTCGTAGCCGGAGTCCTCATCACTCGCCCAAAAATGACCAAAATCCATGCTGCCGACTATAACACATAGCTCAGAATAAATGCTAGACCTTTTTCATCTGTTATATACAGCCAGAACCGTGACCTTTACACATCACCCCACCGGATAAACACGCGATACGGTCAAAGAACACGTGACACAGGGCAAAGTACTTATTACTGCATCATCCGATCGTTGCCACCCGAATTTTAGTTAGTAAGGGACTTATTCGGAAATTAACGGGGCTTAAAATATAGGTGGATCAACCAGGGGTCTTTAATGATGGGTTGGTAGAAAAATTGGGAAATTAGAGTTAAAATAGGGGTTTTTCCGAAAATAGTACTCTTCATAGTCACCAAATGGCGCCAGGTGTTAAAAAGAGGGGGAAGGAAGGGTTTTTTTTAATAGGGGGAGAAATTTTTTTAATAAAGGGGGAATCAAAATCGGGAAATTAGAGCTAAAATAGGGGTTTTTCTGAAAATAGTACTCCTCATAGTCGCCAGATGCCGCCACGGGTTAAGGGGGGGGGGGGGAGGAAGGGTTTTTTAATAAGGGGGAGGAATTTTTAATAAAAGAGGTTTTTTTAATAAAGGGGAATTAATTAATTTTAACGAATTATTAATTATGAATATTAATAAGGGGCGTGGTCAGAAGTGGGTGTGGTCGGTTACGTCATAGGGGGCGTGGTCAGTGACGTCATGAGGGGAGCATAGTGCGTGGGGGGCTGGGTTGCGAACTCACTACTCTTCTTTCTGGCTAGTGGATCTGAGCCCTTGGGGTCCTTGTGACCCAGACATTTAGCCCATTGTCTGCAAAAAAATGTCTTCTGAAGACAAAAGAATCCAACTATTTTTTTTGTTTTTGATTAGAGTAAATAATTTATCGACGAATAATCTCGGTGCCTAATATTTTTAGGCCATGGTGTTCCGTAACAGATAACTTTTTTAAAAGGATTCTTTCGTAGGATTTTGGTTATCTATTTACAATCTTTCGGAGAAGTTCTGGTATCGTCGGTATCGTAGATAACAGGACTATAAGACAATAGTTTGGGACATAAATGGTAAAAAACTTCTTCATTAAAAGTTTCCAAAATGGTTGTTTTACCACTAAGCATAATTTTTTTTTGCATACAATAGGATAAATGGGTACATTTTTTTCTATTTCTGATGATAAAATTAATAGTTTTGTAATCTGATGATAAAAAGGTACGTTCTGAAAACACAACCGAACCTTGACCTCAGGATGAAGTTTCAAGTTCTGGTTTGACTGGATCAATCCAGATTTTTTCTGCGTGATGATTTTATATTTACCGGCAGGATTTGTGAAACATCTAGTTCCAATCAGGTCTTCTTGCTGGAAAAAAAAAGTTGATCTGACAAGATAAAAAAAAAGGGGGACTTTTCGAATGATTTTGCGCTTAAACATTTCCCATGGCCGAGTGGTTAGCGCGCTTGGCTACTGATCTAAGGGACCTGGGTTCGAGCCCCGGATAAGGCATGGATGTGTGCATCGTTTTTCTGCTGAGGTCCTGCCATCCTCTCAGATCTTCTACTGTGGCACATAAACTGAAAGTCTCCTGTCAGACCTCTGTGGCAAGCAGCTGCTTGAGGGGGTATTTATTTATTATTTTTTTTATTTATTTTTTGTTTTCTATACAATCATTGTGATTCAGTTCAGAATCTTCCCCCATCAGTTTTTCTGTACGAAAGGAACTGCCTTAAATTGAATTCCAGTTCCTAATCACGCGAAAATAAGAAAATATGAATACCGTACTACATTCAATCGACAGCAGGACAAACCTGTTTCACCTATCGTACATAACATTAGGTTACATGTTCCCAGGGCCGGATCTAGGATGAGGGGGGATGCCTCACCCCTCGTTGAAAATGCTAGTAATAAATAGAAGCAAAAAAATATTAAACTTTTTTTTATATTTCGTGAATATTTTTAAGAAATTTTTTAAAGACCTATGAAACAGAGGGGAAAATGTTACAGTTCATTGAAAATCCAATCTCTTCATTGAAAATCCAATCTCTTGCCCCCCCCCCCTCCCCCGTAACATTTTCCTGGCTCAATTGTATTTCTTGCCCCTTTCCACCATCCCCTCCTAAAATATTTTTAGATCCGGGACTGCATGTCACTGTATTTTTCATGTAAAAGTGAAAAAAATCATTGGGGCTATCCCACAATATCGAGTCCCCTCAAAATGTAGATCGTACTTGTGACACTTCGCTGCCCCTCCGAAGCAAAGACAATCTCCACTCGTAAGGGGCTCTTCTAATAAAAGGAACTCTAAGAGTTGAACTTGAAAAAAAAAAAAAACTCTGAGAGTCTCTGAGAGTTGAGTTGAAAAAAAAAAGGAAAGGGTTCGATGCCAAATGTGCTGAGGTAATGGAAGTTAATTGAGGGAACGGGGGTGATTCAGTCGGCAATGCACCAGGCTCGCATTCGAGTCCCACCCGAGTTGAGATCGGTGTCCCCTACTCCCCGCCCTGCTTTCGGTCAGTAGGGAACACCGATAGGCTTGAAAAGGCCGTTGTCAGTTGGATGGGACGTTAAGCCGTGGTCCCGTGTGCAGGAGAGCCACCTGTCTCCTAACAGGTCTCTAGTGGGTCCCCTTCGTCCAACCTTCTCTGATCCCTCGGAGTCCTGGTGACCTGGCAAAAAAAGTGTCATCAGAGGTGAAACAATCCAATGCACAATATATGGTATGATCTCTTGTGTATGTGATCAGTGGCTCACCCAGGATTTTGTGTTGGGTGGCCTATTTCATTCGATACGTAATTTTTCTTGAGGGGGCGAGAATGCCCCTGCGCCATTAGGTACAATTTCGCTTACCGAAAAGCCTGTCAGGAAGAACACCGAGACATTATCAGCGACAACAAATCAGTTCCATGCTGTGTTTTATTCTACCGCTGAAGTCATCAGTTTGGACATTGCCACAGAATCTTCTTCCATGCGCAGATATTGAAATGGATTCAATTGTCCTAATTTGAGCAAAAATTTACTTTCCTGGATATTTGTGTTGCCCCTGAAAGTCATCTGTAAAATCAGATGGCAGTTTATTAGTTTTTTGAAGTATTTAGTTGCAAACAGAGTAAACCTTTTTGTCGCTTTCGTTTCAAAGAAGAAATCGTCTATGAAATCAGGCATCTGTTTATTCTGATGAGTTGTCAAGAAGTTATTTCACTTGGGAGTTGCATTACGAAGCTGTCGCAACAGTCGAGCAAAGTTAGAGGAGGCAGAGCAAGTTGGGAGAGCTGCTCTACAGCTCTCTTTCCTCCGAAGTCAGAGCGATGGTAACTAATGGCTCTGAAATAGCTGCTTCGCAGGGCTACAAGGTAGCGCACAAATAAATAGGCAGGTTGCCTCTTTACCTAGACTACTAAACTCGCCACACACGTCCGATCGATGCTTGTAATGATCTGGCAGAATCAGTCAACACAAACAGCAGCTACTTTGAGTCAAGGCGCCCACAGCAGCCGGCCGTGTTAATTAAATCTCCAACAGTTTCAGACCGTTTATGCTAGAGAGGAGGGAACGCATAGATGAAGCGGCAAGTCGCTTCAGCTGGTCCTTGGTTCACTAAGGATGGAAACGCTGAAGGAGGAATAGGGAACACGGAGAGCAACATCGCATCATGGCATGCATACCACATAACGCCACTGGCGGTTAATCATTGATTTATTTCTCGAGGAGGCAGGAAACTGTAGCTTTGGGCTATTTATGATAAGGTTGGGGAGGGAGAGAGGAGAGGGGGGGGGTGAGTTCGGAAGAGAATGTTGCATTCCATTTGGAAATGTATGGGGATGTGTTTCTGCTACTGCGCGCCGCCACGAACCCGAAGAGACGCCACAGTCTCGAGAGTGGAGGCGAAAATTCCGCAAAGTTGCACTCTCTACAAAGCACTCGGCGATCCTTTATTTCTTCAGTAAGCACGCTCGTGTGCCGAATGCAGCCTCTCACATCACGCCATTAGTGATTACTAACTCGGTAATTACAGAAGTTGGCAATGAAGTATATAGTTTGGAAAATGGGATCGGCGCAGATTTACTCGGCGAGTTGGATCCGGAGACGTCGACTCACTCTGAAATGGCCAACTCTGAAATGCGCGTGCAACTCTTGACTAATGGGGAGGAAATGGAAGCTGCGAGAGTACCAACTAGGCACATATTCAGATGGAAGAAGTTATGAAGAAAAGATTAGCAAGAAGGAAAAGGAAGCAAAAACTTGGCTGATACGGTCTCTTGTTTCGATTATTAAAAGAAATCTGATTGCGTGGAGTCGAGAAACGGTTATCAACGGTAAAAAGGATCGGTACTAAAGGGAGAAGGGGGTGGAGGGATCATCACTCCGGGGACAATTTTAATAACTAGGACGGAGACAAAAACAAATGCAAACTACTAAAACGGAGGACATACTCGTATATCGCATTATTCGGTAAGAAAAAGTTGTGATAAAAAATAAAATAGGAATGGTGTGATATTTTCATTTATAATTGGAGAAAAAAAAAATCGTTATTGTGGACAGTGTTCGCTCTGAACCTCTTTCGTTATATCGAGAGTTCTTTAAATGCGTATTACCCACTTGGTGCTATTGCTGTCTTAGGAGCGTTTTTTTTTTCTCCAGTTGAATATCGAGTATGTCCAGTTAAGGGTCGGGTTCTTTTACCTCTGAGTGGTACTTTTTTTTGCACACAATGGGTCAGTTATGAGTATTTGCAAATATCATTCGGATTATAAAATAAATACCCCCTCAAGCAGCTGCTTGCCACAGAGATCTAACAGGAGCCTGTCAGTTTAATACGCCATAGTAGAGTGATCTGTGAGGATGGTAGGTCCTCAGCAGAAAAACAACACAGACATCCATAGCTTTACCCGGGGCTCGAACTCAGGTCCCTTAGATCAGTAGCCAAGCGCGCTAACTACTTGGCACGGGACGGCCATTCGGATTATAGAGTGTTGAATATCAGTAGTTGAGAATTAACCCGGACACAAGTAGCTTTGATCAGCTCCTATGTGATGATCGGCAGTTGCCATGACGTTCTCTAAATTAAAGATATACATGGTTTCCATAAAATAAGGAGAAAATCCCAATGTTAAGTCAATGGGAAGCTAACGTCAAAGCTCTATAATTTCTAAAATAAGTTTTTTTTTTAAATGTGATTGCAGATGAAGATCTCAATCATATAAATCGATATCTAGATTTTCAACAATATTCGTTCAGTATTTAATGAATTATGGAAGATTGAATATTTAACATCAGCAGTGCCAGTCTTAAGAAACTTATACAAAACTGAAGAATAGTGAAAGAATTCTTTACACAAAGTCCTAAAATACAAACTTATTTTATTAAACACTTTGATACAATACTTATTACTAAGTTTTAATTAACTTCTGAAGTCATTTTTTGTGGCTGGCATTGTTATCGCTAAATATTCAAACTTCCATAACTCATTAAATACTGAACGAATATTGTTGAAAATCGAGATATTGATATATTTGATTGAGATCTTTATCTGCAATCACATTTTTCAAAACAAAATAACTTATTTTGGAAGTTTTAGGATCGGTACTAAAGGAAAAGGATCGGTACTAAAGGGAGAAGGGGGCGGAGGGATCATCACTCCGGGGACAATTTTAATAACTAGGACGGAGACAAAAACAAATGCAACTACGTAAAACGGAAGTTTTAGGCCTTTGACGTTCGCTTCCCATTGACTTAACACAGGGATTTACTCTTTAATTTATGGAAACCAGTGTATTTTATCTGCTACCAAGGTAGATGAAACGATTAGAGATCGAAAGATGTTCTTGTTTTAACACTCGATTCACCGAATGATTTTTAATGATAGACGATTCGTCCTCAAGTGTTTTAAAAGAGATATAATTATTCCGTTGAAGAGATTATCGTTTATCTTCTGTTCTTGGAAAGATTCTTTGCAAAATTGTGCCTAATGGAATTCAGCATTTGCTTGGAAAAAAAAAGATGTGTTTTAACTCAAATTTTCGAGCTGGAACTATTACGAACGCGGGCCAGATTAAAGGACATTTGTTTTACATTAATAATAATTAATTTCTATAGCTCTAAAATACGAGAGTAAGTCAGAAAGTACAACTGCTAGTTTTCCCCCGCCAATCTAACATCTGGACTGTACTAAGGCCACCTGTACCAAAAGAGTGTTTTTTCACTTAAATGGTGGCAGTCATTACAGTTACACAACCGTGATGTGAGATGCATAATCGAAGTTGCTGGGTTCTTTCACCACTGAGCGGCACTTTCTTGTACACAATGGGCTGAATGGCCAGGTCACAAAGACCCACTGGTGAACTGTTAGCAGACAGATGGAAGTCAAGACACTGCAGAGTGTCCTCTTAAGGGCACTGCAGAGCCCAGTCCCTCCTTACCTCTTCTCAGAAGGAACTCCGTCCTTTCGATTGACCACAATCTTCTGCTCTACGATATAGTCATACATCCCATCATATCCTATGCTTCCCCTATTTGGGCGAACACCACTGCAACCAATATACACAAGATTCAGGTCTTGCAGAACAAGATCTTGAGATGTGCGGTCGATGCCCCTTGGTTTGTAACGAACAGACAAATCCATAAAGATCTGGGCATCGACCATATTTACACTTATATCAAGTTTTTATCATGTGGTTTCTTTGACAATGTTCAAAGTAATCCACATGGAATTGTATCCTGCTTATTCGACTACAATCATGAAGTCATGAATAGTTACAAGAGGCCTAAAATGATGGCTTTCAGCAAAGATAGTCATCCATTTTAGGTCTCTTGTGCATCCTTACTGTTTTTCTGTTGATTTTTATTGTCCTTCGGGACCCACCATTGGTGGTTCATTTTACAAAGTTGTGTTAACACTGATGCCAACTAGGCACATATTCAGATGGAAGAGGTTATGGGTACCCATGTACCTGGTACTCTAAGAAATGAATGACCGATCTACGAGTCCCTCCTTACACAGGGCCACGGCTTTCCGTTTCATACAACAGACAGACAGCGGCCTTTCCAAGCGCATTGGTCTTTCTCACCGACGGCAGGTGGAGGATTCCACTTCTCATTACGTTCGTTTCAAAATAATAAAGACCCTAGTACATGAATGCAATATAAATATGAATTAAAACGGTTGAGGGTTTAACTGGAACAACGCTATCGCCTGTGCGCATGCGGCAATCTCGTTCTCAAAGAGAAGGAAGTTTTTCGTTTACCTACTTTATAACTCCTTAAAGGGTTTAATTCAAACTAATGGATGATGAGGAAAATGCAAATAGTAGTAACATGTACAGAGGTTTATCAAAATAATGGAAATATCGACGGCAAATTGAATACACACAATGAACCATATCTGCATATCACAGGGACGACTTCACACGCGATGTGAGGTATATAAAGGAGAGAAGTACGATGTTGGCTATCACGTAGCAGTGCCACAGGAACAGGTGAAACAGCTGTTGTGGTGTAATTGTCAACAATGTCAGATCTAAGTGATCTCGAAAAAGGCATGATCATTGGTGCGCGCCTTGCAGCAGCTTCAGTAACCAGAACGGCGGAAATATAGGTGTAACACGAGGAACTATATCGAAGATTATGACTACCTATCAAAAAGAACAGGGAATTGCCTCCAAATGTGCAAATTGTGGATGCCATACGAAGTTGTCAGATAAGGATAGGCAAACGTTGGCACGGATTGTACAACGGAAGCACAAGATCATAGCACCTCAAATAGCAGGAAAGTTGAACACCAGTCAGAATGATCCCTTTCCGACATAACAGTTCGTCGGGAACTTCATCGTGCCGGTATTTATGACCGTGTTGATCAATGCAACAAAACATGTAAGGTGGTGCAAAGCACATAAAAACTGGGATGCTAAAGACTGACAACATATCCTCTGGTCTGATGAATCATGCTACACATTGTTTCTCACCACTGGTAGAGTGTAATCTGGCAAAAATCTGCAGAAGCGTACCATCCCGACTATGAAGCATGGAGATGGATTCCTGATGCTGTGGGATGCCATGGCATCCCTTAGGGCCATTAGTTATTCTGCAGGATCGCGTCACATCTGCAACGTATGAATCCATTCTCGGGGACCACCTGCACCCAATGTTGCGGGCATTGTTCCCTAATGACCGTCCCTGGTTTCAAGTGGATAATGCACCCGTGCATTGTGCGAAACATGTCAAGTTGTGACGAGGATGAGGTACAGCAGCTACCTTGTCCACCTCTATCTCCAGATCTCAATATTATTGAACATTTATGGGAATATCTGGAGCGCAAGGTCAGATCACACATTCCACCTCCAGCATCACTGATACAGTTAGAATGGAAGAATGGTCCCACATTCCATTACCGTACGTGCATGACTTGTATAAGTCTATTCCACGTCGAATTGCGTCTGTTCTGAATGCCCGAGGTGGGCCTACAGTTTATTAATAAAATGTTCTCCACAAACAGTACGTGTTTCCATATTTTGATAAACCCCTGTATTTGTAATTGTACAAGATAATAAGTATTTGTCTTTTTATTTTGTTGTCTTGTATTTCGCACCCACCATGGGCGTAAGGGATAAACTCATTGCTGCCAATGGAAACTTCATGATCTCCACATCATCCCATGAAAATTTCAAATTTCCAGCATAAATACATCATTTGTAATATTCATTTAAAATTTTGGAATTTTCAACTTTTTTCACCGTTAGAGTGGGTTCTGACCTCCCCCTCCCCCCCGGGTACCTCCCTGCTTCCATTCTCTGGATTATTTTATTGAGATGTAACTCAACAGAAGTGTTGATACACATTTGAGAAAGAGAGAGGAAAATTTTGAGCCAAAAAATATTTTTATTCTTTATAAATTTAAACGAATTAACATTTATGTTCTGCGGCCCTCGTTGCAGGGTTAATGATTGAGTGTGGCCCAGTTATAAAAGCGACTGAGATCACTGATTCCGAATCCTTTTCATGTCCTGGCACACCAAAAGGAATAGATTTCAGTAATTACAACATCCTCTGCTATTGAGAGCATTGTTTTGAGAGCCCGCAGTTGAAAACTTCTTTACAGTTTTTTTTCAATTCAACAACTTAATCGCAATAGTATCTCCCGTTAATGAAGATAATGCATATACCAGTTCTTCCTGTATAATATTCATATCACTCGTGCTCAGGACCGGATCTAGGAGTTTCATGCCCCTCCCCCACCTTTTTTTTTTCAGAATGCTAGTAAGGGTAATAGAGGCAAAAATTATTAAACCTATTTATTTTCCGAGTATTTTTAAAGACCTGTAAACAGGAACTTTTCTAGAACCCGGCTAGCTCGTGCCCATTTGTATTTCGACATTTAGCCTCATTTCAGGAATGTCACAGCACTATGGTTGAGAAACATAAGGATAGAGAGAATTTTGTAAGCAACGAACTTCGAGTTACGCTCACGATTTGACCCTCCTGACAACTGATGCCCATGATATCAACGCTTTTACTGGCGTTGATGAAGTTAGGCTTGATCAAAAAGAAAATGCAAAAGTGGCGGCAATAACACTGCTCGTCAGGATAAGCAGGGATCAATAAAATTCTCACGTCTCCAAAGATATCTGCTAATCCCCCGCCCTGCTTTCGGTTTAGGCGGCGGTTCCCTTCAGGGTGGTTCCTAGCAATTCAGGTGGTTCCTAGCAATTCGGCTAGGAATTTTAATTTTGTCATGTAATGATCATATAGCCGTCCCGTGGCCGAGTGGTTAGCGCTCTTGGTTACTGATCTACGGGACCTGTGTTCGAGCCTCGGGAAAGGCATGGATGTGTGTGTGGTTTTTCTGCTGAGGTCCTGCCATCCTCTAAGACCTTCTACTATGGCACATAAACTGACAGGCTCCTGTCAGACCTCTGTGGCAAGCAGCTGCTTGAGGGGGTATTTATTTTTTTTATTTTATAATGATCATAATTAATAATACAGGAATTAAATAATGATTAGTGGCATGCTTTTCTGCATATGTTTTATGATGCGTTTTTCGAGCCCAAACTCATCCCTATATTTGCGCTATATATATTACCAGAAAAAAAAAACTTTTTGATGATATTAAAGCACTACTGGAAATTAACGATGCTCTATAAGGTTCACGGCGGTAAAATTTGGACTTTGTCAGTATATGCAGAAGGATTAATAGGAAAGTATCTGCAGTGAACAGTATCATCTTGAGCAGACGCTGTGCGTTCCAAACCCTGTGTTCTAGTCATTAGTCAATAAAAGTATTGAAATGAAAAATTAAAATAATTTGCATACCTCTGAACGTAATATTAAGGGAATGTATAAAGTGCACTGCGTCATTCTAAAACTATTACAAGTGTCGGAGTCTTGGTTCCCATCGTTAGAAACGTTGACCATTGCATAAGTCTACTGGAAAATTTTTTTTAAAAGCTACCGAAGAGTCCCGAAAAATATGCGAAGTGGAAGTTGAGGGGCAGTCTCCATTCGTGCTTCAAGAAGGTTAAAGCTGGTGACACGAGACTCGCAAGAAAGTCATTCCCAATATCGGAAGATCTCAGCATTCCATCGACAAGCATTCGCAGGCCCTCGTCCGAACTTGGTTGCTCAGAAGCAACTATAGTGCGGCATCTGCAACGCATCGGTAAGGAAGCCAGAAGTTGCCGAAGTGTTCCATATGAACTGACTACTCAACAAGCAAACCGTTGTATCGAAGTGTGCAGGAAACTCCTCGCTAATCCACGCGACCACTATTTCATCAAGCGAATTGTTACGTGCAATGAAAAATATGTCTTTTTGAACAATCCGAACACCCAAAAGCAGTGGTTTGTGCTAAGGCAGCCCGCACTTCCTATACCACAGAGGGGACAATTCGAAACGAAACCGATGTTGAGTGTTTAGTGGAATTTTGAGGGAGTAGTACACTTTGAACTAATTCCAGATGGAATGAATGTCTTCCGCGCCGATCTCTTCTCAGCACAACACTGTGATGCATCAACGCTACTCAGGATCGGGTAATCCCCCACAACTAAAAACATCCGAGAATTGACATTTGAGCTTCTCCCCCCCCCCCCCCAACATTTAGTTTGGACCTAGCTCCTTTCGATTACCTCCTCTTTAGCTCCGTGGCTCATTTTCTTCGAGGAGGCGGTTTCAAACATTTCACAAAGTCGAAAATGGATGCCGGAAGTTCTTCACCTCCAAGATCCAAGCTTGGTATTAAGGAGGAATCAACAACTGCCGACAGATGGCTACGTACTATTGAATTTTGAATTGGTTTATATTTCGCCGAATGAGGTTGGGTTGTTTTACCTCTGAGCGGCACTTTTTTGCACCCCATAGGCTAAATGGCCAGGTCACATGGACCCCGAAGGCTCAGAGAAGGTTGGGGGAGGGGACGCACTGGAACAGTTGTTGGGAGATAGATGATAGCCTCCCGTCAAGGTCATCCAGCGTGTTCTATCCAGAGTGTGTCCAAGGTATGGCTCTCCCGCACAGGAGGCACTTAACGTCCCATCCGACGGACGGCGGCCTTTCCAAGTCCATCGGTGTTCCTTGCTAACCGTGGGCAGGGCGGGGAACCGAGTGAGGTTCATTATTTATATTGTAATAATCATTTCTCAAGCAGAGGATGAAATGCAAACATTTATGAATCTCTCTAGTAAATAACTAGTGGCAAATGTTATCGATCAGTTGCCTTCACTAGAAAAAGATCAGCTAGATGCAGCTTTCAAAATTCCTTAGGAAAGCGATCGGCAACCATTTAATTTTCCTGGTCATAAATACTTATCCGCACACGACGTTATTATGTACCAGAGGGTGGCCAAACCATGGCTCGCGTGTCGCATGCAGCTCCCAGGACGCCCGTTTGGAACTCGTCGACGATATTTACTTCTAAAATTTTTTTTTTCAAAAAAAAATTCATTTGTTTCATTTCTGAATCATGAGAAATCCACAACTATTACAAAGTGAAGATTTATTTTGATATGTTCGTTATATAATTGGATATATATATATTGTGCAGTTATTTTCAAATAACTTTTTCTTTTTAATTTCAAAATTAAGCTTTCCGTTATATCAATATTATTTCCAGTGCAGAAATACAATTACAAACTGCAATAAAAATTTTTTATTAAAGCAGATTTAAGATGAAAAAAAATTCTATAAGTGTGACCATGAATAGTTCTTATAAGCAGGTCAATTTTAAATTCTGATGTGCTGCTCCATGTTGCCTCAAGAATCCTGTATGTGGCTGTCATGTTTGCTCCCCCCTCCCCCTAGATACCATTAACAGAGATGTCAAGTACCCTTTTTTTTGGGGGGGGGGACTTTCCCATCCCTACATTCAATTCGCACCTGGCCACAGTTACTTGAAGAGCGAATGGTTTCATCTGCAAAATTCGTTTTCAGATTTCTACGGTTAGTCCGAGCGACATTGATATCAGTGGATTTTTCTTCGGAATTTAACAGAGGCAAGACGTCCGTTGATAATTGACTGCGAATCTCTAGTCCTGAATTCCTTCGGTGTGATTGATCAAGGATGTAGTAATTAAAAAATTAGTACCAAGGCGCTCACAAATTCTGTTGACATTTTCAATAGAATTTACAACTCTGTGGCTGGTATTAAAAGAGTCCTTCGTCGTCATCTCGTAAAGGGAGAAAGTTAATTTCAGATTACTGGCGAAAAATTTTCTTCAATACTTACTAAAAGATTCTGAACTTGAAATTATACTCAGGGGCGTAGCAATGGGGGGAAGCTCCCCCCAATAGTAACTCGGAGTTGGCAAAATTCGAAGCGACTTCGTAAAATCTAGGTGAGTTGTGAAAATTTATAATCTTTTTTTTTTGTAAAATTAAGGCGAGTTGGCAAAATTGAGGCAACTTGGCAAATTTAGGGCAGTTTGGAAAATGGAGAGACGGCAAAATTTAGAGCAGTTGGCAAAATTCGAAGCCACTTAGTAAAATACAGGTGAATTGGCAAAATCGGGACAACTTGGCAAAATCTTGGGGAGTTGGAAAATTCGGAGTGACTTGGCAAAATTCAGGTGAGATGTAAAAATAGGGATTTTTTCTGTAAAATTATGGCGAGTTGGCAAAATTCAGAGTGACTGCAAAAATCAAGCGAGATGTAAAAAATTGGGATTTTTTTCTGTGAAATTGTGGCGAGTTGGCAAATTTCGAATCTACTTGGTAAAATACGGGCGAGTTGTGAAAATTGGGATTGTTTTTGTGAAATTAAGGAGAGTTGGAAAAATCGGGACAGCTTGGCAAAATTTAGGGGAGTTCGCAAAATTCGAAGCCATTTGGTAAAATACAGGGGAGTCGTGAAAATTGTGCCTTTCTTGTGCAATTAAGGAGAATTGATAAAATTCGAAGTGACTTGGCAAATTCTAGGAAGATGCAAAAATTGCGATTTTTTCTGTAAAATTACGGCGAGTTGGTAAAATCTAGGGTAGTTGGCAAAGTTCGAATCCACTTGGTAAAATATAGGCGAGTTTGTGAAAATTGGAATTTGTTTTGTGAAATTAAGGAGAGTTGGACAAATCGAGGCAACTTAACAAAATCTAGGGCAGTTGGCAAAATACGAATCCACTTGGAAAATACGGGCGAGTTGTGGTAACTGGGATTGTGAAATTAAGGAGAGTTGACAAACTCGAGAAAACTTGGCAAAATCTTGGGGAGTTTGAAAAATTTCAGGTGAAATTTAAAGGGCAAATTTAAGAGAGATGTAAAGACTGGGATTGGTTTTGTGAAATTAAGGATAGTTGGCCAAAATCAAGGGAAAATTCACACTGAGTTGCTACAATTCAGACGAGATACAAATATTGGGATTATTTCTGTGAAATTAAGGCTAGTTGGTAAAACTGGAAGTCAAAATGCAGAAGAGTTGTGATAATTGCCACAACCCCCCCCCCCCCGCGTCACGGAGCGAAAATCTAGTTACGAACTAGACAGACATTATTTTCTCAGTTGGCAAAATTTGACTTTTGAGTTGGAAAATTTCTGATTTCACCTTCCACCCCGTGTTAGTCCTCCGCTACGACCCTGATATCATAGCTACTGCTCATGCGCAGGTGGAATACACAACTCAGCCAGAAGAGAAATATAAAAGTATTTGAGCTATTGATACTTCTGTTTACAGAATCTCCTCAAGAAGTCTGTTTTCATACGAATGTTTTTGCCATTTTTTGGAGTGATAAGAATTGCGAACGATGGCTTTTCCGTTTGCCACATGAATTATAAGTTGTTGAAACTACTTAAAGTGCCTCTTCCCTTTTGAAAGGATTGCGATGCCATGATCATCCCCGTGCCCATTCGCCCTTGCCTGTCTCCGGGTGAGGTGCACCAGCATTAGGCGTGGTTACTCTTCCCCTCGTCCAAATTTCAGGACGTAAAGATGTTTAAATATAAAAAATAATACCCCCTCAAGCAGCTGCTTGCCACAGAGGTCTGACAGGAGCCTGTCAGTTTATATGCCATAGTAGATCTGAGAGGATGGCAGGACCTCAGCAGAAAAACGACACACACATCCATGCCTAATCCAGGGCTCGAACCCAGGTCCCTTAGATCAGTAGCCAAGCGTGCTAACCACTCGGCCACGGGACGGCTCAAAAATAAATACCCCCTCAAGCAGCTGCTTGCCACAGAGGTCTGACAGGAGCCTATCAATTTACATGCCATAGTAGATCTGAGAGGATGGCAGGACCTCAGCAGAAAAACAACACACACAGCCATGCCTTGCCCGGGGCTCGAACCCAGGTCCCTTAGATCATTAGCCAATTAGATTTCTTTAAATATTTAATTATCAGCGGCAAAGGAAGCAAGCGAGACAATGAGACTGTGCAAGTGGCGAATCGACGACTTGCGCGTTTATTGAAATATGAATCACTTTTCGATAAACCAGTGATTTCACAAAGATCGTTGGTTAACAAGTGTTGAGCTATCTCAACCAACCATTAATCCACCGTTCGTGAACTGCAGTCTTTCCCAATAGCTTTTATATATATATTTAGTAATGGTTTAAAACACAGACCACGACTACACAAGGAATTAAATGATTTTGCAAAATATGAAGGGCTCCAAACGGCTGCCAAGACTAGGGCGCCAGTACACTTTAATCGGGCGCTGTGCAGAAGTGGCTTAGCGTGGATTTGGAGAGAGGTTACCTTCATTGATACCAATCCTTGCCTTCCCCACATAAGTATAAAATGTACAGTATAAAATGGTAGATTTGTATAAATATACAGTATAAAATGGTAGATTTGTTTTACTTTCAGCGTTAGCAGTCTGGGGAGGGAAGGCTCTCCTCCAAAGTTAATCGGAGTTGGCAAAATTCAAAGAGACTTTGTAAAATCCAGGAGAATTCCGAAAAATCGGGATTTGTTTTGTAAAAAGAGTTAGCAAAATCTAGGTAGTTGTCAAAATCGAGGCAACTTGGCAAAATCCGAAGCCACTTGGTTAAAATACAGGTGAATTGTGAAAACTGGGATTGGTTTTGTGAAATTAAGGAGAGTTGGGAATATTCAGGAGAGATGTAAAAATTGGAATTTTTTCTGTAAAATTTTGGCGAGTTGGCAAAATCTAGGGCAGCTGGCAAAATTCGAATCCACTGGGAAGTTGTGAAAATTGAGATTGTGAAATTAAGGAGAGTTGACAAAATCGAGCCACGTTGGCAAAATCTTGGGGATTTGGTAAAATTCGAAGACACTTGGTAAAATACTGGCGAGTTGTGAATATTGGAATTGGTTTGTTCAATTAAGGAAAGTTGGCGAAATCGAGGAGAGTTGGCAAATTCAGGGGAGATATAAAAATCGGAAAAAATATTGTTGAGGTAAGTGCAATGATTTTTGTTCTGCACATGCATGTCAAGATCGTTTTGAACGCCCCTCGTAATTACAAAGGTATTACTCCTTTCCATAAATATGCACCCATTATTTTGCGAAGGAGGTGGGCAAGGTCATGCGCAAAATTTGAAAAGTGGCCAAAGAGAAAATTTTGCCCATCCAAGAATTTGGAATTTCATTTTAACTTTGCAAATGAGACCAGGAGGTGGGCAAGGTCATGCGCAAAATTTGAAAAGTGGCCAAAGAGAAAATTTTGCCCATCCAAGAATTTGGAATTTCATTTTAACTTTGCAAATGAGACCAGGAGGTGGGCAAGGTCATGCGCAAAATTTGAAAAGTGGCCAAAGAGAAAATTTTGCCCATCCAAGAATTTGGAATTTCATTTTAACTTTGCAAATGAGACCAGGAGGTGGGCAAGGTCATGCGCAAAATTTGAAAAGTGGCCAAAGAGAAAATTTTGCCCATCCAAGAATTTGGAATTTCATTTTAACTTTGTAAATGAGACCAGGAGGTGGGCAAGGTCATGCGCAAAATTTGAAAAGTGGCCAAAGAGAAAATTTTGCCCATCCAAGAATTTGGAATTTCATTTTAACTTTGCAAATGAGACCAGGAGGTGGGCAAGGTCATGCGCAAAATTTGAAAAGTGGCCAAAGAGAAAATTTTGCCCATCCAAGAATTTGGAATTTCATTTTAACTTTGCAAATGAGACCAGGAGGTGGGCAAGGTCATGCGCAAAATTTGAAAAGTGGCCAAAGAGAAAATTTTGCCCATCCAAGAATTTGGAATTTCATTTTAACTTTGCAAATGAGACCAGGAGGTGGGGCAAATGAGACCAGGAGGTGGGCAAGGTCATGCGCAAAATTTGAAAAGTGGCCAAAGAGAAAATTTTGCCCATCCAAGAATTTGGAATTTCATTTTAACTTTGCAAATGAGACCAGGAGGTGGGCAAGGTCATGCGCAAAATTTGAAAAGTGGCCAAAGAGAAAATTTTGCCCATCCAAGAATTTGGAATTTCATTTTAACTTTGCAAATGAGACCAGTAGAAAAAAAATTTCTGTATCAGAATTGATTTATACTCTTGAAATGGCATATGAGGCTCATATAATCTGATGTTAAGATTGGCAAATGATAACTAATTTCTGTTGTGATTACGGTATTCACCTTGAGTTGGCGACCCAATGATTGGAAACTGTGAAGTCACGGGCATAAATCTACATACATTTTTGACAGCTGAATTTTTGCAATTAGCAAGCCACTGTGTGCACCACAATAGTTTGATTATTGAAATGAACAAATCCCTGCGAATTTTAAAAGTCCACTTTATATCTCGTTAAGATTTCAAGGTCAGCTTCACCTTCTCCAACTGCGACTACAGGAAAGGAAATTCTTCAGTAACACTCGGCTTATATGTGCAGTTAAACCATTTTGTTCTGCTAAGGGCACGATTACGGGTGCGTAACAATTTCTCCTCTCCTGGAACCTCCGCACAATAATCTTAAAAACGCCTCTGGAACAAACACATTTCAGGGGGCAAACCTGCAAACGGAGTATTACTCATTTGCTCCCTAAATTAATCTTGATGCACAGTAAAATCTACCGCATTTCTTCGATTCTAAGACGCACTTTTTTCCCCATATTAACGTCTCTAAAAACGGGGTGGCGTCTTAGAATCGCAGTTTTTTTTAAATTTTCCCGCGCTTTCCAAATGTGAAGTCACACGGCACCACACGTTTTGATTTGACGCGGAAACCCCGCCTCCAAGTTTGACCGTTATCGCATTCTCCAATTCCATTGGAGAATAAAGTGGGGTGTGTATTTTCTCGCGCTTTCAAGACGATATATTATGGGATAATGAAGATAAAGACGGCTCAGAAGAATCAGACTCTGAATGTGAAGTAGACTCTGATATTGAATCAGATGCAGATATCGACGGCTCAGAAGAATCAGACTCTGAATTGATTCAAAAGGAAGTGATGAATAACAAACATATCTATTGATAAATAGGCACTATTGTTGTTAGTAAATTGAATTCTATTATAACAAAAATATTTTTAGATATATTTTAGCGTTTTATTTATTTTTTCTTAGAATCAAAGCCTTTTTGTTGGTGCTACTGAAATTAAGGTGATTCTTACAATCAATGGCGTCTTAGAATCGAAGAAATACGGTATTATGTTAACCACGGTTTTTTGATAGAACCAGGAGAAACCTACTTAAGGGAATATTTCAATTACCCCGTAAACATAGACATTAGCAGATGCATTTCTGAGGGGTGTAAGGAAGGAAAAAGTTTTATTTTTTCAGTGAAAAAGTAATCTAAAATGAATACTAGTGGCCTGAATATTCCTATAGCGGCAACAATGTCTGCAATTACTTTTCGGTGTAAAAAGGTATATTCATTTAATACTATCATTATTAGTAATTAGGCATCTGAGTTGCTTGTTTTACAGTCACTTTTCTATGCAGCGAAGTCAAGTTGCAAAAGCTTGAAGATTCGTGGAAGTGAATTGCAACTGTAAAATACGTATATCAAATGTACACGAGGATGGTTCAAATTTGACACGAATTACATTTAGATTGTTTCGTATACATTATAGATCAATGAAATTTTTTACAGTCATTTCGTATTACCCTCCGTCAAATAAGAACAGTTTTGAGCGCATGTACTTAGTTATACCGCACTCCGAAAAGGTAAAAAAAAGATCATTCATCTCTACAACGCCCGGCCTCCTACTGCTAAATGGGGCGGGGGTGGCTCAGTCGGTAGCGAGCCAGGCTCATAATCTGTAGTTCCCAGGTTCGAGTCCCAGCTGGGTCAGCGTTGAGATTTATCTCCGCAAAATTCCCCGCCCTGCCCACGGTCAGTAGGGGACACCGATGGGCTTGGAAAGGCCGCCGTCCGTCGGATGGGAGGTTAAGCCGTGGCCCCGTGTGCGAGAGAGCCATACCCTGTGCACGTTAAAGAACACACTGGATGGCCTTGACGGGAGGCTACCATCTGTCTCCCAACAGCTGTTCCAGTGGGTCCCCTCCCCCAACCTTCGGGGTCCTTGTGACCTGGCCATTTAGCCCATGGTGTGCAAAAAAGTGCCGCTCAGAGGTAAAACAACCCAACCCTACTGCTAAATAAGACCATTGCAACACTCGGGTTGGGAAATCCTGGACTATCCACCGTTACACTCCAGACATGCATCCTTCAGATTTCCACCTCTTAAGACCGAGAATTTTTTGGAGGACAGCAACGTGATTTGAAGGCATAAGTTCTCTAATAGCTGCGAACCCTTCCTAAAGAGTTCTATGCTGCCGGAATATTAGTATTCCCACTTCGATGGACAAGTGTGTACTTAGATGAATATAGAGAAAAAAATTGTCATTAGCCGGGTGGGATCTGAACTCACGACCTCCTGATAACGTGTCAGGTGCTCTGACCGCTGAGGTACCGGTCGCCGAACAATCATCCTCTATTAGTGGCTTTAAGCATTATACCATATAGTTAAGTCATCGGAAATGTAGTCGATTATAATTGAAGATTCTGGTCCAGAAGGCACTTTCCAGTTTAGTGTACACGGGCAACTTCCATCAAGCGCAAAACGCTGTGGTATTTTTATTTTTTAAGCCAACAAACCGAGAATCGAGTATAAGCATTTTTGTCGAAATAATAGAATCTCTGATACAAAATCGCCTCTATATTTTTCTAATCTTTCCTCTATATTTATCTAACAAATTACTACCAGGTGCATCTGAGAGATTCGATTATTTCAAGTGTGTACTTCCTTAAAGAGTGAAGGAATACCTCGAGAGAAGATTACCCAATGTGAAATAGGTAAGATGATTTATTGACACCGTACGATTAAAATTCCAGGTCATATCTGAACCATCCTCGTCAATCTTAAAATTTAAATTAAGCTCGAGAGCAGTGTGATGAAACATAGGTTGGACAAACTCGTATAAAAGGCTAAGTTATTCTGCTGGAAAACATGACATTTATAGCAGAGATATCGAAAATTTTAAGCCTCATCTTCCAAAAAAGTAATAAAAAAAGAAACGGTTTTATTGCCTGCAACATAAATTGTAAAATGTTCCCAAACGCCAAAATTTTTTCTTGGTATTTTGTTTATTCCGCTTATGCAGTTTTTCTCATTATCAGATGAAGCTCCATAAAGTCTGCGTACTTCTTATGGTATCATTTACTCCTTGTAATTTGTGAAATCAAAACAACCAAAATCGGTTTTTATTAAAATGTTAAGCTTGTGCAGCTTGGAACTTTCCGAAGATTTTTGTTAATATAAAGTGATGAACTAATGTTTTCATAAAAATATTATTTCTCCAAAAGGGGGAAAGAGTTCGGTCCTTCTCCTTTGACTATCGTTTTGATAGTAAAAATCGTTGAAGAGTGAAATTAATGTTCTTTCGAATTTTCGAAACAAATCTACAATAAGCCTCGACTTAGTGATGTGTAAATAAGCAGTACGTGTTAAGAACTTAATTTTTTTTATTTATATACCTATATATATATATCGGAGGGTAAAACATAAAATGAAATATGTATTAATATATTGGGATCCTTGCCCATTAAATGTATTTTAGTGGTTTAAAGGGTGCTCGATTTTCATAAATCGCCAGCCATTACATTACTTTTCGCGATTCAGCTGATCATTATTCCAACTCAACTTTAATGACACCAGAATCTGAGCGAAACCATTAGATGCTTTTAACACGAGAGTCACTGATTCCTTTTCAACGTAATTAGATATTAACATGGTAAAACGATTAATAGAGATTTGTAGGTTTTGAGACGAAGAATACATGAGAAGCAAATTGAAAAACTTACCACCTTTTATTTTTATATTCCTTTTTGTCTACATTTCTAGTCTGCACTCACACAGTCACTTTTTTTTGTTGCTGTTGGTAAGCATTTTTTCAACATATAAATAACATTTCGTCTTGCTGGAAGTTCTGCTACTCTACACTATGAGCCAGATTTCTGGAAGTGGACTAAACAATCTTATCACCTACTGCTGTTATAACATTATATAGTCTGTCAGATGGAAACCTCTTAGTTTATTTCTACTTTCTCTTTTTCCCAAGCTCCTCGCTTTGGTTTTGTAACATTCACTCATATTGTTCAATAGCAAAAGAAAACAACAAAATTTCCACTGTTGATGAGGACGAAATATGATCATGCACAACAAGCAACAGTGTTAACTATTTCTTCTTTACGAAATCAAATCACGATGAAAGGGAAAATGAAAATTTCCTACCATCTACCTCTCATTTGTAACAGTAAAGTGAGCTCCCACATGAAATGATACAAATGCAACCAGTGGCCAATCACCAGCCCAAAATATATGTACAGGTGGTGATTAACTCTGAACCATCTAAATCTCGTCTAAACTACCGATGGCTAGCCACAGCCCCCATCCAGTGGAACACGAGAAAGCCTATAACCACGACTTGGATCGTGGCTGTTGCTACTGGCAACGGATTGAGCAGATTCGTCAGGGATGATCAGATTTCACTAACCTGAGAATATTGTGCTACTTCAGTTCATAGACATAATGATCTTAAAATTAAAGGGAGACTTTATATTAAAACTTTGCAATTTGTAACAGTTGGATTAAAAAATACTGAATTGGTAACTTATATGTTGTACACAATAAATCATATTTAAGTGAAGAATATCGTAGAGGTGGGGGGGGAGCGGAGTTATGCTTTTTTGTAAAAGCCGTAAGTTACAGCTTTAGAAAGACCTGTTGAAGGAATCTAAAAATCAATTATTTCTAATTATCAACAGTACTTTCAAAACGCAACAAAGGAAAATTTTTCTTTTGACAAGCGATATATTTTTTCCAAAAAAATTTACAACTCACAGAAATGTAAACATTTCTGGAAAAATCTTATCTAACAACTTACATTGCCCTGTGACAATGAATTACGACTATTTTGCACGCAAACGGCTGCATTTATTATTATCTACCTGTTAGGCATATTTGAATGCTAAAAAGAAATGTAACTTCTAGTTTACAAATCGACTTAATGTTTAACGCTCACTAGAAACAGTTTATACCCATCTTAATCTATGCAGGGAGATAAAAGGACGCGCAAGACATGGGTAAAAAGTTCCGCTCTTCGAAAGGCAAGCAATTAGTCTTGCGATGGAAAATAAAAATAACGTCTCACCTCATAACTCCAATTAGAGCTTCATTTGCGAAAATACTCTTATATGTGATACTCGCTCATTATTATCACCCTTTCTGTTCGTCACAACGAAGCGAGACCAAGCAATGAAGATTACGGCTCATATTTTGCTTCCACCCTGCACGCGCTGCTTTTATTACAAGCACGGTTCCAGTTGGGACTAATTAGCACATGTGCTAGCAAGTTACGACGATACTCCATCTGCTATCGCCATCAGCTAGCTCAAACAGTAGGGGTGCATTATACGAATAACAAAAAGTTTGTTTTTTGTTTCATGTTATTTTTTGGTAGCCGTGAAAGTAAACGCATTTTACTCGGGCCAACATGTATCATCACACACAAAGGCTGGCTTCTCATGCAGTAATAGGTATAGTTAGGTAAAAGAATACATAACAATCAAGGCATGAATTATTTTACCTCTGAGCGGCACTTTTCTTTCGTATAGTAAGCTAAATATCCAGGTCACAAAGATCCTAAAAGTTTAGAGCCAGGTAGGGAATACACTGGATGCCTCCAGTGCGTTCTTTAACCTTTCCAAGTATATCGGTGTCCTTTCTCACTAAGGATAGGTCGCGGTTAGCAGAGAAAATCTCAACGAACGCACAGTGGGACTCGAACCTGGCTCACTAAGTATTATACTGTAGGCGATAGTTTTAAACGTGGGGAAGCTTTTCAAAAAAACAATAAAAATAAAACCTTGTTGCAGTTCACGCAGTAATCTTCTTGCCCTAACTACCGCTGTAACGGTTAACGCAGTCGTTCATAAATTATAAAAAAAAAAAACTAACATATTTTGAGAACAGGAGGTCACAGCAAGCTGGATTCAACAATTGGTTATAAAATTCCGTGTGTCGCAGTTTTCCATAGTCCTGTTATACATATATATGGGAAAAGCTCAATTTACGAGTTAATAATAATAATTTACTTCATGCAGGGAGTTACAATAAAGCCAAGGTACAGGCAATTTTGGATATTAATTTAAACGTTCAAGTGGCTTGATGCCCCAGTTATAAATTGATGACTAATCCAATGAGGATAATTCCGAACGATGTTCTATTTTCTTAAAAAGCTGCAGCTCTTCATCAATGAAATCGATCCTCTTCCATCTTGGGTTGGGTGATCGGTAAATAACAACACATAACATTTCCACAAAGATTTGCCATCTGGAAAAGTGTTTCAATTTTAAGGGGTTAGTGTCTTCCTTTAGAAGTTGGTAAAACGCGAGGTGAAATGATTTTAAACTGAAGTTACGGGTTGTTCACTATGTTGCACGTAACCCGTTGTTCACTATGGAGATGTCGAGAGAATTATGAATCTCTCTCTTCCTTCTAGGAAATCTCCGAAAAACCTAAAAAATGAAACAGGAAAATAATTTTCAAACGTTACTTTAATATTATTATACGCTGTTCTGGTCTTTCATAAGGGCTCAAATGCAGTGTAAATCACCAACGATATTTTAACACCACGATGCAATGTAATTTAAGCTACATGTTCGTCTTTGTTAATTCTTCTGAAAAATTGAGAACAATATGTATCCATTTAGCACGACCGTGCCAAGGGAGACGCCCCGGAGCGCGAACAAAATATCTCTTGCCCAGGGTACCTTTGCTTTACTTAACTGCATTTTAGTTTGCTTGCTAGGTTTCATATTGTGACCTATATGTTATGAACGACTGCGTTAACCGTTTACAGCGGTAGTTCGGGTAAGAACTGCAACAAGATTTTTTTTTCTGAAACACGTTCAGTCGGTAACATACCAGTTTTAATCTGAGGTTTGAACCAAGACTCTGCCGGTATTTTACAGTATACCGCTCTTTGGGTTATTTTACCTCTGAGCGCACAATGGGCTAAATGGCCAGATCACAAGGACCCAAAGGGTTCAGAAGGTTGGGTGGAGGGGACCCACTAGACAGCTGGTAGCCTCTAGTCAAGGACATTCAGCGCGTTCTTTAACGTGCACAGGGTATGGCTCTCCTGCACACGGGGCCACGGCTTTCCGCTCTGCAGGTAACAAGCAATAACTTATGTGCAGGTTAGTTGTATGCCTCCAAATTAAACCATCCTTTTCTCACAGAAAGCGTATATGGCTCAAGGCTTGTATAGTAGCGATCGAGTTATGAATTGCAAGTTTATCAGTTTCTTTTCTTAACCTCTAAATAAAAATTACCTTTTCATCAAAAATTAGGTTGGGTGAATAATAAAGGTATTCATTGTGGTATGGAACAATCCACAGAAAATTTCTGAGCGCCATAATTTTAATCCTTTGAATGTCTTTGCCGGTTAGGCAAAGATCTCAAGGTACAAGTGTTCGTCAAAAGAGCAACTCATTATGTATGGGTGAGAGTCGGCATTCCATTGTTTACACAAGGAGTCTTGATGATGCTTAAAATTTTCCCTAACAACTATGACTGGGCTTTGAGACATAGAAAAATGTTATCAGGGTTGAGGAAGACTGTACCAACTATATCATAGCAGTCTTCCATGCCTAATGAAAGTTTTCAGATTAAAAAATAACCAAATTTGAAATTACGTGCGCTCATTCGTCCAAAGAATGAAATATAATAAAAATTGTGGGTTACATAAGACTGAAACTAAAGATTCAAATCCTATTTCGACACTGATTTTCGACAGTAATTATTTTGTGATTAAAGGTTGGAAGCTACATCATTTAACAGAAGCACCACTAGTCCTAGTAATTTTTTTCAAGATGACAGTATTAAAAAATATATTACACCGTAGATGACCGTATTAACTGACACTTAGTGAACGGGGATTACTCCTAAATATTTCGGCTTCCACTCTAACTTTTTAATGAATGAATGAATGAATGAATGTTGAAAATAAAGATTGAGAGAGAGACAGAGATGAGATTGTAATATTTAGCTTCATGTTCGTTAATATAGGTATCTTTTGCTAAATATATCTCTAATATTGTGTACTTTATAACAGAATTACCAGTTTAAATATCTACTGAAACAAATTAAATTCAACATATTCTTAATTCTGTTACTTGCCATGAATTACTGGGTATAAGCAGCTAACAAAACTTCTACAAGTCTAACACTAAAAAAAAACACGAAAATTTGTAAAAATAATTTCAACGTATAATAGGTGTTTGTTGAATTTATCTTCAACGGATTTATTATTTTTAAGTACATTACTCTCATTATCCTGATCGAAAGGGTTAGTAAAAATTCGCGATGATGTCCACACCAATATTAACTAATTTGGCCATCGGAAAATGATAAAAACCACTGCTACATTTACAAAATTTCAAAATTTTATAAAAAAAAATTCCGTTCTCTGTCTACAGACTATTTCGCAAAAAACCTTCCCATTTCAAAGGATTTTTTTTTTTGGTTATATAGCCATTCGTTCCACAAGAGAAATAATTCTTCAAACACTATGCTTTAAAATATATATAACTCGACTGCCATCCTGCATATCACAGCATTTTACAGTACTGATAAAGGTACTGTACATTAAAAAAAGTCAAGCATGTAATAGGTAGTTAGCTTTTTTTGTTTCAAATATCTTTTAAAATTAATTTCACATACATCTTTTAAAATGTTTTAACATGTTGACAATATATGTTCGTATGCATAGCAATAGCATCGTAGGTCTATTAGTTCTTTGGCAGTCTTTAAGGTTACCAGTAAAAGCATTTTTTTTTTAAAAATCGCTAAGAAATCGCCAAATTCAAAATTGGCTATAAATTAAAATATTAACGACAAAGGATCACAAAGAGGGGCTGTGGCTAAAAACATGCTTAGGGTGAATTTTTGGTTATCTTTGATGATTATGGCGATGATAATGTGATGACGACGATGAAAATGCCTGCAAACTTTCCGTAACTTTTTTTTCTGAAAACTGTACAGTTGTGGTCACAACTAAAGCAATTACACAGGCAAGCCAGGTGATTTGCCATTTACCTTATGGATGGTGTAGCTAAATAACAAGTATGGGAGGCAACATTCGACAAGTGGGTTCAGCAACTGCACGCAGTACAGCACAGTGTACAAGTAGACATCAATACTGTGTACACTGTACAGATCTTATGATACATTCATGTTATACATCTGATAAGTGTAAGCATTTCAAATATTCCCATACACTGTTTTAAATTTAAAATTCTGGCAGCAAACTGAACACAGTTTGAATACAGTATGAAAATATTAGGTAGCTCTTTTTCACCTTAAGACAGCTAACTACATTCTTTTAATGAGGGCTGTTTTAAAAAATTCCAATCATTTCTTTGTCAAAAATACTTGCTAGTTCCGAAACCATGTGAAGGGGCAAACAGTGAAAACAATGCTATCATGAGTAAGAGTGACTGAGCTTCTATCCAAATACAGCTGCGTATAGGTGGGTTGGCCTCCATCTCCTCTGGATGCATACACTGAAGAAATGTTCTCTTGAATCGGCCCATACGCAAACAGCATAACCAGAGCAGATGGGGGCAACGGGAAGCACAAATCAACTGGAATCTGAATAAATGGCTTTATTTGCTGCATCATTTGAATACACATAACGTCTCGTTCATAACCCTTGTTCTCAATCAACATCCAGAATGGACTATATGGAGCAGTAAGTCCCAGCAGTGCTTCCATGTCGTTGCATCTTCACACTTGCCCACACACAATACACGCACACATCCATGCTGGAGGGGAGAGAGGCCCAGCTGAGCGAGGTGCTGCTGCTTGTTGTTGCGGAATCAGCTAAACCTCCCTCCCAGCCGTCGGGAGCACCAGGTGGCCCTCGGGCACCAGTCCGGGTCTGGCCGAGAGAGGAGTCCTTCGTGAGTGCGGTTACTGAGCCTGGTACTGTTGCATAGGGTAGGCACCAATCATACCGGGCTGCTGTAGCCCCTGGCCCATAGGCGTCTGTGCCGCTGCTGCTGCCATCTGCGGCTGGCCGGGTAGCCCCTGCCAGGCCATCTGCATGCCCATCCTGGAACGGGACAGAAACACAACGTGTCACTCGACATCACGCATAGCTATTTCACTACACGCAACAAGGGGTCATACATTCACATACATACTAACATTGCTATTTGGTTGCCTGAAAGATTACCGAAGAACTATCCCAATCAAAATCTCACGTTTCTATCAGTTGGATTGTTTCAATACAGCTTGGTACAAGGCACAACAAAAAGTTCAGAAATGGTATTCTAGGGAGGAAGGTGGAGGGGGGGTGGGGAGGAAGATATGGGAGGGTTCACATCTGACAGCAACTCAAAGCACAGCTAATTTGGTCGCAGTCGCCAGTGCTTGAAAGCAGGGAAACAGATAGGACTAACGGAAATCTTTAAAAAGGCAAACCTAAGATTTCTTTGAAGGCTGGTCAAAGTCAGTAGATAAAACTACACTTGAAATACTGTGATAAACAAAATCGCATTTTAACCGAAATTTTTAGACTCATGAAATAGTAAAAAAAATGAAAAGCAAACCAAGAAAAAGGAAGAAAAGGGGATGCAATCTACATTTGGTAATTTCAACAACATAAAAAAAATTAGTTGGAATGGAGAATCAGTCACAATTATTATTTTAGTATTAAAAAAAGTGGTGTGACGATCATGTTAGTCAAACCATGCCAGACTTTACACATATATATAACATCAAATTATTTTTTATCAGCATCGTATTCTTTTATACAAACTGGGTGGAAAGATAATCTTTGATGATATACCCAAGTCAAATTTTCAATGGGGAGGGATCAATGTTGAAATCATGAAGCACAAAATTTCAACGTAATTAAACAGTTTGGGAAATACGAAATCTTTGGCAAAATCCTTTAAAAATATTCTGTTTAATGAAGTAATGAAAATTCTTACTGCGTAAAATTTACTCACTACATAAATTCACCGAATATCCAACGTATTATTGTTTTCACGAAATTCTTTACCCGCAACAGATACAATTTATAAAGAGGGTGAAACAAGAAAAAAAAATGGACAGAGCTTTTCAGTTTAATCCTTATTCGTATTGTTAGGTAGCTGAAACATAGATTTTCATATACGCGAGCAATTTTCATGCTTTCGACTCGTAGTTTAACTATACTGTGGGTGTTCGTTGACTTCTTGATTAATTAAATTTTGAAGAGAAATAATAAGCATAATTTTGGCAGAAATTCATGGCAAATAAAAATAAGTAGAGCGCAAAGTGCGTTTATAAGAAAAATTTACTAAAAAGCATTTTCTCGAATTACGGTCCACAATTATAACTTAAATTTCGTCAAACGGAACCTTTTCTATCCAATATTTATCTTATATTCAGAAGAAATAATAAAAACATGTTCTTTTGAAACTGTCCCAATTTTGATGAATTCCTAATCAAATTATATTAGAAATGTTAATATTAGGTTATATAGGGGAAAAAAAACTATCCATGATTTAGTTGAAACCGACTGTTTTAAATTCAATGAGACTTTCTAACAAACTGTTAACATCTTACCTACCCGATTGTGTTTTCCCTTTTTAATTTATTCTTGGCACTAAATTTACTGAATGTTAAGATAAGCTAGCTAAAGGTATTAATTTCCTATGTCTAAATGTGAGTAATAATGAATTAAAAAAAGTCTTACTAATAATTAATAGGAGATTCGTTTTGGAAACATTACCGCTTCTTTCTATTAAATATTTCAGCATAATCTATACTACTAAAGGAGTAAATAAGCTGGATTCGTTCTCAGATTGATGAACTTGCCGAATGCTCAAACAGACCATTGACGTTTTTTATGATATGCAAACTATTTTTTCATGCAAAGATGCTTATTTGCGTGGTAAGCATTTAATCCAAAGCGCCATTTGAGTCTTTTTCTTTTAAACTCTGTAATTCATTGGTATTTACCGTTGAGTGTCAATTATGACCGTCTTAAAGAACACGCTGGATGACCTTGACATCCAGCGTGTTCATCTGTCTCCTAACAGCTATCCAGCGAGTTCCCCACAAACCTTCTCTGCCCCTTTGGGTTCACATGGCCATTTAGACCATTGTGTACTTGAATATGATTGAATGATGCCACCCGACGTTCCACTATACAGGACAGTACTACATCTTATGGATGGCACCAAAAGTCACCTTCCTGTGTTGTCAGAGGCCTATCAGAGTACCTATCGTTTGCATTACTTTTATATTATCGAAATTTTCTGTTCATTCATATCTCTAATTTTGGTACTTTCGAATTTTGAGCCTTGTCTGCTGGTTACCTATCATAACGCTGACATTAAGGCTGCGGAGCTGGGAAAGTATCTGTCTACATTAGCTTAATAAAAAAACAAATACCCTCTCAAGCAGCTGCTTTCCACAGAGGTCTGACAGGAGCCTGTCAGTTTATATGCCATAGTAGAATGTCTATGAGGATGGCAGGACCTCAGCAGAAAAACAACACAAACGTCCATGCTTTCTCCGGGGCTCGAACCCAGGTCCCTTAGTTCAGTAGCCAAACGCGCTAACCACTCGGATATTATCGAAATCAGTCAGTTCGTTCACATCTCTAATTATGGAACTTTTGAATTTTGAACCGTGCCGATGATTTATTGCCAATATGGTTAGGCAGCGTTATGGTCTAATTTTTACTGCAACTCTGTACATGAATTGTGCCTAAAGTCTACCATTTTTAAGGGGTAAATTCGAGCTCTTTTAATTTTAAAAACATGATATTCGCTACTTAAATATCAGTTATTTGGGACAGATGTCCAAGTTCGAAGCTCTCGCAGTTTCGTGGATGGTTAGGTGAGGGGACCCATTGGACAGCTGTGGGGAAAAGTGTCAGCCTCCATCAAGGCCATTCAGCGTGTTCTTTAACGTGCGTGGGTGTCTCTCCCACACATGGGACCACGGCTTAACGTCCCATCCGACAAACGGAACAATTGTGTGCAAAAAAAGTGCCGCTCAGAGGCAAAACAACCCAGTGCCTTACAGCAGCACATATAAAAAAACTGTCAATTTGAATGAATAATGCACACTACTCAAAACAATTAATTAATGCTTGATTACGTCAATGGCCTGTTTTGAGGGCGGGAGTGGACTTATTCGGCAAGTTCATAATCTGCAAGTTCCCAGATTCGAGTCTCAATTATGTTAAGAATTTTCTCCGCTAACTACCGTTCTGTCCTCGGTGAGAAAGGAGGCATCGATGGGCTTGGAAAAATTACCGTCCGTCGTGGCCCCGTGTGCAGGAGATCCATATCATGTGCATGTTAACGAAATGGGTAGGCTTGGCGGGAGGCTACCATCAGTTTCTTAACAGCTGTCTGGTAGATCCCTAACCTTCTCCGAGCTCGAGGTGCTTGACCTGGCCATTTAGCACAGGGTGCAAAAAAAAAAACATACCGCTCACAGATATGTAAGGCATTCAAAAAGTTCTTGACACGTGTATGTAGATTTGCACTTGTTCCTCCGAAGTTAACGAGCTACAACTTGTGTAAAGCTTATCTAAATTTGTCATTACGTGTTAAAACAAAAGCCGTATCATCATTTCTCTTCGCTGGGGGCACGTAAAGTTCGATCTGCGAAATCTGTAAGTTCTTCCTATGTTATACTAAAAAGAATTTACATTTTCACAAAGATGCAGCTCAGCGACGACGCGAAAAAAAAATCATGCCGATTTATCGTAACTACATGGCACTGTTACGGGATGGACGCGCAAATTCAGAGGACGGCTCGTGCAGGAAGACCGGAGGCGGTGAACGAAAGAACCATCGCTGCTGTTTCGTGAACTTATTAAGGAAAAACCCATATAACACAGTTCAAGTAATAAGTTTAGGTGCCAGTGTATTGATTGGCAGTGTGGAAACAATTATTCTTCAATATTTAGAGTTTCGAAAGATCTGTGGCAAATGGGTACCCCACAAATTGACATCAGCAAAGGACTAGGGTCGACTAGTGCAAGGAGATGCTGGTAATGTTTGAACCTAGTTGCCCTAAAAGGTTAACATTGTCACAGGTGATGAGACGGTTTTATTACAACTCCCAGAAAGATCGACAACCATACTTGGGCTGTGGAAGCACAGAAAGAATTTTGTTGTGGTAAGTGCAATGGTGTTTGTTCTGCAGATGCAAGCCAAGAACTTTTTAAACCGCCGCTCACAAAACAACCCAACACTGTTTTGAGCAGTATATCTCTAATGAGCTGGTTGAATGAATTGAATCGATGTAACCTGAAATTTTATAGTTTTTTTATAGAATATATGAACGTAAATCTCACGAAGAATTTAAAAATCTACATCCTAATAGTCTACTACTAACGAAGACAAACAGATGAAAAATCATAATATCGTATTTTGTGAAGTTTTATGGGATTAGTTTTTTCGCAGTTAATGTAGATAATTATTGTGGTTAAAAAATAGTCCATAATTCAGAATAAAATTTGTGCATATATAGAATCGTCGCCAATTTGTTTTCAAATTGTTGATAATAAGGTACTAAAGGGGAAAGGAACAAAGGATTTCATTCTGTGGAAAAATATTCTCATTATCACACTGATGCGAGATTTTTTTTTCAAATGAAATCTATATTTATCTTCAGAATTCTGTTCGTATAGAGAAACTGCACTGCTTTGAATTGCAATCACAGCAAAAAAAAAGTTGAATCACTCATTAATGTAAGTATTATTAAACCGCATTTTTAAAAGTAAAAAATGACGGTTTAAAATTAGACGTGCTAAAGGAGATTATCATTAATGCCATCTGATAAAAACTTTGCTCATATGAAGGTTTCATTTTTCACATGAAGTAATTCATATTTTACACTTTTTTTTTAGCTCGTCTTAAAAACTAGTTTTTACTTTGCCGCCTGTCTTCGAAAATAATAATGAATTCCGCCGCTCACCTGGAGAAACTCTTCGATCTGGCCACATCCAGCAATCCCCCAACCAAGATCATGTTTTGGGGGTTTCACTGCTTCCGGGCCACAGACGTTTCACCCCATTGAAGGAATGATGGACAGAAAAAAGTACAGTTTTTCTGGAGGCGAAAATGGTCCCCACAGTGCAGAAGCTGTTTTCTAATGGAGATGGGGTATTTCAACAGGATTTGGCTCCATGCCAAAATTCTAAGCTTACTAAAGAGCTTCTTTACCCAGCAACATTTGAAGGTATGGAAGTGGCCAGGAAATTCACACGATCTAAACCCCATTGAAAATTTGTGGGCCATTATTAAAGCGCGCATATCTAAGATGGATTGCACGACGAAAACCAAAATGATAGAAAGTGTGGTACCACGACCCTGAAGTGAAGGAGATGTGTGGAAAGCTAGTGGCATCAATGATTGAGAGGGTGGAAGAAGTAATTAAAGCTAAGGGGGGTCTCGCATTCACTATTAAAGAAATAAATATTTTAGTTGTATCTTTGTTACTGCATTTTCCTATTGTCCCAACTAATTTGCACAGTACTGTATTCAACACTTTTTAAGAAACAATGAAAAAATATTTTTAACAGTTTTTAATTTCTACAGTTAGAGGCATTCAAGTTTGAAATTGCAAAATTATTAATGAATATGGTAAACGACCTATTCATGCTAAATATACTGCTCACAATAATTAGGGGATATTTCATCGCTTCATATTCATTTTGAAATATCCCCTAATTTTTGTGAGCAGTATATTTGAAATTTAGGAAGTAGAGTGCAGTCAGCTTTTTTATTGGCAACAGTGAATTGAACTCAAGTGGTGGGGAAAATGAAATTTTTTTTGCCTCGAGATAATGAGAAATTCTTTTTGGATAAGTATTAATGAAGAATTACCATTTGTATTTTTCCAAATTACCGATTATTTAGAATTTCTATAGTTAGAGAGCGCTAAATTCCAAAAAATTAAAATTCCGTTCTCTTTGAAAATGAGCATTCATATTCGCCAGAGGCCGATTTGTCTTTCTAGTTTTTATATGGTTTTCACATATCCCAACCATTTAAAGTATAGGTATGAAATATCTGAATCATTAAATTAGTGGAGTTTCTATCATAAAGTATATGCTCTCCCAGTTCCAATTTTTTCCAGTAGGACTGTTTTACCTCTGAGCGGCACTTTTTTGCACACAATGGGCTAAATGGCCAGGCCACAAGGACCAAGAAGGTTCGGAGAAAGTTGGAGGAAGGGATTCACTGGACAGCTGTTGGGAGACAGATGGTAGTCTCCCATCAAGGCCATCCAGCATGCTCTATAACGTGCAGAGGGTATGGCTTTCCCACACACAAGGCCACGGCTTATCGTCCCATTTGACGACGGCAGCCTTCCCAAGCCCAACTCTGGTCCAGGCAGGACTCGAACCTGGAAACTGCAGATTTCGAGCCTGGAGCGCTACCGACTTCAGAAGTTAATTAAAACTTAGTAATAAGTATTGTATCAGAGTGTTTAATAAAATAAGTTTGTATTTTAGAACTTTATGTAAAGAATTCTTTCACTATTCTTCAGTTTTGTATAAGTTTCTTACGACTGCATTGTTGTTGTTTAGCTATGGAAGTTTATTCAAACTTCCATAGCTCATCAAATACTGAACGAATATTGTTGAAAATCGAGATCTTTATCTGCAATCACATTTTTCACAACAAAAAAACTTTTAGAAGATGTAGAGCTTTGACGTTAGCTTCCTATTGACTTAACATAGGGATTTTCGTTAATTTATGGAAACCAATGTATTTACTTATATATTTAAAACACATTCAGAGCTGGAGAAAATTACCTTGAATGTTGATCTTCACAATGGGGAAGAATTTTGTGTAAAAAATATTAAAGACTGCCCCAAAATTTATAATTTTGCTGAACTAATACTTTCGTATTATACTAATTCTGCTGATGATATAACAGTTGGGTCATCTGATTTGCATTTTTTTTTGTCTTTTATTGCAACAGGTTAATTGTTGTTGGCACCTACGTGGATGGGCATGAACTTTTACTGCTCTGTAGTAGGATTTTACGTGCCAATGGGCATCTATTAAAAAAAATCAAGATAAAGAAACGCTGGCCACCACGAACCAATGATATTAACATTAAAGTAATTTATTTCAGCTCCAAATAAAGCAACATAAATATACTGCTCACAAAAATTAGGGGATATTTCAAAATGAATACGAAGCGAAGAAATATCCCCTAATTTTTGTGAGCAGTGTATATAAGCCTTTTGAAATGAACTGAGAATTTGGGCTTAATGTCCTAAACATATAAATGACAGATTATACAATAGATACTAATACTTTAATACATTATAAGCGTTTTTCCTGTGAAACCTGTACAGGAAATCTAACTTAATTTTAAACTTTCCTAGTGAACAGTTCAATAAAAATTCTGAAATTATGATAGTTAAACAACGGAATGTTTTTTTAAACTTTGGAAGTAGAGTATATAAAACACCTAAAATGACTTATTTGTTCAAACATGAAATATAGTAAAAGTATCTGATAACACCAGACTGAATTTATTAGCAAGGATCACTTGCAATTGTGACATGCTTTTGGAAGGAGGTGCTTGATGAAGGTGTGAAAAAAGTATCTAAAATTTTACCAGCAAGCTTAATAATCAGTAACTCCTAATTAGTATTTGTTTTGATGCATTGCACTGGAATATGTTCAAAATATTAAATACATGATATAATAAGCCTAGAGCAGTGCTTTCCAAGCTTCTTTTGAGTCCTTGGCACACTTTTGAAAATTCAAAAAATTGTCATAGCATACCAGAAAAAAAAAACATTCAGAGCTATTTTTAAAAAAATAATTTATTTTATGTTAATAAAATTGGCTATTATTTTACAATCAGTGAATATTTTTAATATCTTATATTCACCTTAGAAGGTTGACCAACTAAAATATATATGGATAATTCAATGGTACTGAACTGGGTAATGAAACCTTTTGCTTCAACGTATTTCATGGTATACCTGAACTCTTTCACAGAAAAGTAGTTAAGAAGTATTGCTGTAGAGCATTTAATTTTTTTAGGACAAAAAAATTTTGTAGTAGTTTCTGCTTATATTTTATTCCTAAATTACAATAAGGGCTAGCAAATATCCAGATTTTTCATAAAATGCTATTTGCATAATAATAAGTGGGGATATAATTATCAGGAAACCAGTGAATGTACATAGCATTAACAGGAAAAACATAAACATCATAAAAAAAAAAGAGGGTTTCTGAAAAAACTTTTATAATGACAAGATGACAAAAGTGTAAATGTATGGAAAAATCAAACAATTTAAAGAATCTAAACTGATCTAAAGAAATGATTTTTTGAACTTGTGTTAAGTAATAAATGTCAACATGAGAGGATTCCCACAAAATAAGAATGAAATGGAGAATTTTTTTATATCACATAGCAGAAAGGGTTTTTAACCCTTCCAGGGCCTAGCCCGTATGTACACGTACGGAGAATCTAAGTTGCGACTCCGTATGCACACGGTCTTAGTACAACAAAAATATATCGATTTTTAAAAAAATTGCCGTTGTAATTTTTTTACATATATATCTTATAAAAATATATAATTCAGGCTTCAAAAATATTTTTTTTTAATTTCTTGCATATTTTACTAAACTACAATATAAATAATTTTATAAAGCCATCTGATTGCCAATATTTAGAAGCACTAAACGATATTGCCGATTAGTGCTGAAGCAACCTTCTGATTTAAGCTCACAAGTTTGATTTGAGCTATTATTTTCCCTAAAAAAAAATTTTCCCTAAATTTTCGAAAATCTCCTAAAAATTAACAAAAAAAAAAAACTGCCATTTTTAAAAACCGTAGATTTTGGAAGTAATTACAAAATACGTAGCACCACTTTTTTTTTCCGTTTCACACTCTTTTCTGTCAAAAACCTAGTCAGTATTCCCAAGTTATTTTTATCATTTTTCCCATCATTCTATACATCTTTCCTGCCTTCAAATCGAAACTACAAGTAAACACGTCCTTCTTAGAATTTCTGGTTGCACCAGCATTTAATTAGTTATGCTTCACTGAGGCAAACAAGCCACAGATGGCTGATGCAATCTCCGTTGCTTGTGCTATGCGTTTTTTAGTTTTGGTCCAGCATATTGGATACTCTTTGTCAAGTTAGTATTTTTTTTTTATATTTAAACCTTAGTTAGTTTTCATTTCAGTAGATTTATTTTCGGAATTTGGCGATCTTTTGGCCGATCGATAAGTATCGATTTTTTCATAGTTATGTTATATCGCATGGTCGGCTTAAAACTTGTGGTAACATCGCATTAGGCTACATGTCAATTTTTATTTTATTATTTATTACTTTTCCAGTAAAACTTTGATAATAGTATCACTTTCTGAAAATAAATGAAGCAAATTAATTTCTGTAGTTTCATTTCCGCTAGTTAGAGATTTTTAGATCGGTTGATTTATCAATTACTGATATATCTTTCCGGGTTGGCTAGATCGGAAGCCGGCTTAAAAGTTGTTGTGGATATATTATTTATTAATCGCGTTTAGGTTATATGTAATTTTTCTTTTATTTCTTGTTTTTTTAATAAAAAAAAGACTTTGAGCTTGTACCGTTTTCTGAAATTGAATGTCTTGGATACGGAAGCAAATAGACTTCCTTGCTACGGAAATCGGCCATCATTTGGGAGAGCAATTTCGGGAAGGGCTAGTTCTTGGTGCACAAACCTTTCTGCACTTAGCCAAGATCGCCAAACTTCAACACCCAAAGAAAAAAAATTCATAATGTTTAATAAAAAAAAAAGCAGCCAAGGAAATATTTTTTCTATTTCGTAACCAGTTCAGAAAATTCCGTGAATATGAGAAGGCCAAGTCACGTTGTATAATACTGGCTGTGTTTAAAATATACGATACTGAAAAGAATCATTAAAAGGAATAAAAATCATATTTCAGGTGAATATTATTCGGGAGGAAATTTCCTTTCGCTAAATATATAATTTAACTATTTTTATTCAGCAGGTTTTCCAAAATGAAGCCTTAATTGTATAGTGATTTTTTTCCACCATATCACATTGAAAAAGGCTTATTAAAATCAATATGCTTGCAAATTTATTTATATTATTTTCATAAAATTCGTAATTAAATTCTGTTTAATTTCGTATATAACATTACCTATTTCCGTTGATTGGTTATTTTTAAAAAAAATTCTAAAGTTGACTTGTTTGACTCAGCACAATTGGCTCAAAACCTGAAATTTTCTCAAAGTATGGTACAGAGAAAAAAAATATTTTTTTTTGTTATTCAGAAATATTTAGTCATTCTATTCATGTACATTGTAATCACTTTTGTCTATTAGTTTTTTTTTAATAAAATTTTATTAGTGTTGCCAGATGTATTTTTTTACTACATGACTCTAAAAAAGTCCTATTAAAATAAAACATATGGTTTTTTTTGTTAAATACTTGATTTTCAGAAAATCCACAATTAAATGTTGATTAATTCGGCATACAACTTGCCATAATTCCTTTCATTAGTTATTTGGCAAAAATGTTCTAAAGTTAAAGTTCTTTTTTGGCTGAGCGTAAACTCTGTGGCAAGCAGCTGCTTGAGGGGGGTATTTATTTTTTTATTATATAGGCAGAAAATAGCTTGGCTCCTGGATAGAAACCTGTTTTTTAGCCTGGGCCCTGGAAGGGTTTAACTACTCTCAGAACAAATGTTGTTATGAGCTTCCGATCGAAATTAAATAGGGTCAGCAAAAGAGAAGCCCTGTTAAACAGCTGTAATCACAAATTTGCATAAAAATCATTCGCTATCAAGTTATGCATGATGAGATTTCAACTGTTGAGACAGTCAGCAATGAAGATTTAAAAAAGAATTTTTTTTGTAAATATATGGTATATTCTGGAAATAATTTTGTGACAAAACTGGAATGTCATTTTGTGACAAGAATATTCTATTACATCATTTTAATATTTTGGTCACCAATAGAAAATGAATGTTTTCTACAATAGAAGAGAGATGTTCTGTTCCATTAAAGGAACACAAATTTCTAGTTACACTAATTTTCAACATTCAGTAAATTATTATGAAATATAAAAATAATGTCCATATTAGAAAAACTGGGTTAATTAACCTAAATAACCTTTGCTTCAGAATAGGATAACAGCCCAATGACAAGAGATCAACAATGAAGGAAGTCTACTGCTAGCTAGCTGCTGAAGACATTTAAGTCTCTCATTAAACCCATGCAGTGTATATAAGGGATCACCGATGTGTTCAATATGGCATATATTTGGCCTAATTCTCATTCTAGAACATAAGTAAAATATCAATGCTGGCAGTTTCGGCATACCACTAATTATATTATCCCCACCCTCACAGCACAAAGTCACCACTGAAACATATGAGAAAAAAAAAAGATCTGTATGTCAAGGTTGGTAGACAACAAATTAGGAGTTTTGCCTTTCATCATTATTTACTTCCTTTGCTAATCAGCAATGTAATGCAGATATTTTCAGATCTTTAGATTAAAACAGTTTTAAAATCTTTTCTTTCCAGAATGCTTGCATTTCAGTTACTACCAACTGGTAAATTATGTCAGAAGATTGCAGAAAGATGTCGCAAAGATAAAACTTAGGAACTTCAAAATTACATGCCATTGAAACTAATTATTTGTGTAGAATTTTTGTTACAAAAAACGTGAAAATACTCACATACCTAACAGTGATGCTTATATTAAATGCCTGTGTTCATTTTGTAGTTATCCATTCAACACAAGTTATTTTGTATAATTATGCAAAGGTTGGTTGTTTAGGGTTTTATGGCACAAGAGCAACAAGTGCAATGTTGCACCAAACTAGTGGTTTTTGAGTTACTGATGGTTTGATATCATCACAATAGCTTTCAATTCCCTTCCATAAAAAAAGAATTCATGCATTGACAAAAAAATTTCAGCACGCTAGTTTTATCAGAGAAAAACTGAGACTCATGACAGCATAGACAATATTCCACACCAAATTTTAAAATTTCAACAATAATTTTATAAACTGTTGGAGCTACGTTTGATACTACCTCTTATTTCAGACTGCATAATATAACTATGCTTAAATCCAGAACTGTGATTGTTAAATAGTAAAACACCATCATTAAAGAACATCATGGAAATTATTTTGTTAAATGTATAACTGATTATTTGACTTTTCCTTATAGCTATTCCTGTTGCTTGATATCAATACATTCTTCTAAATGCAAATTATTTCTTTGTCCATTAGTTAATTTACCCATCATAGTGATGCTCATGACATTAAAATGCTGATGAGAAATCAATAGCATAAATTTTAACAGTGAGATTTGTGAAATTTCACGACTAAATAATGAAATGCCCGATAATTCAAAACTAACAAAAAAAATATATATAACATACAGATCCTTGATTTTTTTACTGCATATCTGCTATATATTGAAACAAAAACAAAAACTAAATAACAAAAATAAAGACACATTTGCTTTGCATATCAGATACATCAATTTATTCATATACTACCAGGTCCAGTTTAGAATTGTTTAAGGACTACATAGCTTTACATTCTACACAGGACAGTAAATGAAGGTAAACACATAATTACTAAAGCAATCATAAACTTTGCTTCCTCACATCATTATTTTTTAACATTGTATTTCTTATATGCAGCAAACAGTATAATTTGATGTAGCCTCCTTTATAGTTACAAGTTACCAATTCACAAGGATAAGGAACAAATATACACATAATACCTTACAGGAAAAAAAAGTACAAAGAAATCATAATGTAACAGTTCAAAACAAAATCAGGAGAGTGATAGTTTAAGAAAGATGTCGCAAAGATAAATGCTACTTCCAAAAACAATTCTACATCATTTAATGCAGGCCCTCCACTCACCTAGGGGAAAAAAAAAAACAGGTTTCAGGTACAAAAAAAAGTGGGATGTAAATAAAATGAGAAAATAACAAGTAGATGTGGGGAGGGAAACTTTATTACAGGCAAATTGCAACAGAAACAAACAATATGTAACACTGATCAGGCAAAACTAATAAAACAGAATCAATTCAGTTTGGATGTAACATTTGTGAAGTATACCCAATCAGTATGCGTCTTAGAAATTGTCATTATGACTAAGATAACATATTCTGCTTTTTCTTGAAATTGTTACATGCTATTCAGATTTAAATTCCATGCTGAATGCTTGATATCAGAATCTTTCAACATTAAGATTGATGTTATACATAGAAGCTCTTATTAGGCATGAACCACATTGTTGAGAAGGATGTAAGAAGACTATTCTAAAAATAAACAAGGTGTGACAGGAAAAGAAACTATCAGCCATCTTGAAAGACTACTTAAAAAAATAATCTCTGGATGAGATACTTAAAACCATGGACACTTGCAGGACCTTCTCAAAAGGAAGAATGAATAAAATGTAAAAGCATTGGAAATGTATCCATTTTTGTCCCCTGCTCCCCCAGACATTTTTTTTGTCTGTCCCCCACACTACTTTTTTTATTTAGTAACTAAGACATAGAAAACTGCGCAAAAATAGAAGCACTTGAAAAGTAAAAAAAAAATCAAGTTTATTCTAGCAGAGTAGATAAAGGTTAATTTCTTCTTTGTCAATGTAAAAAAATTTGACCAAATTTGCATCCAGATATTAATACAAAACAGCATCCTTTTTTTTCCCCGTATGAGCAGTAGGGCAAATAAAAGATTTTACATTAATAATCTCTATTTTGGTTTTTAAATAGTTACAATGTTAAGGAAAAAGCCCAAATTCTATTCATTTTAAGAGTAATACAGTGAACAAAATTAATTGCAAACCAGTAGTTACCATATTTTAGCTGTGGGTTGTTTTACCTCTGAGTGGTAGTTTTCTTTTTATTCACTTGCACTCATGTAAATGCTTACATCAAAAGAGCTATTCCTCAAACCAAAACAACATGCAATTTGCATTAAGTAATCCATAGGTTACATTCTAAATTCCATAATACATTAAATGGGAGCCCAAACACATCATTAGCATTTCATCCCTTATTATATATATATTTAATAACAAAGTTGGGTTGTTTTATCTGAGTGGCAATTTTTGCATGCAATGGACACAATGGCTAGGCCACAAAGATCCCCATGTGCTAAGAGAGTTAGCATAGGGGAAGGAGATCTATTGCACAGCTGTTAGGAGATAAGTGGAAGCCTCTTATCAATGCCATCCACTGTGGTCTTTAACATGCAGAAGGTAATGCCCAGTAAAATATATTATGTAACTGGCATTATTTCCCCCCACCTCATCACTTAGCTGCAAATTTATATTTATAAGTGAAAAATACTTCCTTTTAACTGAGCTAGTGGGTTTCTCAAGCTGTGGGTTGTTTTACCTCTGAGTGGTACTTTTTTTTTTTGGTGCAAAATGAGCTAAATGGTCAGGTCACAAGGATTCTGAAAAGGAATCCACTGAAAAATTGTTAGGAAACAGATATGAGAATCCTGCCAATGCTATCCAGCATACAGGGATTTTAATTGGAGAATGTATTGAAGTTCAGAGTAAAAGTGACATTTTGGGGAAAAAACTGGAGAGGGGGGGAGTGTTGTATTACTGTACAGAACTAGCTATGGCTTCATTTTTAGGACTCCAATGCAAAAATTTTGAAATTGGCCTAACAGTGTAAATTTAAAATCTTAATTTTTTTGTCTCTCCTTCCCTTGCATTACAGGTGGTCAAATATGGTAGTTATGGCATTAAATTTTGAGTTAGTTTACAGTTACTGATGCAAAAAAAAAAGATTGACAATTTGGTGAAAACTCAAAAATTGAGGATGCATTGTTTATGTGGTTTCATTAATCCTAAATAATAACTGGACCTAAAGGGTTAAGAAGTCCAATAGATACTCCAATATTAAGAGAAACCCTTATAAAAATGCTAAATTTTTTCATAAACAGACAATGAGAAAAAGTCTTATAGTTCAAGGGTGTCTAAACTTCCATAAGTGTCTGGGGCAAATCTACATGATCATATGAATTGTAGGCCAAATTCACTGAGACCAGGAACATGAGGTGGCTTAGAGGACACTAAGTGAAATTTAGTACCAGGCAGTTTTTTGAAAGTTACTGGGGATCAAGGAACTTAAATATAAAATAGAACCTTGTCACATTTACATTTTAGCTGCATTTTAGCTGCAAACCATTAGCTCATAAATGTTGACTACCATTTTTATATGTAAATTTGAGAAGTGGCATAAAATGATCTTGTCATAATATGCTTGACTCAAATGTTTTGGATTCATTTATTAATGAACACATAATAAAAGTTTGTGTACTGTAGTTCATATTATCAAGACTATTTTATAGTGGTAAGAAAATTCCAAGCTTGTTATTGATTGCTATCACATTCATAGGGTTGAAAGTAGTAATCCTTTTCCGCATCCTTGTTGGTTTAAAAAAAAATCACCTTTCTTTTTTAATTTGGAATGTTTAAAAATACTCTTCATTTTAAACAACAAATAAATTAATTCAACAATTGAAGAATTCAGGGCTGGCATCTGCTTCCCAGTACAAAACCAAAAACGATACCCCCTATCACCCAACAAAAAAAAAAATTAAATATAATTTGCAGTTAAATTAAAATGCACTAACAATTATTACATATTACACAATATTTTGGTAACAAATCAGTGGTGAATTAATAACACAAAAATGTAAGAGGAATAATTGCAAAATAAAAAGTTAGAAAGCAAATTATAAAGATTTTTCTGCATTTTGCTGATAATACTGATACTCACAATAAGGTTTTAAAACAAGCTTAGTTGTATATTTTCAAAATTTATCACATTGTTAACTTTAGTAGTTTCTCAGCATGTAAAAAAGTTACAAATGATATAATTATACAGAAAAACAAGCATCACAAAAAAGAATTCTTAAGCTTAAAATCTACTGAATATAAAAAAAAAACTATTTAACCATTCTTTAATTTTGGGTATCTGGCAAAGTAACTCTAAAATAAGACCTTATTGTTGGGGCTCTGGCAGAATTAATTCTCAGAACAAAATGAATGGTTATTACTGAACTACTAAGTTTTACTGGCTAACCAGTAATACTGTGTTAGCTTGAGTTATGAAGCTGCAAACTTAAAGCATATGCAAAAGCAGTACACTCATATTTGGAATAACAATAGTTTCAGCAACCAGACTAAGAGGCATGGTGCAAATTAACAAATGGGATCATGGAAGAAATAGCAGTAACTAAGGCAAGAGGAACAGATCAAACCTTCATACTTTCATTGTCCAGCCTGAAAAACTGGAATTACCTAGAAATCTGTGTTTAGCTGAAGGAAAGTGAACTTTAGAACTTTATCTTAAAGTAACTAGCAAACAGGATATGCTACATACCAAAATAAAATAAAGGACATTTAATTCTGCACAATAGAAATTCTCAGAGTTTTTTAATGTATTGTTCCCTAATAAAAACAAAATTTTACTTACTTCTTAAAAAAGGTTTTCAAAAATATTTTTAGTCACCCTCAATTATTTCAATATAAATATCTCATTTCTTTTTAAATTATATGCTATGATCGATATGTATAAATTGTAATTTACCCATGTTACTAAATAAAGTTAAGCCTAAAAACTCATTGATACAGAAGTTTCATTTGCTTTAAAACCAAAAGAAAAAAGGTCAAATAACTGAAATATTAATATTTTGCAATATTACACTTCTGAAAGGGCAAGACTTCATTTAATATAGTGGTATAATCAATACAGGTACAACTAAGTTCAAAATATTATTATAAAAAAAAAAAGCGATTCCTCTTCTTCGTTACCTCTTATTTGGGCTGTTAATGGTAGAGAAAGGGTTTAAAGTGCCAAAGAGTGTTCTTTTGCTTTTCAAAATCTGCACCAAATGGGCAACATATTTTTCATGCTTACCCTTTTTTTCCTTTACCTTTTATATTTTACTGCTTAGAATTAAATGCTTCCTCCTAAAAGCTGACCAGTGAATCCCCTTACCAAATTATCTTTTTCCTTCTTAGGGTTCTTGTGAATGGTCTTAAGTGCATTGTGTGGAAACAAAGTGTTGCTCAAAGGTAAAAAAAACCTGACCCAATATTTCAGTATCATAAGTTTCATAGATATTACTTCTCTTGCTTCAATATTACTAGTCCTGGAATGATTCCATTTATAATATAGTATGCTTTTTTCCTGATTAAACTATTCACTTTTTAGACACTGTTCTACATCCAATAAAATAAAAGTTTAAGAGTTCAATCTGTGGTTTTTCCATGGTGAACAATTTGTAGATAAAAAGAACTGTCTACAAGTCAGAGTTTGTTTAATTTAAATAACAAAAGAATGGATTTTGGAAGAGCATTTTTCTCTGAAATACTGAATATGGTTTTCACAGACAATTCAGAGGAAGGGGAAAACGCATTTAGAATGCATGTCAATATTGTAGGAATGGCATATTAACTTGATATATTTTTGTTACTTCTTAATTATGCCATAAGACATTTTAAAGTATCAATTCTGGGAAGCAAAACCATGCATGGCTCAACATTTTAAAATGTCAATTATAAAGAATCAAGTAACAGGAGGAGAGCTATGCATGCAAAATATGCTGACTTAAGCAGTGATGCAACCAAATTGAGGTATGAGCATTTACCATTTAAACAATACGTTTTGGGGACTAAATAGTTGTAACATATATTTTTACGCACATTGTAGTAGTTTATTTTCATCTCTCTGAATTGGTTTCCAGAGGTTAGAAAAATCCTTATTAATATAGATGTTCAATATATCACCAATAACACTTCAGAAATATAAAATAATTGATAAACACAAATGCTCAACTATATTCTGTAATAAATGATGACAGATGTTTTACAATGCAGATATTTTCTCACAATTTCCCAACAGATAAATTAAGCACATTAAACCAATAAGAAAATCATAGATTCTGTTAATAACTGTCACATTATTAATAGGTGCACTTTTTAAAAGAATATGAAATCATATTGAAAGAAAGATACAGTAATGTTCATTTGGAGGTTACATAATTCGCTAAACATAAACTGTGCACCTACCCAAACCCTTGACCATAGTATTGTCCATAAGGATATTGCATGCCTTGCATGAATTGACCCTGCATTTGTGGGTAGCCTTGAGGATACCAGTAGCCCATTTGTTGGTAAGGATAGGTATACTGTGCTGCCAGATTCTGTGAAAAAAAAAGAAGAGAAATCATTGTTATTTAAACTCAGTAAATGAAGAAAGTGTATACATATTGCTATCATCAAAATAATTAAAAATATAACATTAACACTACATAATTCATATTAGCAATTACTGTTAGAATATCCTTACTTTGAAATGATAGTCGGCTTATCACGCAGTTATGTTGAATTTTTAATACTGAATAGCAGAGAATTCCCAGGAAACAGGGCTATGCTTAGCAAATTTTGTGCCCAGAGAAAGTGAGTTGGTTGTTTTACCTCTGAGTGGCACTGTTTTGCCCACAATGGGCTAAATGGCCAGGTCACAAGGACCCTGAAGGCTCAGTGAAGATTGGGGAGGGGACCCACTGGAACAACTGTTGGGAGACAGATGGTAGCTTCCCTGTCAAACCTGGTAACTACAGATTACTAGCCTGGTTACTACCAGCTGAGCATGATGCAGTTTTTAAAATCTGCTTACATTATTTCATCTTGCTCTTGTATTCCTTTTAAACAGCAACTAACAGAGTGGTGGAAAATTTCCTTTCTTCTGTCCAGCCCATTTGCTCTTAGCATCTTCCAACAATCTGATAGTAGATTGTTGGGGGAAGGGATTGTTTCATCATATGAAAAACAAGTGTTGCCCTTAAAATGGGTTAAAAGAAGTTAATTGGTAAGATGTGAATGAATGTTTAACATTGAATCCTATTTTTGCGTTAATGTTTTCCCATACGTTTCATTTCTGCACAATCACTAATTAGAATATTAATTAGAATTTACATTCTCTATAACAACTGTTAAACATAACTATGCATCTAAGTGATATACAGTTTCGAAACTAGTTATATCTTTACAAAAAAGATGAAGGATGCAATACAAGACATTGCAGTTCAAATATGTACACTAGTTGGTAATGTATACTATAAAAATGAAGAGTTCATAAATATTTCCTTTACTGCTGCATGGCGACAGCATGCAGACTACTTTTACAGGTTTATTTTTCATTTGGACGTACAGGACAGAGAAGAATCCCAGAAGCTACTCCTAGCTGACCAGTGTCTCAGAGCTAACACAACACACAAAGTTGGACCTTGCTGGAACAGTGGCCAACTCTCTAACCACTATGCCAGTTAAAACATAGTGGTGCTCATAAATCACAGGAAGCTGCAGATATTAATGGTAAAGGTAGCAGAATATTCAAAGGTGATTAATGTGTTATTCATATTCCTCTTTTATAAAAGCTATATATTAATATTTTAATAGTGTTTTAAAAATTCTTGATTAATTAATTATATTTTAATCATATTATTTATTCTTTGCTTTTTGCTGCAAGAATTCTGCCTTTTCATTGCTTTTAGTTCTTAATAATTTATTAACATTAATATAAATTCAGTTATATCAATTTTTCTGTGAAAATTTAAATAATGTATTTCTTTGGTGCTTTTATACTAATTTGAGCCCACAAAATGTTAAATATATGACTTGTTATATATTATAATTTTTCTCACTGAATGAAATTACTAGTAACTTTCTTGAATTCAATCTGAAAGTAAAAAAAATTACTTGCTGATTTACTTATCCAAAAAAGTGGACAATAATCCAGCCATAAAATAGTACTGTTGTAGATTGCCATTATCACATTCACTTGTTTTTTTTTCTATTTCAAATATTTTACAATTAATTTAATGGTCAAAGTTTTTCACTGATAAAATACTCAGTATATCATTAAAAAAAAAAAGCAAAATCAAGCAGTAAAAGTGAATGATAAGGATGTCTGAGTGTAAGAGGCTTGGACGTAAATGAATATATATGATATTCATGAAAGTAAAAATATATACACCATTTGAAGTTAAAAGAAGAACATTGAATTAAACTGTTTTGTGGTTAAAATGGTGCTACAAAACTTACACTTAGGTTTGTCATCTGCACGTAGAAGAAATGATTGCATAAGAAGCGAATGACCTAAATGAAGCTAAGCAAGTACAGCTTCCTCCTTGCATTTTCTGTGAAACCATGACTGCCACTGTTTAATGATAGCTTGATCTTAAAGAGCTTGCTTGCAATGTTCTGACCAATATGCCACTGTGCTCTGAGCTCAATAGTAAAACACTGAAGGAAGTTCATGTATGGAATCAGCAGCAGAGTTGAACAGGGGGGCATGGCTGACTTGACAGAAGCATCCACTAAGTCATTGCTCCTGATGCCAACATGATTGGGCACCCAACAGAAGAGGATGGCCATTGTGGATGCCAGACAATGAAGCTCTGTATGGTCCAAGGCAAGGTTGATAGCATGCAACTCTGCAGCAACGATGGAACACTGCAATGGAATCTATTCTGTAGTAATAATATCACAGCTGATCCCACAGATGTGTGCCAGACTTCGAGCCATCTGTGAATACAGGCAATAGGTCTGGGTGTGCAGTGTGATGGTTGGCAAAGAGTTGCTGGTACATGTTCAAAGTTGGGTAGTTAGGAAACAAATGGAAGCATCCCATTAAGGTTATCCAGAGTGCTCTTTAAGGTACAGATGTTATGGCATTCTTTAACACAGAACCATGACTTAATATCCTATCCAATGGATGGCAGACTTTTAAAAGCCATTTGCTGTTTCTTTTCTCATCAAAGACTCAAGAATAGTTAAGCAGAGAAAATCTACAACACAACACTACAATGGGGACTTGAATTTGGAAACATCAGATTACCAGCCTGATGTGCTATCGACCGAGCCAATCTCTGCCCCTTTCCTTAAGCTTAGAATATTCATACTTATTTCTTTAGCTCTTAGTAAGATTTATATTATAATTATTTTTAAATTTTTGGTTTTAAAACAAAATAAATTTGTAGTAGTCCTAAATTTTTACACTAAAAATTTGCCAATTGGCAAAATTGGATGATCATATTTGAAATGCTTAAAGCAATTCATAACATTATATATATATAAGGGTGTTTCAAAACTCTCTGTACAAATTTCAATGGGAGATAGAGAACATCAAGACAAACCTTTTTTGTCTATGAATGTATGACAAAACTTTGTATGTATTCTAAGACAAAAAAAGGTTTGTCTTGGTGCTCCCTATCTCCCATTGAAATTTGTACAGAGAGTTTAGAAATACCCTGTATATATATATATTGAGATAATTTTTAAAAATGACAAAATAAGATCTTATTTTACTAAAGTTAAAAATGAAAAAGCAGCACAAATATATGCAAAAAACTCCATCTAACTTTCATATATCATTTTACTGTAAGAATTAGCTTTCTTTTAGTTTTAATTATTTTTTTTCTTGCTGAAAACACATCAAATTAATTTGGTCTTAAGGAAGATCATTGATAAAAACTCAACACTTAAATACACAGTATAAAATTCAAGAATATTCTCAGTAATGCTGCGTATGTTAAATATGGCTAATGAGAAAAATGTCATAATTAAAATGCCAATATTAAACGTCAGACTGTGTTCATCAACTAAAATATGGAAATCATCTGATAAATTCAAATCAGACAGTATATGATTGATGCTGGAATTTTTATAATTTGTTTCATAAATTTATGCAACTGAGTCTATACTGAATTATTTTACTAACATACTATGCATTCTATGTTCAGAAAACTTTCCTAATATTTTTAATACTATTCACTGCCATCCTGTGTGGCTGCTAAATGCACTATTACGTATTTAATGGCCAAACACAATAACATTAACACTATCAGGAATTTAGATCATGATACATGAACTAGCTTAAAAGAAGGTATATCAACACTCCAATATGTATTGTTGGCAAATTACAACCCAGTTTGTATTTGTCACTAAAAATTTCTAGTTGTGTTATTTTTTAGATGATACCTGTTGCTGCAGTAGCACCTTACCTAATGTACTACAGTAACTACTTTGTAAAATTTTAACTTTTCATTTAAAAACTGCATTTTAATATCTTTATTCTGAAAATTTCTGCACTGTTACATAAAGAGTTTGAAAACATTTCTTGTTCCTTACAATGGAAAAAAAATTTTTTTTTTGAAAGGTTGGATTGTTTTACCTCTGAGCGGCACTTTTTTGCACACCAAGGGCTAAATGGCCAGGCCACAAGGACCCCGAAGGCTGGGGGAGGGGACCCACTGGAACAGCTGTTGGGAGACAGATGGTAGCCTCCCGTCAAGGCCATCCAGCGTGTTCTTTAACGTGCACAGTGTATGGCTCTCTCCCGCACACGGGACCATGGCTTAACGTCCCATCTGACGGACGGCGGCCTTTTCAAGCCCATCGGTGTCCCCTACTGACTGTGGGCAGGGCGGGGATTTTTGAAAGGGTGGAGAAGATTATTTTCTGATTTAGCAAACAAGAAACATTTTCAATTGTTGTGCTGCAAAAAAATTACATTCTACAAATGACATGGGCAGTAACCAATTTGTTGCAAGAAAAAGAAGGCTCTTCAGAAGACTGGGTAGATTTTCTTTCCATCACTTAGCAAGCTGCTGAGTTGCTAGCTCAGCTATTTTTGTTTTCATCAGTAACCATCTAAACTCTCCAGGAGGGGTACATATTATGGTATCAATTTCTCATGCCATAACATGTAAATATTTATTAACATTGGCATTTATTATTAAATATTTTTATATAATTTTTTTGCATTTTACATTATAATTATGTACTTTTATGCATTTTCAATTCTATCCTTAATATTTTCCTTTAATACTCATTATTATTATTGCTACTATTGCTTAAATATTTAATTGTATACTGTAGCATTTAAATTTGTTAAAAGTTTAAATAGGGAATATTATAGTGGCAGATTCTATCATTATTAGTAAATATATTTGCATCATTTCACTTTGTGCTGTGATTTTCAGGAACTTGTCTATACCCAAGGCAAAACAAAATCTTGGTATACTACATTTTTATTAAAGTATCTTTTTTCTTATTCTAATTTTGTGCAATAATACATATTTGATACAAATTATTGCTGTTAATTACAATTCTTTTAATTAGCAGCAAATACAGATTTTATGATTTATATAAAATTATGAACAAAGAATGCTAAAATACTAGAATATTTTTCTTTGTTTTCCATTTGTTCTCAGCAGGATGATGATTAAAAGTTACCACTAGAAATGAGTTCAAGCCCAGGCTTGGGCTCAAAACAGTACAGACAACTTCAGACTCAATCATAGCTTAAATTTAAAATTTCTTCACCAATCTGATAAAAAAAAGTACAAAATGTAAACCAAATATTTTCTTTGATTATAATTTCAACCTTTTAATCAGTCTTTAGTAAAAAAAAACAAGCACCATTTAGCCTTTGATTTTTTCTCCCAAGTACTTTCTTTTATTAAAGAATTAATTGTAGCATTTATAACAATGATATTGAAGAAATTTTTTCCTACAAATTTTTATAGTATTTTTTTTATTCCAAACAGCATTAAAATTTTAATATGGTCTAAAATTTTGAATCCAAACTTCTAATGTATATAACTTACATAAAGTCTTGATTTCCAAAAATAATGTAAAAGCTTATAAACTATAAAATAAAAATATGAAATATGAAAATTAATAGTCCAGTCAAGAGAAATACGTTTAAAATTAGTTTTAAAAAAATGCAATTTTATGCTGTCTTTTTTAAAAATTCATTTTGTAGATAAAAAAAAGTAAATGATGCTATTTTTAAGTATGAACAATGAGATAAAAAATAAGTATTAAGTAAAATTTATTATTTATACCTATTTCCATGCAATTTGTTAATATTATAAGCACCCTGCATAGGTTGTTGTGGTGGCTGAAAGCCACAATTCCAAAATATCTTTTTAATCTTTTTTCCATGCCATTTTAAAACCATTGCAGAAATCCTGAATTTTTAACAAGATTTTCTAACAGCAAAATGGTTGTGATTGTTTTCTATCTGGCAAGTGAATATTTGCTTCTCTGAAATCAAACAATTTGGCAAGATGTTATGCACTATGATAAAGTGATATTGATAAAGTGAGCTTTCAAGTTTTTTAAGCTATTAATTTTTATATATATTCCAAATATAACATAGAATGATTATAAAATACAAAAATCAACAAGAAAAGAATAAGCAAAAAAGCACACATTGCACATCAAGAGTACCTGTTGTTCATGTACCTGTTGCTGCTGTTGATTATTGGGATCACCAGCCTCTTTCCCCCATGAGCACTTTACTGTCTGTCCATTAATATCTGTGTTATGAGTTGCTACTATGGCATGGGTGGCTGCTTCTTTGGTTGCAAACCTATAATAATATAAAATTGAGTATAGTAGTGGTTGAAAGTATGAAAAAAAAATGTGCATATAAATCAAAAAGATCAGTTTGAAAACAAAGGCAGTCTTTTTCCCCTATACAAGACTTATAACCAGTGTTTAAATCATGTACATAAATTTATTTATACAAGTATTGGCAGTTTTTGAATTTTTGGATCAAAGCCAAACATTCTTCAAAATTGCATGTACCAAAGAGTTTTTCCATGCAGTCAGCTCTTTATCACCATGTAACAGTACACTGTTATGATATGGAAAGCATATGTACTTAAACATAATGATGCCCTTTGGGGCTAGCCTTTTGGCATTGTAGATTAAGTCATTGCCTCTCAGCAGCATTGCAGACTTCCCTAGGGATTCTCGGTTTGATCCCAACTTGGGTTTCTTCGGCTCATCTTGGCATGATGCATTCTCCTCTTCAAGCGGAGCTGCCTAAGTCTGATTTGGTTGATAAACAGTGATGCTCATTCTCTGCTTTGTGCCTAATTTGCAGCATGAATCAAGGTGATAAATAAAGGAGGATTGTTAAAATAGCTAATACATGGTAGGAGAAGGAAAACTAGCTTACCTTTGAAATGAAAGAAGTTAGTAGCCACAAGTATATAACCCAAATGCAAAATAGTACAGCTATAGTCTTCTGATGGCTCCCATTTCACTAATGCATAGTGTGGCTTGTGATGATGAAATATACTGAGATTTAGTGGCCCATAGAGGCCCTGTATTAAATATAGTAGGATAGTGAAATTTAAGAGATTTGTAAAGATGATGATGATGTTGAAGATTATAGAAGTATACTGTAGAATTTGAAAGAAATTAAGGAGAATCTGATTTGGAATATAGAAAAAAGGATAAAGAAGGAGGAGATTTGGGGCAAGATTTATTGCCTGGTGCCTGAATTGCAAACTATCCAACAATTTAAAATAACATATTTTGGAGTGTCATAAACAGTAAAACTTTGGTAGCTAAATAGAAAAATCCAGGTAGATTTGTGTGTGTCCTCTGAATTGCTTTGCCTTTGAATGGCACTTTTCTGCACACAATAGGCTAAATGGCCAGAACAAAGGACTTCAAGGGCTCAGGAAGGTTGGGAAAACAGATCCAATGGACAGCTGTTAGGAGACAGAAACCTCCTGGGCATGGATTAATATCCTATCTGATGGATAGCAGCCTTTATAAGATCATCAGTTTTCTTTATCTCACTGAGGGCACAGATAGCACTCAAACCTGGGAACATCACATCAAGAGCCTGGTATGTACAGACTGAGACAACCCCTGCTGATGCTCATAAGTAATGAAAAACAACCAGGACAATGCATTAGTCAAATGAAGCCTGGCTTCCGAGTTGTCTCTTAATATTGGATGCAACACTACTGGCGATTATGCTGTTAAGAGAACTATTATCCATTCAAATTTATAGAATGATGCATGCTGTGTTTGTAGAAATTTGGACATTTCTGACACTTTTTTGATAAAATCTGAAAATTTTTTAACTTGAAAATTGGGAATAACTGTCCTACTATCAAAACTTTGATCCCTTATCACATTTCTTCAGGTGATTTTATTGGAAAGTTAATAACTTTTGCACTATCATTGTTGTACATATGCAAGAAAATTTTCAAGAATGAAGCCTATTCACTTTTTAAGAAGGAATACCTTTACTGAAACCTAAAACAGACCTTAGCAGTTTAAAAAATAATTACTCCTCATCAGCCAACTTGTCACAGCAGTTTGACAAAAACCTATTAGTATACTATGCCATAGAGAAAGTCTGTGAAGAAGGTGATTTAAGTAGAAAGACAATTAGAAAAAAAAAGTCAAGCCTTATTCAGAACTCAAAGCACAGTCTTTTTAGTCAACAACAAAGAATGATATATATTCAGCTACTGCCAAACATTTTAAGGGACAACAATATATGTCTTTGACAAGGGTGGTGAAAAACTTTGCACCAACCCTATTGGCTGTATACCAATGTAGATGTATAAATTCATGCTATACAAATAAAAAAAGTTGAATCTTGCTACAAACACTACATTTATAAAAAAAAGTGATAGTATTTATATTTAGATTATTTGAAAATCACTACATGGGTATTCATTTAACATATTTGTTAACTTACCTTACAAAAGCATATCCTTTGTCTTTAAATACACGAATTTCTTGAATAGGACCAAAGGGTGTAAAGGTTTTCTGCATTAATTCTTCTGTAAAATAGATTCTTTAAGATCAACATAAAATCACAGTGGCAAAAAGAAAGCACAAATTTCATTTAGTTATTTTTTATAATTATTGGAAATGATATGGGAAACAAAAATGATAATAAAATTCCACAAAAGGCCTACCAGAACTAAACTTTGTTAGTAGATTAAGTTTCATGGCAGGGTGTCTGCCTAAGCTGCTGTTTCAACCACAGTAAAAGCATGCATTATACTCTTATAACAGCATACATTGCATTCCTCGTAACTTAGTAACTGTTTTCGTATGACTATGGGTGTTGTCTGACTTTTAGGTAACATTTTTGACATTAAATAAAAAAAATCATATACAGTTGTTGCTCTTCTTTTAAATTATACACACACACTTAAAAAAAAAACTGAGATAAGTAATATTAAATGCAACACATCATCATCATCACCATCCTCAAGCAGCCATGGGCTACGGAGATCCAACCACACTGTGCAATTTAGTTCTCCAAGCAAGTCTATCCTGAGCTACATCTACTGCATCTGGCCACTGCACACCAATTCTAACAAGGTCCTGTTTGACATTGTCTGCCCACCACATCCTAGGTCTCCCCTTCTTTCTGAGGCCTTTAGGCACACTGTTCATAACCCTATTCGCCAATCTATAATTATTCATACGGGCAACATGGCCAAACCAACGGAGTCTCTCTCTGCACAATATGCTGCTTAAAGGAGGTTGCAAACTCCTTTCCCTAATCTCATCATTAGTTACAAAGTTGAACCACCTAATGCCCAAGATACTGCATAAGAATCTAGTTTCCTGTTATCTTGTTTACAAAGTGTCCAAGTTTCACTACCATAACTAACCCTAGAAAGAACCAAACTATTATACAGTCTAATTTTAGTCTTTAGGTGTATACGCCTATTTCTCCACACTCTCCATAGGTTCTTAAAAGTCCCGGCAGCAATCCCTATTTGTCTGTTAATCTCATGCCGCACATCACCATTATCTGTTACATAGCTCCCAAGATAATTAAACTGTGACACCTGCTCAAGACTGCAACTATTCAGATTAACTGAATCACAGCCTGCCTGACCAATTTTCATCACTTTAGTTTTCTCTCTGTTTATAACCAAACCTACTCTACTACCAGTCTCATCAACAGCTCGAATGAAAGAGTTCATCTCATCAACATCATTTGCCAAAAGGGCTAAATCATCAGCATAATCTAAATCAGAAACTTTCGTATCTCCAGCCCATTTAAGGTCAAAATCTTTCCCTTGAAATGAATTTTGCATAACATAATCAATAACCAAGCTAAAGAGAAAAGGACACAAAATTCACCCTTGTCGAACACCAGAAGTAATGCTAAACCAATTGCTACAAGCCTTACCAACTCTCACACACGACTCAGTGTTATTATAGAGAGCTTTCATTATGTTAACTAACTTGTCTGGTATACCATATGATCTCACAATCAACCACAAATTATGACGATCAACAGAGTCGAAAGCCTTTTTGAAATCAACAAAGCTAGCAACCAAAGGTTTCTGAAACTCTAAACATTTCTCAAGAATCTGCCTAAGTGAAAATATCTGATCCACACATCCCCTACCACTTCTGAATCCACATTGCTCATCACGCAATTGACTGTCAATCAGATTCTTAATTCTATTAAGCACAATCATGGAAAGAACTTTACCTGGAACAGAGAGTAGGCTGATACCCCTATAGTTATCACAAGAACTGCGATCACCTATTTTGAAAATAGGGATGATAATAATAGCTCTGATAAAATCCTTAGGAACCATGCCTTTATCATAAAAGATATTCAAAGTTTCAGTCATCCAAGTGGAAACCGAAACGTTCCCAGCTCTAAGCATTTCCATATAATTTCATCTACTCTTGTGGATTTATGAAGTTTAAGTTTAGAAATAGCCAAAATAATTTCAGATTGTGTTATAGGGCCAACATTAAAGCCACCAATGCATCTATCATCATTGCAAACAATGGGAATAGAACTAACCACAATGTTTAGAATATCACTGAAATGCTCAGACCACCTAGCCATGACAGAATCCTCACCTTCTATAACCTTACCTTGTTTATCCTTCAATCCCTGTATACCTATCCGTTTTCTACCACACAAAACATTAACTATCTGGTACAGCTCTCTGCTGTTCAGCTTTGTCAGCCAAACCATCAAGCCAAAGATTCTTATCAGCAGCTAACTGATCTTTTACACGTTTATTAAGTTCTTTGTAATGCTTTCTATTAGGACTAGTAGGGTATTGATTAAGGACATTCCTGCAGTTCTTTCTTTCCAAAATAAGCTCAAGTGCCTTATCACTCAGATAAGTCTGCCTCTTCTGCTCCTTTTTTCCTAAAAGAGTACTGTTAGTGCCCAAAAAAGCCTGTTTAAAATGATCCCATTCTTCCTCAACTTCAGTAGTAAGCAAACCATGACTGTCATAATGACTAAGTAACCTATCATGGTAAGCTTTAGCTATAACTGGGTCTTTCAGAGCTTCAGTATTAAAAGTAAATTTTTTAACCCTAGCACAACACTTTTTAAGTTTAAGTTGCAAGACACTTTTAACAAGGTAATGGTCAGATCCAATTTCAGCTCCCCTATATGCCCTGGTATTTCTAACAGAACTAGCCCATTTGCTGTTAATTAATATATAATCAATCATATTCTTATGCAGCCCATCGGGTGAAACCCATGTGTACTTATGTATGTCGCGGTGTTTGTAATAAGTGTTAGTTATTCTGAATCCATTGAGTTTACTTACCTGTAGGAGACGTTACCCATTGCCATTGCAGCTACCAATACCAAAAGGGCCTATCACTCCTCCCCAAAGGTCAGAGTCAGTACCAACTTTGGCATTGAAGTCACCAAGAACAAGGGTAATAACTCCTTTCTTGACAGAATTCAAAATATCCTGAAGTTGTTCATAAAACCTATCCTTCTCATCGTCATCGGCATCCTCAGTGGGGGCATAACAGCAGATAACATTCAAGTCTAACGCTTGTCTGAAATTTTGCTGTAAGAAACCTGTCATTAATGCACTCATATCCTAGAAGAGCATCACTAGCGTGTCTGCTGAGAAGCAGACCCACGCCTTGTGATGCTTATTGTCGTCCCTCCCTGAAAGGAGAAATTTAAGATTATTTTTAAGAATCTGACCTTTATCTGTCCATCTGGTCTCTTGCAAGCCGAGAATATCTAATTATAATGGTGGAATTCTTGTGTAAAAGCTCTGTGCAGAGTCCTCACATTCCAACTACCTATGGATAGAAAATGGTTAGTGGGATGTTTAAAGAAACTATGTTTATTGAGAGGGAATGCCGACAATATCAAACAGCCCCCTAATCACAGACATGGGGCAAAGACCCGTTCCCCCACCACTAAAGGCTGAAGCCATCTACACTGGAAGACTTCCTCCAATGTAGAATTTGATAATGCCAATAGAAGCAAAGAATTCAGGTGCCTGCGATGACTTCTGCTCAGGATTATCCACCAGCTGATAAACATATCCTGTGAATCTATTCACTTGGGGCTGTCAACCCACAAACAAACAGAAAACACAGCGGAAGATTTTCCCTCCACAGAAGCCCACCAGTGCAGCAAAATCAGGATCCATAATCAAGCTCAGAGCCATATATCTGTCCAGTCCAGTAGGTATAAGCAAAAGTAAAATAATAAGAAAATATGTATCAAATGTTTGCTACACTGGCAAAATTTAATTAATTCTTACTTTTGTAACAAACTTTTGAAAAATTTTACCTCTCCACAGTTATTCTTCTAAGAAACACAATTTTGTTAAAACTGTTGCAAATTGCAGGAAATTTGTAGGATACACCTATCGAGCTAGAATGTCCAATAAAGAAAAACCTGATATCAAGTTAAATGCAAGGCATTTTGCTGAAATTTTTAGGCAAATGCTGTTTTAAGTATCATTACATATTACTGAAGGAAAAAAATAAAAATATTATAATTAATCATAGAAAAGATTCATAAATGCCTTTTGTGGGTAGTGTGTGTAAGTTGGACCCAAGGCAGCACTACCTAAGAGCAGCACTTTTTGTACATAATGGGATAAATGGCCAGGTCATAAGGACCCCAAAGGCTCAGAGAAAGTTGGGGAGAGAACCCACTGGAACAGCTGTTGGGAGACAGATGGTTAGCATACCATCAAGGCCATTCAGCATGTTCTTTAACGTGCACAGGGTATGGTTCTCCTGCACATGGGGCCACTGCTTAATGTCTCATCCGATGGACGGTGGCTTTCCAACTCATTGGTGTCCCCTATTGACTGTGGGAAAGGCGAGAAGTTACACGGAGATAAATCTCGACGCTGACCAAGCTGGGACTCCAAGCTGGGAACTGCAGATTATGAGCTTGGTGTGCTACCGACTGAGCCACCCCACAGATTGGGTTGAGATGGTGAAATTTTATGAAGTAAATATTTAAGTCATTACTATCAACTGTAAAATTAAAAAGTGAGATCAACATCATCTAATCATTTTAAATTACATCATATCTTGATTTAATATCAGGGTCCTTTTATTTTTGGAAGGACTCCACTTTCCATTCTAAACTAAAATTAGAAATCCTAATCACTTGTGGAAAATAATGAATGCTTGTTTCAAGAGAGAAAAAGGTTTAAAAAACGAAATAATATTTTTATTAGTGCTTAAAAAAATAATAATTTATGCAAAAAAAGTTGAGTTTTCTCCATGTTATCATTAATGCAAACCCCTTGACCACCACCTAAAGCTCAAAACTCTTCACATAGACTAGTTATAATATTCTTAAAAATTTCATCGGTTTCTAACTGTAGTGTTCTGTGATAGCAGAAATTATTTACTAATGGAACATTTGGAAAATACAAAAAGGGATATTTTTCATAAGTATATACAATGAAGTGCCAATGAATTAGAGATAGGAGACATTATCCAAATTCAGTTCCGCAAGTCCCGCATTTGCTCGTATGCGTGGCTGAAACTGGTCATATATAGCTGATAGCTTTGGCTTTCCCAAGCATTTGTCGTGAGAAACATAATGGGAAAGGTGCGGGATTTAGATGCATTTAACAGAGGGCAGATCGTAGGTGGACGGCGAATGGGGCACTCAATCTCCGAAATTGTCAACAAACTTTGATTTTCTCATATGACAGTTTCAAGAGTGTTCTGGGAATATGAAAATTCTGGTAAAAAAACAAGCACCTGCACTAACTGCAAAGGACAACCAGCCTTGAATGATCGTGGGCTTTGCAGTGCGACACAAATCGTACAGATTACTTGCTATGCTCAACCAAACAAGGAAAACTAAATTAGTTATAATTAAGGATGTATGATACCAAGGGTAAACAAAATATTAAATCAATATATTAATGGATTATTCTATTTTTAAAAAGGCACTCATTGAAGGAAACCAGTTCACAAAATGTAATCAACATATGCACTGTACCTTTAGGGGCAAAGTTTTTTTAAACACTACAATTATAAAAAAAAATAAAAAATAACCCATTTCCTACATGGGCCCTAAAAAGTAGAAAATAAACCTAAAACCTATTGATGTGGTGCAATCAGTCACTGAATTTGTGTTCACTTCAAAAGGAATATAGGGTGCCAGCAATCACGTTGAGTAGCCATGTTTCCCATATGGATAATTATAGATTAGCGAATAGGGTTATGAACAGTATGTCTAAAAGCCTCAGAAAGAGGGGGAGACCTAGGATGCGGTGGGAAGACAATGTCAAACAGGACCTTTTTAGAATTGGTGTGCAGTGGCCAAATGCAGCAGATGTAGCTCAGGACAGATATGCTTGGAGAACTAAATTGCACTGTCTGGTTGGACCTCCATAGCCCATGGCTGCTTGAGGATGATGATGAGGTATATTGGTTCCCTATCTTCTTTTGAAGTGAATATGAATTCAGTGACTGATTGCTCCATGAATATTTTCTACTTTTTGGGGCACATACATGAAGATATAAATTAAAAAAAAATACCTATTTATATTTTTTTATGTCACTAAAACACCTACCTTCAGAAACTTTCATTTGAAATATGACTCGTATGCATAGACCACATTTTTCCTCCCCCATTTCTTGAAGTCATGTTTGTGGTAACCCATGACATTGGAGCCTTAACAAGCTTTAATTTGTGATATAACTTGTCAAGGTCAGACCCCTAAATTTCCATCCCATTTTGGGAGAGGGGATAATATTGGGGGCATAATTCAAAGTAGTCTACAGTAGTACTCATATGAGCTTTCATTTGGCCTTACTTCATAACTGCAGGTCCTTGTATTCGGAAAATATAGCAGGTTAATGACTTACACATTTCCCCCTTCTCAAAGGGGGTTGAAGAAATCAAGGAGGAATATTTTTTATTACCCCCAATGTTCCTCACATCACAAGCTTTCATTTTACATATTTGTTATGTTCTGCCCTCATGTTCTGAAGATAAGTGGAACAATCATTTTCAAATTCCCCTTTTTTGGGGGGAGGGGGATTTGTATAACCTGTATCACTCCACATGCCTTCATTTGTGCATAGCCCATTATTTTTGGCCCTTGTGATCCGAAGATATAGTGGAACAATCGTTTCACATTTCCCCCGTTTATAAGAGAAGAAAGCATGGGGGGGGGGGGAGGTTAGCTTTTTATGACACTCCCTGTGTCACAAGCTTTCATTTGATGCTCTATTATGTGCAGAAAGCTGCTTGCAGCCTAGAGACTAGCTTTACTGCAAATCACCAGGGCTTACAGGACCAAATCTACGGATGTGCTCCTGGTGATCTCAGGGATTCTGCCTCTGTATTTAACGGTTGGCAAAGAAGCGACCATATTCAGAGTTCTGCAGGGGCAACCTGGAGGAAAAGGCAACATTCCTCGGAGTTCAGTATGACCCCGAGGTCTATGAGACTAATACCACTAGGTGAGATACTCATCCCACCAAGAGACTGTGTGTGCATTGGCCTATGGAATTACTATCAGGTCACGGAGTTGAAATCTACACAGACAGTTCTGAGTGAGGATGGGCATGGGCTTAGCCTGCCCTGTCTACAATCAAGGAGCCAAAGTGTATGATTATAAGAGGAAGGTCTCTGCTAATGGCTTGGCCTTCCAAGCAGAGCTGCTTGTCATCAGAGAGGCCCTTAAATGGCCCCTCAATGACGGCAGCCACAACAATGACATCCGGCTGTATACCGACAGCCGGGAAGCTCTGCAAGTGCTTGAGGATGCAAACAACAGGCATCACGTGATTAATAAGGTCAGGCGCCTTCTAGGCACTCAGAACATGCCCAGGATCTCTTTCTCCTGGATCAAGGCACACATAGGTCATGAAGAGAATGAGCAGGCAGTCCTACTGCCTGTTCAGCAGGTACTGACACCTAACCTGAGATAGCGGTCAAGAATTCTAAAACTACCTGAAGTTGATTTTAGGTCAAAGAGTTACGGACGAGTGGCAGAGGCTCTGGGATACGATGAAGAATGGTCTTCAAGCAAAGACATTCTTATAAAGGGTCGGTCAATCCTTGATGTCCTAAGACCACTATCTCACGCAGGTACTGACAGGTCATGAGAGCTTCCCAGTGTATCTGGAGTATTTTAAGATCTCTACCCACAGTAACTGTGGCTGTGGGGCTCCAGATGCAGACGTCAGGCACTACATCCTCCAGTGCCCAATCACGGAAGGGTTCGTTAATGAACTTAGAAGTTCCCAAGTGATCAGAAAGGAGCAGGCGAAGCAGTCATTGGTGTCAGAGTCAGGGAGCACCTGAGGGACATGGGCTAGCTCGTCTGCCGGCTCTGGGACTCGCTCCTTTGAGACTGAAGCCTTTTCCCTCTTCCACTTATCTTACTTATTTTTCTAGCCAGCTTCACACCCCCTTTAACGCCACCCATAATCCAAGTCCCTACTGGTCTCCTCTGAGACAAACCTTAGTCTTCTACTTCCAGGCTTCTCATTGCCACTTGTGTAGTGTCTTAACGATGGAGCACGAGCTTTCTCCCCAAGGTGGCAGGTTCTTTGGGACCCACCCTATAAATGAGAGGTGTTTGTTTTAGCAGAAAAAATGGCTTTTTTTTAATGATAATCATTCAGATCAAAGCTTTTGAGTTTTTTTTTTTTTCACATTAGCTGGCCTCACAGAAAACTTGGAAACCACTAGCCACTCAATTTTGTCTTTTTCTATGCAACACATTTGACAAGGATTCAAAGTAGCAACCATCATCTTCATACAGTAAAAGGTGCAAAACTTGGTTTGTCACTATTCGATGACAAAAGATATATTTTAGAAAATGGCTATGTCACCTTTTCATATGGACACTACAAAACGATGAAAAAATAATGTAACAGAAAATGAACATTTTGTTAAATATGTTCACTGTGATTTTTAATATGTTTGAGCTATATGTTAGTATGTATAAAAAAATAATATTGCCATTTGTTAAGAGAACTGAAAAGCAAAAGAAATTTTCTTAACTATATGTAAGATTACATCTTCATTTCTCCGACTTTTAAATCTGTGAAACCCTGCAACTCAATATTAGTACCTATTATTAAAAAAAACCACTACCTCTGGAAAAAGCCACCTTATATATATAATTCCTATCAGTTATAACTGAAGCTTACATGTATATCTAGAAACACTTTTTTTCCCGATATGAAACAAAATTATTTAAAATAATCTCAATAGTTTACTACAATTTTCTGCCAGTCAAGGTGGATCTATTTGACTTAATACTGGCAGGTTGTGCAGACAAGATTTCTGATTCTATCAAAGTTCTCTCAAGTTTTAGCATTTCCAATAATCTTGTAATGAATTACATAGTTTTTTCATTAATGTCTAATGATAAAAATGTCAGAAATAAGTGCATAAGTTTCATTTTTTTTAAATTTGCAATTCAGCTTTTCTCAATATTTTTCTCATATCTAAATCTTTTTATTTGCTGAAATAAAAACTTATTTTTTGCTGCATACATTTATTTGCTATGATTTATAATTAAGCATAATAAAAAGAAAATTGTGAACAGAGCAAAGTACAACTACTTTAAGAAAATATAAATTATATTTATAAATTAAAGGTATTAATATTAGATGCAGTGGCACACCCAAGAATGGGGGAGGGGTTAGTAGAGCCATGCACAGATATCAGCATTTAAAAGCACTCCATAGATAAATGATTAATGCAATACAGATAGTAGATAAAACTGCAGGTAAAAAATTTATGTTAATGTGTAAGTGGATAAAAGTGCAGATAAGACCTAAAAGTGCTTTCCACTAAACAGAAATTCAGAACCTGAAGCATTTTTGCTATTAAAATATGGATAATCTACTTTATGTAACAACATAATACTCTGTATAATACCTTATGTGGAGTTTACAACGTTTGTTTTATTCTCTACTGAAAATCACCTCCAATATCTTTGGCTTTAAATTTTTTATCTTCGTGGGGGATAAGTTAATACCAATGCCCACAATGGGAGCATTAGATGAATTAAGAGTTGAAGTATTTTATATATTGTAGGGAATTTATACTTGAAAATAAAGAAGTATTAATTTTGTAAACTGAAATCAATTTCTAAATAAAAAAATTCTAATCAAATAATGATAATCTTGCTAAAAAAAAACAGAGTGCAATTCGTAGATGCAATGATTTGTAAAAATCGTGCAAAGATAAAGTTAGTAATTTATCTGCAGCAACCCAGTTAAACATTGCGCATTACTTATGGTTGATATGAATGAAAAACACTACTTGAGGAGTGGAAAACCCACCTAAAAACCTGATTTCAAAACTCAATGATGATATTTTAAAAAGAAATAAATCTGTGGGATAAAAGACTCAAATTTAAGAAAAAACTTATTTTATCTGAAAAAAGTGATCTTTTTGCTAACACAGAAGAATATAGGTTCCAAAAATCAATCTGTTAGGAAAAATATCTTAAAATTTCTGTCATAGATTATGATTTTGTTCTTTAAAATGCAGTTAACTCAGAAAAATTTTCCCAATAGACCTAAATTGCTAGGTAATTTTTTTTATCAAATATTTAGTAAAGCTAATTTTTTGAACCCCAGGCTATTTTTAATCACAATATATATATTCAGTTTAATTACTAATAAAATAGACTGATTTCTTTTACTCATAAACAGGTATCAGACTTCATTTGTAAAAGCTCATCCGTTATTAAGTAACCCATATATATATGGAAAGAATGTCTGACATCTGTGCAGAGCTCTAGTTATATTATGTCACACACGAGGTCTTGAATACTATATATTTTATAAAGTAGTTAGTTCTTGAAAATCAGATACCAAAGCATGTAAATGCCTCTCCCCCCCCCCCAAAAAAAAAAATTCTGGGATTGTCACTGTGCATGGTCACTGTATACACATATTTAAAGAGAAAATTTTTCACACCTAATTTAAAAGCATATTGGAATTGAAACTGCATATGATACAGTTTCAATTACTTATTGATTTTCTCATTTTTTAAGCTACTTATTTTTGTAAAACTATTACATTTACTCACTTTTTAAAACAAACCTTTGGGATTCTAAAAGCTTAGTATATGCAGCCATTTATCATAAAAAACATCACAAATAGTTTTATTTACCAAAATATTTCTCCTGGCTTTGCAACATTTCTGAAACTATCCTGATAAACTTTTGTGAAACAAATTGTTCTACACCAAGTAAATTTTTAATTGGCTGGATGATAGATTAATACTCATATATCTATGCTGCATAAATCACTATTGAAAGCAAGCATATTCAGAAATTTGTTTAATTTGAATCTCCGCATTTAAAGCATTTTTATCACAAAATAGTACTAATATTTGAGACAAAAGAAAATAATTAGCATACAATTTTCATCACACAAAGAAATTTTTATTGGAAAAAGCAGTTAGATAAAAATATTTATAATTCACAAACACAAAACAAATTAATTCTAAAACAACTAGTTTTTTAGGAAAGATGGGAAAATATAAACCAAATACAACTTTCTGAACAATAGTAATACCTCATTAACCATACTTTCAAGTACTCATATTTAAAGCCAGCACTGGGTATCTGTGGTTTTCCATGAGACCAGTTAATTTTAGAAGTGCAATATGATGTACATGACTATATGTGGATGAGTACTTACATTATTTGAAAGCAAAAGGGTTTATAGCACAGTAAAATCCCATTCATCTGGATATCTTTAATTCAGATTTCACTTTATACAAATAAAAAAGGAGATTGTAAATCATTTCTGAGAAACAGTTATTTTCTCTTGCATGTTTCAATGAATTCTGTAACTCTTTTGCTAAGGATGAACACTGATGAATTCTCTGTACTTTGCAATTAAGTTTACTTTTGCATTTTTTTATATCAGGTTTTTAAGAATACTTCTAAGTATAACATTTTTTAAACCATCTTCATATATGTAGGGTATCATAAACCCAATAATGAATATTGTCTTATATTCATTGCATTTTGATTTCTGTTGACATTTAGTGCAAAATCTTCTCTTTGATAGTCTGGTCGCTTTGTCTGTGTTTTGCTTTTTTGTGAAACTTTGAACTTAACCTTTTTTAATTTTTTTCCCTTAAACGGCACACATTTTCTTAGATCCCGATGGTTATAATCTGCACTTAACCGAGATAACTTTAACTTCCTGGCATTTTGAAACAAATAGTTGCACTAAAATAAGGTGACCAGACATCTTGGTTTTCTATGACTGCCCCAGTTTTGAACCTGTTGTCCAGATAAAGGCCACTAAGATGTTGATTTGTCTGTTTTTTTCAAAACTGGAAAAAAATGCATCTAAAATTTCAAATGTAGTATTATGACCAATACAGAAAAATAATACATTAAATTCATGCAAAATAATAAACTGAACAATAGTTGGCCATATGTGGCATGATTATATTAATGGTGTACTTGAGCAGAAAGGATTTTTCTTCTACCACATATTATGAATATCTCTACAAATGTGAACAGTTGAATAACTCGATAATTTTTGATGCTCCTCTACAAACCACCTATATAGTACTAAATTGAAGTTATTTCCTTGTACAATGCAAAGAGGAACTGTAGTGTAAATTAAGTATTCTACAATCAAATATATGTTGAAAACACCATATAAGAACAGAAAGACTGGAAAGATGAGCTTGTTATGAAAAAGGAATGTGATTTTTTCCAAACAATGTCATATTGTACAGTACTTAGAAACTTAAAAGCTGTAGAAGACTGCTGGGACTCAAATCTGGGAATTGCAGATTAAGAGCTTGATGAACAACAAACAGACTGAGCCAACTCCACTCCCTTGTGAGTGGGTAGATCAGTGGTGGCGATAGTGAGGGCTGAGAAAAGAAACTTCATGGAAGTAAATATTTACAGCAGAGATGTCAACATATGTGAGGGCAAAATCTTTGAAGCATCATAGGCAAGACTGTTATTAAACTCTACTTAGGAATCCAAATTTTGGATGGTTCCATAAATTAAAAAGGAATTCAACAAAAAAAAATTGAAAAGCTCACCCAATACAAATATGAAATTTCTTTCATATCCTTATTAGATAAAATATGTAAAAAAAAATGATTTTGCTGAAACAAGTACATTAATAAGCAAACATGTATATTGTATTAAAAGACACAGTGAAACAAAATGGTTTTGTACATATGAGGGATTTATTTTTTGAGTTTGTGATTAAACTCGGCTTTATAAAATAAGAATTTAAATAACTGTAATTTAAAATTAGGCACAACTCATTTTAAACAAACACATCACCATGGAAATTGTAGCTCATACATACTCAATGGTGACTACTTGTAATATATAGTTTTTTAATAACACTGTTACTAAGGCTCCACTAAGTTGTTTCCAATTTCTTTATTTCAAATTCTTAATCAAAGTTTGGTCACATGCTATTCAAACTGTAAAAAATTATAGTGGGCCAGAGAGAACAATCATGTGGAGCTGTATGTTTTACACCCCTGCGCTAGAACTATTAAGCATTGACTGATTTGAACATGTTCTGTATGCAACTTTATGATTTTGTGGTTTAACAAAAAGATTCTTACAAGATGCCAAATCAATATAGATAAACAAAGTTAGTTACAAAACATAAACTACTGATGATTTCATTATTCCAGGTAGCATTAAAATGTCCTGCTTTTTATAAATCAAGATTTGGTCACCCTAAATTAAGCTAACCTAGTATATTGTTACTGTGTTGATTTTATTTTCACTGAAGGAGGACCAAATGACATCAAAATTTGAAACAAATGTTGCAGGGTTTCAAGGTGCTCCTGTGTGCTGGACAGAAAGGAAACACAGGGTACTAAGAATTCCACCTATAGGAAAGAGGATTAAGTATAACTTTTATAGGTTGGGTTGTTTTACCTCTGAGCGGCACTTTTTTTCACACCAAGGGCTAAATGGCCAGGTCACATGGACCCCGAAGGCTCAGAGAAGGTTGGGGGAGGGGACCCACTGGAACAGCTGTTGGGAGACAGATGGTAGCCTCCCGTCAAGGCCATCCAGCGTGTTCTTTAACGTGTACAGGGTATGGCTCTCCCGCACACGGGGCCACGGCTTAACGTCCCATCCGACGGACAGCGGTCTTTCCAAGCCCATCGGTGTCCCCTACTGACCGTGGGCAGGGCGGGGAATATAAAACTTTTATAGACTAGTCTTTTCTAAGTATGGCACATTTATTTTTAAATTTGAAGTGTTTATTATAAGACTATGGGTGGAACTCAAGGACTGCTTCTTCTGAACCCAAATTTTATATAAGCCCTGGTCCTTGTGGTTGGTGAAGGATTACTGTGTCTACATATAAAAATGAAGCATACATATGAATTTTTAATTCAACCGCCATTTAAAAAAAGTTTTTAGTTACCTGTTAAGCCCTGGGCAATTCCACCACAATACACTGTGCAGTTTGTTGGGCTTGATTGATTGTATACTTCATCAAATGTGAGCGGTTTGGCAGTTGCTGAAAAGGAAACTGGAACTTTCAGTTATACCAGCAATTATTTAAAGCACTTAATTGCTATTAATCATATCAAACTAAAAAACAACAACATAATTTTAAATATTTTCTTGCAACATAAATATCTTTTGAAAAATATAAACTTAATACTGGAACTAATAAACATTAACATTTATTCTATTTATTACTTTAATATACTTTATTATAAAGATTTAAAATTTCAGTTTATTTTGCTAATGCTACCCATCAACAACTGTGTAAAAACAAAATTCTAAAACATTTTGTGATTACTAAAGATGTAAAATGCAAAGTGAACATGTAAGAGTTAAACATAATTTAACACTTTAGTGATTTATTAGAAAAATATTTCTTTTAAATAGCAAATGATTTTTTGCTGCATAAAACTGGTTAAATGATCAGTTAACCAAGATCTGTGTTCAGGATAGTATTGGGGAAGGAGCCCTAGAAGAGAAACTGTTAAGGGTAGATGAGAATCCCATTACCATCTTTTGAGCTCCTTTAACATGCAGAGAGTAATTGTCTCACAAAAACTACATATATTCAAGCTGAGAAGCAGTTTTTGCAATCCTATTAGCGACTCTTTTCCAATGTTGATCAGGGCATGAAAAAAAAAGCAGTTCAGGGCAGCTAGAACTGATTATCCATGCTAAATTATGGTTAAAGATGGAAATGAGACAGTAGGGAAACAGCTGTGAAAGGAAATCTACTAATAACAGAGGAAAACAGGCCTATTTCCTTAATTGCCAAAAAGCTACGTTAAAATCAATCCTTAAAGTGCTAGAAGACACTATTATTTCAAGAGAACTTTGTTGCAACCATTTTATATTTTTGCTAAATATATTCAGTTTGAAATTTAAAAAAAAATTGTAGTGAAGATTAACAAATTACATTCTGTATAATAATATTATTAAGTTTTGTTCGTTACCAAGGTAAGGTATTTTAGTTTTCATGTTGAGAATACTTCAAAATTAACTGGGACTTAAGAGTTAAGAAATGAAAAACATACTACTCCTTACATGCCATCAATTTATTTATATTCCAGACAGTGTTAAAAATTTGTGATACCAAATATATTTTGCTATGGTGTGAAAACAGAAATTATATATATTAGTATTAGTGTCTGTATTTAATGAAAAAAATAGGTTAGTAAAATAGCACAAACAGAAGCTTACAATCATTTTGAGATCTGTTGGCAGGTGGTTTACGTGTGGCCCAATTGGTTCGGATGGCACGACTACCCAGCCACTGGCCATTCATAGTAGCTATGGCATTTTCTGCATCCTGTCAAGAGCATAATCCTTATATTAACTAATAAACAACAAGGAAAACTATAAAAGTCATACTTACAATTACATAATTCTTCCCAATGTTTTAGAGGGAGCTACATACAGAGTCATATCAGAATAATATGATCATCTACCATAGCATATGTATAGTAGGTGGTCATATTATTCTGATACAACTGTGTATAATTTATTTCTAATACATAACTAATTATGGTAGATATTGGGTATTAATTAATCCTGACTTGTAATGATAAAGTACTAATATTATTATTAGTAAAAAAATGCTATACAAAATATTTTTATCTTGTAGCCCTGTTTTAGTTCCTCTGAGTACTACTGGTACAGAGCGAGATACAGGATACAGTACTAACACTTATAGTAAAATATTAGTAACTGAAATATTCTATGCTGTAGTTTTGCATTATTCAAAACTCCTCATGCACAATGGCCAAGAGGAGGAAGATATTAACATACCATCAAAAATATTTTAAAGGGCCAAAAGTGAAATGATGAAAAAATAAAACCATAAAAAAATCTTAATTACTCACTCTATCCATTTTGCATTTAGTTACTTTTTAGACAACCATCTATAATGCATTTAGGCAGGATATCCCAAGATTTCCTTCCGTGGAAGAAAGGAAAAAGGGAATTGAAAGTTTTGAGACCCTTCTGGACAATAACCCAAGAACTACCAAAGAGACAAAGTCAGTAAGCATTGTTAACCATAAAATGGCCACTGAACCATTAGCATTAATATACAAAACAAAATATGTGGAAAACATAGCAGTCACTTAAGTAATGACTATTAATAAAATAAAAGTGTTCCATTGTGATATTTCATTTTCAAATTCCTTCAGTAAATAATATCAATATATAAAAAGGCTGAGATCTGTTATTGGTCAAAACAAATGCTGGATGGGTTCAAAAACAACTTTGTGTGTAATAAAGTGAATCCTTTTGTATGAGTAATCAATAAAACCACACAATTTCTCTGGAGTTCATCCCCTACTCATCTACGAAACTCTAAATTCAAGGGGAACAACTGAATCTATAAGCTGTGCTCAGAAGATGTGGAACTATAAGCTGATGAAAAAAGCTTTATGTTTATTAGATTTGCTATACTCTGTTTTTATTGAAAGATGACAGCAATCACTTCATCTTTGTGTGTCACTGAGTTGGTTCCTTTACTCCGATTGGTTTCTTACTTGGCATTTTGAATGTCATTTCAGTAGTTTTAATCCAATAGCAGTCAGACTTTGTTTCCACATGTTTACACATTGTAGATTAATACATTACAAATCTTCTGGTCTCATATGTATTAATAGATTAATAGATTCTGAAAAAAAATTCATCGCCGCCACGGCGGGAATCGAACCTGCATCTCTCCAGATTCATGCCAGAGCGCGCTACCATTGCACAACGCGTCGGACAACGAATATGACCTTTTAAGTTTTTCTTCTTGAGACGTGACTGAGACAGCGCCATCTATACTCAAGGAGATGCAACGTTTTACAGTCGTTGCATTTGATTATCAGATGTTAATGAGAAGGTCGCTAACGCTACCGCGTTAAATATATAATTGAAATACAAAGTGAATGCATCTATTAATTATTGTTTCTTAACAGGGAATACTGTGCATTCACTTTGGATTTCAATCATATGTATTACATTTAAATTACTACAGTGAAACATTATATAAAATTCATGAAATATATTTATATAACAATTTCATTCATTAAATTTTACCGACTTTATATTTATCAAACTCTGCATTATTGACAACTTTTATTAGCCTCAGTCTGCAGTTTTAGCTGCAATATTAAAAATTTCTATTTCACAACTTGGTTAAAACATTTTAGTCCTTCCTTAAAAATAAGTAATAATTTTAATCTCGCATAAAAATTATTTTTATGTCAGGGTAATCCTGTGTTAATGCAGAAATAAGTAATAATTTTAATCTCGCATAAAAATTATTTTTATGTCAGGGTAATCCTGTGTTAATGCAGTTGCAACAAAATATCACTCTGTATTTGATAGAAGATATTTATGAGTCAGAAGAAAATCTTTTTGACACAACTGGTTTGTTTCAATGAAATTATGGATAAAGTATTCAGCAAAAATTAACTCTAGGCACACGTACGAGAACAAGAAAAAAAACATTCATTACACTACCTTAGCCATAGAGTAAATATTTTTCATAGGTTTAGAATTGCATTGTGCTATTTATAATGCTAATTTAAAAAAAAGTTTACCAATTTTTGTGAAACCTTAAAGTATAAATGATTTTATCTTATTAAATATCCTAACCAGTGCATATTTAAAAAAAAAATATGCAAAACTGAAGCACTTTAAACAAACTTGCAAAAGTTTGCTGTTAACATATTTTAAATAGTAACATTACAAAATGGTTGGGTTATTTTACCTCTGGGCGGCACTTTTTTGCACACCATGCACTAAATGGTCAGGTCACAAGGACCCCGAAGGATCAGAGAAGGTTGGGGAAGGGGACCCACTGGAAAAGCTGTTGGGAGACAGATGGTAGCCTCCTGTCAAGGCCATCCAGCGTGTTCTTTAATGTGAACAGGGTATGGCTCTCATGCATATAGGGCCACCATTACAAAATGGGATTTTGATTGATTTTTTAATGAAATTTAAGAAATTTCTAAATTTAATGAATAATTATATATTATTTTGCTTTGAGGAAAGCATGCAATAAACAGAAGCTATATTTCAGTAGAATGTTTGGAATCAGAATTCAAAAGTTGCTACAGGTCTCACTAAATCTTAGTGGATGTAAAGTGAAACTCTGATCTCAAAACTTTCAGACATAATTATGACAGAATTAAACTTTCACCTACTTTCTTCTAGGGTGCCATCTTGGTTTTGATAATAGATACATGCATAGAATAATTTTCTGATTTGCAACTATTACTTTTGAGATTTTCAGTGTATGTTTAAACATAATCAAGTTTTTTTTTTAATTTGCTCACACATTATCAAATAATATGTATATGTATATAGTGGGATCTAGTGAGGCCAAGAGGGCCATGCCCCCCTCCCCCCTTCAGAATGCTGGCAAGGGTTGGGTTGTTTTACCTCTGAGCGGCACTTTTTGCACACCATGGGCTAAATGGCCAGGTCACAAGGACCCCGAAGGCTCAGAGAAGGTTGGGGGAGGGGACCCACTGGGAACAGCTGTTGGGAGACAGATGGTAGCCTCCCATCAAGGCCATCCAGGTGTTCTTTAACGTGCACAGGGTATGGCTCTCCCGCACACGGGGCGGAGAATTTTGCGGAGATAAATCTCAATGCTGACCTAGCTGGGACTCGAGCCTGGTGCGCTACCGACTGAGCCACCCCCGCTCCACTGGCAAGGGTAATACAGGCAAAAATTATTAGACCTATTTTTATTTCATGCATTTTCCACAATGGAGGGGGATATATGATGCATTGGAAATCCAATCTCTTGCCTCCCCCCATTTTTTTTCTAGATCGAGGCCTGTATATGTATATAACTGATCACAAGAAGATTTTACTTTATAAACTATTTTGTTATAGAATATTATGCGTACAATGATAACTAGCCAATTGCTGCCATATCTCAATAAACAGAGTATACTATTGTATTTTGCTCAATTTGCCATAAATCCCTAATTTAGGATACAAATACTACATTTACTTGCATAATTTGGTATCACCATCTCATGATAAGATCATTAAGATTTTTATTATTCTTTTGTAATTTTCACCGTTTTTCAAAAATGTAAATTGGGGCATCATTGCAATTGGAGTTCTGCAATATTTCAAACAATATTCTGAAAATATATCATATGGAAGTAAAGACATTGCTCATGGGAGTGGGATTGACATCAATGAAGACATTGTGGCATTTTCTCACTCTGATGAATCAGCAACAATGAAGATAATAAAATGTTAAATTTTGTTAACCAATATATTTATTTTCATTTTTACTTCCTTCAAAAAAAAATATACCCCCTCACACAGCTGCTTGCCATAGAGGTCTGATAGGAGCCTTCAACTTTATATGCCATAGTAGAAGGTCTGTGAGGATGGCAGTGTGTCCTATTTGCTGCAGTAGACATGACAGTGAAGTCAACCTGAGCATTTAAGTATTAATGGCTGTAATTCACAGTGCAGCAAGGAAGCAATGATATTGAAATCAGGTGTGCAGTACGATATAATATTTATGCATATAATTGTAATCACTCCATGAAAGGCCATTGTAGATGCATTGAAGTGCGATTTGGCAGTGCTGCTAACCATAACCATTTGGGATTGCACTGTATCATATGTGTTTTGTGCATTGTATATACTGAGCTGAAATACATGAAATGTTACGAACAGCTTATAGGAATGACGCTCTGTCCAGAAGACAAAGATTTTGATGATTTAAGTAAGACAATAATAACAGCATAACAATTTGATGGTAAACATGACCCTCACAGTACACAACAAAATAATCTCCAACCCAGAATTGTGGAGATACTATTTGATATACTCACAAGAGACCATCGATTGATATTCAAAATGATGGCAACTGAATGAAGTGTGAATAAAGAATTGATAAGGTCCATAATTACCATAGACTTGTGTTTAAAAGACAACATGCCTGTACACAGCAATCAATTTAAGTAATTTATAAACAGAAAAAAAACAAAGTTGCAGTGCTCTATCCCCCCCCCCACAATCTGGCTCCAGCAGACATTTTTCTGTTTCCCAAGCTGAAATTGAGATCACAGCAGATGAGTTTTCTATGTGTTTCCAAAGTATATAAGAGTGCTGTAATAAGTGTATTGAGTCCCTCAGGAATTATTTGAAGGGATATGGTTAATAATTATGTTGCCCTATGCATCATTGCTTTTATTTTATTCTCATTACTTTCTTGCTGCATTGTATGTAAAAATGCAGATGCATAAATTTGAGCAAAAGAAATAATTTTGGACTTGTTCAAATATTTAAAAATACATTAATCTTTTGATGACTTGTTTATAATTAGTATTCCTATCTGAAATCATAAAAATTATGGTAGAAAGTGCAAAAATATACAAGTATTGTAATTAAAATTGTTTTACCATTTACTGAAATTAAAAATTTGTGAAACACTTTTATATATATAAATAATCTGTTACACTTCACTAATATGAAATGCTATGTTAATAAGAATCAAAATAAAACTAAACATTTCTGAACAACTTAATATTGTTGCTAAATGAACAGATCTAAACACTTTTTTTTGTAAGTAATATTATTGGGCACTAGCTTTTTTTGCAACTTTTTAACTTCTCAACTCTACAGTTAAGTATTACAATAATATACAGATTTTAGGAAACTTACTGATTAAGAACAACAACTAAGAAAACACTTTATAATAAAATAATGACAATGGATTAAATTATCTTAATCTGTTCTTAAAGCCATATTTTTTAGAAGAAACAGTAATATAAATGCAAATAAAAGTTATATTTAACAAATGATATTAAGATAAGCAACACACTTTGGGGAAGTTTTAAAACATTTTAAAAACTTTTAGAGCAGCAATGGAGGTACATAGACAATCTGGGAGATGCAATAATATTTTATCCCAATTTTTTATGCATATAATTGTAATTATAAAAATATAAAGCTCTCCATCAGTGTCACAGCTGTGGTTATATCTTATGCCTTGCAACTTGCAGGAAGAGTTGAAGAAGTGAAGTGACTTTGGTTTGGGGGTTTCATGGTGCAATGGCACTTAGGCTATGTTGCACCAAACAAGGCAAAAGAAATGGTAAAAGACATGAATGGCTAACTAAATTTAAAATAACAGCACAAAAAGCAAAAATGGGAAAACAACAAAGATTGAGGGTATAAAAACATTTAAAACAATGATGAAATACAAAATATAATCAACCTAGGTGTAAAAGACTTGGGTTAAATACATAGAAGGACAAACAACAGGATGTAAAATTAGAGGCAATTAAAATATCCAGTATAGCATAAAAAAATAAAAAATGGGTTTAAAAAGCAATTATTGGATAAAATGTGTCCAAATGTAAGGGGCTGGAACATAAAGTTATGAAAGCCAAAATAAAAATGGCATTCAAGGTTAAAACAAGGACATCAATTCAAATATGTGTAACAATTAAGTGATGTGACAATGTGAAAGAAATGAAATCAGGGTAAGCAGAGTTGGTTGTCGTTGCCTGATGCTGTGAACATGTGATTAGCTTTATGTACAATTTCTGTGTCAGAAGGAAGATTATCAAGTAAACATGTTCATGAGGGAGATATGTTGATAACTTGATTAACTTCTCCCAAATAATTTAAATAGATTATAAAAACTGCTCAATGGTAACTTCACTATGGCTACAAGAAATGCTGACTGTCAGCTGCATCAGACATCCTTGCTTAATAGGTGATGCCTAACAAGAAGTCTAATGGCTGATATATGTATGTTTAAAATGTAATAAAATATTGTACATATTATTTGTGATGTTCCATTACCAGCAATGAATGGGATATTAAAGTCATTTGGACATTTTGAGCATTCCCTACTCCTAAAGTTGTCATTAATATAAATCACAATAGTGACAGTTTTGTAGTCATTTACTAAACTACAAAAATATTTAACAAATCATCATCACACACATTCCCCACAAATCCTTACTTTAAAGTAACTTGCTTTGTTCTATTTAGAATATAAAGCTAAAACACTTCATTGGAGATTTTTGATTTCATAAGTGTGCCACAAAGGGGTGTCAATAATACAAAAAATATAACCTATGCATTTCATGTCTTCATTGCATGAACTAAATTTGGATTTCTTTTAGCATATATTATTTCAAGCCACAAATTTTTTTAAACCAAAAAATTATCACAAACTTTGCAGTCTCTTGAACCTTATTAATTCAGGGGATGACTGATCAGCAAAGCAATGATACCCACCTTGGATACTTTTGCTTTGTAAGCACCAAGTCAATTTTTGACTAATGCTTTTCACATTCCCCTCACCTCATTAATTTAGTATTTGATTTCTACATCTTCTTCTACCTTTTATGCCAGTCTGCCCAGCATTAATAACATTCAAAAGAGCTGTATAGAGAATCACAAAAATCTTCCAAACATTTCTTTACAGCATACCAATTTATCAAAATACAGCTTTCATTACCATATTAGCATAAAAATCTACTTCAGCATCTAACATAAGCTACCTATACAAGTACAACTGGTCCCTAATGTGAAATCATACTGACATTATTTTTAAATTAGGGCTAGTTTTTAACTAATATGACTGGTTGTTTGATTTAACACAATTTTTCAACTATTTTCCCTGTGATCATTTATATTATTGTATTTATTATATAAGAAGACAACTGGATTCTTTACTTGTCTCACCTATCTGACCTATCCTTGTTCATAACTTCAGCACCTCCAAAAATGATTTTTGACGTTTGCATATACAAATGTTTAAACCACTATAACACAATATTTTGTAAATAATATAATAAAGAACATTTCAAACTGTCACTGATAACGTATGCATATTCAAATTCGTCCTAATTAGTTAAAGATTATAATATAACCTATCTTGTGTAGAGTAGAAATGCAATTACAGTTAGTCATCTTCAATTACTTGACAATTTTTAGAACAATTGATTTCTCATTTTCAGTCTTCATTACTTGATAACAATTTTTAGAGCAACTGATTTCTTAGTTTGTCTTTATTACTTGGTAGTAAATACACAGTTTTTTATTTCTACCTTTATCATTGTTTTGCCTGTATGAAACATGCTTAGGTAATAAAAACAAACAAACAATGCATTAACCTTATGGTTAATAAGGAAAGGAATAAAATTAAAAATATGTCAATCAGTATTTTCGAATGTATCCCCCCTCCCTATTTACATTATTTCCTATATAAATAATGTGTCCAATTAACATGATTTCACCTAAATTTTTTGAAGAATACATCTATGGGGTATTTGGGGACTGGGTGCACTTTGTTTTTTTAACTTTTCATTTCCTTAAAATTGACGTAGTAGAAATTAGAGGTCTTACTTCTAATACTAATGGGTTCAATATTATTTTTCATTCACTGTTCAAACTATTGCAATTCTTCTTTTTAATAACTAAAACTACATTCAGGTTTAAATGATAAAATGCAAATGATGTAAACGACGTGTTTGGGGTGGCATTTCCTTAGGTGGATGTGCACAGACCTCTATGTGTTGATGAGTGGGAACCTCAATGCTCAAAGGTATAGAGATGACATCCTGGACTCTTATGTATGTCCATCTTATGTATGGACTCTTATGTATTATGTTATTGGTGCAATAAGTGAAACTTAAGCACCAATGTAAGGATCTTTAAGTTCATCTTATAAGACAATAATGCTCGTCCACAGAACTTGACTAGTGAAACAGTATCTTCAAGAGGAGACCATTATGCGCATGGATTGGCCAGCTCTATCTCCCGAACTAAATCCGATTGAGCATGTGTGGGATGCTCTAGGGACCTGAAACAAAGGGGAGCTTATTACTACTTTAAAGGAACAATGGTCGTTACTCCCTACTGAGCCGATTCACAACATCAATAAACAGATGGAAAATCGCTGTCGGCCTGCATTGCTATCAGGGGTGACCACACTCCTCTTATTAAAGAACTTTGCCCATTGTATTCTAACACCTCATTTTTGGACAAATTCCTGTGTTATTTTTTGACAATAAATGTTTCTAGTGTAAAATATTTTATGTCATTCTGAAACTAGCATTGTAATTCATGTTTCATCAAATTTCATTAAAATCATTCATATAGTTTTAAGTTTATCATAATATTTTTGAGTTTTTACTCAATCCAGCCTACTCCAATACCTTTATTCCCCAATGACAGATTTTTCGATCAAAATTTGTAATGCGCAAAAGCCACTGGCCAGTCTATTCTGTTAAATTTTTTTAATCAATTCTAATTTGAGGACTTAATTTCCGAATTGTAAAAGTTACAATAGTTTGCATTCCAGAAAGGTGACATACAAAGGCATATCGCAACTGCATAAAAAAAAATCATTATTATACAAGAAAAGTTACCGAGTGGTATGTGCCATGCAAATTTTAACTCAATAGAAAGCGTTTCGAATGGTTTGTTTTCGTGCAGTTTCAAGAGGCAATGCGCATTTGGAGAAAAAAAAGAGCATACTCTTTTCCTATATCTAATAATTATTTTGCCCTTTATTTTTCAAACCTTCACTTTTTAAAAAGAACTTTCTATGAACATTTAAGAGACAAAAGGATAGTGATCTTTTAGCCGAACGTGACTGTTTAGCTGCTTTCGAATCGCAAACAAAAACTGGCTGCCGATTCCGCTTGAAAGAAGGGAAAGACGCAACTGAACATCTTTGCAATTCTACATTAGCGGCTAGTGAAAGGAAGTCAAACTCACTAATCCCCGTTCGTGCGCATGCATCATCGGAGACGGGATTGCCACCGCCTTCAATGAGTCTGTCTTTGTTCGGGCTGCAGGGAGCCATCAATGGTGAAGTGTTGCCTCTTGACTGGGTGTTTTTTTTCCTTCTCCGCTTTCCTTCTTAGCAGTTCCTTGTGCTGGACTCGATGATGAGAAACGAACCAACACGTGGGGGAGGATTTGGAATTGGCTGCACATCTATTTCGAGCAGCTGCAGCCAATCGGTGTCTAAGTCGGCCATTAATCTCAGGAGGCCTAGCTAAGCCCTATTTTCAACAGATGAGTTATTTGTTTTGGCCACAGTTTCTGTCACGTTGCTACTCAAGTATTCAATCATGTCCGGTGGCTCCATCAGTGGAAAATATACAAGTGATGCCAGTAGGCATGAGAATATAGAGGTAAGACATGCCATTTGCAGTAACCTGCTTTCTTTATGTAGGGAGATCATAGAAGAATGCTCACTGCCCGCGACTGAACATCTTGGTCATCTGACACTTCTACACCACTAAAGAAACGCAAATGGGATATTATAGAGTTGGAAAGACAAAGAACGCTATATAAAACAATTGTTTAAAATCATTTGGAAGCTATGAAAGGAAGTTTTTTTTTTCATTTGGCCTTCAGTTTTCAAATAAATCTTGTTGTAAAAAAGCAGTTTAATTGCATAATCACTCAAAACATGCGCCATATCTCTTTTGTTATTCAGTCTTTAAATGATTTTTCAGTTAAATTTTCCTTTGCATGAGCAAATCAACAATACATTCTTTAACCACAGTCCAAATAACTGGCACTAGATATTAGGCATTAATATACAGACAACTGGACTCCAGTCTCTTGACAATTCTTTGCTACGACTCACTTAACCGGCGCAAAAACCAACTCTGACTGTAGATTACAAAAATATTACATCTCATTAGCCATTTCTGTAGAAGCGATATGGAATTTTGAAACTGCGAATGGTAAAACCCAGTGGTTAAGCTGTTGAATAAAGTGACCAAGGTTCCATTTGCGCATAGGACATGGTTGTTTTCTTTGTATGTTTCTGCCGAGGTCTCACCTTTTCACAGATCTCTATTGCGTATCACATTGGCAAATGGGCTGAGTGTGAGTTGGGTTGTTTTACCTCTGAGCGGCACTTTTTTGCACACCATGGGCTAAATGGCCAGGTCACATGGACCCCGAAGGCTCAGAGAAGGTTGGGGGAGGGGACCCACTGGAACAGCTGTTGGGAGACAGATGGCAGCCTCCCGTCAAGGCCATCCAGCGTGTTCTTTAACGTGCACAGGGTCTGGCTCTCCCGCACACGGGGCCACGGCGTAACGTCCCATCCGACGGACGGCGGCTTTTCCAAGCCCATCGGTGTCCCCTACTGACCGTGGGCAGGGCGGGGAATTTTGCGGAGATAAATCTCAACGCTGACCCAGCTGGGACTCGAACCTGGGAACTACAGATTACGAGCCTGGCGCACTACCGACTGAGCCACCCCCGCCCCACTGAGTGTGAGTAATTTACTTAAGATTCATCTATTTTATTTATAGAGCGTCATACGATACTGAAGAGCATTGCTTTTAGAACACAGCAATATTTTATCAATACAGTCAGTTCCCGCTATAACGAATTATTGGTTCCAGAATACCATTCGTAAAATGAGTATAAAGGTCTCATATTAATGTAAGAGAAATTAGTTTATTGGTTCTCACATACTATATAATAGCAAAACAAAAAATAAGAATAAGAACATATTTATTAATAAAAACATTGTTAATTATAATAATTTATTAATAATAAAACATTGTTAACATACTAAGTTCGGTTGGTTGGTTGTTTTACCTCTGAGCGGCACTTTTTTCACATCATGGGCTAAATGGCCAGGTCACAAGGACCCCGAAGGCTCAGAGAAGTTTGGGGGAGGGGACCCACTGGAACAGCTGTTGGGAGACAGGTGGTAGCCTCCCGTCAAGGCCATCCAGCGTGTTCTTTAACGTGCACAGGGTATTGCTCTCCCGCACACGGGGCCACGGCTTAACGTCCCATCCGACGGACGGCGGCCTTTCCAAGCCCATCGGTGTCCCCTACTGACCGTGGGCAGGGCGGGGAATTTTTGCGGAGGTAAATCTCAACGCTGACCCAGCTGGGACTCGAACCTGGGAGCTACAGATTACAAGCCTGGCGCGCTACCGACTGAGCCACCCCCGCCCCGTTAACATAGTAAGGCATGAGATTGACACTAGTGCTAGTAATTTGGACTGTGGTTAAAAGAATATATTGTGATGGTTTCTTCATCAATAGAAAGATTGTAAATAAATTGGTAAAAGTGTGCGAGTTATTTTGCATATCTTGACAAGACTAGCAAGTTATGATCTACTCACGCAGCTGAATTATCTAACTCTTTATAAGTGCTAAAGAAAACAGATTAATGGATGAGGAGGAGATTAACAGATGCGGGGTATTGCGATTAAAAAGACTGCTTTCTATTAAAATAATAATAAATACCCCCCAAGCAGCTGCTTGCCACAGAGGTCTGACAGGAGCCTGTCAGTTTATATGCCAGAGTAGAAGGTCCGAGAGGATGGCAGGACCTCAGCAGAAAAACGACACACACACACATCCATGCCTTACCCGGGGCTCGAACCCAGGTCCCTTAAATCAGTAGCCAAGCGTGCTAACCACTCGGCCATACGATGCAATAACAAACGTTTTACCAACAATAGCAGTTTACGGAAATTTAGATTGTTTTAGCCCCCTAGCAGGTTATTTCATTACTGCACCATGGACTAAATTGTCGAACCCCTCCCAAAAAACTTAGGAAGGGTTGGTAATCTTCAGCAGAATCACTCGGCATGTTTTTACGTCAAAAGGGTGCTGCTCACTTTACCAATGAACCAAAGCTCACCTCCTCGTTTGTTACCCAAATGCCTTTTCATTGCAGTTTGTACCACCTCTCATCGAGTGCTGGATGATGTGCTCTGGCAGTTTTCTATAGTCGGAGAAAAAAAAATCTATGCTGGACCTATCTGCGAACCTTAGGATACGAGCCTGGCGAGACCTGGCATTAGGTTATGCAAAACACCCAATACAACACAAAGTCTATTTTTCTTAAAAAGCAGATGGGTAAAAATCATATATATATATATGAACTGTAGCTCAGGACAGATATGCTTGGAGAACTAAATTGCAAATTGTACGGTCTGGTTGGACCTCCGTAACCCATGGCTGCTTGAGGATGATGATGATATTAATTTCAGTCGTTTCATTGCATTAGGTGGTTTCTGTCTGGGTGCTGACGATCGAAGGGTGCGTATATGGCAACAACCTGGCGAATGGACGGATCAAGTTTTGTTCGCGACCGGCACACCGCCCGTCAGCCAGGCATAGTCCGCATTACGGGAACACTGACAGCTGCAGGATAGGATACGTTTGCGCGGTTATACAGCCCATTTTGTTACCGTTCCTGGGAGGTATGCAGCAGCCCATTTTCCAGCATGACAACGCCCGTGTACACACTCAAGTCACCTCTAGTCCGCATCACGGGAACACTGATAGCTGCACGATATGTTTGCGCGGTTCTCCAACCCATTTTGTTACCGTTCCTGGACAACGCCTGTGTACACACTGCTAGGGTCTCCAGACAATGTTTGTAACATGTTCAAGTGTTGCCATGGCCAGCACGATCTCCAGATTTATCACCAATAGAAAATCTGTGGGACCACATTGAACGATGTGTGGTATCCTCTCACCGGCCGGAGCGGAATCTCGATGAATTATGGGAGCAAGTCAACGGTGCTTAGTGTGCAATTCTTCAGGATCATCACTCCATGCGACGCCGTATTGCTGTTCACGGCGGTGCAACCACCTACTGAGGCAGTCATATTGTGCTGCATTATCTCATCTTCTAACCGCTGTAAGTGGCTGCAAATTAAAACATGGTATGCCAATATGTACTGCTATGTGTATGCTACATTTCATCCCTATCCCCTCACTCCTGGGTGGAGAAATTTCAAAGTCGTGCAGTGTATATGAACTGATTCAGTCATGTCATTGTGCTAGTTGGTTGGTTATACCTCTGAGCGGCACTTTTTTGCACACACGAGCTAAAATGGCATGTGTTCCAAGGTTGTTGTTGGGTTGTTTTACCTCTGAGCGGCACTTTTTTTGCACACCATGGGCTAAATGGCCAGGTCACATGGACCCCGAAGGCTCAGAAGGTTGGGGGAGGGGACCCACTGGAACAGCTGTTAGGAAACAGATGGTAGCCTCCCGTCAAAGCCATCCAGCGTGTTCTTTAACGTGCACAGGGTCTGGCTCTCCCGCACACGGGGCCACGGCTTAACGTCCCATCCGACGGACGACGGCCTTTCCAAGCCCATCGGTGTCCCCTATGACCGTGGGCAGGGCGGGGAATTTTGCGGAGATAAATCTCAACGCTGACCCAGCTGGGACTCGAACCTGGGAACTACAGATTACGAGCCTGGCGCGCTACCGACTGAGCCACCCCCGCCCCCATGTTCCAAGGACTCATATAATTGGGTAATGAGCCCACTGGAGTTGTTAGGAGGCAGATGGAAGTCTCCCGTCAAGACTATCCAGGGTATTCTTTACCGTGTATGGAGGATTTTTTTTGGCATAAGGGTTGGTTGTTTTACCTCTGAGCGGCACTTTTTGGCACACCATGGGCTAAATGGCCAAGTCACAAGGACCCCGAAGGCTCAGAGAAGGTTGGGGGAGGGAACGCACTGGAACAGCTGTTGGGAGACAGATGGTAGCCTCCCGTCAAGGCCACAGCGTGCTCTTTAACGTGCACAGGCCACTGATCTCCCGCACACGTGGCCACTGATTAACGTCCCATTCGACGGATGGCGGCCTTTTCAAGACCATCGGTGTCCCCTACTGACCGTCGACAGGGCGGGTAGTTTTGCTGAAATAAATCTCAACGCTGACCCAGCTGGGACTCGAACCTGGGAACTGTAGATTATGAGCCTGGCGCGCTACTGACCGAGCCACCCCCGCCCATGATAACTGATGATATAATATAGTATGTGATAACAGAAAGCAACAGCCTCTATGGTTTTGTTACAAAAAACAAAACTGTGTTTTACCCCAAACTTTCTTTTACAAAGGCGAGTCCGTACCACTGTAAAACAAATTATATATTTTTCAAGCTTTTGCATGATGAGGAGAAGGAACAGTATGCTAGAATTACTCAAATATTTTTGAGATTGTGATTAAGATATATAGAGAGTTGATAGCATTTAAGAAGAGAGAAATAATTGTCAAAAAAAAACTAACTTTTCTTTTCAAAACTAGAAAAATATATTAAAGTAAATTAATAAAATAAATGCCAGTTATAAGATATAACAATTTCACTACATCTCTCGCAAAAGAAGGGTGTATAATTTTACGTTTGGGGCGAGGATGGCTCAGTTGGTAAAATGCCAGGCTCGCAATCTGTGGGGCGGGGGTGGCTCAGTCGGTAGCGCGCCAGGCTCGAGTCCCAGCTGGGTCAGCGTTGAGATTTATCTCCGCAAAATTCCCCGCCCTGCCCACGGTCAGTAGGGGACACTGATGGGCTTGGAAAGGCCACCGTCCGTCGGATGGGACGTTAAGCCGTGCACCGTTATTGGGAAAGCCATACCCCATGCACGTTAAAGAACATGCTGGATGGCCTTGACGGGAGGCTACCATGTCTCCCAACAGCTGTTCCAGTGGGTCCCCTCCCCCAACCTTCTCTGAGCCTTCGGGGTCCATGTGACCTGGCGATTTAGCCCATGGTGTGCAAAAAAGTGTCGCTCAGAGGTAAAACAACCCAACCCGACACTAATGAATTGCAATATATTTCAGTATTGCGTTCAGCTGTTAAACTTTTTAATTCGAGTTTCGTGAAATGGCCTTCGCAGGCAGATGATTAAATTTTAAAATTTTATGAAGGTTTTAAGGAGGAAGGATTATTTAGTGATATCATGCTTTTTAATCTTGACAATTTGCTTGCATTCAATTTTCTACCGTCTTCGAATTGGGCCTTAGGCAAAAGAGGCAGTCGTTGGGAAGATGAATGCTAGTATATTTAATTGCATGTATTAAATTAAGCGAAATCGTGTTTTTTTAATTTTTATAATGCAATGGGTGAAAGACGACACAGTATCATGTCTCCCAACAGCAGCCCATGGTGTGCAAAAAAGTGCCGCTGAGAGGTAAAACAACCCAACTCAACTCGCAATCTGTAGTTCCCAGGTTCGACGTCGGAGCTGGGGTCGCAGCTGGGTCAATGTTAAAATTTATCTCCGCAAAACTCCCCGCCCTGTCCACGGTCATGGAAAGGTCGCCATTCATCGGATAGGACGTTAAGTCGTGGCCTAGGGTGTGGGAGAACCATACCCTGTGCGCGTTAAAGGACCCGCTGGATGGCCTTGACGGGAGGCTACCATCTGTCTCCGAACAGCTGTTCAGTGGATCCCCAACCTTCTCTGAGCCTTTAGGGTCCTTGTGACCTGGTCAATTAGCCCATTGGGTGCAAAAAAAGTGCCGCTCAGAGGTAAAACAACCTAACCTTTTTACTTTGTTTAGCATGCCAATCTTCATCTACAAATTACTTAATTTCTTACAACCATTAATTACTAACTCTACATTTATTGCCTGACTAGCTCACTCTTAATACTCCGAAAGAAATATTTTACAAATAGCAGCGTTTGTTTTCGACAATTCTGTGATTAAATTTTTGTAGTTCCACTGTTACATGATTTCTCCCGAAAGGAAAATTTTCAAATAATATTAAGTGCCGCATTTTATGGCATATAAGATGCACTCACATTTATGGAGGGGATATTTAGGAAATTAAAAAAAACACGTATCTAAGAATTTAATGTTTACTCCTACTAACATGGAGCATAGTACAATAAGTCTGTATAAACGGAATAAATCTTTAGTGATAATTCTAGTAGGTAAGCCTAGTAGCATGTAGGCCTGACCAAATTGGGACTCGAACCAGGGAACTGCAGATTACGAGTCTGGCGCGCTACCGGCCATGCCCCCCCCCCCCCCATTCGGCCCAGGTAGCATGTGACAAAAAACATTAGGTTCGTGCAACAGTTGAAAAAAGAATTTTCCAAATATAGTCATGAAACATAAAATTAATGCTAACTTTATGACTACCTTGATTCTCCACTGGTAGTGTGTTTTGATGGAATACTAATCCACAATGTTCAGTAAAAGGATTACGGCCTCTAAAAAAAGTTGATTTTGTGTTATTTGAGATGCTTTTATCCAAAATTAACGGTTTATCTTAATTTCATAAGTGATAAATAAATTAATGGACCGATCACAAGATTTTATTGAATGTTCATTTATATGCTTAGAACAAAGCAAACCCATCCTCATCGTTGCTACGCAACAATGGTTAGGCTGTCAGAGTTATTCAGGGGAATTCATTAGCCTATGGGTTGCCCCCGCACACGTATTGAGCGCAAGACGATTTTTTTTTGCTTTTTTTTTTTGAAAAATGCATCTCTTATATGCAGTAAAATATGGTAAACATATTTGCATTATTAGTTATTTATTAAATACTATAAAAAACAATATAAAGTACGTTATAATTACCAGTGCTTGAACAATGCATGGATATTCAAAAAAGAATATACTTTTATAATTTTATAAGCACTATTGAAAATATGGCGACGTGCTATTATATAAACCGAAGGGAGAACTCGAACACCTTACAAGCATTCGATGTGAGCCTCATGTAAAGCTGCCCACATCAAGTCCAGCCTCCCGACACTCGTCGCAGCATGTCATAGGTAACAATTTAGGTGAATCGCATTTATGTTCTTAGCCAAAGTGGGAATTTTCAGAGCCACACGACGCTGGGGCAGTTGACTCTTCCATGTGAAAAGTTGCTTCATCATTGAAAATTAACATTGCAAACCCAGCATCTTCTAGTTGCTCCTAAAATTTCATGGCAGACTGTCACTGGTCTTCATGGCATCAGTAACTGTAACTTGTAAAGTTTCATGCAAAAGCGTTTCCACAGTACCTGCCAAACTCTGTCTTCTGTGCAATCTGTAGCTCACGGACTTGCTCTGTTTTTTCGGATTGCATTGGGACGTCTTTTGCAGAGACAACCACTGTCATGGAATTGCTTGTACCAGTCATAGATAGGCTTCCTGGTTGGTGTTCTTTTCACAACGTGTCCGAAATTGTGGTTAGCAACTTTGTCCAGCACACAGAAAGCTTCACCCTGTGTACTTGCCATCATTTTGAACAAATTTCCCTTTCTGATATTTTCCTCAAAATTATTGCGTGCCCTTGGCAAAAGATTTAAATCAAAACTTTAAGGTATTTAATTTCCATCCATATATAGAACCTTGTATATCACAGGTAGGATATTCCCACCAATAGTTTTTGCAAAATATTTTTTTAAAGGGTATATTTCTTTTGGAATTATAGTGTATATAAACTGGTTTGATCCAATTTTAAAAGCCACATAAAATAGTTACCTTAAAAATATGAGATGCAAAAAATATTCAGAATCAAAATGCTTTCCGAAGTAATACGCAAATCTTGCATTGCACGATACTGCACATAACATTTTAGAGTGGAAGAATATTTATTCATTTGCAATTAGATATGCTTACCTGAAAGACGCACCCTAAAAAAATGCTATACTCCGTTCCACCCAAGTTGAGACCTAACATAAACGAACCATACGACACAAGGAAGCGTTTTCTAGCATCAAGGCCACAAAGTAACTTTTGAGGCCTCATTTTTAAGCATATGATAAACATGTGGACATAAAACACAGTACCTGAAATGTACGATTTTAATGTTTATTTAGCACTGGAGTTAGGTGTCAATATATGTAAACCCTTGTGAGAAAAATATGTAATAATAAATATATCAGCAATAGAAACATTTGAATGAATTTAACATTAAAATGAAATGCTATTTCAGTCCGCGATTGTCTGGAATAGCTCTCCTCTAATACAACTCTCAACGTGGGGTACGCGGTAAAATGTTTTGGGATACGCCGTGAGAGCTCAAAAGTCGCTAGATAGTAACAAAGTCGTTAAGTTGGCAACACTGCTGTGCAAAAATGTCATTTTTTGTGTTTATCAATATATATAATTTATGAATACAAAATTTAATATGTATATATATATATGTTTTATTTTATTCCCATTGTTATACTATAACTTAGTTTTATCTATCTACACAAGGTGTTACATACACATTTCCAGGGAGTACGTGAAGCATAAAATGTTGAGAACCACTGCTCTAATATATTGCCTATAGTATCGTCACTACTGCTGTTTTGTTAACAAGAATATTTTCAAAATTTTCTTCACTTCTTACATCGATTGCCACACTTTAGAAATTGCGTTGCCTGAATTAATCAATAATAAATTCATAGATTACCAGTTGACGTATAATACAATTCAAGAAATAATTTTCTGGAAAAAATGATTCGCCGATGAGTGGGATCCGAACCCATGCCTCCCAGTTATACATACCAAGTACATTTTTTTCCACGAAATTATTGCGTGTCCTGAACTTGCCCTAGTTTCATCTAAATAGTATATTTTCTTTTACTTCCAAGATACGATTTAATTTCCTGTAAATAATTTCGTATCCATGTAATTATATCGTATTGTTCAGTTAAATAGCTTCGCGTCTGCGAGTAGGAAACCTAAAGCCGTATATGTATAACGTTAAACTGAAATTAAGCAACGAGTTTATCAATATATTGATATTTTGTTTAAAATTCAGCAGTTTATTTCTGATGAAGAATTCTTGAGCTTTTTTCTTGATAGCTGTCAAGGTAAAACGATGACACTTCGTAACTGTTAATTACAAAAACTTACCTATTTGTAAGAAATATCAGATTTTGAATCATACTTGTATTTCTCTTTTACTGCGTTCCCACACATTTTTATCATCAGTTTTACAAATAAATAATTGTAAGCAGCTTCCGTTGCTATTACATTTTCACTGCACACAAAGACGCTATTGCTGTCATCTTGTCTCCGAAAGCTGCTAATTTTTGATAATTCCAAATTCAAAAATCTTCTGATTGTTAGTAATAAGTTTCTAAATGCATCATCTAACAACACATGAATTTTTATGCGGACAAATACACTTATACGTAGTGACGAGGTCATTAGCCAGGTGGTAAAGAGCTGTTTGTATTAGATCTCAACTTACATGAAATGGAGTATATTTCTGGATTTCACAGCAAACAATTGGCTATACAGAATTTTGTTGGTTCAATTTAACACTTCAATATAAAAAAAATATGAACCTAAAATTATCGGTTTAAAGTACACTTGGAAATCGTTGCTAGGATGCCGATTTAGTATTATTAAATGAACTGTAACACTGCTATGATGGCTCTCAAATATACATAAAATAACTATAAATTTGTTAAACGAGAATAAAAGGCCTCATTTTTTAGAAAATTTCTGTTAATTACGACCTAATTTGCCAAAAAAAATACATATAAAGTAAGCTATATAGGAAAAACTCATTATGTCGACATCGGTTAGTTGGAATTTAATGACTCGCTAACAATTTAATCTATAATGCACCAAACGAGATGAAAAGTGATAAAAAGGTGGAAATCCATTGATATCGGTTACTTCGAAGTCATTAACGTAATGTGTAGATATCCTACATTTTTTACATAATACATAATTCAAGAAAATATTGTTTTTTGAACATAAATATCAATTATCTTTTTCCACTTTGAAGTGAATCTAGTAACCATATTAAAACATCCCTTGGGATTGCATTACAAATCATTCATTAGCTTAAAATTGGGAAAACCTACGTGCTACTAGAGTTCAATAAGTTAGAGTTTTGTTTATTAAAGGCTTTTTTCGCATAACATTTTTGTGGTTAAGATTCAGTTATGGACATTATTAGTTAATTCGAACCAGTTTACTTCCATGCACATATTTTTATCTCAATTTAAAATAAGATTTTCCTATATATGAGTAAAAAAAATAACGACATTTCAAACATTAATTAGAGGTCAACAAACGAACAACCTATATTAGCCATGGTAAAACACAATAAAAAAAAAACCATGAGCTAAGGTACAAGTGAAATGGCTTGTATACCCTAACTCTACCCAGCTGCTAGCTTGGTTGCTGGTTCCTCCACTAGAACACGTACCGCTTTTTTAACAAATGAAACAAACCCATAGCCCTTCGACTTGAGTGTCTGAGGATCTCGAACCACTCGACAGTCCCTGAAAAGAGAAAAACACAAAACAATGAGACACAGTTTTTCAAATTTACCTATAAATTTAAAACTATATGAGAAAATAAAATTTCAATTTCTTCTCATTATCATTATGGAGACTGCCAATAAGATTTAAAATTTTGAGTCTAGAGGAAATATTGGCTTGAGTTGGGTGGGATAACGAATCTATGACCTCCTGATCACATGTAAGGCGCTCTCTGGATTATCATGAGATCGTGGGATTCGTATTACACCAAGTTAAAAGACAACTTTTCCTCTATACTCTAGATCAGGTGTCTCACACACAAACTATACAAGGGTCAAATCAGTTACTCCTCTATATATGGCGCATCGCATTTTATTTGAAGAAATCCAGGGCCGTCCTTTGACCTTCCGAGGCCCTAAGCTATACAAATTTACGAGGCGTCAAAAATTTGAAAGTCGAAATATATATTTATTCTGATTGAAGGGAACATTACAAAATAACACAATTAATGTGGTGAAACATTATTCTAGCAATGGTAAGCTAAGATGTACAGTGTTTTCAGAATACCGTATTTCTTCGATTCTAAGACGCACTTTTTTCCCCATATAAACGTCTCTAAAAACGGGGTGCGTCTTAAATCTCAGTTTTTTTTAGTTTTTTTTAAAATTTTTTTTAATTTTCCCACGTTTTGTACACGGCACCACACGTTTTGATTTGACGCGGAAACCCCGCCTCCAAGTTTGACCGTTATCGCATTCTCCAATTCCATTGGAGAATAAAGTGGCGTGTGTATTTTTTCGCGCTTTCCAAATGTGAAGCCACCGTTATTTCATTATAGTGGAGCTCTGTGAGTGAATTATAGTGAGCTTGGAAACCTGTCTGTTAACCGACACCTTCCGGAAAAATTAAGAAAGCGCCGGCATCAAAATTGGCTGAAAGGGTATCAACAGCTTGGAAGCTAATCCCAGAAAGAATAGTGCAGCACTCAGTTAAAAAATGTTGCATCACCAACGCTCTCGATGGCTCAGAAGACGATATATTATGGGATAATGAAGATAAAGACGGCTCAGAAGAATCGGACTCTGAATGTGAAGTAGACTGATATTGAATCAGATCCAGATATCGACGGCTCAGAAGAATCAGACTCTGATATTGATTCAAAAGGAAGTGATGAATAACAAATATATCTACTGATAAATAGGTACTATTGTTGTTAGTAAATTGAATTCTATTATAACAAAAATATTTTTAGGTATATTTTAGCGATTTATTTATTTTTTCTTAGAATCAAAGCTTTTTTTTCCTGTTGGTGGTACTGAAACTAAGGTGTGTCTTACAATGGAAGAAATACGGTATATTAATTTAAATATTGAAATTTCGTTAACACAGTAAAACTTGAAATGTATTTTTTTTTAGGCTCCCTTATATTGCGAGGGCCTAAGATGTAGCTTAGCTACTTTATGCATAAGTCCAGTCCTGAAGAAATCGCATAGGGGCCAAATCTGTTACTTCATAGTATATGGCGTTTATTTTACTCGCAGTATATGGCATTTTATTTTAAGCAATTATAAGCCAAAGGACAGGAGCCTGTTAGTACATAAGGGAGACCAGTAAGGAAAGAGATTTCAGCAGAATGACAGCACAGAAAAAACGTCCATATCTTATCCGGGCTCAAATGTTGTTACTCTCTTTGTTTTTTTTTATTATTTAAACGTTTCACCATAACATAAACCTAGAGTCCATTTGTAGTAGCTTATGTTCGGTTGAATCCCACCATATTCTTCGTACTCGAAGAGATCGTCGCAGTCCAGCCAAGCTAGTAAGTCAGTTCGCTACCATCATTATATCAGAACTTATTGCTTGCGGGCAGCACAAAAATCACTCAACCGTAGGGTAGGGGGTCGTCAATCGTAGAGTGCCAAGCTCGTCATTAGGGGTTCTCAGGTTCGAGTCCTACCTGGGGCATCGTGAAGCTCTCCGCAAAACACCCATCCTGCTCTAAGTCAGAAGGGGGGCACCGATGTGCTTAGAAAGGCGACTGTCCATCGGATGGGGCGTAAGGCAAAGCCATACCCTGTGCACGTTAAAGAACACGCTAGATGGCGTTAACAGGAGGCTACCATCTGTCTCCTAACAGCTGTCCAGTTAGTCTCCAACCTTCTCTGATACTTCGGGGTCATAGTGATCTGGCCATTTAATCCATTGTGTGCAAAAAAAAATGTCGCTCATAGCTAAAACAACCCAAATCTGTGGGTTGTGAGAGTGTGGTGGGTGATTTGATCGAGTCAGGAAAAAAGTAAAAAGGGTCAAATGACTGGATGTCCGTTCCAATATTAAATGTTTCTCTCTATTTTAATAGTCTTAAAAAATTTCTCGAAAACAGTGCATAATATACGAATGTTAAATATTTCTTCCCATCCATTCGGTTTACTAGTTGGGATTCCCAATTGGAGACAATGCTCATTCTTTTCGGGCGGGCTTCTACGTTTTGTTAAAATTTTTTGTTTCACTATTTAAAATCTTATGATTAATATAATTTGTATCAAAAGTAACGTTAAAAATTCAGATAAACTAATTTTATCGTATTAAACTTTTGGAGAGGAAAAAACAATTTCTAAAACGTCTGGTGTACTCTAAAAAATTTTTCCTCACGTGGGTTCTCAACGTGGGGTATGCGGTACAATCTTTTGGGATATTCCGTGAGGCTAAATCTAGCAACAAAGTCGCTAAGTTGGCAACGCTGCTATTGATTTTTTAAATTGTTTATTTTATTCACATTGTTATACTATAACTATAGTTTTAATATATCTATACAAGGGGTACGCCAGTTACATGCACATTTCCAGGGGGTACGTGAAGCATAAAAGGTTGAGAACCACTGATCTAGATAATTCTAATATACACAGAAGAGCCAAAACATTATGACCAGGTTATACAAATCGAAGCAACTGCAGGTAAATGACTGCGCGTATGAAGGTCATGAAACGGTATAAATAACACCTGATACTGAGCTCTGTAAATCAGTGTAATTCTTGTTTTTCAGATGGGAAAGGCAGCGAACTTAAGTGAATTTGACAAAGGCCAAATTATAATAACCAGACGACTGGACTAGGTCAGAGCATTTCCGAGACGGCAAGGTTTGTGGGGTGCTCACAATCAGCCGTGGTTAGTACCTTCAAAAAGTGGTCTGAGGAGGGAAAAACCACGAACCGCCAGCAAGGTGTGGGGCCGACCACGGCTCATTGATGTAGAGGTGAGCTATCCAGTATGGTATGAGCCAACAGAAGGGATACTGTGGCGCAACTCTCCCGTAATTTGAATGCTGGTGACGGGAGTAATGTGTCACAACACACAGTACATCGAACCCTGCTGAAAATGGGACTGCGTAGCCGCAGGCTGCTCCGAATACCCATGCTAACTTCGGTTCACCCTCGAAATCGCCTACAGTGAGCATGCGAGCATCAAATCTGGACCTTGAATAATTGGAAGAAGGTCATCTGGTCCGACGGATCTCGTTTCCTGTTGCACCATGTGCACGGCCGGGTAGTGTGCGTTGTTTACCTGGGGAAGTGTTGTCACAAGAATGCACCATGAGACAAAAACAAGCCGGTGGAGGAAGTGTAATGCTTTGGGCAATGTTCTGCTGGGAAAACCTGGGCCCAGTCATTCATGTGCAGGAAACTATGACGTCCACTACCTACCTAAACATCATTTCAGACCAGGTACATCCTTTCATGGCAACGGTATATTTTTCTAGTAGTGCTTCCTTTCAGCAGGATAATGTGCCATGCCACACTGCCCGGATTGTTCGCGGAATATGAGGAAGACTTCCAGGTATTGTCCTGGCCTCCAAATTCCCCAGACATTAATCCAATCGAGCATCTTAGGTTTGTGTTAGAGCATATCCGATCTGCAGCAGCTCAACCACGTAACTTACAAGAATTAAAGGATCTGCTGGTAACGTATTGGTACCAAATACCACAAGACTCTTTTAGAAATCTTGTAGCGTCCATGCCTCGCCGGGTAAGAGCTGCTGTTTTGGCGGCACGTGGAGAGCCAACATATTTGGCAGGCGGTCATAATGTTTTGTCTCTTCGGAACTGTTGAAATTAATCCACAAACAGGGTTTCCAATTTATTGAAAAATTCGCATCGACCCATATTTAATATACAAGATGAACCAAGGTTGAAAAATATTTTTTCCGTGTCAACACTTTGTTCAAGATGGATTAAAATCAGATTAAGACTACCTACAAAACTACAATTTAAAATGCGCAAATTTTAGAGCAAGCATTTACTTAAGTCGATGTCTCTCTTACATGAAACAACATATCAATATATTAAATTCCATCATTTAAAATGGATGTCATTTTCATAACAGATGAAATTCAAAAAGTAAAAACTGTCAAAATAGCAGATCCAGTTCTACGGCATGAGGTGCAAACAGTTATTGTACAGAGAATAATTAATTCCACCGTTTCTTACTATTGCTTGCTCACGTGCAATCTTCCCCCCCCCCCCCCCAGCGAATGCCAAACTTGCCGAGTTGGCAGGCAGTCCATAGCGAAATGCACGCTAGCTCTCTGCTGATTAGAGCCGCGTATTTAACGTATCCACTCTTGCCATCGTTCGGTGGGCAGTCCCCAAGGAAGGAGAACACCAAGAGCCAACTTCCGCGGTTATTAGTCAGAAGATGCACGTTGTGATAACAAGGACGCTCCGTTCCTTACTCAATTCGTTCGTGGGCGGAGCAATTTGTTGCTGCAGTCAACTTGCGTAAGAAAGGAGCCGATACATTTGCTTGTAGTCGCGATATCTACACCATCGGTGTGATACGGTGGATGAACAGAAGAAAATAAAAATAAATAAGATTGTTGCTGACGCGCCAGCTATTTACATTTAAAAGTATTCCGATTGCTGTGGCTCTTGGTGGCAATCACGACATAATAACCCAATATGGGAAGGCGGTATTCAGCGCCAAGAGTCAGCTGCTGCCTTCATCAGCTTCTTAAGACTGCAACGTGCACTCTCAGCCCACCTCAACTGCAATGGTGTCGCTCAATGCTCCACACAAGATTTTATTGATAACAATATGAAATGTCTATACTATAGGGGAGTTGAGTAACAGTAAAAAGAAACTGAACATGCTGCAGTTTTTGCGCAGGTGCACTTGAATTTATTGCATCTGACATACACACGCACAAAAAACTTACAGACAAAAAAAAAAAGCTAAAGTGCAAAACGATCCCTTTTACTGCATCCTAAAGATGTACTAATTAAACATTTTTACAGAAATTTAAGTATTATTACGAGAAAATTCTGCAGGAAAATGAGGCTGTAACTAAAAGCACGAAAATCGCCTCTGCAAAATTGTCTCTCATTTTCAAAGAGAATGAAGTTTTTCGTTTAACTACTTTTGCACTCTAGAAAAACGAAAAGTTTTAATTCGATGTTCTAACATGCAATATGATTAAATTGTTCTAAGCTAAATATTGATGAAAATAGTAAAATAGTCTTGTATTAAACTTTTTAAAACTCAACGTATGTCCGGGTTCAAGTGATCTGGCCATTAACTCAGAGCGTATAGAAAAAGAGTTGCTCAGAAGGAATAAAAAAAAAATTGAGACTCAAAATACACAACTTCTTAATTTTTGCAAATATTCATCCGCTGAAAATATTGTTACAAATTAAAAGAATAGATACTGAGCGTGAGTTCAAAAATAACAACTAGCAACAATAAATCTAAAATAATGTGATTTAATGCAAAAGTATGGATAAAAACATGTACATAAACTAAAGATATCAATGTTTTATCTCATGTGCGAACAAATTTTCAATCTAAAGAGAATCATATATGTGAATACTTGCAATATCTCGAAAATAACCTTACCAATTCCTAAATAACCAAATAGTTATACATCAAATGATTTCTTCCTAAGGTTTTAGGATTTGAAGTACTCTAAAACTGCAGCTAAGTATATTTGTGCAATCTCCCACGAACACAACAAATAAAATCATATCTGCTCTAAACTTTAGTGCACAAAGACAAACTACTTGTTCCTTCACACTATAATTCTTCTTAATTCCAACAAAACGATTCCATGATGCGTTTTGTCATCCAGTTTTGTAGACGACGAAAAGCCAACTTACCAGAAAAGAGGGTGTAAACAGAAAGGATATGAAAGAAGGTCACAATTTTTTGGGTGAATGCACTGGTAAGGGTCACTCATAACTAATAAGGCCGATTGCAGCGTAAATTCTCGCTAAACATTCTTTCCGTTAATATTTTATTTCAGTATTAAAACGGGTCATTTCCATCAAATAAGGCACATTCCAGAAAATACTGGATTGGATGTCTGATCAGTCATATTATTATCATCTTTGAATATTAGGCTGGGAAATCAAAAATTCTAATGTTTAACTTTTCTAGATTAAAATTTAAATTGCCTAATAGTAACCTGCCGTCCCGTGGCAGAGTGGTTAGTAAGCTTGAATACTGATCAAATTCAACTATGGCATATAAACTGACAGCTCCTGTCAGACCAAGTTTCATAACAGCATTTTAACCATCAAACATATTTTAATTGAATGTCCATGTTTTAATATCGAACGTTTTAGCTTTCTAATTTTTTGTCCGAGCCTCTTACACTCGGACATCTTTTATCTGATCATTACATTTTAGCGCCAGTTTTTACCATTTTGAAATATTGTGTTTATTTTAATCGACTTTGATTTTACCTTGTATTCCTTTATATCTAACCCAGGCCTTACATCTGGGATTATTTTATTCTGTATTTCTGCAGTTGTTTTACTTTGCACTTATACACTTGTTCTTTGTTGTTTTACTATTTTACAATGTTGCGTTATAATTTAAAATTTGGTTGCGGGTATCCAAAAATCTTTTATCTTTTATATTGTCATTTGTTTGGCGCATTATGGCCAAGTCGCCCATGCGCCATAAAACCCAAAACAACCAACCAACCTGTCAGACCTCTGTGGCAAGCAGCTGCTTGAGGTTTTTTTTTAATATAATAGTAAAATCTTCTTCTATCACTTTTTCGATGGCACCCAAGTAGTATACATGAAACCTACCGTCTTTTTATGCACTTATGCATTTCTTGCTTTATATGTTGAAAATTTTAATTTTTTTACATAAGTAATAAGAAATTTTGAAATCAGTTCCAAAAATGTTTTTTCAACTAGACGGATCCAAATCTAATGTATTGATATCAGTAAGTATGAATTTTATATATTCTCCGAAAGGAAAAAAGTACACCATTTGAACAACACCATCCATTCTAAAGTATCTAAGGCGGCTATCGTAAACAAGAAGTTTTCGTTTCTCCAGGCATGAAAATTTGGAGGCAGCACAGTTCCGGAGAAGCCATTATCGCGAAACCAAAAGCGTCGAATATTTGGAAACAATGTGGAGCCTATTTTCCAGTTGAATATTTGTTTCCGACTGGGTTCCGCATCTCTGGGGAGCGGCAAAGGTGGTGAGCCGTCCCATGAGCCACTGCAGCTTGTAGTCCATGTAGAGCATGGCTCATAAAAACTCACTCCGGCGGAAGGGCGGCAGTAAACAAGGGCTCGCGCGCCTCAGATAACGCAGCCAATTTCACACGGACTACACTGCCATGAATACGGGATGTGGATTCATTACTAACTATGGCCGTCGTACCACCATCAAATATTAGACAGTGGAAAAGATGGCGACCGGAACCCGTTGATCCAACGCGTTGATGCTGGTTCATTACCTGCCAAACTGGCCATCTAACAACTTAGATAACTGTCCCTGTCAAACCGTATTTTCCCCTCGAGCTCATCCTGGCCAGCTGCACGACGCTGATTTATGGTTGGATCTATGAAAGACTCGCCCTGTTGTTGGACACGCAGACTTCATCTTCAGTGATGCAGCAGGAAATTAAAGGTGCATCACGATACCCCGAGCTCTCAACAACAATAACGGTAAATGCTTATATGAAACGAAATAGAAGTGAAAATTTGCTTGGCAGGGCGCAAATATTTCTTTCTTTGCTAGTTACATCATTCACCTCATTCGGGTTTTAGAGCTTGTATTTTCCTCTCCTTTCATGAACTTTCTTTGGGCTTCTGAATGCAATGCTGCAAAAACTCCTATAATGTCATTAAAAATAAAACTAAATAAATACCCCCTCAAGCAGCTGCTTGCCACAGAGGTCTGACAGGAGCTTGTCAGTTTATATGCCATAGTAGAAGGTCTGAGAGGATGGCAGGACCTCAGCAGAAAAACGACACATATATCCATGCCTTACCCGGGGCTCGAACCCAGGTCCCTTAGATCACTAGCCAAGCGTGCTAACCACTCAGCCACGGGACGGCTTATAAACATTAACAACGTTAAAATGTATTTTTAGTGATGAATAGGAACGGATAAATTTTAGATATCCAAATGCTTTTCACTGATCAAAAAATTAAAAAAAAACAGTCATTTCCAATCTTGGTTTTTTTTTTTATGAATAAAATTTGTTACGTAGCATCTGTATAATTTCAAAAACCAGGCAAGAACAGGACGAGAAAAGACAAGTTAGGTGATCGTGTTATAGTGCTTGAAACTAAAACTGATTAATAACACTGTTCCACAAGGGAAGATTTTCTTTGGTTAACTGATGTGTTCCTAAAGTATTTTGGTGTGGGAAATTGAAATCTGAGATCAGAACTGGCATATCAGGGCTAGTGTTAGACTTATGAAGATATAACACATCAATTTCATACATAATACTTGGGGAATGAAAATTCAGGAAATGTTACATAAAAAAAGCTGACAACACTAACTTGTTTGTAATAGTTTATATTCACATGTTGGCAACAATGTTATTCTATTCATAGTTTAGATAACTACTAGTCTGCCTCTGTAAATTTATTTTAAAAACCTATAAGTGACAAGATATTTGTGGAATTAACATTTTTAGTTAATTTTTTAGTTTTTTCAAACTGTATTCTAGGGCATGTAAAGAAATTTTATGACAATATTTGTGTGTTAACATGACAGGTTTGTGAATACTCCTATTCTGTTATTTTTTTTCTTTTGTATTCTAGAAAATGCCCCGCCGAAAATATCAAAATAAGGCAGACAACTTCTGTTATATTTCCGGAGAGTTCACCTTTGCAAGACACAAGAAAAAAAAAGTGTCACCTATAATAAAGAGAGCATACATACAAACATTACTTTGAATGTAAAATAGGAGATCAGGATAAGCAGTTGTCCCCTCACATATGTTGTGCAACTTGCTACGTGAAATTAATAAACTGTGGAAGGGTAAGGTAGCACCATGCTATTTGCTGTACCCATGATATGGAGGGAACCAAAAGACCATTCCACAGATTGCTACTTCTGTATGACTAGTATCCAGTGCTTTACCAGCAGAAAATCGAAGAGACATATGGATTATCCCAATTTATCTTCTGCAATACGACCAGTACCACATTCTAAAACTTTGCCAATTCCACTAACTCCAAGTCAGGAAACAGAAGATGAAGAAAGTACTGGTGAAGAGAGTGAGGAACGTGAATCACCCCCAGAAAGAAGTTATCCTTCCTACGAGGCTATCATGGATTCTACTCCACATTTTTTAATGCAGGCAGATCTGAACGATTTGGCTCGTGATCTAGGGCTAAGTAAACAAAATGCTAAACTGCTGGACTCTAGGTTGCAAGAATGGAGTACAACCGAGTACAAGTATAACTTTATATAGAAATAGAGCACGGAATTTTGTTGCATTCTTCTCACATGATGGCCGATTGACTTTCCGTAATGATACTGCCAGTTTGATGACAGCTTTAGGCTTTATTCATGACCCACAAAATTGGAGGCTTTTTATAAATGCATCCAAAACTAGCTTGAAGGCAGTTTTACTACATAATGGTAATTTAATGCCTTCTGATCCAGTTGCCTATGCCAGTATGGCAAAAGAATCATATGGGATTCTAGATATAATGCTCAAATCCATTAAATATACGGATTTCAATTAGAAAATGTGAGGATTTAAAAATTATTACCATGATATTGTAAATGCAACGAGGGAACAGAAATTTCCTTGTTTCCTTTGTGAATGGGACGGGACAGTCGTGACAGAGCATCCCGTTACTGGAAAAAAACTTGGCCAATATGTAATTGGAAAGTGGGAGCAAAAAATTTACAGAAGCAGAGACTTATATAGCTTATAAGGATGTAATCCTTCCTCCCTTCACATAAAAATGGGACTAATGAAGCAATTTGTCAAGGCAGTGGATAAATATGGTAGAGGATTTGATTACCTAACAACAAAATTCCCGTCTTTCAAAAGCAAAGATAAAAGAGGGCATGTTTGTTGACCTCAAATAAGACAGTTGAAGAAAGATGTGATATTTGACGAAGAGAAAGAGAACTTGCTTGGACATGTTTTAAAAAAGTTACAATTTTCTTGGAAAAAAGATATTTAAAGATTATAAAGAAATAGTAAACCAGATGCTACCCGCATATCGGGATTTAGGATGCAACATGTCTTTGAAAGTGCACTTCCTGTATTCACATCTGGAAAGCTGCAGTGACGTCTTCGATGAACACGGTGAGAGGTTTCACAAAGATATTTTGAAAAGTGATATGATGGGAAGTGGATGCCTACAATGTTAACTGATTTTTGTTGGAATCTCAAAAGAAACAGCACAGATAAACATTAAAGAAAAAAAAAGATTTACATTTGGTATTTTTGTTATTTAATTATTCTGTATTCAATGTATTTCTGTAAAATTTTCTGTATCAATCTAATTATTTTAATACTAAGGAAGCTAAGAATAATCTCTTTTTTTTTTCCTATTATTATTCACTGTAAATCTAGGAATAAAATTTAAAATTAAAAATCGTCTAACCCGAAAACTATCCCTGATAGAAAACACAGATCTGAAGTCTGCACTAAAAAACCTTTAAGAATCACACAACTCTTACTTAGAAAAAAGAAAAAAAAAAAAAAATTTGTAGAACAGTGTAACTGATCATGCTCGTGAGGAAAAAAGTGAGTTCGACTGTTTTACCTCTAAGCACTTGCATACACAATGGGCTATATGGCCAAGCCCCAAGAACATCAAAGACTCGGAGCTGGGGGCAGGAAGTTGTTAGGAAACATCGACTCTTGTTAAGGGCAAAAGGATTTACATCCGTCGGATTGTAACGATAGATTTTGTTATTATAAAAAAATAAAATAAATACCCCCTCAAGAAGCTGCTTGCCACAGAGGTCTGACAGAAGCCTGTCAGTTTATATGCCATAGTAGGCTTTCATATATAAACAAATAAGTAGGAACGCATTTTGCAAGATCTTGCACACTTAAAAAAGTGCTTCCCATCAAATTCCTTTTTAAATTTTGGAAGCAACCAAAAAAAAAAAACTCGCATGGTGTAAGATCGGGTGAATATGTAGGAAGGGATAGCTGTTTGATTTTTACCTGCTCTAGATAAGACCTAATTTCACGGTTTTACCCTTGTTGTTGGACGCTGCTGCTTCATCTCCTTAACGCATTTTGCAAGATCTTGCACACTTAAAAAAGTGCTTCCCATCAAATTCCTTTTTAAATTTTGGAAGCAACCAAAAAAAAAAAACTCGCATGGTGTAAGATCGGGTGAATATGTAGGAAGGGATAGCTGTTTGATTTTTACCTGCTCTAGATAAGACCTAATTTCACGGTTTTACCCTTGTTGTTGGACGCTGCTGCTTCATCTCCTTAACGCATTTTGCAAGATCTTGCACACTTAAAAAAGTGCTTCCCATCAAATTCCTTTTTAAATTTTGGAAGCAACCAAAAAAAAAAAACTCGCATGGTGTAAGATCGGGTGAATATGTAGGAAGGGATAGCTGTTTGATTTTTACCTGCTCTAGATAAGACCTAATTTCACGGTTTTACCCTTGTTGTTGGACGCTGCTGCTTCATCTCCTTAACCATTTTGGACACAACAATGTTGGTGTAATATTGACCATTTATAGTCATTTCTTCAGATAAGGTGTCCACGGTTCCTTGGGAACTGAAAAAAATTGTGAACATCCTTTTTCATTTTCTCTTTTTTTCATTTTCCATAACCCAAACATAGCTGTCGATCTTTCTGGGAGTTGCATAGTAATAAAACCACGTGTCTCATCACCTGTGACAATGTCTGTTAACTGTTTGGTCCACTAGATTCAAACATTGTCAGCATCTCCTTGCATGAGTCGACTCTAGCCCTTGTTTGCAGTTCTGTCAATTTGTAGGGCAATCATTTGGCATTTTTTTTGGAACTTTAAATGTTAACGAATAATTGTTTTCACACTGACATCAAAACTTATTGCTTGGACGGTGGCGTGCGAGTTTTAATAAACGAGTTCACGAACAGCAGAGATGGTTCTCTCATTCATGGTTTCCTTCAATCTTCCTATCTAAGGGAAATTTTCGAAGCTCTGCTGTCATCTGAATTTGCGCATCCACCCCGCAACAGTGCCATATGAACAGGCATGATCCCTATATGCTTGTGATAAATCGGCATGAATAGTTTTCACGTCGTCCCTAAGTTGCATCCTTGTGAAAATGTAAAATCTCTCCCCGTCTTTAGTAGCTCCATAGCAACAATTTCAAAGAACTTTCAAGAAACTTTCCAAAATGGGAGGGGATAGGAAAAGTCGTGACAGTCTTAGAACCTAAAAAATGTCTAGATCTAACCTGCATTACGGTCAGAGAGAAAATTTTCCTGGTCCATCGAAGAGTTTTGGTATTTGGTGTAAAATGATCCAGCTAATCAGTTCCTGGATTATGATATTTAAGTTTTTCAAAATAATATCGAGGAGTTTAAAATGAATATTTTAGGTAAGATTATTTTGGAAATCTTGCTTAGTACTCAGAAGCAGGTCCGAATCTAGAAGCAAAATAAAAAAAAAAAGGGGGGGGGGGGCAAGAGACTGGATTTTCGCTGCAGTGTAGCATTTCCCACTTCGTTTCAGAGTTTTTAAAAAAATTCACGAAAAACACGCGGAAATGCAATAAATTTAATGCTATTAAACTTATAGCTTTGATTACCTTTACTAACATTAGGCTCTGATTATCCTTACTAGCATTCTCAAGGAGGGGGGTCCCTATTTGGTGAAAGCAGCAGTCTTGAAATTTCGAGATTGATATACACATTGAGTTGACTCTGCATTTGAAACACCTACTTAATACCTTGTGGGGTATTAGGTATACTGTAATAGAGAGCGTACACGTTGGGTCATGAACTCCACAAGGTGTTGCTGGGTATTTTGTGGTCACCCTGCAACACCTTGCATATCGGAGCAATGAATCGCTTTTTCCAGTAGGTTCCAAACTTGCTCAATTTGGTTGAGATCGGAGAGTTGGGCATCCATGGGTGGACGGCGAATTCATTGTCATGTTCCTGAATCCAATTTGCATGTGTGACATGGCACGTTATCTTGTTAATAGACGCCAGAGTTATCAAGATACACTGCATGATGAAGGGGAGTACTGGAAAGGTAATGACAGAAAGGAGGGAGTCGTGCCAAACAATTGATTCACTGTGATCAGTGGACCCACGACATATCATGAAAACAGTCCCAAAACCATAACACCACTGCCTGCCAATCACCGACGGTGCATCCTTGTACCATGGCCTCATGTTGCTTTCTCCAAATATGAACACGCCTACCAGCCTGATGGAATTGGAAACAGGATTCATCTGACCAGGTGAAAGATTTCCACATGTCGGTGATAGCGTAGATGTGCCCACGCCAGGTAGTTTCTGGTGTCTTGCAGTGAGCATGGGTATTAGTAACAGCCATGAACTGTCATAGCCCATATGATCTAATGTCTGGTGCACGTCCATGTAGATATTGGTCTTGCAATTCCAACATTGTATTGAATGGTAAGCTGGGTGATTATGCTGCCTTGCTGCTGTGTTATGAGGCAGGACACACATTGCTCATCATGGCTGTCCCACATGTGCCAGGTACAGAATGGGAACATTTCACATGGCAACTGTTGTCGAGATATGACAGCTGTACGTCGTGCCCCCACAATCATAACACGTTCGAAGGCGGAAAGATCACGACACTGACCCATTCTTACTTGAAGTAAAGCAAAAACTGATTACCACATGTGAGCACTATAATTGAATATTGGTCATTCCTGAGCTTGAGTCATCACCAGTGCCATAAATAAAAGAAAACCATCAGAAGTAATAGTATCTAAGGGAGTGATGGGGAACCTTTTCGAGCTCGCGCGCCAAAATTTGAGAAATAATAGTATTTTCTAGCTCAAATTTACTTTAAAAATTGCTACTTATTATTAACCATCCAACATATCCATAAATAATAATAAATAAATACCCCCTCAAGCAGCTGCTTGCCACAGAGTTCTGACAGGAGTCTGTCAGTTTATATGCCATAGTAGAAGGTCTGAGAGGATGGCAGGACCTCAGCAGAAAATAACACGAACATCCATGCCTTACCCGGGGCTCGAACCCAGGTCCCTTAGACCGGTAGCCAAGCGCGCTAACCACTCGGCCATGGGATGGCAACATATCCATACATCATACAATATAAATTAAATGATACAAAATATTAAGGATTTAAATATAAGGATATGCAACTTAAAAGTATTAGAAGCGCCACAACAAGAGAAAATTAAAAAATGAAACTTATTTATCACACCAAAATCATTCAATCTTAGGCACAAATAAACTCGTACACTGCTTTCCACTTACTATGTCCAGTGCATCGCTATGAACTGGACACCACCGGTATCAGAATGAAGTGGATTTTCGTTGGCTGAGAGAGTAAGACAGTTCTCTCAAATGTAGCAGTAAACCAAGACCCTAACTAAATTAGTGATAGATTTACCATGTCTATTTTTGATGAAGCTTTTTGTGCAATGTGCAATCAGTTATTTGACAATACTGAAATTGACAATTAATAAGCAACTAATTATAGCAATATAGTCACCATCTTGCTACCCACGATTCATCCGTAATATGTATTGATACTCAAAGAAGTGAACTGCAGTTAATTACTTCTGAGCGACAGTGACATTTTGTGCACTCCAAGTTAAACTAACTGGACAGTCTCCAGGTGGGGACATTATTCACTGACAAGTTGGGTGTCATTATAACATTTGAGGCATAACCTGTTTTTGCCATTAGGTGATAGCAGGTCAAAAACATTTTTAACCGGGGGGGGGGGGGGGGTCATGTCCCTCTATTTATTTTTATTTATTATTGTTGTTGTAAATCTATGCCTGTAATAAGTGTTTTTTGGAGGTGCTGATGTGGGGATGTGACTCATGAGCTGGCGGACTTGCGTATGCTCATTGGACGGAAAGCACTTTTACGACTAGCTCGGGTGTGAGTGCTAGCACAGGAGAGAAGAGCGGCAATAATGAACAACAGTCTGAGCGTCACTGACAAACTGGAAGGACATTTGAACATGCATCAAGGAATGCCACTCTTGCTCAAAAACAAAAAACCCTTAAGGTGAGGGTTTGGTTGTGTGTGAACCAGGGTTCCGTTCTGTGTGAACCAGGTTGTAAGGCAAGGATTGAATATCCTTTCACTGAGTTTGAGGTCTGTAAAGAGAATCTGTGAAGCACAGTTTTCCACCTCATTGTATTAAGGTTTCCAGTAGCAAAGCTCCACAGAATTGAGTGCATCCCCATCAAGTAATTGTATATAAATGCAAATGAACTGTGCCGTCCATATACTACTCCCATGCTTGGATTGTTGGACACCTTTCTTACACATCACTTGGTGCAGCAAATCTGGGGCATATGTCAGTATGGGAGTAACAACCCGCGGACCTGTGATTTCACCTAAGTAAGGGTGAAGGCAATTTAAGGGACTACTTGATCTCCTCTGCTAAAGAGGGAAATTTATGTCATCTAGCCCAACACGACATTCGGCGCAGTTCAGTGTGCAGCATATGTAATTATATGTGACGAAGTAACAATCTGCATTGAACCCCCACCCCACCCTCCTGAGGACAATATCCAAAGACATGATTCCCTATCTGTTTCGTCCTAGTGTTAACCTTTGTGCAGTGGAGGTTAAATGTCTTATTCAATTCTAGGTTAGCTACAAACAACAATGTGCCTGTTTATTAACAGGTTGCGATACTATGCACCTAACAGAGGAAAACCTCTGACCTCGTGAATTATCTATTCACCGATCAGTCACCGTCCACATCTGCTCCAGCCAGGCACTAACACGGAACTCCCTGACCTTGCTGATGGGTTGTCTGCCACTCTTCGTATAAGTGCCATCCTTCTCATCCCACGGGATGATCATTTGGCCAGCACTCCTTGATCAACGGAGCTAGGCCAGAAAGGGGACCAATCACTGACGATCAGGTATCATAAACCTGTCTTGCTGATTGCAGCAAGACACATTAGCCATAAATAGCCTTAATCAGTGGTAGGAGAAAGGTAACAGTTTTACTTATAGGACTTGACACTTCTTGTTAATCAATAGAGAATGACTTTAGACAGTAAAGTGAAAAGAGTTGTCGGACTAGTTTCCCTTGGCATCTCAAAAGCAAATGATTCAGTTGACCACAAACTTATCTTCCAAAATCTCGGCTATAATTTTAACCCATCGCCCTCAGCTCTTCCTTGGTTTAAAAATTATCTCAACAACCATGCTATCCGAACTAAATTAAGCACTAATCAGATCTCTACATCTCTTAAAATTAAAATCAGAGGAAAAACCCCAAGGAACCATTCTTAGCCCACTAATCTTTTTGTAAATGATCTCCCAGAATCCTCCACTAATAGCAATATTTTTATGTATGCAGACGATTGTCTTCTTTTTTTTAACCTCAAGTTCTTTCATTTCTCTAAAACAAGAAATAGAAAATAATATTTTGATGTGCTTTACTGGTATACTAAAAATAGAATCACTGTCAATATCAAGAAAACTAATAGTGTTTTTCTTTCAACTTCAAATTCCCCCCCAGCTGACCATTAAAATCAATAACACTCATATTGCAGTTTCCACTTCCATGAAGTATTTAGGTATGACTATAGATAATAATCTTGACTTTGGACTTCACATTAATAAAACAGTCGCTTCAGCTTCTAAAAGAACTTGCATATTGAGGTACATTCGAAACTATATCCTCCTATGCCTCAATGTTCTATAAAATTTACATCCCACGGAAACTCGAATACTGTGCTTCCACTCTTTTTGGTATTAACAAAAAGAATTCTTATAACTCTTGAATCTAGAAGATGCGGCTTATACCCTTATTCACGACACTATAACAAGTCTCATCCCCTTCATTCGATTCTTACACCCTATATGTGATTACCATATTACCACACCATTCACTCTGATAATAAAATGTTTTCTACTCCCAAGTTTTTCGAAGCTAACTATGTTGAAATTTCTTTTGCTTTTCAGGCAACCTCAGCTTGGAACTCTACCGAGCAATATCACTTCTTAAAATTCTAAAGCAAAATTCAAAAACTATATTACAAATATTATATGCTATATATAATATAAGCTATATAGAGAGATATAATATAAGCCAGCACTGTAGCGGCCCACACAAGGATTTTTGTGGCCCACGAACAAAATCAAATTTCTACTTGAAATTTTAAATAAATATCTGCAATCACCTTATAATTTTTTGTCAACTTATATTACTTTACTTGATGGGCAATCTTCAACGTACTCATTCTATAAAGTTTACAAAACATTCTGATCGACAAACTTCTGAAACCTTTTAAGCTTTTACATAGTAATATTCACTGGTTAAGTGCCAGAAAATGCCTTAAGGGATGTTTTACACTTCGAAAAGAAATTAATCTTTTTGTCACAAAAGTGGGCACTGATGAAGATTTAGTAACAAGTTTTGTTGAGGAAAATTTTCTGCATTCACTTGCTTTCCTAACAGACATTACAGATTATTTAAATGTCTGGAATAAATCCTTACAAGGAAAAGATCAAAAGTGTGCTGCCTTTATAATCATATTACTTGGGTTTAGGAACAAACTACAATTGTTGAAGACAAATTTGCAGGAAAACAATTGAATTCATTTTGAAACTTGTAAAGAGTTCTATGAAGAAATGAAGCAACTTAGTAAAACAATTAATTTTGAAAAATTTGTTCCTAAATTAGATATTCTGATTGAAGATTTTAATAGAAGATTTACTCAATTTGATGACCTTAATCAAAGTTTAAATTTATTCAGTAATCCATTAAATATTGATATTAGCACCGTAGAATCCCAAATATCAAACCGAATTATGTGACCTTCAGGCCGACCCAATTATTGCATCTAATTGAGAAACTGCAATAGAATTGTTCAAACTTTTGTCTAAAGAAAAATATCCAAAAATAAAAGATTTTGGAATCCAAATACTTTCTATGTGCAGAAGTACATATATCTGCAAGCACATTTTCTGATATGAAATATATAAAATCAAGATACAGAAACTGCTTGACTCTGCACTCAAATGACTCTTGACTCAATGCACTGTTTGACTCGCAACAACAAATATCGATATGGCCGTAAAAGAAATTATTGCCCAACAACTACGGCCACAATGCTCCTATTAAATTTATTCAATATTTGATGAGGTTTAGAATTTTTTTGGTGGGGGTTATGAACTGACTTTTTAGTTACCTATCTTATTCTATTCTTGTTTTTTGGCCCGCAAAATATTGGCAAAGGAAAAAATGGCCTGCGATCTTAGAGAAGTTGGACAGCACTGATATAAGCTATATATTCTTATATTGAAACATTTGACCAACAATAGCTCTTCACCAGAAAAACTAATATTCGCAATCCTTCTTTCTCTATCGGATCATCTAATATTACCCTATTTTGTTCTTAAATTTCTTTTTTCCTCTTATTTTACTACAGTTATTATCACATTTCGTATTATATGTTTGTCTTCATCTGTGCAGCTTTTCTTGTCATTTCATTCATATGTATCAAATAATGATGCAATTTCTGTACATGTTTGCAGTTTTGTACTGTCCTTAATATTTCTTTTTAATTTCCCAAATATACTGGGACATCAAGGTACTTGAACATTTAAATATCTAAAATTACCTTACCTTGGGGCTTTACTGTAACACCCTGCATGGAATAAATTATAATAATAATGTGGAAGGGGCCATACCTCCCTGGAAAATTTTAATAGGAACGAATGTGTAAACAATAGTAAATATATAAATTACACATATTTCGCACGAAATAATTTTTAAAAACCACTAGAACAGAGGGACAGAAAACATTTCATTATTTAGTGTAATTAATTTCTGGGGAAAAAAACGGAGGTGCGTCAGTTATTAAGTTTGCTATAGATTATTTATTACTGCAGTTAAATCTTCCGGAACTCTTGAACAAAAAAAAATCGAGATTTAGATAGATTGGAAATGTTTATTTTTTTTTCAGGCACATTTCTTAATAAAAGAAGTTTGGGGAAATGCGAATTTGATTCTCCCTTTACAATACATTTAGTTGCTCCTAATCAAGTTCCACTGGGTGTAGCAGATTTCTAAAAATTGTTAGTTTGTTTTCCGACCTAAGAACTTAGCACCCATTCCATTTATTCTGTTGGATTACTACTACAAACTAATAAATAACCAGTAATACGATTCTAAATATTGCGTGCCAGGTAATATTAAGATTCAAAACGTTATAAGGTTTAATAAAAGCTCTATGAATGTTTGCTATTTTGAAACAAAAAAAAAACGGGCAATAGGAAGCTCAGATAAATTCAGTTGAAGACATCACAAATTTTAAGAATCCCAAGATAACTTCGTTAATTTGCAACCACTGAATTATTAGTTAGAAAATAAGATTATAGAGAGTATTCCTGAAGGAAAGAAGTAAAAAAAAATACTCAATGGACTGTTCAAAGTTTAAAAGAATCTCAAAATGATGATTAACAGAATTAACTGCACATGAAATATTTTTTGCTCTGTAAACTGGATGGATGAGAAATATTTGCGAAGAGACAAATACCAAAGTGTGCACATAAAAAAAAGTAGTAATGATCATTTCATTACAAAAAGTATTCAGTTAAACGTTTGGACAAAAATTATATAGCTAGGATAAAAATGTGAAAAAGAATCTAGTGTAAAGTGAAGAGGAAAAAAGAAGGGAGAAAAGCTAACTACAATTACAACTGTCTTTGAAAAATTTCAGTGACCAAGTTCGCTGTTGAGAGCCAGCCGGCGGCGCAGAACGGCGCCCCACTAGTGGATAGTCAGTGGAGCGAGAAGGGCTGAGCTGGTGACAGGAGATAATGTAGCCAACATAGAACGCATACTGCCGTCCACCTCTATAAATCACAGCTCGGATGGCTTGAACTCACTAACAGCCACGATGCTCTTTTGTGAATTTCTGTAGTCCTCTATTTTTTGTTCATTCTTCTGAAGTAACCTTAAATCTCTCAGTCTTATTGCTCTCAATTGTACTCTAATTATATATTAAACGTATGGACTAACGTCTTTATCGTTAAAATACTTAAAAAATATGAATCAAATTTCGTGTTGTTCCAATACGTTTCTAAAAATGGATTACAAATTTTATTTTCTATAACAAGGGAAAATACTCGAGAAATCTGAACTCATTGTGAGTCAGTGTGGCACATAATGGTGTGAAACACTTAAAACACTTACGAAAAAAAAAATATGTACAAACAAAAATGAAAGTGCAATTTCTAAAATCGTACGGAAATTTTGACCTGAGGTTTTCGCTCATTAATTTTCTGACCGTCATGCATGCATTTTGATAGCCCCCGACGATTTGCAGTTTTTCGTCATATCTTGGTAAATTATAAAGTGCATAAAACATATTAAGTAATGCATACGCCTATAAAATTAGAAAATTGAAAAAAGGAAAGCAAAACCGATTTCTTCATATTTTCGCCTAATTATAAAGCATACATTTTATTTGGGTATGTTTCAGACGTACAAAATCCTCAAGCAACCATTGATATTTAACCAGAATGTATAATATAGTTATCCAGATATGTCTGTCCTGAGCTCCAGCTGCTGCACAGGGAGATATAGAACAAAGCATTGGGAGTAGGGGCGTTATAGTCTATGACATTCCCCGCTTCATAAGCTTTCATTTGACGTATACCTTGTTACTTTCGGCATTCGCGTTCTACAGATATAACGGAACAATAGTTTTAATATTTCCTCTTTTTTAGGAGGGAAGAAAGCATGGGGGTCAATTCCCCGCGTCACGAGCTTTCATTTGACACATAAATTATACAGTTTCCCCATCGCGTTCGAAAGATATGGTGGAACAACAACAATTCGCCAAATCCACGAAGTCGCCAAAGGAAGATATGCAATAATAACACTTAAATGTACTTACGATATTTCGCCGAATGGTGCAAAGGCCTCTCGTAGTTGCTGTGTTTCAATTTCAGGACTCAGATCTCCCACGAAAATGTGATAATGTTCTGAAATGAGAAACGTTCTCTTATATAATTATAGTATAAATAAATAACTTCTTAGTTATTATTTACAACACGAGAATAATCACTTGAAATTTGGTGTTATTTACTTACTTTAGTCAAGGCATCAGAAATAAGCAAAAAAAAAAAAGGTTGCGGCAATTACGCGAAAAAATAGGTCTAATTTTTGTTCAAGAAAATTTCTCTCCACTGTTAAAGTGCGTTCAGAATTTTTAGAGCCAGATTATTCGATGAACATTTGAAATATAAAGTAAATTAAACACCTAAAAATTTTATCCAGCTGATTTCAGATAACGAATTTTTTATGTTTACCAACTTTATTAATATATTACATACCCAGTAGCCAAAGAATTAATACTACCCTAGGACAGAGTGGTTGCTTTCTTGGCTACTGATAATAGGACCGATTTCGGTCGCGAATAAGATAGGGATGTTTTCTTATGTCTTTATGATGAGGTCCTCACAGACCTTCTCTGTGGCGTATTACACTGACACGCTCCTGTCAGATCTTTGTGGTAAGAAATAACTTTGAGACCTATTTTTTATTATTTATTTTATAATGAAAAATAAATTACGTGATTGGAAAAAATATTGGTGTAGGCCAACAGTAGCAGCATTTAGTTCGTGATAAAGTTTGAGAAATGTGGGAATTAAATAGAAGAACGCATAGCGCCTCTTTGGAATATGAGAACCTCGTTTTTAAAAGATAATTAATTTTTCTCCATTTAAAAAAAACTTCTGTATCCTTTAAAAGTTTTAATTCGAATTAATGGATTGGGAGAATGCAAATAGCAGTATTGATTAGTACTTATGCAACACAAAAAAAATCTCTTTTATTCTGTAAAATGGACAATTGAACACCAATAAATGAGTAACCGTAGGAAATAAAAAACTGCCTTTCTCACACCCTCTAAGAAAAGGGGGCAGATTGTTGCTGTCAGTGGAATATACCAACGAAATTTCTATCATAAACAGATCATTCGCAATATTCGTTAAAAGATTCGCCTTTTTTTATATTTAGCGCCCTATAAATGATGTAAATTAAAACTGCCTTAGACTCCAAAAAAAGAGCGAATCATAATATTTCATTAGTACCTATCCAACTTAAAAAAAGAAATTTCAAATATTTCTTAAAACAGTTGCGCTTTCCACTTCCCTAGGTATAATGGGGCATATTATCGTCATCTCCTGACCTTCACATTCCAACATCAAAATTCTAGGTTAAATACATAGCTTGCAATATTTCCTTAAAAATTCTCCACTGTTAGAGGGCCCAATTCCAACTTTTGGGAGGGAAAGTGCAAATCATAATATTACATCAGTACCTATCAAACCCAAAAATAATTTTATCATCTTTAAGAATAAAAAAGTTCAATGTCTATAGACAGACCGACGAAAAAGTGAAAACATTATCTAGTTTTTTTTTTTTTGAAAACAAGTAAACTTTTGCAAAATACTACAAATTACTTAAAAATTTTTGCTTATACTTTTTGCTACGAGTAAAATAATGAACAAACGGTAAATTTATCTAAATTTGAAAGAGGCATGATTGTTGGTGACATGTAGGCGGAGCATCTTGATCTCAGAAACAGCATGTTTCTTTGGTTATTCTAGAACAGCTGTTGAAAAGGTGTATATAGAGATTAGATCGCTGAAGGAAAACAACCAACAAGAACTGTGATGGGAAACATACACATGAGTGTATGAGGTGAGACACGGATCCAAACGTCTTGTGCAGGCAGGCAACAGATGGGACACTTACCTGGTTGTGACTTCAAGTATAAAACAATGCGTCGAACTCTCCATTGTTTGGAACAGCGCTGCCCAACTAATGGGCCCGCACAAGGATTTTTGTGGCCCGCGAACAAAACCAAGTTTTTACTTGAAATTTAAAATAAATATCTATAATCCACCTTATAATTTTTTGTCAACTTATATTACTTGATATGCAATCTTCAACTTACTCATTCTATTTGCAATTATTATTATTATTGCATTATTTCAACTTACTCATCCTATTCTTATTGCCCAACAACAACGGCCACAATGCTCCCATTAAATTTATTAAATATTTGATATGGTTTAGAAAATTTATATTGGTTTAATATTACTTATTATTTTTCGTATAAATAAAATAATTTTTTGAGATGACATGAACTGACTTTTCAATTACCTATCTGTCCTATTCTTTTTTTCTGGCCCGCGAAATATTGGTGAAAGAAAAAATGGCCTGCGAAATATTGGCGAAAGGAAAAATGGCCCGCGGTCTTAGAAAAGTTGGACAGCACTGGTTTGGAATATCACAGTAGATGCCCAAAACTGCATTAGCTCCTGCAAAAACCGCACAACATCGAAAATTGTATCCTGTATGATGCAGGAACACAAAGCATATAGACCGTAGACGAATGGAGGAAAAAAGCCTGCAGATCTAATGAATTGTGTTTCCTTTTGTATCATGCGTTAGGTTGTTTTACCTCTGAGCGGCACTTTTTTGCACACCATGGCCCACACACGCGGCCACGGCTTAACATACCATCTGACGGACGGCGGCCTTTCCAAGCCCATCTGTGTCCCCTACTGACCGTGGGCAGGGCGGGGAATTTTGCGGAGATCAATCTCAACGCTGATCCAGCTGGGACTCGAACCTGGGAACTACACATTACGAGACTAGCGCGCTACCGACTGAGCCACCCCCGCCCCTTTGTATCATGCAGTTGAAGGCATGCGGTATGGAGTAAGGAACATGAGGCAATGGATCCTATATATGTACATTTACATACACTGCATGGCGGTGGTATCACTGTCTGCGATGGTTTTTTTACGTCTGAGCGGCACTTTTTAGCATACAATGGTCACACCAGGTCACAAGGACCCCGAAGGCTCAGAGATGGTTGGGGCACTGGAACAGTTGTTGGGAGACAGCCTTCCGTCAACTCCATCCAGCGTGTTCTTTAACGTGCACCGGTTATGGCTCTATAGCACACGGGACCACGGCTTAACGTCCAATATGACGGGCGACGGCCTTTCCAAGTCCATCGGTTTCCCTATTGTCCGTGGGCAGGGCGGGAAATTTTGCGGAGATAAATCTCAACGATGATCTAGCTGGTACTTGAACCTGGGAACTGCTGATTACGAGCATGGCGCGCTATCGACTGAGCCACCCCCGTCCCATTACTGTCTGGGGATACCCTTCCTGGTCTTCTGGTATAGTGTCGACAACGTATCAAGAGTGTGAACTATGTGGATATTGGTGAAGATTAAGTACTCTTCAGTGTTAATATTGTTCACAATGGTGATGACAGCTTGCAACAAGACAATGTGTAGAACCATCGGACTCATACTGTTCAGTAATGATTTGCAGAATATTCGTACAATTGCTTATTCAGGAAACTACACTCAATCAAACAATGACCTATGAGAATAAATTAAAAAGCACCGTTATAAAATAACCTCAAGTATCACGATCTAAAATGTTTTATCTATATGGATAACACGTGATTTTAATCCAGTTACAATCAATGTTTTTGTACCACGTTCACTGTAATTTCACATGACTGTTACAATGCAAAAAACAAATTGCCAAGTAACCTGAAGAATCGCAACAGCAGATTTGGGTTGCTTTACCTCTGAGCTGCACTTTTTTCCCCTTCGGAAAATGGACAGGAAGCAAAGACCCCAAGGGATAAAGCTGCGGAAAGGAAACCCATTGGACAACTGTTAGGAAACAGATGTTAGACTTCCTTTACAGGTCACCCAGCATGCACAGAGTAAGGCTCTCCTGCACAGAGGACCACGGACTAACGGACGGCGGTTTTTCCAAGCCCAACGCTGACACCCTTTCTCATCGAGGGCAGGGTGAAGATTAGCAGAAATAATCAACAGTTGGGATTCGAACCTCAAAACTGAGAATGACTGACAACAACCCAATCCCAGAGCAGTGAAAGCCAGCTGAGTTGTTGCAGAAACATCGTAGTCTTCATACATACACGGAAGAGCCAAAACATCATGACCACGGTCTAATATGATGTTGGTCTTCCATGTATCGCCAAAACAGTTCTTACTCGACAAGGCATGGGCGCTACAATTTCTAAAGGAGTCTTGTAGTATTTGGTACCAATATGTTACCAGCAGATCCTTTAACTCTTGTAAGTTACCTGGTTGAGCCGCGGCAGATCGGATATGCTGCTCCAACACAAACCACAGATGCTCGATTGGATTAATGTCTGGGGAATTTGGAGGCCAGGACAATACCTGGAAGTCTTCCTCATATTCCGCGAACAATCCAATCCGGGCAGTGTGGCATGGTGCATTATCCTGCTGAAAGGAAACACTACTAGAAAAATATACCGTTTCCATGAAAGGATGTACCTGGTCTGAAATGATGTTCAGGTAGGTAGTGGACGTCATAGTTTCCTGCACATGAATGACTGGGCCCAGGGTTTCCCAGCAGAACATTGTCCAAAGCATTACACTTCCTCCACCGGCTTGTTTTTGTCTCATGGTGCATTCTTGTGCCAACACTTCCCCAGGTAAACAACGCACACTACCCGGCCGTGCACATGGTGCAACAGGAAACGAGATCCATCGGACCAGATGACCTTCTTCCAATTATTCAAGGTCCAGATTTGATGCTCGCATGCTCACTGTAGGCGCTTTCGAGGGTGAACCGAAGTTAGCATGGGTACTCGGAGCAGCCTGCGGCTACGCAGTCCCATTTTCAGCAGGGTTCGATGTACTGTGTGTTGTGACACATTACTCCCGTCACCAGCATTCAAATTACGGGAGAGTTGCGCCACAGTATCCCTTCTGTTGGCTCATACCATACTGGATAGCTCACCTCTACATCAATGAGCCGTGGTCGGCCCACACCTTGCTGGCGGTTCGTGGTTTTTCCCTCCTCAGACCACTTTTTGAAGGTACTAACCACGGCTGACTGTGAGCACCCCACAAACCTTGCCGTCTCGGAAATGCTCTGACCTAGTCGTCTGGTCATTACAATTTGGCCTTTGTCAAATTCACTTAAGTTCGCTGCCTTTCCCATCTGAAAAACAAGAATAACACTGATTTACAGAGCTCAGTATCAGATGTTATTTATACCGATTCATGACTTTCACACGCGCCGTCGTTTACCTGAAGTTTACTGTTCTATGTATAGCTATATAGATAGATATCCTCTCCTGCACACGGTGTCACGGCTTAACATCCCATAAGCTGGCAAATTCGGGACTCGAACGTTGGATTATGAGAATGACACATTACCGACTACGCAACCTGCCACTTCTAATTAGATCACATTTATTACATATTTATATATATTTTTTACGACAAATAAAAGGAAATATCGTGTAACTGGGTCTTTTCAATCCAGTAGATAGTACTAAAAACTATAAGGAGTTTTCGCAAATTGTGAAAATTGTTAAATTTCTTTGTGATTGTTATTCCAAATAAACTAATAAAGTGTCATACTTTTAAATCAAATGTTTCAGCAAGCATCGATTGTCCCAAATAAATGTTAGATCAGCGATTTTTTACATACGTAATATAACGTTGATAGTTATAGTGCAGATAAGGGTGTTAGAGTCCTGGAAGTAGCCATTACAGCCAGAAAAGAAATATTTCAATCAGAATGAATGTGATTGTTCCAGATATTTAAGACTTTTATGTTAGACCAGCAGCCTTTTTACGCAACCATTTCACCTAAATAGCCCCTTAAATCAAAACGCATTCCCCTCACAATTCACAGAAAAAGTCTGGTATTTAAGATGTTTGCTACACACTGAAACATATGATGAGAAAAGGCGTGATCCATGCTCTCATCATATTCATTTTAATAGCTTATTTATGGTGTTTGCCCTATTACATGATCAAATAATAGTTTCTTCAAAATATAACTTTGGCTTGTAAGATCATAGCTTTACACAGGCCATTGATCAGTTATTTTAATCGATATTCTGTCAACATGAACAATCTGAAATTCGCTGATATAATAATGTTTGCATCAGCAAAATCCATTTTAATTTCAGCTGATTGCGAATACTTCAAATCATAATTTTAATCAATATCACATTTTGCAAAAGTTTTTTATAATATAACGTTTACTAAGAATATCTCCAGTTAAAAGGCTGACATCCTGTTCTCATTGTCTGATCCTCTCCTGGAAGTGCATCGTCGTACTTTTCAGGATGAATTATGCAATTGTATTCCGAAACTTGGTAGTTCAAAATCCACATCGCACCTTTAGCCTTATTTTACAATACAAAACTATATCAGCCTAAGTAGTAGCATAAATGAGAGTTCTGGAACAGTGTTAAAGTATAGGGAACTTATGTTAATCTATGGGAATTTTCTAAGTGCCTCAATGTGATTATCGATAATTCGATATTTCTCAGTAGTTCTACCATAGCGTTTAGTTTCTGTAGCCTTATTGCCCCCCCAGTTTCTGAAGTTGCCCGATTGTTTGGTAAATCATTTCTTTCAGCTCAGGAATGGGGTTTCTCGCCTGTAAGATACCACTCGGAAGTTTTAGTTTATATTGGTTTAATATTTCATCTTGCAAGTTGGAATCTGGATTATAAACGAACGTTTTTTCTGGCAGCTCAGTGGGCTCTTCTGGCTCTAAAAGTTTTCACTACATCTTGTATGTTTTTCATGGTTTCTTTACGCACAGTTTCCAGATCTTTTAACCGTTCGACCACTGGCTTGTGAAATTCTTCGAGCGTTTCCTTAACTCGTTCCTCTCCCAAAATAGTGTCAAAATAGTCCCAATTTTGTAGTAGCTCGCGTTTTTCAAGATTTCACCTGTAATACTGTGTAATTGCTTAAGATCCTTCATCTTTATTCATATACAATAAAGACATATACCCAGTGACGAAAGTCTGAAACAAGACCTCCAGGTACTGTTCTTCTTTCTTTTGGATCTGGGTAGTGTCTAGCAAGTGAAACACTAATCTTGCTGCCCCTGTCAAATTTCTTGTTTATTGGAATAACAGAAAAAAAACTGCTGAAGTTGTGGTCTTACTACTTCAATGAATTTTAGATCGTCCAAGTTGATACTATAATTTATATACTAAAAGAGGGATTTGCTGTGCAGCAGATTACCTTGCTTATATATTCATTAGAAATGCATAGATGGTAATTATCTTTGAAAATAGGTGGCGTTAGTATGTCGAATCTTGTGTTTAGCTGTATAATTAGATGAGACTGCAATATGTCTTTTTTCACTTCTTTATCACCATAGGTAAGGCAAATTACAGTATTTTTTATCAACATATAGTTATGTAGCATCATAATTTTTTACAATTGGGGTGCCAACATTCGTAATTCGTTTTCCCTTTGCATCGCCATTAAAACTGCTCCCACTTGATGCAAAAAGTCCATTTTCATTTCTCAATAGAGAATTGGATGGGTTAGGATTCTAACTTTGTCAAGCCATCAACGTAACTTTTTGTTGTCGCATTTCTGTTGTGCTTCGGTTCCCCGAGATTTCCTATCCTCTTATTGTTCGCATTAAAGACATCCTCGCCAGTTAAAGCGACTTTTTCCAAATATCCCTTAGTTACAGCAGCAGAATCAGACTCGAGATCGGTAATATCAAGGATTTGTTTTTATTTCTGCATTGAAACTATGCCCGTCGAATGCAATGCTTCGTGGAACGTAAAGCCCACCTTTATTTCTCACCAATGTATTCATTGGACTATTTTGAACAGTGGTCAGTTGTCGACGTAGTGTTTCGTAGTGGCATTGGATGAATCGATCGGTTCTGCAAGATTTTTATTGCGTTTATTGCTTGCATCGTAATTATCATCGTTATTGCAAAGTGCTCTTTTTTTCCAAATATCGTTTTGTAACTACTCCAGAATCTGCATCCAGTTCAGTAACATTGATTATTTGTTTCGCGCATCGTAGCGATTGTTCCGAAAAATCAAAGAACTATTATTAACGTATTGAATGGTAGCGGCATCTCTATTTTCTACAGGTCTGCCTACATTCGTTATTCTTTTAGTATTTGCGTCATAATTTCCCGTGTGATTCAGTGTTATAAACTCTTGTTGCAATATCGTTTTGTCAGAGTCCGAACCCTCTTCGGGATTGGCTACATTTCTCAATTTTTTATTACTCACGTCATAGTCCCCATCGTGTGTCAATTTAAAACCGACACCTGGAATTCCCGCTGGTCCTCTTTCGGAACCGGTCTCAGAGCTGATGACGCCAAACTTTGTCAAGTAATTCATCTTTATTTACCAAAGTTTTTTCTGTACTTGAGAGGCATGTGCTTGGTTTTTTTATCGATTAATAGGAAATCGTGTGGTTTTGAAACTGCATATGCATAAAACTGCATAAAAATATCTTTCCTGATTTCTGTTGCATGATCCATTTGTATCTGCAACATTTCTCTCTTGTTCTGCATATTAAAGAATATAAAATAATTACACTGTAGTCGAATGCCTTTTGGAGTCGAAAAATAACTCTGTGTCAGGTAAATCAAACGAATTGTTTTTCACATGCTAAAAAACACCCCCTTTTTTTCTAATTTTCGCACATTTTCTCACAAAAAACCAGAAGAAATTAGTTTAAACACTCATCTCAAAAAACTTTTCCCATAGATTAACATAGAGTTCCCTATACTTTAACACTGTGCCAGAACTCTCATTTATGCTACTACTAGCCTATGCTAAGTTGATTGTGCCATCGTGATTACTTTAAATGTGCTTCTCATGTTCTATACTGAAATATAGACTATTAGTAAAGTTAAAAATCAAATGGAGATAGTTTTATTAATTATCTTTTATCAGTATTTATTATATTAAAAATTTAAACACTTTCGATTTAAAATATTCTAAATAAGTGAAATTATCAACACAGATCATCGGTTTCCAAAGTGTGATTCGCGACTCGGTGGATAAAAATACAAGCTCTTAGAAATTACACAAATAATCGTACGATGCTATTATTATCGCCCAACATGCATGAAAATAAGTCTGGTTTCCGCCGCATATTTCGTGTTTTCTTCTTAGTTATTTAAAACAGTCCTTTATTACACTGTCATAGATGCTTTTCGCATCCACCTTCATAACATTATCATTTTCATTTAACAATGAGATATCAAAATATATTTCGTTTAGTAGCATACTTGACTATATTTTATTTCGTGTCGATCAGCATACTGTCGATATTTCGTGTTGCTTCAGCATCCAGGGAGAAATTAACTCTTATACTATGTGCACCTGATCTAAGGGACCTGGGTTCGAGCCCCGGGTAAGGCATGGATGTTCGTGTTGTTTTCTGCTGAGGTCCTGCCATCCTCTCAGATCTCCTACTGTGGCATATAAACTGACAGGCTCCTGTCAGACCTCTGTGGGGGTTTTGCTTATTTTTTACAGTTCTATTACTCACTCGCTAATACAGGTTACTGAAAGAAAATGCAGACGGATGGCTTCCGCCGAGGCTTAATTTCATTTCCAAACTGGGATGAGAATGTGGTAACAAGATCAGCTACCGTTGCAAAGAAAAACCTTTACTATCCACATCTTTCTTTGAATATAAAGAGGAAAAGCTAAGGTTCATGAATGGCATGGGAAAAAACGTGCGCAAAACAAAGAGCAATAAAAGAAACAGCGCACGTCCAATTCGATAATTACGAGGAAGCTCAGCGGCCCGGCGATGACTGATCATGGACAAGATGCAGCCCGACACTTGTTAGGGCACGGTTGCACAGGTACCGCGCACCGCAAGCTGTCCGATACAGATTCTACCTACAGGAGGTATTTTTGGATCGCCATCGAAACGCATTAGGAAAATTACTGCGCACAGATCCCAAGCGACCGAAAGCTGGCTTGATTGAGACCGCAGCACTTCTCAGCTGCACGCGGAACTCTGGAAGACCGTAAGGGGAAAACGAGAGAGAGAGAAAGAAGGGGAGCTCGAATATTAATCTTTCTCAGCTGTCAAATACAAAGGAGCAGCAATTGCCGTTTGACTAAATATGGGAGGAGAGTTCTTCTCTTCCAGTCTTCATTAGATGCGACTTGCGTCGCGCACATAGGTGATAAACCTCAATTGTTAAGATGTCCTCCGCATACTCAGATCTTGCTTCTGTACCGTATGGGAGAGAAGGAAAAAAAAGTTCCTTTTTTCAACCATTTATTCACAATTCACTTTTCCAAAAAAAAAAAAACACGCTAGTTGCTATTTACTCAGATGTGATAACCTTTAGTACTAATATCTACGAAAAGCACAAAAAAAATGAGGATTTCACCACTTAGATCTGCAGACTAGCAACGAGGTTGGATTGGGTTGTTTTACCTCTGAGCGGCATTTTTTGCCCACCATGGGCTAAATGGCAAGGTTACAAGGACCCAGAAGGCTCAGAGAAGGTAGGGGACCCACTGGAACAGCTGTTGGGAGACAGATGGTAGTTTCCCGTCAAGGCCATCCAGTGTGTTCTTTAACGTGCACAGGGAATGGCTCTCCCACAAACGGAGCCACGGCTTAACGTCCCATCCGACTGACGGCAGCTATTCCAATCCCATCGGTGCCACCTACTGACCGTGGGCAGGGCGGGGAGTTTTGCGGAGATAAGTCTCAATGCTGACCCAGCTGGGACTCGAACCTGGGAACTGCAGATTACGAGCCTGGCGCGCCACGACTGAGCCACCCCCACTAGCAACAAGATAGTTATGGCAACACCTCCTGTATCACTATTTGATTTCCCCTCAAGATATCTATGCATAATGCTCACTGTCAGATGAAAAATAATTACACTGCTCCACATAGAAAATGCCACACCATGAAGGAATGCACGAAATTAGACGAAACTTACAACACATGTAGACAAGTAGGTGGGAAAGAAGTGATTTAATTTCTGAATGATTACAGAATGCAATGGGCGAGGAGACAGTATAATGTGGCCTGAGTCAGTAGGTCGTATGCTGGGTTATATATTCAGCAACATGGCTTGGCATCGAGTAGAAAAGTCCTCGAATGGTGTGCTGAGGTATCACGGACCATGCGCCATAGACCTGTGTCCATAATTCATCAACATTGCCGGGGGGGGGGGGTTGTGCAGAGGCGTGAAGTCGCTGCCAATGACGTCGACACGTTCTCTATAGGGGAAAAGTCTGGGGATTGCGCTGGCCAAGGCAGCACCTAGACACCTTGTAGGCACAGTCTGTTGAAGTTGGTAGTGCGAGCGTTATCGTGTTCAAACTGTGCATCAGGTATACCACAAAGACACGGCAACAAAACAGGCCGCAGCACCTTAATGACGTATCGTTGTGCTGTCACTGTACTTCTATGCGTATGAGTTTGTTTTACCTCTGAGCGGCACTTTTTTGCCCACCATGGGCTAAATGGCCAGGTCACAAGACCCCGAAGGCTCAGAGAAAGTTGCACACACGGAGCCACGGCTTAACGTCCCATCCGACGGACGGCGGCCTTTCCAAGCCCATCGGTGTCCCCTACTGACCGTGGGCAGGGCGGGAATTTTGCGAAGATAAATCTCAACGCTGACCCAGCTGGGACTCGAACCTGGGAACTACAGATTACGAGCCTGGCGCGCTACCGACTGAGCCACCCCCGCCCCCTATGCGTATGAGCGGTGAATGGCTGTTGAAACTGATAGTGCCCTAAACCTAGCAGCAAGATCAGCCCCTGTGACCACGTCTTCTCCAGACTCTTAATAGGCGATCGTCGGCGCTGAGACAGAAGCGAGACTGATCGCTGAATATGACATGGTTCCGTTCATCCCACCATGCATGTCTGGTACGGCACTCCTGTAACCTTGCGCGACGATGTGCTGCGGTGAGTGGCAGTCGTCGCAATGGCTGGTGAGCTAATCTGCGATTCACAGTCCGTGTCGCTACGGGGATATCCAACACGTCGAATGCCATCCGCTGTGGATTATGGGGTCTCTACGGCTTGCCATCGAATGCAGCGGTCGAGGCATTCGGACTACAGCCTACGTGCACTAGTCTCAATACAGCAAAGCACGTTACCTTCCTCCAACCACTGCCGGTAAATTCGGCAGACAGTTATTGCATCCCGATGCGTTTCCCCTGCGATGCAGGGACCAACCACCAGCCATATGTAGCCCTATGATGAAGCCTCTGGTAAAGATGACTGTGTGATGGTAGGATTCCCGATGTCGCCCAGGAATTCTCATTCCTTACACCACCGAGATCATTCCGATGAAGTAGTCCGCACGTCCCTCACCTATCACGTGATTGGTTCGCAACTGCCGACATATACCCACTTATTTACATGGCGCTCCAACAAATACTTCCTGGTGTGGCATTTTCTATGTCGAGCAGTGTATTTCAGAACATTCCATCACTGGTACGGTTCATTGCAAAGTATTCGTGCGATAAACATGACAAAAAAACATTTATTTCACTATACAGAAAAGTATGGAGATCTCACGAAAGAGCCTACTCTTGTGAGACCTCAAAAGCGTATTGTATACTGCAAAACATTATTTGAAATAAAATTATCTATCTTAAGAGTTACTACTGAAACATGTAAACAAATTAAACGCCATGATATAGCACTGAACATCGAGAAAACAAAATTAGGGGTACAAACTTTATCGAATACTTTATGTATAGTCACTTGGGTGCACAAAACTTAGATTAGACAGGTTAAAATACCTCAGGATCACCAAAAAACGAAGAGGCATGATGCATTTGGTCATTTGATTTCTAAAATCGGGATTATCAGAACAATTATTTTTTTAATCATGTGAGTTTTGAAATTCTCATAATTAAAGAATTCCCATATTTCATTAATGTTATCGATAGGGTTCCAATTTTGATTCGTATTTATTTTGTTCCCTTTAGATCAGGTCCATCCACCAACTCAAACTTATTTAAGAGACACTTAAAAAAAAACTATACTCTGAAAGAGCAGCAGGGTGTGTGTGTGTGGGGTCCTCACGTCCTCGGTTAAAAAACCTTTTTTGCTCGCCATTCAGTGTCTTGTTTCAGTCTTTGTTGATTGCGATAGAAACCTCGTTCTCTTCTTCAGATATATGAATTCGTTGTCTTCATTCTCTTAAATATCAATGGCAAGAAACATGTTCATAATTTCTTCCATCTTCAATTTTTCCGTTTACAAAAAGCAATCTCAAAAAACAAATAAAATATAATAAATATAAAAATTTCGCTCAACTCCAAAATTATATCAGGGAATTTTAACAGCTGCAGAAGTTGCATCCCCAAAAAACTAAGAAAAAAAAATTGCACGTGTTCTCTTGTCATATTCCTTTAAGCACAGACATCTTGAGTCATACCGAAAGAAGTTACAACCTGAAGGTCCAGCGCTATCGCACCTTGCAGCAAATTTGCCAATTAATAATACAATAAGCAAAACATAATTAATAATACAATAAGCTAACCACAGATGCTGCAAAACTGACCGAGCTAATGGCAGATCTGAAGGGGCGGCAGATATCTAAAAGTTCGCTATGGGTGGTAAAATTTGTTGAATTGTAGAACATGGGTGGGTCAACAATAAGTGCCGACCACTAGCACTCCAGTTTTTCCATCGTAAGTTGTTAGTATCTATATCCTACCCAAATAACCTGTTGCTAGATGTCTTGGTAAGGACTCAATGAGGTGTTGAAAACATGGGGGTGGTATTGCCGCCCATGAAGCGAAGTTCTCCTGTTGTATAGAAACCCATAGGTGCCACAGGGAGTTGGCGGTATCAAAACAGATCTTTCCAATTCTTCCCACAAATTCTCAATGGGGTTGAGGTCTCGCAATTGAGAGGACCATTCGAGTATGGTAAACTCACTTGAATGCTCCTGGAGCCAATTGTCGCCACTCGGGAAGCATGCGTTGTGGCGTTGTCATGTTCAAAGATGGCATCATGGTGCAGAAAGAATTGTTACGAACGGGTGTAGATGGTTGAAGTTCACATGCCTTGTGCCGGTGGCGGATGTATCGACAAGTACAAAGGGCTTCTAAGAAACCCATATAAACGCACCCTAAACTGTTACATCACCTCCACCTGACTATATACCCGAACTTGGCAAGCTAGGTCCTTTGTGTGGATTACGCCACACACACATATACCCTCCCATCGGTGTGACAGAGTAGAAAACCATGATTCGTCAGACCAGATGACGTGTTTCTATATCCGATAGGCCTTTCGAAACTGCAGCCGAATCTTTTGGAGCCTTGCAGTCAACAAGGGACACGATGTGGATGTTGACGGCCATACCCTATTTTTTCCATGGTACGACGGAGTCTTTGTGAATAAGCTTGTGGATTCAATTGTGATGTTATCTGTTCCACGGTAGCAGTGTGATTGCTTGTAATGATGTGGGGCAGTCTGCGCTCACCTCGAGAGTCAATTGTTTCTCCTGCTGGAAGTTTTGCTGTATTTCACAGTCTAGGTATACATGTGTAACGGTCTGACGTGGAATTCCCAACAGTTCAGAAGTTGCGGTGATTGAACAACCGGCCTCCCTCGCACCTACTATCTGGCCACGGTCAAACTCGCTTACGTCAGGTGAACCTACCCGCCTGACTGTGCTGTGCTACTGTGAAGTTGATGTAGGAGGCATCATGCTCTGGACTGGCTTTCACGGTTCGGGCTGGGACCCCTTTTCTAGAGAATGGGATTCTAAATGTCGCAGTGATGATGTTTTCGACAATTCTGTGCTTTCAACTTTATGATAACAGTTCGGTGAACGCCGTCCACAAAGCGAGGATCGTGCAGGAAAGGTTTGATGAGATGGGTGTGGAAGAACTTGACTGGCCCGCACAGAGCCCTAATCTTAAACCCATGGAACACTTTTGGTAGCCAGGCTGAACTGCCCAACATCAGTGACTGGCCTCACTAATGCTCTTGTAGTAGAATGGAAGGCAATTCCTACAGCAAATTACCAAAATCTAATGGAAAGCTTTCCCCACAGAGTGGAGGCTATGATAGTAGCAATTGGTGGACCAACGCGATATTAATTCCTTTCCCATTACCGGGAGATTGTGGATGAGAGTGTCTGAATACTTTTGATCATATAGTGTATATGTGTGAATGTAAATAAACAGTATGTTGTCTTCCTCTTCGTGCATTGGACATTTATTTCTTTTATCAAAGGCATAGCACGCCTGACACACACCTAAGCACAGGTGTAAAAAACCCACGAATCTGTGATTTCACCCATAATGGGTAATATTAATTGAAGTAATTAATTAACAGGGAAATTAAAAGGAAGTTCGGGAGTCGACCATCACTCGTCCACGCCACGACAGATATGCACTAAATATTTTATCATGAAATTAGCGTATAACCATTTTGCTAGTTACATAAACTGATAAGTAAAATATGCATTTCTACAGTGGTTAATTTTAAACATTTCATTCATTGCGCATATGCGAACTTATAAAATATCCAAAACAGGATAAAACAGCATACAGGATGAGCTAGGAACGTTATGAAGGGGTGCTAAACGCGGGTACCTATCCATGAAATGGCATAATCCTGTTGTTTCGTAAAAGGGATGAAGAGACTTAAAATGTAATATACACAAAAAGGGACATAATCCTTGATTCACAAAAGGTACGATCAGTCATCTTTTGAGAAACAACTGGATTTCCAATTTCAGGGTATTACTCGTTATTATGGGATCAAGGCTCTTGCTAGAATCCTTTTTGCAGTGTGTTGTAATGTGGGTGAAGCCAGGGATCTACCATAAACGATATAAGGTCTGCCTGTCTGTTTCTCCGTTTTCGGACCCCCAAAATTTTGCCTCGGAATACAACTTCCCCTCATAATATACTAAAGACACTTGTACTCCCATCTTTCTCCCCTTTCCGTAAAATAACCCCCACTACACATGCAAATACCAGGGAATTTATCCTAATACGATACAAAGTTGGATCGCCGAATTTGACATACAGCTTCTTCTCATCATGGGCTCTAAGCAATATAAGGATTGCCTCTTTATACAACCGAAAAATTGGTGGATTTTATAAACTATTACCGAGTCTAGCGAATTTCTTGAAACGTTTCATTTTCCCTCACCTCTCCTGGTAGTAAGGTGGAAAATCATTACTGCCGACATATACCTCTTGACCATCAAATCCTATCACCAAAATTTCGAATTTCTAGCGTTAACATATCGTTTGCAATATTCCTTTAATGTTTTGACATTTTGCAAACTCCCATCGTTAGAGGGCGCTATTGGGGTTTTTATTTTCGGCCTTTAGCATTCTCCACAACTGAAAATTCGAGCTAGTGGATGGTTGGAAAAATGCAAATAGTAATATTTTCTTAGTACCTACGTAACATACAATTTTCATTCATCTCTTAAAAAATCTTGTTTTACCAACTTACTCGGCTCCACAAGGATGTTGTCAATGCAAACCTCTTGACCACCACACGCTACCACCAAAATTTCTGTTACAAATAGATCGTTTCCAATATTTGTTTGAAGTTTTGGAATTTTCCATCTTTTTCCACAGTTAAAAGGGCGTTATTAAGTTATTGAGAGATCCAAAAAATAATATTATATCAATATCATCGAACCCGCTAAATAATTTTAAATTTATCTCTAAAAACAAAAAAAAAAAGATGACATAAATGTAAGTGTCGGTTAAACGAGAATCGGATTAATGAGGTTCCTTGTACCTGAAAATTTTAAACTATTTTTGCAATAATATATGAAAAGGGAGATATTTGAAATATATCTGATGTCCCCAAATAGTTAAACGGATGCTTGCTCTGGGTTTACGAGTCATTCGTTACAATTATGTGTCCTGTTAAGTTAATAATGGGCGGTTCTATGCTGAATTGCATAGAAGATATAGTAAAGGAGTCGGTTGAAAGGTACTGAGAAGGAATGGGTCCTAGCTAGAGTCGTTTAAAAGAAATTCAAGATATAAAGTCGTCTGGGTCTGTGAGACTCAACGCGACCGTTGGAGGGTTAATATCTAGTGGCACTAAACGAAACTTGAATAATGTAGGTTAATTAACAAAAATCGCTGTTAATGGGTGTATTTTTCCATACGATTCGATTTTTTTTGTTAAATATTTTCACTTTCAAAAGAGACACCAAAATTGTTTTCCCCTTGCTGCAAAGCCTTCACGGTGTTCACTTTTAAACATGATTTCTCATCCATTGAAATAAAATTCATGTTTGAAAAAATTCTTTCAATTGGAAAGGAAAATTCTCCTATGGCAATTTTCTTCACTGGTTTCTTCGTTCACAAGCTGAGAAAATCGAAACAGAGAATCCCAAATGCTACACCGTTGACTATTAGCAAAGATCTGCTCAAGCTGTACAGGTCAGTTTAATATTTAAAAAATATTTAAACCCGAATTCCAGTGGCAAATGGCACTAGTTGTAATTATTTCATTATTTCACTTCTCTAAGAAATTAGTCTCACTATCTGAAATATTATGACTAATTTCTCCGGGTCATTCGCTAAAATCTCGTCTGGGGGGGTTTAGTAGCTCAAGAGGGGTTGCAACTGAACTGAGGACTCTGCAGATTACGATCCTGGAACGCTATAGACCGAGCCATCCCCCGCTGGTATCTTTCAAGTTAATGTAATCTAAACCTTTTATATAAATAGTAAGGAACCCAGAACAATTTCTTGGGGTACGCTGTAATTCAACTTTAGTCCAAGTACTGTAATACTTTATTTCAACTTGCTGTATTCTGTTAGTAAAATTGCTTCAGAATAACTTCGACTCTATGAAAATAAACACACACACGAGTGTGTGTGTTTACGGCCAAGTGAAAGGTAAATGAAGGATTGAAGGAGTGTTCTTATAATAAGAGAGGAAGAGTCTTTAATAAGATCACCCCACCAGAATATTTAAAGAACATTCAATTAATACACTGAAGTGTCCTTGAATTAGGGATAGAAACCTAGTAACACGTTGACCACCTCTGGCCCTGATAACGGCCGTCACATGACGAGGCAAGAACTGCACAAGCTTGCGTAAATGCTCCGCAGGTATGGTGAGCATTCATTCTCCAGAGCTATCCACAATTCTCTTAAGGTCGTCGCTGAAGGGACACGGGCCCGAACACTCTGCTCGATATCCCACAGATTTTCGATGGGATTTAAATCTGGGCTTCTGGGTGACCAATTCATTATTTCAAAGTCAGCAGAATACTCCTGCAACCATGCAGTAGCCAACCTGGACCTGTGAGATAAACAGTTGTCTTTTGTCTTGCTGGTAGACGCCATTTCCATTGGGATGCATGATGGCCATAAATGGGTGTAAATGGTCAGCCACGAATTTTACGTACCAGGATGCACCGAGAGTCGTCGGTACATTTACCAAAGGTGCCAGAGACGTCCAACTGAAGACACCTCAAGCCATTAATGAACCACCAACAGCTTGTACTCTTCCAACTTGACATGCAGGATCATGGCTTCATGGGGTTGGTGCCATACCCTCAGTCTCCCATCGGCGTGATGAAGTTTAAATCGGGATTCATCACTCCAGGCAAGGTGTTGAGCCTCCTGTCATACTGTTAGAAGTGGGAATCTCGCAGGTCGGTGGCTCCCAAAGCCAAGACAATGAAGTGAGCGTTGCATGGTCCGTGCACTGACTTCCCGGCTAGAATCTATGTTCTGATGGAAGGTGATTTCAGATAATGTCTGGCCCCTATCGGTCCGTACGATGTGGGTCATACGGCGAATCCCCGTGATCATTCAAAGGCTGGTTGTCCTTTGCAGTTTGTCTGGATGCTTGTTTTTTTTTTTTTGCCGGAATTTTCATATTCCCGGAACACTCTTAAAACTGTCGTATGAGAAAATTCAAGTTCGTTGACAATTTCGGAGATCGAGTGTCCCATCCTTCGGGGACTTACGATCTGTCCTCTATTAAATGCATCTAAATCTTGCACCTTTCCAAATTACGCTTCTCACGACGAATGCTTGGGGAAACCAAAGCCATAAATGCGTGACTTGCGGTACTGAATTTGGATAACGTCTCCGATCCCTAATTCAATGGCACTTCAATGTATATGATGACTTTCTATAATAACACGTTGCGTCGTCACGTATGAAAGTTACGAGAATTTGCAGTGAGGGTTGGTTGAATTAGTCAAGGAGATTAGAACTGTTTAGCTGCATATAAGATCTACGAATAATGATTACTCCAATGTTTCATATATATTTTACATACCTACATGCTTCAAGGCTTAGTAGCTTCACTAAAAATTGTAATGAATCAAATATATTTAAACTGCAATCAAACAACAGGATATTGTAGTCTTGTTCTTCATTTAATTTCAGCGGACGTAAAATCCACAGCACGAAATATCTGGCAAGAGAGGAAAAAACTCGTACAGTATACATTATCAAGCAATTGCTTGTGAAGATCAGAGGCCTCATCCTTCTTGAGAGACAAGTGCCGACTGGAGTCATCTGGCCTCATGTTCAAGTCTAACAACGACCGTGTCAGGTTCACTCAGGCCGTATTCTGCCTGAATTATTCAACCAAACTCTGCTGAATAATTACAACAGAGAATGTATGGGAGTATAAAGGGTAAAATATAATGGTAAAATGATTCATGCATTATCACAAGTAATCTCATTTTCAGTTGTTACTGTAGCTGTATAGTTTCACTGTACGTAAACTTTTGCCATCGATTTAAAACCGGAAGCATGAATAAAAACAAAGAATTATACGAGGAATAAAGTAGTAGAAAATATACCGTTGGTGTCAAAAACATGATTTTTGGTGAAACTTCATTTTATAATTTTTATTTACATATTTGGTAGCGCTATTTTATTTTTGAATATGAAATAATTGTTCGTTAAAGAAAAATTGCCTCGACCTAAATTTTTGAAATTAAATTATTCAGGAGCTTTTTCTCTCGGTTCAATTTATGCCAACCTATGTTCGCTGAGAATATCAGTTACTACTTGACTGCTGCTTTAAAGAATGAAATATTGGAAAATGTGAAAGCCTTGTTTAGCAAAATAGTTCATTTTGATACCTCTTTTGGAAACCAACTAGCGGTAAGTAAATAAAAACAGAAATTTACGTAACAAATATGGAAATTAAAAAAAGTGACTCACATTCTGTATATGAACATTTCCAAATCAAAGGTGCATTTCATGAAAAACTAACGCTAATCAGAAGGGCGGCTTCTACCACTGAGTGGGTTGGCGCCAATCCTAGTGTCTGCTACAACCGTAAATGGCCGGAAGTTGTCGAGAAGGACTTCCTATGAAGAATCAGACAAGAGAGCAGCCGCCGTGCAAATGTCTGTCAGTCGTCACTGAAGAACGGGACGGCAAGCAGTCATGCTCCAGTAACATTCCTGTTCTTCCGCACTTGACTCGATCGGACCCAACTTTGGGTTTTCTCTATGCTTGGTTCTGCTTTTCAGACAGTAACATTTATTAATCGTGGAGTTTTTTTTTTCCTTTTCTCACATCGTGCTGTGCATAGATGTGTGGGCACATTCAGTGCCAAAGGAAATGGTTCTCACAATGTGACAACTATTCGTTCCACAAATATCTGCTCCAAGAAATAAATGAAAAGATCAGTCAGCATTAACTATAAATACTGGTCATTTATCTAAGCACACTCGTATTGGGTTCTTTTTTTTTCAGGGATTTTGTAGTAGATATATACTTATATCTATCAGCTATATCACTGCAATAAATGAAAGGAAAAGAAATACAGAATAGCACAATACCCGGCACGTAATACATCTAGTAGAAAATATGTAAAAAAAAACGATGCTCTACTCTGTGCTCATTAAGGAGGTTATTTTTTTGCATTGACAAAACAGTAATAGAAAGGAGGTTAAAACATTATGAAGAGTTAAATAATGTTTGTCTCACCCAAATGACACAGGAAGCTGAAATGGCCCAAAGTTTTTGTCCCCACGCTTTATGTGCCAATATACAGTACTACATAATTTCAAATTAGTAAAATTAGAATATTGCCCTACACTTAAAAAAAAAGAACAATAAATTTCATTGTTATCGTAAAATCAACTTGCAAAAGTTTTGTGATACGACGAATATTAACTATGAAAATAAATGTTCTCTGACGAATATGAAATGCTCGTTTTCAAAGAAATTGAAATTTGCAAATTTTCCGACTTAAGCACACTCCGTGGGCGGGTGGGGAGTGTAGGGGACACCAATAGGCTTGGAAAGACCGCCGTCATCGGTGGAGCGTTTAGCTCCGTGTGCGGGAGAACCATACCCTGTGCACGTTAAAGAACACGCTGAATGGCCTTGACGGGAAGCTATCATCTGTCTCGTGATCTGGTAGGGGATGATTCCCATTGAAACAGCTGTTTCAGTGGGTCCCCTCCCCCTACTTCTGAGCCTTCGTGGTCCTTATGACCTGGTCATTTAGCCCATTGTGTGCAAAAAACTGTCGCTCAGAGGTAAAACAACCCAACCCTTAAAATGATGCAGTATGCAAGTTTGAAAAAACGGAGCAAATTTTTTTACTCACTCAGTGTATATCCTTTGACCAACACATTCATCATCATCCTCAAGCAGCCATGGGCTACGGAGGTCCAACCAGACCACGCAGTTTAATTCTCCAAGCATATCTGTCCTGAGCTACATCTGCTGCATCCGGCCACTGCACACCAATTCTAAAAAGGTCCTGTTTGACATTGTCTGCCCACCGCATCCTAGGTCTCCCTTTTCCCACCCATCTTCTTGGTATATGCAGCAAATTATTGCTGACGGGTGCATGCCTGTCGATTCTCACACTCAACCACCGAAATTTCTAGCATAAACAAGTTGTTTGCATATAAATAATAAATAAATACCCCCTCAAGCAGCTGCTTGCTACAGAGGTCTGACAGGAGTCTGTCAGTTTAATACGCCATAGTAGAGTGATCTGTGAGGATGGTAGGTCCTCAGCAGAAAAACAACACAGACATCCATAGCCTTACCCGGGGCTCGAACCCAGGTCCCGTAGATCACTAGCCAAGAGCGCCAACCACTCGGCCACGGGACGGCTTTTTGCACATATATATCCATATATATATTTCAAAATTTCAACTTTTCCTCGTTAGAGGGCACAATTAAAACTTTTGGGAGATTTGAAAAACGCGAATCCTAACATTTTATCAACACCTATCCACCCAAAAAAGAATTTTTCATTTATCTCTGAAAACAAAAAAGCTGAATGCAAAGTGAAAACATTAGCTCTTTAAAAAAACTTAAGCTAATGCTTTCATTTTGTCATCGGTCTGCTTCTTTTTTTGTTTTATAGCTTAAAAAAAAAAAATCAAGCCAGTTTTAATATAATTAGTAGTCTGTTCTACTTAGATGATGATTCTTTAGCAGCGAGAGATTATGAAACCATTATAAAGCAGAAAATATACATAGGGTTGTTTTACCTCTGAACACATTTGAGTACACAATGGGATAGAGGGAGAGATCACAATGGTATTGAGAGTTATGAGTTAATATTACTAGATTCTTGGTAGTAAAAGGTACGCGTTGTTAGATTTTCCGCTTACAATGACCGGAGACGATATGATCCGGTAATTGTAAACGGTATATGGCACCGTGTCCAAAATGGTGATACTATGGAACAGCTGTCAGATTGAATATACACTGGACACCATAGTATGGGGGGGGGGGAAGATGTCACCATCTTGTCCCTCAACACTATCAAACCGTCGGCCATGTAGGGCAACCAGTTATAGGCAAGGATTCGGTTAATTCTCTATCGAAACTAACATATATAATCTATAGGCTTGTAAAGATCGCCATCGGTCGGATCGGACGTTAAGCAGCGGTCCTGTGTGCAGAAGAGATTATACCCTGTGCACGCTAAAGAACACAATGGATGGTAATATACGGAATCTACATCTGCCTTCTAATAGTTGTCAACTGGAACACCTTTCCCCACCCTTCTGTGGTTTATAGGGTCTTTGTCACCTGGGGACCATTGTGTGCATAAGAGTGCCACTCAGTATTAAAATAACTCAACCCAGTTTATAGCAAATAAAGTTTTAACAGTACAGTCTACAGAAGATCTCAAACTTATTGGACCATGAACATTTTTTTTTTTACATGGAATACATTGGCAAATTGTAGCATATAATGATCAAAACTTCCATTTCACCTAGTTTTTCTTTTACCTATTAAAGAATTTTTTTTCGAGGAACATCTCTCGGAACATCAGTGTTCCGAAGAACACAGTTGGGAAAACACTAGTCTACAATATTAAATAATTACGATTAGATAACACACGAACATTATGAGTGTATAATGACAGTATTTATGTATAAATAAATGTAATGTGTGAAGTAATAAAATTTTATTCATTATTTGAATATTCTTCTATTACAATAAATAAGGATACACTTTTCGTTCCTAATAAATTTTAAAACAGTAATTAATGAAAGATTTGTAAGTATATTGGACTACATGAAAATCTTTATATCATTAGTTATGTGGTCACATTACACCAAATAGTTGAGAAAAATTCACAGCGTGCCTGAAGCTAACTCTATTATAAGTATCTCCACATTCGCCCATATTTCCTTACTGGCATATTCTAAAGAATATCTGCAGGCGCTCTCAACTCGAAAAATGCAGCGATATATGAATGTGTAGAAGTTCAGCAGAACAGCCGTTGCAGTAGGAGGAAGTGGTAGATTTTGAACTGTCTATCAATAACGCTGCCATGTGACGAGGCAAAGATGTCGAAAGGAACATCATTTCCGCACATCTCTCAGTTATGGTCTGTACTACACCTGTTAAGGATCCATTGCCAGCAAAGGCAAAATTTGTTAATGACTACTAAGGCTGTGGGTGGTTTGCTATCATTTTGGTACCTGTAAGGTTTTTGCTCAAGTTTCTTGTACTAGATATCGACAATCAAGATTTTCCCAAAGCTGTTAAATTCGTGGACGTGATCAAAAACAAATATTTTATGCGTTTTCCCTGACAATAATTACAACTATTATTTTTGACTTTTTTTATTTCTCTATTTCATGGATGCATTACACAGTGGCGGATTACCTAATAGGCGCTAGCCTGGGGTACGGAGCTTCAAAATTCGATCAGTTTCGAACATTTTTTTATTCAGTAAAATATTTCACAATCAGAATAATCTATTTATGTACACATCTTGCGTTTTTACTCTGCCCTTAGTGGCCTCGATGACGCGCCAGGCTCGTAACTTGGGTTAATACCAAAGATGATGTTTTTTCAAATACAGTAAGACCTCTGTGGCAAGCAGCTGCTTGAGGGGGTATTTATTTTTTTTTTTATAAAATGAACAGATATTTATTTTTGCTTATAATTAAACTTTCGTTTATATTTCATTATATGCAAATTTATACAATACATATTAAATTTTTTATTTATGCATTTCTATAATTCAATTTATTTAAATTGGGGTATTTTCCATTCGTAAGTTTCAACTTTTTTGTAGAATGAATCCCGCCGACACAGACTACCCAACCACTCCTGGACAATTGGAGTCTCTGAAATCTTTTGCTCCTGAGACTTCCACATACTTTATTCCGCCACTGGCATTACCGCTTAGTTCACACACAAGAAAATACACATTGCCGAAATGTGCAATTCAAGCAAATTTCAATGTAAAAAAATATATATATTTACTTAAGATCATAAATTTAAAAAGAATAATACAGAGAGTGTCCCACAACCATTCTCGAGTTATAGGCCCTTGAAGTGGGTATCATAAAAACTAGTTCTTAAATGTTTGGGACATTAGATATTGCTTTTTTAGAGTTGAGAGATAATGAAATCATTATGCAGCAGAAAACATACATTGGATTGTTTTATCTCTGAGCGATACTGTGTACAGAATGGGATAGATGGAGAGATCATAAGGGCACTAAAGAGTTCAGAACTAAGTGGGGAACGGTATGCACTGGACAGCTGTTAGGAGCCAGATGCAAGTCTCTCATCAAGGACATCTAGAATATTCTTTAACGTACACATGGTATGACTCTCTTGCACACGGCTTAATGTATTATATGACTGACAGTTGCTTTTCTAAGTTCATCATCAGCCTTTCATACTAAGGGCAGAGTGAAGGTTAGCGCGAAAAAAAAATCAATATACGTAGTGGGTTAAGTTGTTTCACCTCTGAGGGGAACTTTTTTTGACACAATGGGCAAAATGATCAGGTCATAGGGTCCCCGAGAGTCTAAAACACTGTTTAACGTCTCTTCCGATGGACGGGGGCCTTTCTAAGCCCATTAGTGTCCCCTACTGACCGAGGGAACGGTGGGGAGTTTTGCGGAGATAAATCTTAACGCTGGCCCAGGCGGACTCGAACCTGCGAACGGCAGATTACGAGACTGGCGCGCTACCGACAGAGCCACCCACGCCCCCACAGGCATAGTATGTGACCGGGTTGGTCGCAAGTATCCCAAGGCTTAGAGTTAGACAGCTGTTAAGAAGACAGACGGCAGCCTCTCATCGAGGCCACTACCATATTCCTTAATGTGCAAAGGCTATTACTCTTTCCCATACGGGGCATAATGGGTACTGCTGGATTGAGAATTTTGAAGTAGCACAATCTTTCGTACAATCATTATATGTTATACATTTCGTTACACTCTACGAACTATTGAGATAATTCATTAAAATAAAACTTTGATTAATATTTCATCAGTCATTTGTAAGAAATTTATTTTTTACGTAAGCCATTCTGAATAAAAAAGGCGATTTATGCAAAGGCTCCTGATACGACGTCCCTTGGAGTTGGGGGGAAGGCATTGGACTGAAGCCCAATAAACCACGTATAAAATCGACCAGGGCTCGTGTTTCCTTAAGGACTCTGAAAAGTGAATATAGCGACATTTTATTCTGAGCGATCTGTCAAAATTTTACGAATATTTCTGGAACTAAAATTGCAGCTACTGAATGCTGACAGGGGCATCCTTTGTTTCTAACTGAACAGAATATTGTACATCATCATCATCCTCAAGCAGCCATGGGCTACGGAGGTCCAACCAGACCGTGCAGTTTAATTCTCCAAGCATATCTGTCCTGAGCTACATCTGCTGCATCCGGCCACTGCACACCAATTCTAACAAGGTCCTGTTTGACATTGTCTGCCCACCGCATCCTAGGTCTCCCCCTCCTTCTGAGGCCTCTAGGCACACTGTTCATAACCTTATTCGCCAATCTATAATTATCCATACGGGCAACATGGCCAAACGAGTGGAGTCACTCTCTGCACAATATGCTGCTTAAAGGAGGTTGCAGACTCCTTTGCCTAACCTCCTCATTAGTTAAGGTGGAAAAGTTAAACCACCTAATACCCAAGATACTGCGTAAGCATCTAGAATCAAAAGCATCTAGTTTCCTGTTATCTTGTTTACGTAGCGTCCAAGTTTCACTACCATAACTAACCCTAGAAAGAACCAAACTATTATACAGTCTAATTTTAGTCTTTAGGTGTATGCGCCTATTTCTCCATACTCTCCATAGATTCTTAAAAGTCCCGGCAGCAATCCCTATTCGTCTGTTAATCTCATTCCGCACATCACCAGTATCAGTTACATAGCTCCCAAGGTAATTAAACTGTGACACCTGCTCAAGACTGCAACCATTCAGATGAACTGAATCACAACCTGCCTGACCAATTTCATCACTTTAGTTTTCTCTGTTTATAACCAAACCTACTCTACTACCAGTCTCATCAACAGCTCGAATGAAAGAGTTCATCTCATCAACATCATTTGCCAAATGGGCTAAATCATCAGCATAATCTAAATCAGAAATTTTCGTATCTCCAGCCCAATTAAGGCCAAAATCTTTCCCTTGAAGTGAATTTCGCATAACATAATCAATAACCAAGCTAAAGAGAAGAGGAGACAAAATGCACCCTTGTCGAACACCAGAAGTAATGCTAAACCAATTGCTACAAGCCTTACCAACTCTCACACATGACTCAGTGTTATTATAGAGAGCTTTCATTATGTTAACTAACTTGTCTGGTATACCATATGATCTCACAATCAACCACAAATTATGACGATCAACAGAGTCGAAAGCCTTTTTTGAAATCAACAAAGCTAGCAACCAAAGGTTTCTGAAACTCTAAACATTTCTCAAGAATCTGCCTAAGTAAAAATATCTGATCTACACATCCCCTACCACTTCTGAATCCACATTGCTCATCACGCAATTGCCTATCAACCAGATTCTTAATTCTATTAAGCACAATCATGGAAAGAACTTTACCTGGAACAGAGAGTAGGCTGATACCCCTATAGTTATCACAAAAACTGCGATCACCTTTTTTGAAAATAGGGATAATAATAGCTCTGGTAAAATCTTTAGGAACCATGCCTTTATCATAAAAGTTATTCAAAATTTCAGTCATCCAAGTGGTAACCGAAACATTCCCAGCTCTGAGCATTTCTGTAGTAATTTCATCTACCCCTGGGGATTTATGAAGTTTAAGTTTAGAGATAGCCAAAATAACTTCAGATTGTGTTATAGGGCCAACATTAAAGCTGCCAATGCATCTATCATCATTACAAACAATGGGAGTAGAACTAACCACATTGTTTAGAACATCACTGAAATGCTCAGCCCACCTAGTCATGACAGAATCCTCCCCTTCTATAACCTTACCTTTTGTTGCAGGATGGATACACAAATTCAGTGGTGAAGGACGGTAGAGCTTCGAAGACTTCCCTCATGCAAGAAGACAGAAGAAGGCCGTAAATAAGAAAACCATCTCTGTTGTTCGTGAACTCAATAATTAAAACCCACGTCACCGTTGAGGCAATAAGTTTAGATGTCAGTGTATCTATTGGCAGTGTGGAAACAATTATTCATCAACATTTAAAGTTCTGAAAGATCTGTGCGAAATCGGTACCACACAGACAGAATAGCAAAAAAAAAGGTCGAGTCGATACGTGCAAGGAGATCTATCTGTCAATGTCTGAACCTAGTGGCACCAAACTGTTAACATTATTACAGGTGTTGATACGTAGTTTTATTACTACACAACTCCCAGAAAGATCGACAACTGTGTTTGAGTTGCGGATGAACGCGTCCCCAAATCCTCCTACAAGACTTTCCCTCAAGGAAGAGGATGTTTGAAATAATGAGTTGAGAAAAATTGGCTGTGCTGACTGGAATCCGGGTCTCCCAGAAGTATGCCGGGCATCATATAGCTGTTAGACAACCGAGGAACTGGCCATTTCTTCAACAAAATGACACATAAACATTCCTATTGATTCACCCAATGACGCCATCTATGGTTGGGCAGCATTGCCGCCACATTCTGATGGTAATGTTTGTCACTCACGCTCACAGCATTATATAAACAATTCAATAATAAATTATCATAGGAAAACGTCCTGTAGACAAGTAACACTGGAAATAATGAGTTTGTCAGTCATGACGCCACATTTTGAGGCATGCTTCTGGGAGACCTAGGTTCGGATCCAAGTCAGGACAGCCAATTTTTTTCAATTCATTATTTCAAGTGTTTCTTGTCCACATGAAGATTTTCTGTAAAAATTTCTAACTGAAGATGATGTTCACAAGATTTTTCAATTCCCAAGCAGTGGTAACACTCGACATCTTACCTCAAAAAATGACTATAGATGGCCATTACTACACCAACACTATTTTGCCCAAAATGGTTAAGGAGATGAAGGTGCAGCCTCCAATAGGCGTGTCAAAGGTTCTCCTTCTTCATGACAATGCTAGAGCTCATAAAACCCGGCAAGTTACGGTCTGTGTAGAGCAGGAAAAAATCAAACAAATCCCATCCTGCATATTCATCAAATCTTGCACCATTTGATTTTTGGTTGTTTACAAAAATTAAAAAGAAACTTGCTGGAAAGCCTTTTTCAAGGGTGCAAAATGCGTTCATTCAGAGTTGCGGTGTATTCCCCAATAGGAGTACCACCAAATGTTCCAGAATTGGTGTAGACGTATGCAACTTTGCGTAGAAGGTGGAGGGCAGTACTTTGAAGGACAGTAAAAGTTTTGTTGAGGTAAGGTCATTCTGAGACATCGTGTATTACTTACCAAAACATGTACTGTTAAAACCCCAAAACGGTGCAAAGATACGTCAGAGAATATTTATTTTCATTACAGATAAGAAAAATCAAATTCGTACACATATCTTGATTTTTAAACGTTAAGCAATTCCAGAAACACAAAAATTCTACAGAAGCCCTATAACAGTTAATTTTTTTTATGCAGGGGGAAAAAAAACACTCACGCGTAAAGCAAACGCTTATGTTGTTTATTTCACATTTCAGTCACAGGGAATAAGAACAATAGTTGAAATTTTCGACACGAAGTTTACTTTTTAATATATCAGAAAATATATGACACATAAAAGAAAACATAAAACCAATGATCAACAATAATTTTTTCCCCATTTTTCCGAGAAGTTATGCTGAAAGCTGGTCTGAAAAAACCTGACGCAGTCAGCCCCCCCCCCCTCTTTTATCCGGCCTGACGCAGTCAGGCCGGATAAAAGTAAAAGATGGAGCAAGATACTGTATTTCCATTGCAGTATTACATTTTCCCTTCGTTTTCGATCTTTAAAAAAATCTCGTAAAATATGCACAAGTTTAATAATTTTCTCCCCATTATCCTTACTCTCCCATAAATACGGTTCTGCACGAACCTATGCGGGGCGGATGTTATCTCAGTCGGTAGTGCGCCAAACTCGTAATCTGTAGTTTCCAGGTGCGAGTCCCAAGGTAACATTCAATTTATCTCTGCAAACTCTCATCCTGCCCTAAATGAGAAAGGAGACACCATTGGGCTTGGAAAGGCCGCCGTTCGTCGGATGTGATGGTAAGTCGCCCTATGGAAGTTAAAGAAGGCAGTGCCTTTTCTACTTACAAACAACATCCTTAAGTAAATGGCAATGTACGTTACGAGTATGTATACCGAATGGATTCGTATCCCACCAGGCTGAAGAAAATTTTCCCTCTAAATTTAATATCGCTATCAATGGCGAGTTCATACCTTTCAACTGAAGAAACATCGAGAAATTTATTAAGGGTATGCGATATTTTCTTATTTTGTTACGTGTATTGTTCGAAAATGCACCAGCAAAAAAATTTTGCAAAAAATTTTAATCAGTTCAGAGTGAATCAGCATCCATTGTAAGAAAAGTGAATGAGCATTAATGGTTACCGACCTACCAAACATGTTCCGCAATATACTTTTTGAGTTTGTTTACTAGTTTCATCAAGAATTCCTCCTAAACGGTAACCAACAAATTCGATATACACAATCGGATATACATCATCCCCCCCCCCCCCGCCACTTCATGTAAAACATGGTTTACTCTAATTGGTTGCTTACTGCAACTAATTTAAACACGCGTTTCCTTCGTTATGACAGCAACGATGTATTCACTTAGTACACATCTTTTATCAGTGAGTACGGAGTCGCTTAAACAGAAAAATACTTAAAAGATGCAACATAAAACATTGACCAATTCAAATATGACCCCCTCCAATGCACTGGAGACAAGGGGTTTGATACTTCGTATTCTGGTATTTTGGTTTGCAATGTTTCTGTATATAATGTTCATTTCTCGCTTTCTGAGGAAGAATAAATCATTTAAATAAGACGACGCAAAAGTAAATTGCTGCTGCATTACGAAATGCCCTCGCTACAGCTGGATTGCTACCATTATTGGGGCGGGGGTGGCTCAGTCGGTAGCGCGCCAGGATCGTAATCTGCAGTTCCCAGGTTTGAGTCCCAGCTGGGTCAGCGTTGAGACTTACCTCCGCAAAACTCCTCGCCCCGCCCACGGCCAGTAGGGGACACCGATGGGCTTGGAAAGGCCGCCGCCCGTCGGATTGGACATTAAGCCGTGGCCCAGTGGACGGGAGAGCCATACCCTGTTCACGTTAAAGAACACGCTGGATGGCCTTGACGAGAGGTTACCATCTGTCTCCCAACAGCTGTTCCAGTGTGTCCCCTCCCCCAACTTTCTCTGAGCCTTCGGGGTAATTGTGACCTGGCCATTTAGCCATGGTGTGCAAAAAAAGTGCCGCTCAGAGGTAAAACAACCCAACAACCCAAAGTTACCATTATTTCACTATCAAAAAGCATATCATAATCACACTGAAGAGGTCATATTGCTTGCTGCACTGGAGGGCAAAACAGAGCATCCATCCAATTAGGCGAAATATTATGTGAATACGCAAGTATTCACTCGCCATGCTACCCACTCACGGAAAGAAATGTGGCGAGAATACTGAATTAATGAAGTAGTTTAATTGGTGCTAATACACGATATAACTTTAGCAGTGATCAGAAATGGCAAAGTGAGAAAAGGTGAAAACAGAAAGCGACAATAGTAAAAAATAATTTCAGGTGTTTGGGTTGGGTTGTTTTACCTCTGAGCGGCCTTTTTTGCACACATGGGCTAAATGGCCAGGTCACATGGACCCCGAAGGTTCAGAGAAGGTTGGGGGAGGGGACCCGCTGGAACAGCTGTTGGGAGACAGATGGTAGCCTCCCGTCAAGGCCATCCAGCGTGTTCTTTAACGTGCACAGGGTATGGCTCTCCCGCACACGGGGCCACGGCTTAACGTCCCATCCGACGGACGGCGGCCTTTCCAAGCCCAGCGGTGTCCCCTACTGACCGTGGGCAGGGCGGGGAATTTTGCGGAGATAAATCTCAACGCTGACCTAGCTGGGACTCGAACCTGGGAACTACAGATTACGAGCCTGGCGCGCTACCGACTGAGCCACCCCCGCCCCTAATTTCAGGAGAGGAAGTTGGGTAACTTGAAATATTCCCCACAAGATTCGGTTTTCAGCAAATATAAACGGCATGCACGTCATATTTGTCAGTAACGACGACGTGTAGCTGATAAAGAAACCCCATTTGAGAGCAATTTATTCTTTGCACGTTGAGAGACTAATTAGTAATATTGGCTGAGATATGCAGAACTTAACATTATAACAGACTTCCAATGAATGCCTGGTTTTGATAAAATAGTATCTCAGAGCTACTCATTATCGATTTACAAGTACTGGCTAAATGTGTTGAAGTCACTTCATCAAGAACTTCCTGCATTTTTTTAACCTTCGCTTTATTTACAAGGGTTTAAATGAATTACCACTAATTTAAGCTGTGTCTGAAATATCAGAACTTTCATCAAGAGCCAAAGAAATTATTTCATTCATGGTCTACGCTTGGAATTTGAATACCTTGTAAATCGACAGCAACAGATTATTTTAAAAAAATACAATTTAAATAAATACTCATCTTTCCACATGGGCCCTTAAAAGATTCAACAAACAATATTGTAGTTAAAAACTTTTCAACCATTAAAAACAAAGTGTCGAGTACATATTTCTTTTAATGTACCACCAAAAATGCGATATTTTGGTAAGTTTGTGGCCCAACAGATAAAAGACATGAAGTAGTGCAGCTCGTATCACCAGGCTCATAATTTGAGGTTCCCAGGTACGTCTCCTTTCTGCCAGGTAAGGGAATGTCAAGTACAATATTTCCTCTACTTGACAAGATACCAGTGAAAAAGATGACACCATTGGGTTTGAAAAGGCCTTTATCATCAGATGAGACATTAAAGCTGTGACCAGGCGTGCAAAAAATTCATACTCTCTAGATAATACAAAACACTTAATGGGACTAATAACCCCCCACCAATTCTAATCTGGTTGTGGGGTTCACGCAATCTAACCATTAACCCATCAGCATTACTCAAAACAAAAATTCAATAGAGATTAACACAAATTATTCTAACTAAACGAGTTTGGACTGAGTAATTATTTTTAAAACTCAAAGGCAACAAATAACATTAAATCCCTAACACTGACACTATCTTGCCAACTGGTATTTCTTTAATATTCTACAAAGTGCCATCAGAGGAGAAGAAAATCATATATACAGTGTCGTATCACAATAATATAACCACCTACCTAATAATGAGAGACGTGATTGTAGGTCCACATGCCGAACCTGTCAATCCAAATGGTCCCCCAAGTGATCTATAGGATTGGGGTTGGGCGATTTCGCCGGCTAAGGGAGAACGGAGACATCACTGTCGTGTTCCTGGAACCAGTCACGCACCACCAGGGCAAACATCCAAAATGAAGGGATGCATGTGGTCAGCGAGGATGGACAGGTAGCCATTGGCGTTCAGGGACTCATCCAGTGGTCCCAGGTCATACCAGGAAAACATCCCCCAGACGTGTAACATTGCCACTGCCAGCCTGTACTGACCGACAAGCGTATCTGGGTGTTGGTTCTCCTTGTCTGATGCCATATCCGCCACTGCCCGTCACTTCTGTGGAGTAGAAACTTCGATTCATCGGAGAAGGCAACCTTTTTCCACTCTTCCACTATCCAATGACAGTAGTCCGGTGCGAACTGCAGGTGTCGTTGCCGATGGACCTTGGTTAACACAGCCGCCTTTTACGCAGTGTCGACTACGGAGACCCAATGCACAACAGGCTCGCTCTAGTGTTATTGGGGACTAGTACCTAGGTGCCCCAGCGTTCGTTTGAGTGGTCAATTGCCCTTTACCAGTTGACGGAGGTGATGTTCTCTTCTGGGATCGATGGCCTTTGGGGCTCCACAGTTATGACGTCTGGAGGTACTCGGTGTGCCAGCGGTACATTCTTGGTACACACTTATTACAGCACCTCGCAAACAGCCCATGAAGTCTGCTGTTTCTGCGTTGCTTCCACCCTTGGCGCGGTAGCCGATGATCATTCCTTTTTGAAAGACCATCAAATCAATACCTCTGCCCATTATGCTCACATTACGCACTATGGCTCATCTATCCTAGCTGGCCGCTTATATCTCCGTGTGGTCGACCTTGTCATGTGCACTCGGTGATGTGCCTGGGCAGGTACACTGTGATTCCATGGGTGATTATATTATTCTGATATGACTGTATATATATATATTAAATGGTAATAATGCATAAGAAATATTAGAAAAATATCATGGGCAAAAAGACAACATCAATTACGGCACTTGTATAATGTGCAAACGATAGATGTCATCATAAAGGGTCTTTAATTGGTGTTTGCATTGTCCACAAATTTTTTTTAACAATATAATCTACATTAAAAGTGTTCATCAAGAACTTTATGACCAAGTTCAACTAATGTGCTAGGTTTAAAGGCATTATCAGCGTTTAAATAATAATTTACTTGCTAAATTATGTAGTTACAGAAGTTTGGAAGATTCAAAAATTTCAGCTAAATTGATCTTACTGGAATCAGAAGGAAATTATTACGCGTGCTACTAAAATCTACTATGCTTATCTCCTGCAGATAAGCTGTTAGCTTAGGGGGGACATCTGTAAATAAGGAATTATTTATTTGAATTTGTCTCAATAAATAAATGAAAATATATATATAATTAACTAGAATTTCAACACAAGAAAAATCGAAAGTTTGGTCATTAAAAAGGGAAACTATTATTCCTTTTGAAGAAATACTTTTTCAATATTTATAATCTCTTAATCGAGTACTAAATTGAAACACTTACTACTTGTGTCTTGCTTTGGTGTATTGCTAGGGGATGTCGCCCAATTCACCTTCATTTCCTGAAAGGCAAAAAACAATTTTATAACATAAATGAAGATTTTTGGATTATTTCGATGAAATATAAACACAAATATTGTTATATAGTAAGTAGACTCTCTCTTATCCGGTCGAGGCTCAACCGATCTCCCCTTTAACCGGCGTTCCAAGAAGCGGAAGCAAGTCGCCGCTCGTTTTCTTAATTTGCTTCAGTTCCAAGAATCGGAAGCAACTCGCCGCGTGTTTTGTTTATAGTAAGTACATATTTGCTTTAGTTCCTCTTTGTGAATATTACAGTATACTGTACGTATACAGGAGTGTGTGTTGTGATCTATTAATTATTGTGTGGTACAAAATAAGTGGGTGCAAACGTAAGCGTAATGTCGTTACGATGGAGATGAAATTAAAAGCGTTAGAACGTATTGACAAAGGTGATCCAGTAAAGCACATTTGTGATGAACTTGGTGTTAGTAAATCTTTACAAGATTTTTGCACTCAAGTCGAGTCTGAAAAAAGCTTTCTTCTCGGTGCACTCTTAAAAAGCCGTAAAATGAAATTGTCGATGATGCACTTTAGTTATGGTTCATGCAAGAACGTCGAAAAGGAACGCCAATCAGTGGGCCAATTTTGAAAGAAAAAGCATTAATCCTTCGTTCTAAATTCGATAATGGCGGAGATTTTTCAGCAAGCGAGGAATGGTTTTCTCGCTGGAAAAAACGGCATGGTGTTCATTACTTTGGTATTTGTGGTGAGAAATTGTCAGCTGATCTCTTAGTAGCAAAGGAATTTCCAGAAAAACTTTTAGTGCTTATTGAAGAAGGCCTATGCGCAGAAGAAATCTACAATGTAGATGGAGACTGGGTTAAATTTAAAACTTCTTCCAACGAAAACGTTTGTGACAGCGCAAGAAACCTCAGAATCAGTTGGAAAATGAAACACTGAATGATGACGAAATTATCAATGCAGTCAGCCAAGAAGGGAACGGAGAAAAAAGAAGAGGAAGAAGAGAAAGTTAGCCATATTGAAGGAAAAGAAGCTTTTGATGTTGCAGTAAGACACATTGAACAACAACAGGCCTCATCTGCGATTGATGTGATGTTTATTAAAAAATGGCAAGACTTTGCAGGTAAAAAAGTGTTAAGTTCAAAGAAACAAAAGTAAATCACGGGCTTTTTCGAGTGAGTGTGAGTAAAATGTTAATATTGTACAACAAAATTGTAAAAAAAAACACAGTACAGTTAGTATTTTTGTCATTTGCCGTTTTTATTTATTTTCTGACACAATTTTCGGATTAACCAGCCTTTCGTTCATCCGGCCAGGGGTCCGGTCCCATAAGGGCCGGATAAGAGGGAGTCTACTGTATAGTATGCTGTATATCATAAATCATAAATAAATTAAAGGGATATGAGGAGGTGAAACTGTCTAATCTTATCTAGCTGAAAATAAAATTTTGCACTAATAAGGGCAGCTTTAATCTACGCATTTAACGATTGAAGGTTCTGAATACAACACTGCTCCATCCTCTCAAATATGAATTATTCATAAATAATAAAATAAATACCGTCTGAAGCAGATGTTTGCCAGGAGCCTGTCAGTTTATATGCCATAGAAGGTCTGAGAGGATGGCGGGACCTCAGCAGAAAAACGACACACACATCCATGCCTTACCTGGGGCTCCAACTCAGATTCCCTAGATCAGTAGCCAAAAGTGCTAACCACGCGGCCACGGAAAGGCTAAAATTATTCATAATGTTTTTCTAATTAACAGACATTCAGGTGCTTTATCTGTAATATTTGGCAATCAGCGTATATTTAATTAAATGCAAATATGATCTTAATGAACTTCTTTGCAACAAAGTGCTAAAAATAAGGTCCTTTCAAATTTTGTTATAAAAGAAGTTTCCTGCATTATTCCGTTGTAAAGCGATTTTACATTATTAAGTTTTAATTCTGAGGTAGATCTTTATGACTGGCATTGCTATTGTTTAATATTGAAACTTTTTTTTATTATATATATTAAAGCAAAATAACAAAATAGCCTTCCCTGGAACATGGTAATTTTGTTCTAGGTAGTGTATTATCTAGCACCACGTCATAAGATGCTAATATGGTTCTGAGCTGGGTATGAGCTCCACTAAACAGAGAGTAGCCCTTGCGTGAAGGTTATCTATCTCTCCAGAGCTTCATTTAACGTGCGCAGTTTCTACTCCCATCAGTTAGCTAAAAAAACTGAAGACACATTGCGGGAAATCGAACCTGGTAAGCTACTGACTAAGACAAAACTCGCTACTTTAGGTGAAAAAGAAAAAATTATCAAGCAAATCAATTCGTTTAAATCAACAAGTGAGATACGTGATTATATTCTGCTATTAGAAAATACATTTACTAAGTAATCTAAAAGCTTAGGCTTAAGTTGTTGTTTTACCTCTGAGCGGCACTTTTTTGCACACCATGGGCTAAATGGCCAGGTCACATGGATCCCGAAGGCTCAGAGAAGGTTGGGAGAGGGGACCCACTGGAACAGCTGTTGGGAGACAGATGGTAGCCTCCCGTCAAGGCCATCCAGCGTGTTCTTTAACGTGCACAGGGTATGGCTCTCTCCCACACACGGGGCCACGGCTTAACGTTCCCATCCGACGGACGGCGGCGTTTCCAAGCCCATCGGTGTCCCCTACTGACCGTGGGCAGGGCGGGGAATTTTGCGGAGATAAATCTCAACGCTGACCCAGCTGGGACTCGAACCTGGGAACTACAGATTACGAGCCTGGCGCGCTACCGACTGAGCCACCCCCGCCCCTCGAACCTGGGAACTACAGATTACGAGTCTGGCGCACTACCGACTGAGCCACCCCCGCCCCTCTTAGGCTTAAGGAAAACGTACTATAATTGAGTATGGGATGTCAAGGAAGGGAACGGATGAAGTTAACGACATCTAATACACGGTAATTACTGTACAACTGTCACCCAACGAAAATAATGAAAGCCGACAAGAATAAAAATGACGTTGTCTTAATAAAGCAACCTCACGCCCTCCTCGGAAATACTTGTTACCGGCAGCTGAAAGTTGGAACCTCTTATGATACGTGCATTGCTGGCCATAAGACAGAAAGGAAAGCAGAAAGACTGGCAGTTCCATATTGAAAAGTGTACTTGGGAGTTAAAAGAAACACACAGAGCTGATTTCAAATGTTCTGTAAGAAAAGTTCATCAATTGGTGTATATTTACATTTAGTTTGTTTACAAGAATTGGTAAGGTTATTCTCAATAGGTTGCAGATTTGTTATAAACATGATTATACTGCTCATCGACTGATATGCGCCTTATTTTTATACTAATATAAAAATGCTGTGGTTGACTTTAGTTTATATAAATGATTTTATCCATACTTTTGTAATAAATTACATTGTTTTAGAATTGTTATATACTATTTATTTTAACTCATGCTCAGTTGTCATCCATTTAATTTGTAAAAATATACATAATTAACAAATATAAAAAATTGTATTATGAAATTTGTAAATTGAAATAAATTAAAATTTTGTTACGTATATGCTCAAATTGCATAAAATGTAAATTGTATAAAATGCAAAATGGATTAAATGAATTGATTATAACAATTCCCTAAAACATGGATTACACAATTAGGTTGCTTGTTATAGGTATGTGCGAAATACAAATTCTAATAACAGGCACAATATTGCTTGCAACACATTAACTGAGCATATAAATATTAAAAACCTTTATAGAGCTTAATCTGAGTTTTTGTTTTAAACGTTGAACCTCTTCATTTACCTTGAAAGAAATAGGGTTGGGTTGTTTTACCTCTGAGCGGCACTTTTTTGCACACCATGGGCTAAATGGCCAGGTCACATGGACCCCGAAGGCTCAGAGAAGGTTGGGGGAGGGGACCCACTGGAACAGCTGTTGGGAGACAGATGGTAGCCTCCCGTCAAGGCCATCCAGCGTGTTCTTTAACGTGCACAGGGTATGGCTCTCCCGCACACGGGGCCACGGCTTAACGTCCCATCTGACGGACGGCGGCCTTTCCAAGCCCATCGGTGTCCCCTACTGACCGTGGGCAGGGCGGGGAATTTTGCGGAGATAAATCTCAACGCTGACCCAGCTGGGACTCGAACCTGGGAACTACAGATTACGAGCCTGGCGCGCTACCGACTGAGCCACCCCCGCCCCGTGAAAGAAATAGGGAATAAGATATCTGCTCGCAAACACAAGTTGATACTATACAGGTAGGAAGGGCTTTCGCCAAATAATCCCTTGACCAGAACAGTGAAATAAAGTCCGACATAACACCCGAAAAGTTTAGAAAGCAACTTTGGATTACAAAAAAAAAACTAGAAAAAACAGCAACAAAAATCAAAAAAAAAATCTGTAAAAAAAAATCCCCAAATATTCATATTCAACGTATCATCAATCTAACGTATTTCATATTTATAAAATATGCAAGGCATATTGTATATTGAAACATTCAGCAAAAATTGGTGTGAAGTTGAAATGAACAAGTTTCACTATATACCAAGACCAAAGGTTAGTGAGGAAGAAGTGTTCTTTATTGGGAAAGAAGTGAAGTTACCGCTTCAAAACCAACTGTTGCAATGGATTCTACACCCGCGTTTCTGTAAGTTCATTCATCGTCAGCAGTATCGACCTGGTCGAGGTCATTGTACCATGGTTGCTGTCCCAAAAAAATCTTGTCGGTTGGAGGGGAGAAAAAAATCTAATACCACTTGGTATGTAAGATTAGGAAAGGCGGTGAAACAAGTGACACATAGATCCGGCAACGATTGAGGATTTGTCCGAGACTTTTCTTTTTCAAAAATCTCACGACAAAAATAAATATGAATTGTGGTATGTGCTTTCTATCCTTCGTGCTGGACTTTGGGGTAAGATTTCTGTTAGCAGAGAATTTAGTCCTCTTTGTCATTATGGTACGTATAACAGCTTACGCTTCATCGAAATGGATTATAGTATATAAACAAGGCCACATATAGGGCATTTTACTAGGAAGAGAAGCTACACTGTGTGGTGTTATCTACCGAGTACTATGTGGTGTATCTATCTAGTAGTTTGCAAGATATGACATAGAGCGGCATACCTACGATACTATCCGGCCCGCCACACACAAAAATTCATATAGTATGATTATGGTCCTGCGCGGATTTTATCCACATTTAAAAGAGCTCGGCGGGTAAAAGATTAACTTAAGCGAATAAAACCACGGGTAAAAAAATTATGTCAATGCAAATAGAGGAAAAACTCTGAAAGTATATGGGCGAACATTACTGCATTATTAATGGCTGACATGAATGAAAAAAACTCTTTAGAGAAATGAATGTTCAATGATCATATTCCCTTTAAAAAGAAAAAACAACATAAACTGCGATAAAATCATAAATAAAAATACTTATTTTACGCGAAAGAATCGAGTAAAAAAATTACTCGAGTGTTGAGCAGAAAACTGGAATTAAATCTGTACAAATTTCAGTGATGGAGTTCACGAAGTTTACAAAGTGAAATGTAGAAGACAGGTATTGGTTATTAAAAAGGAATGTTTTCCCATAATCGCCAATAAATACATTTTAAAAAAGCACAATTTACTCACAGAATTTTCAAAAATCATGTTCTTTACAATGCAATTTTTATCTAACATTTAGTACGGCACATTTTGCCGAAATACAGGCTTTTTATCACAGTATTTTTCCCCAATTATTAGTCATTAAAAAATCATTAGACTGGTTTCTTTTACTCGTAAAGTTTTGTCCAGGTGCTTGATTTTTTGCCGAAATTTTCATATTCCCCTCTTGGAAACTGTCGTACGAGAAAATCCTAGTTCGTTGACAATTTCGGAGATCGAGTGTTTCATCCGTCGGGCACCTATGATCTGCCCTCTGTCAAATGCATCTCAATCTCGCCCCATTTGTCCGAGACTTTTATGCTTCTTTAATTTCCCATTTGCCCATTATGCTTCTCACGCCTAAATGCTTGGGGAAGCCAAAGCTGACAGCTATATATGACCAGAGTTTCAGAATTTGGATAATGAATCCCATCCCTAATTCAATAGCACTTCAGTGTAGTTATGATATGCCAATGGACAAGCAACTCAATATTTTAAAGAATAGAAGTTTTATGGGAAGAGGCAGTTTACTAATACTGTATTGAGTAGTATTATTTTATTCTTTAAGATACTAAGCTTCCAATCTGGGCTTCTTGGCATAATATACGAATTTTCCAGTGTCTTTTGTCCAGGCACACTTTGCCAGAGATTCTTCGGATGCATTTTTCAGAAGGGGGGAAAAATTGCCTCCTTCTGTCTCCAAAGCTTTATTTCTCTTTTCAGAATATTGGATTTCACGTGTGGCTCGTGGATAAAAACTTCCCCGCAACAGAGGAAAGAAGAAATTGGCTTCATTGCTCCGTTCACTGCTTCTATTTATATATTTAGACCAGGAATCGTCTACAAACAAGCCAAGTTCTATTTCATATAAATTGCTAACGGGTCAACAATCATATGACAAAATGTGCTTGCGTTAGGAAAGTGTAGTTACCGGTGGTTATTTTTAAGTATATGTTAAATACATTGAAAAGTTAGAAATGACAAAGATAATGACATAATTGGCTTGCATATATTATATTCCACATACTTATTACATAATACATATTTAATTTCGAATGATCACTATAGGCGCGTTCTTCTCTTCTATTTGAAGCTAAAAATATTACCGATGATAGTTTTAGATTATTTCCTCATTCCAATTTTACAATGTAATCTCCATAAGTTGAAACTTTATCATTAAAAATTTCAACCCTCCCCCGACTTTAATTCTTTCAAAAGCAACAAATTTCCTGAAATCTTATCAGTTCTGACCTTTAGAGTATCTTTTTGAAAGAAAAGAGTAGCAGGTGATTCTATTTCCAATGTTTTAACACTTCTCCTATACCTTTAAAGGAATTTCTTTGTCTTTTGTTCCTTATTGTTCCCTGGGGCGGGGGTGGCTCAGTCGGTAGCGCGCCAGGCTCGTAATCTGTAGTTCCCAGGTTCGAGTCCCAGCTGGGTCAGCGTTGAGATTTATCTCCGCAAAATTCCCTGCCCTGCCCACGGTCAGTAGGGGACACCGATGGGCTTGGAAAGGCCGCCGTCCGTCGGATGGGACGTTAAGCCGTGGCCCCGTGTGCGGGAGAGCCATACCCTGTGCACGTTAAAGAACACGCTGGATGGCCTTGACGGAAGGCTACCATCTGTCTCCCAACAGCTGTTCCAGTGGGTCCCCTCCCCCAACCTTCTCTGAGCCTTCGGGGTCCATGTGAACTGGCCATTTAGCCCATGGTGTGCAAAAAAGTGCCGCTCAGAGGTAAAACAACCCAACTCAACCCTTATTGTTCCCTCTGAATACTCAACTTCTGATCTTTTACTAGATCGCATTTGATTGTCCTTTATTTTTCTGAAGGCCAAATGCCTATACTCACTTCCCTTCATCCCTCCGCGTCAGGCATTTATAATCTGATGTTTCCAGGTTCTGCTTGGGTTGGAGTCCCAACAAGGCCACCGATGAGATATTTCTCCGCTATCCCCCGTTCTGTCCTCGATGAGAAAGGAAATACAGTTGGGCGTGAAAAGGCAGCCATCCACGGGATGTGACATTAAAGGATGACTCGGGATGAAGCAAATGCACATCCCCAGCCTTTACATATAGTCATTATAGCTTCTTTTGATATTAATTATTAATTTTTTAGGCAGATTAATACCGAATTCATTTAGAGTTGGGTTTCTTTACCTCTGAGCAGCACATTTTTGCACACCATGGGCTAAATGGCCAGGTCACATGGACCCCAAAAGTTCAGAGAAGGTTGGGGGAGGGGACCCACTGGAACAGCTGTTGGGAGTCAGATGGTAGCCTCCCGTCAAGGCCATCCAGCGTGTTCTTTAACGTGAACAGGGTATGGCTCTCCCGCACACGGGGTCACGGCTTAACGTCCCATCCGACGGACGGCGGCCTTTCCAAGCCCATCGGTGTCCCCTACTGACCGTGGGCAGGGCGGGGAATTTTGCGGAGATAAATCTCAACGCTGACCCAGCTGGGACTCGAACCTGGGAACTACAGATTACGAGCCTGGCGAGCTACCGACTGAGCCGCCCCAGAATTCATTTAGGAAGCGAAGAAAAATTCTATACTCTGATATACACTGTTAGTCAAAAGTTCAGCACAAATCAATAATTTCCACTGAGTAGTAAAAGCAGTACTGAGGTTCTGGAGGGTTTGGGAAAGGGGTTTAAGGGTAGCGACCTATCTCCTCAGGGCAGTATCTTCACAAGATATTAGTTAACATATCCATTAGGAGAAAATCGCCATCTAGAACACCAGCATAGGGTTTGATATACGATTGCGAGTTGTTTTACCTCTGAGCGGTACCTTTTTTGCACACAATGGACTAAATGGCCAGGACAAAAACCCACTGGAAAGCTGTTAGGAAAGAAATGGAAGCCTCTCATCAGGCCATTCAGCATGTTCTTTAACATACACAGGATAGGGCTCTCCTGCACATGGGACCAGACAGACAGCGCCCTTTCCAAGCCCATCGGTGTCCCCTTTCGACCGAGGGCATAGTGGGAGTTTCCTGGCCGGGAGGTATCCTAGATTCTTAGGTAAAGTTTATCATCCCAATATCTAAAAGCATTCACAGAACCTCCAAGCACACGGAGGTCGGTACGTCCACCACCTCTCCACAGATCAGTACATTATGATGGTCGAATGTAGAAAAAATGATGACTCGTCCGTGAAGAGGACGTGACTCCATTGTTTTTGGATCCAGACCACGTGATTTCAGAACATTTTAAGCTGTTGAGTTAAACGCATACAACAGGTATAGTCAGGCTTTATGAAGCATGCCTTCTTGTGACTACGACGAAGCCTGAATGCAGAAATAATGCTGTTGCTCTCCTATTCCTTCGGAAAAGTACTTCAATATAGCGATCATCTTCGGGAGTTGTAGAACCCAAGAACTCCTTTGCACAGAAATTTTGGTAGCGGCTTGGGTTCGTTGGAATTAATGCCATAGCCTTGAGAAAAACAGAATGGTGGACATGGACAACCCCGTGATTATTAAACCAGCCTCTAACTATCCAATGGCTCTCCAAAAATTTGAGTAATCTAAACGTTTTAATTTGAAATTATCAAGTATCTGAGTGAGTACTTCTTTTATAGTGTATCTGCTTTGCATGTTTCACAACTTTTACTAGATTACATGTTAATTTTTTAAACTGTACATTAAATTACGTAGGTATATTGAAAATGCCTTTTCTCTAACTCTTTTCATTCACACTTTGATGATCTGTGCTTATCTTTTGAAGGGCAGTGTAATATGGATATCCAAATTTATTTAAACCTTTGAGCGATGAGAAATTAAAAGCACCATCAAAGCAAAAACTTGATATAGGGCCATACTCAACAACTGACAATGAATGCAGATAAATTGTCATATAATGTGCGTATATAATATATTCCGGGAATAAAAGAAAAACATGTGGAATCATTTCAAGAATCATCAAGAGAAGTAGTTTTATAGTGAATCTACTAATTAACTGGAAGAGCAGTTCTAGGTGAAATTATAGCTGTCAGTCAAAAGAAATACAATTCAGCGAAACGATATTTTAATAGAGCACATTTTGCTGCAATATCGGACTGAATTATATTGTATATCACACATTTCTAAATAGTTTGTCTAAATCTTTGTTATGAATATAACATACATTGAAAATCTTATTTATACATATTTATCTCAAATTTCAGTTGAGAAAGAATAATATGAATTAACATAACATTATTTTGCATTTTATTCGCACTAATTCAGATAAGGTTCTATTAATTTCTCATACAATTCTTTTTGGTCACGTAAAATACTAACCGTTAACGTAGACTATCGAATTTGAAAAAAAAAGGATATTTATGAACTGAATATAAATTAGAATTTAAGCATTTGTACCAATACTCAGTACTTTATTTTGTAACCGCATCAGCTGTAAACAGTCTACAAAGTTAAACTTGTTGCTAAAAACGTGATGAAAAACAGTTTAGGAAGGCCAGATCTCACTGTCGATTCAAAACAGACTTCATTTCGTTAAGATGTCGCGAGACACATTGCATTACAATGACAAAAATATAAATTCAGCGAAAGAATATGAATGTTACAAGATGGCAATTATATGGAATTAATATAGGCCATCTTGTAACATGACATTAATATAGGAATTTACTATTATCTCTTTATTCTTAAAAATGATGTCAATTAAAACAATTTAGTTGATTTTTTACTTTGGGATGATAAGTCTAATAACACTAGTCTGCAAAAAAAAAGTTTTTTTACCCTCCCGTCCAAAATTTTGTCTGATTTTTTAAAGTTTTTGAGGGTGCTGAATCCGAATTTAACAGCAGATTTATTCAATCACCTACAATTTTCTACAGATATGGGTTTAATTAAAAAGAAAAACACCCATTTACTCAGAGATGATAAATATATTTTACGAAATATTTATTTACATTATAAAAAATTAAATATGACACTAATAAATCGTGATACATGTAAATATTCAAATAAAAGATTGTTTTGTTGTCTTCTGTCGCTTATATTTTATCTCTCTCGCTGCAGGGCTCAACAGTAGTCCGCCAACATACTCTCGTTCCATTTGCCGCTATATCGTTTTTTTATTTCGGATATGACTTGATGGAACCTTTTTCCATACTCATCCGAGATCACTCCAATCAATTGTGGGGAGAAAAAATCAGGTGTGAATGTAAGAAATGAAGCTTTAGCGATATATTACATCCTATTACTCTATATGCCCTCCCACGAAAATATTGTCTGATATAAACATTTGGATGCCAGATTCGGATTCAACACCCTCAAATCTATAAAATACACCCATTTTTTTTTCGAGAGAGAGGATTTTTATGCACACCAGTGTAATCTCCCTTAATGTTATACTATTGTTACTTCATATGTATTATATATAATACATTTTATGTATTATATGTATGTATTGTATATATATACAATACGTACTGTGCGAATTCCAATCTATAAAGGTGTAAAACGAAACTGATTGCTTTTTCTTTTTCAGCATGTAAAACTGAAACCGTGTAAATCAAAGGACAGGTGTCTTTCCAAATCAAAAAACGTCCGCACTCGGTTAGTGTATGGAAAGCATACTTCACTCTCCATCTTCCGGTCTCCTCAACATGTTTTCTCAATGATAATTTTTCGTAAGATTAGAAACACCTCAAACATTAAAAAAAGTATACATAGCAGGGTTTATGAAAAATACGTCTCACATGACAGATTTCAAAACGTACTGGATTATTTATTAGTCACTCAGATCAGAAATAAAATTTTATTGTGAATTTAAATATTAGGATTATTGAGTAGTAGTAATCTAATGGAAACTAGGTATAATTGGAATTCCTAAAACAATGCAAAACGCGTCCCGAATTACTCTTAACGAAGTATGGCACAAAGTTTCGAATTAATCACACATATGAATATTACAAGCAGTAGCTTTTCATATTTTAGTTCAGAAGGAATATAATAATTAAACCTACCATTATTTTAATTTTATTCCCGCTAATTTGGGTATGCTTAGATTAAATTTCTCACACAATTCTTTTTGATCACATAAAATACTAACCGTTAAGGTAGACGTACACTATAGAATTCGAAAGACAACAATACACAACTGAAGAGTTCATTTCCTTTAGCAATGAGACATGAATAAAAATTTTTTTTATCCATAATATGAGGCAGAGCAAAGGGACTTAACACAAACAAAGGATTATCTAACTCTATTAACTCCGTATAAAAGTAACATCTGAGGCAGTATCCATGTACCAAATAACGTGCAAATAAATCCAAGTCTAGCCTACAGTTTTTCGCTGATACGACGCACTAAGGTGGCGCAGTCAGCAGCTGAGATCTACATAGCGGCTTGGTCTGATTGGGGGGAGGGGAAGCAATGGGTCATTTGGCCCGTCTAGCGGTTAAGCGTGCCTTCACCCAAGCCCGTACAGAGCTGAAGAAATGAAAGGAAAAAGACCCAAGACGCCCAGCAAGACTACAGGAGTTTGTGGGTGGGGTATGTGCACATGCGGGAGGAGCAGCAGATTAAATGCGGAGGAGAGTGAGTAAAACGTCAACCATCGATATGCTGTTTTTTCTCTTCCTCCTAAGTCTGCACTCTTTTATTCGAGCACCGTTGGTCCGCGCAGTTAATGCTCGTGTAATGGCTAGCGAGCGAGAGGCCCACATTAATACACAAAGCCAGAAGAGCATTCCGGATGCAGAAATTCACATCTCCCTGCACCGCACATCATCAACATCGCCACAAAAGTCAGTTTGCCATAAATCAGCCAAAGCTTCAATTCATATTTCTTCCACTTTTGTATTCTCCAACTGTTTTGCACTTCCACTTATTTTGGTATTTCTTTTTTTCGCTACTCGTGTGTCCGCAACATAACGAACTTAGGACGAAGATATTTTCAAGCTGTCTGGCGTGCAAATGCTAGATATGCCTGTAATGCTTGCCCTATTATACGTTTGAGGTTACAATAAAGATGTATTTGATAATAATGATCATTTTAAAACAAAGTATATTTTGAATACTGAAATGAAGGAAATCAAAAATTTCTTCCGGTTTGCACATTTTAGAATTTTTTTATATTCGGAAATAGGTGATGTATAAAAAATATAAAATTATAACTAAGCAGCTCCTTACCACAGCACTGTAACTGGAGCCATTCAGTTTGATAAACCACAGAGAAGATCCATGAGAAAGGAGAAATCTCAGCAGAAAGACAACTTAAAAATATAGGGTCTAATTTATTAGATTAATCCTTATTTTAACATTTATTTTATACATACAAAAATAAATCGCTGTTTTTGGAAAATCATAGTTCCTCTCTGAATTATACGTCGAGCATTTTCATTTTCCTAGCTGCTTGAGGGGGTATTTATTTTATTTTTTATTTATAGTGAATCCATCCTACCAAGGGTACATCCTCAAAGAAGCGCATTTGCGTTATATGTGAAAATGCAAAGGGCATCCTCCTCCTCCTCCTCAAACAGTCATGGGCTACGGAGGTCCAACCAGGCCGCTACCATATCTAACCCTAGAAAAAACAAATTATTATACAGTCTAATTTTAGTCTTTAGGAATAACGCCTATTTCTCCGCACTCTCCATAGATTCTTAAAAGTTCAGGCAGCAATCCCTATTCGTCTGTTATCATGCCACATATCACCAGTATCTGTTACATAGCTCCCAAGATAATTAAACTGAGACACCTGCTCAAGGGTGCAACCATTCAGACTAATTTTCATCACTTTTAATTTTCTCTCTATTTATAACCAAACTTACTCTACTATCAGTCTCATCAACAGCTAGAATGAAAGAGTTCATCTCATCAACATCATTTGGCAAAAGGGCTAAATCATCAGCATAATCTAAATCATAAAATTTCATATCTCCAGACCATTCGCATGCATACTTGTAAAAATGCCCGTTTGAACCATTTTGAGTAACTTTTTCACCCATATCGCGAAGGAATTTGAGCAAGCACGTCCAACCCAAACTGAGTGAAGAGGCCGCTAGGAAAAAAGCAACATATTTTTAAGGAATCAAGAAAATATCTTGAATAAAAAAAAAACACTTTTTTTAATGAGTACTATGAATTGGTAAAAATGAACCAGACTCAATATATTCATTATTTGTTTTATGAGTGTTTTTGACGGCCATGTGCTACAGACATTAAATTTGTTGAGGGATGGATTGTTTTATCTCTGAACGGCACTATTTTGCATACAGGTCACAAGGAACTCAAGAGCTCCTTGGACAACTGTTAGGAGACAGATGGTAGCCTCCCGTGAAGGCCATCCAGCGTGTTCTTTAACGTGCACAGGATATAGCTCTCACGCACACTGAGACACGGTTTAACGTCCCATCAATAGACGGCGGCCTTTCCAAGCCCATCGAAAATTTGCTTGAGGAGTAGCTACGAACTGTTATTGTAAAGATGGGTTGGGTTGTTTTACCTCTGAGCGGTACTTTTTTGCACACCACGGGCTAAATGGCCAGGTCACAAGGACCCCGAAGGCTCGGAGAAGGTTGGGGGGGGGGGAACCCACTGGAATAGCTGTTGGGATACATATCGTAGCCTCCCGTCAAGGCCATCCAGTGTGTTCTTTAACGTGCACAGGGTATGGCTTTCCCACACACGGGGCCACGGCTTAACGTCCCATCCTACAGATGGCAGCTTTTCTAAGTCCATCGGTGTTTTCTACTGACCTTGGCCAGGGCGGGGAGTTTTGCGGAGATAAATCTCAATGCTGACCCAGCTGGGACTCGAACCTGGGAACTGCATATTACGAGCCTGGTGCGCTACCGACTGAGTCACCCCAGCCCCTATTGTAAGGATGAAAAGTTAAGTATATTACCAAGTTTTCGAATTAGTTTTTTCTGCGAATTATGCAAAATATTAAAATTACCAATTGTCCCGTGGCCGAGTGGTTTAGCGCGATTGGTTACTGACGTAAGTGACCTGGGTTCGAGCCCCGGGTAAGGCATGAATATTCATGATGTTTTTCTGCTGAAGTCCTGCCATCCTCACAGACCTTCTACTATGGCATATAAACTGACAGGCTCCTGTCAGAACTCTGTGGCAAACAGCTGCTTGAGGGGTATTTTTTTTTAAATTTTTTTATACTTTATTTATTTCGGGAAGGTCTTCCCATTATTGTGATTTTCTTATTGCAAAACTGTTCTTACTCGTAAAATGTTGGAACGAACTAGAACGAAGCTGTGAAAACCTAAGCTATCTTTAATGATCGAGCTAAGTTCGCATCTAAGGGATACCTCTAAGTTTTACCTCTAAGAGGAACTTCTTTTTGCACACAACTGGCTAAATGGCAAGGCCACAAGAACTCCGAGGACTAAGAGAATGTTGGGGGAAGGGGACCTAATTGGAAAACTGTTAGTACAGATGGTAGCCTCCCGTCAGGGCCATCCTGCGTGTCTTTAACGTGCACAAGGTATGGCTCTACCTCATACTGCTTTACGTCCCATCCAACATACGGCGAACTTTCCAAGCTCATCCGTGTCCCCCTACTGATCGCCTGCAGGGAGGAGAATTTTACGGAGATATATCTCAACGCTGGCACAGGTGGGACTCGAACCTGGAAACTGCAGATTACGAGTGTGACGCGCTACGAATGAGCTGACCCTGACTCTTGCGGAAGGAAGATTGCAGTTAGCATATAACAAAGTTATTTAGTATTTGGTTAACTATTTTATGTAAGAGTCGAGTTATGTAGTTAAGACTTTCGTAGGAATTAGATCGAGTTGAGTAAAGAATTTTTTGCAGCACTTAAATCTATGTAAATCAGTAAAAATTGTTTAATTTCACGTAATGAATTCTATATATATAGTGCTTGTTGTATTGAATGTAAAAGTAGTTTGCAAATTTTTGATATTGTATTTGTAGTGGTCGATATCGTAAAAAATTAGTTCAAGCTCAGTCTGAAATAAATGCAAATAACTGCCTATAACTCGAATTTTGTTTTAAATTTCTGTAATATCAGTCGAATATTTGTTATATAAAAACTGTTTTATAATTTTTTCCATCACTAACAATTTGTGCATTTGTAAATAAATTGTGTTCATTTCAATCACATTTCTTTGTAATTTCATGAAGAATTTGGCATCAGTAATGAAATTGACGCCAGTGTCAAAAAAGATGGAAGAACTAATTAAAATAAAGGCAGGAAGGATGTAATTTAGTAAAATAACTACATAGAACACTAATATGAGGTTTGGGCTGGATAATTAAGTTAGTAAAATAGCTAGGCAAAATAATGAAATTAGAGTAAAAAAATTGGAAATAAATTGATTAAAATTAAATTCTAATAAGTAATACACTATTCAAAGAGTGGAATTGATAGTATGAAATCTACATTAACTAGAAGAGTAACATATCTTTAGTGATTATAGGATGTCCATGATCAAAGGGAATGAAAACCTAAAACTGACTGATATGTGATGAGCAGTATATAGTTTTTTTCTTGTTCTGATTGATATTTTTAGAGCCGTTTTTTATCCATGTAAGGATACATTACCTTATAGTTTACTCCATTATCTAATACAGTAATTAAGGTTTATTTCATTACGGGTTGAATAGGTTCCATCGAAAGACATAAAAAATTTTTTAGATATCATTAATATGTTAACTAAATAAAGTTATATCTTCAAACTGTTCCTTCTGTAAACATCCTGAAACCATATATTCACGTACTACTTAACTGTCCACAATATGCAACTCATAGAGCCATATTTTTTTTCAAAATTTAGCAAAACTTTCTGTATCAGATTATACATTAGGTAACATTTTAAAATTTCCCAAAACTATTATCCAAGAAAAATGCATTTTCGAACATTTTCATTACCTTTCAGTAACTAATATTTTAAATTGAATTTATTATAAATATGGTAAATGCAAAATTATGTATATTTTTACTGTCTTCATTTGATTTTTATATGTGAATTTATATTAATACTTTGTTTTCAATGCAAACAATTATTATAAACTGTAAAACTTTCTTTGGTAGGAGATGCAAGTACACCGATATCCCAGTTGGAATGTAACGTTGTAAATAAATAAATAAAAAATAAATAAGCAGATTAATGAAAATTAGCAAGTAGTTGCGGGTTAGCAAAAAGTTCGCCCCTTTTACAGTTTTACTTTCCAGTCTATCTTCACCCAAGGATCTAGAAAGCAGGTACTGTAACTGATCATTTCTTTTGAAAGACTATTCTTTTTTTTTAAAAGTCTTCCCTGGAACCATTTGTATCAAAGAGAATTAAGTTTATTATTTTCCGCCTTCAGCGCCCTCTAACAGTGGGAATTCGAACAAATTTAATATTGGGAAAATGCAAACAGTAATATTTAATTAGTGCCTATAAAACAGAAAAATAACTTTTTAATATTTCTTCATAACAAAAGAGTTGCGTCCACCCTCCCCGGGATAAGGAGGCAAATCATGTGCTAATGTAACATCTGATCATTAGACTACCACCAAATTTCTAGCACAAATAAATCATTTACAATATTCGTGTTTTAAAGTTTTACCATTTTCCAAATTTTTATACGGCGTAATAACGTTGTTAGAAGATTTGGAAAAATGCTAATCATTATTTCGTCAATACCTATCAAGCTCATAAGAATTAATTTAGAACAAAAGAGAAGAAACAAAGTTAGAAACAAAGTTGCGTTCCCCTAATGGGGAGTTCGTTTGTGCCAAAGGATTGCTATTGATAGCGACTGCCACCAAATTCAGTTTTGGCATTTCCTAACTTTTTCCATCAGTAAGAGGGCGTTGTTAAACTTTACTTGGATATTTGGAAGATGCGAATCGTAATATTTCATCAATACCTATCTAACTGAAAAATAATTTATTATCTTTTCTTTAAAAATATATCTCATTTCCTACTTTTCAAACTAAATAATTAGCCACCAGTTCAGCGTTTCCAAAAGTTTTCCCTCCCTAGAACACCTTTCAAGGTAATGTATAATATCTCGCGATATTTATATCTCCCCTCTTACCACTCAAATATATTTTAGAATGATTTTGTCATTTCGTGTACTGTGTTTTAGGAAAGGTTTCAAGAAATTACAAACTCCGATAAAGCAATTTTAAATTTCTAATCAGTAGAAGACTTTAAAATTTGGAGTTGCAATGAATAAAGGGTTGATATAAAAAAAATATAGTTTCTTCTAAGGATTGGGACAAAGGTATGATAGGAGTCTATCTATACAATATACCAAAGGCTAGGAAACACCAATGTCATATCGTGAATTTGATCATTGTTTTATAGCCAAACATTACGATACTTTATAGTGCTATTAAATAGGATTAAAAACAATTCTGGATATCCAAGTAGTCAACCCAAAAGTTCAGGAACAAGATGCGGGATTCGCCGTATAACGAAGGGGAAATGCATCGCCCAGTTACCAATATCCTGTTGATCTTTCTCTTCCGTTCAAAGCCGAATCTTCTACCTTTCCCGACGAACTTCTCAATGTAGATTTCTAACTTTAATAATATAAAGGATAACGAAGGCCTAGCCTTCATCCCTCATGTCATTCGAAGAAATGTCAGGAAGGAGACGTCCTCCTTTCTGACGAGGGCAGAGATAAGTCTACAGGCGAGTCTCGAACCTGGAAAATGCAGACTGAGCCAACTTTCATCCCAAAATTTGATACCAACCCCTTGATAAGGATTTCATGTGTTTAGAGCATATTGGAGGATAAGAAGAGCAACTAGACAGTATATTGACAGCTTCTTCTTCATAGTGCACAGCATATGAGTAAGATATGTATTATATATATATATCGCAGCGTTTGAAGATATTTTATATCAAAGTATGACTTTACATTATATATTATATTCTTATCCAACCATTGGGGGGGGGGGGGAGCTGTAGGCTCATTTTTGTCTTTTGACAGTTGAAAGCAGAGTGCAGACAATCAGAGGAAAGGAATAAACAGAAACCAGATTAATTACGAATTCAAGGGAAGTTGTTCCAACTAGTATTGTACCAAGCAAAGAAAAAAAAAAAGGAATTCCTGATATTTCACTTCCTTTAAGCAAAACATGTCCCAAAATTACGTTTACGTACGCTGATACCAAAACGGCATAAAAAACCTGACAGTTTTTAAACGGATTTACAGGAATTTTAGAAATAATGAATTTGTCACATCCCGCTATATTTAAAGCGTCTTATTTGGGAACGGTTTTATTTTTTAATGTGTGATAAGGACTGTTACTATATACACTGGTTACCATAAATTAAGGAAATTCCCCAAGTCAATGGGAAGAAAACGATACAAACAGCCATGCCTTACCCGGGGCTCGAACCCAGGTCCCTTAGATCAGTAGTCAAGCGCGCTAACCACTCGGTATTGCTATCGCTAAATATTCAAACTTCCACAACTCATTATATACTGAACGAATATTGTTGAAAATCGAGATATTGATTTATTTGAGATCTTTATCTGCAATCACATTTTCAAAAAAAAATATGCTATTTTAGAAGTTACAGAGCTTTGACATTAGCTTCCCATTGACTTAACATAGGGATTTTCTTTAATTTATGGAAACCAGTGTATTATGTAAGAGATTGAAAATCTGGTAGTCTAAACTATCAATGACTCGGAAAACTTTTTAAAACTACATGATAGTCACAGAAATTAAATATAAAAGTGCCAATTGAATATAAATAGTTCAGAACATTTTTGCTCCACACTGCATAAATAAATAAAATAATAAACACCCTTTCAAGCAGCTGCTTATAAAGAGTGAAGGATCGACAAGGAGCAGATCATTAGGTCAATGGCAGTTGTGAGGGTTGGGGAGTGAAAGTACATACCGACACCAGTATTCAACAGGGAGAGTGAAGGATCCAGGAGTCACTGCTTGAGGACCCGACCCCTCCCATTGGTGCCAGCACTGCCCCCAAAGTGGAATGTGTCTGTTGGAACTCCCCCATGATGCAGAAGGGAGACTGCAGATGCGAGATGATATCATCAAGGTCTTTCCAGAAGACTACGCTTCTGGGTGGAAGATATACAGAGCAGACAATCAGTGAAAACCCCGCAAAGAGGCGGGTGTTTATATGCCATAATAGAAGTTCTGTGAGGATGGGGGCAGGGGCCCACTCAAGCAAAAATCAGCTCAAATATGAGACATGAATAACATACTGGATACCTGCGCAAGGAACATTTACTGAAACATACCACACTTTCAATTCAAATTGAAAGTAATTGCGCATTAATGTAATCCTGTCAAAGCCATTCATCGAATGCATCTCACTGAAGTATTAACCATGCATTACGTTGGCTAAAAGGCAGAATTCCATTTTTACAACATGAATTTAACTTTAAAAATTCATTCAATTACCAGTTGAATATTAATAAAGAACTAACGGAAAAAGCGGTGAAAAATATATAAATTAAAAACGTAAGACGACGACGTTAAGCATATCAAAATAGCATCTACTGGAGATATCAACAAGTTTATAAGTAATATAATAAATGCAAAGCAGTTTAACCAAAGGGTGTGTGTTTAGTAACCACGGGGAAAAAAACTATAAATTTCAAAATGAAGTGTTTCAGATTTACTGAATTAGCATACAAGTTCCTAGATAAAAAGTTTTTTTTAAAGTACTTTTTCTCATATTACATTTTTGGTTCGTTAACTGTTATAATAATCAGTTACCAGAAAATATGATTGCTTCAAAACGAAAATTCTTTAGCATTGTTGCCAATGCAAGTATAGAAGCTTTATAGATAAAATTATTTTTTAATTAAGATTACTTATTATAAAAGAATACAAATGTATTAGTTTGGAATCAAGGAATCAAAAATATGCAAAAGTTATTAATTTAAATAAGAAAAAATATAAATGAAAAATAATGAAAAGTTTTCAAAAGGATGCATTTAATTCTTACGTTTTCAAATCTACAAACTTGTTAATCCCAATAAATGCAGATAGGCCATCGTATTTCTTCCTGAAAGGAAGAGGCTACTATTAGTGAATTTTTAAACCTATTTCTGATTATCTATTCAAACTAGTCCAAAACACAAGAAAGAGAGAAGATACCGAGGAGCTCCACTTACCATCTGTGTCTAATAATTGCGTTCCATTTACAGTGAGGCAGCATCCTGGCTGAAGCCGAGCAAGTTACTATGCTCAGAGGCTTTCAGGATTACACAGTGCACACGCACTCTCGCGACGGTCACCGCGTTAATGCTAATCTCTCCTTTTCAGTCCGCTCTTTACGGCTGGGTTCAAGTGGTCGCCAGCCACCGAGATAAAAATAATCCACGCTACGGCAGCGAATCTGAGAGGGCATCAAAGCGGACTAATGCATTACGCTTCGTCTTCCTCGACATCTGGAAGAAGTTCTCGTTTCATCTTTAACCTCCCCATAACTTCCATTCCTATGTCACCCGGCAAAACGCCACTTACCAAGTGGGTACAATCATTTCTGAGTGAATAAATATAAAAGCTGTTTACAGTTCTTAGGTATACCTGCAGGTCGCAATCTACATTTAGACGTCGCGCTGCTCCCACTTCAGGTATATGCGTAAGGATTTCATAACTCTTTATTGCTTCAACCTCCGCTATTAAATCTACGGATGAATGATTTCGCATGGATATAGTTTACGTTCCTCACAGGCATAGGAAACGTGATTTACTTTCTAAATGTTTGATACATTTCGCTATGCATTTTGACGGAATAAAGGCAACATCATAAAAGAGATAGAGACTTGACAATTCATCTTTATATTGACGCAAAATATTATTCAAACAGACTATTAATTAGTTCGCGACGAAAAAGTGGGAAATTCATAGTTTCGTCGTTTTCTTCTTGTTAACGATTAATTATATTTACAATTTTAAAAATAAAGCATAATTCAAAAATTTACACCTATATTTTACTGCTGTAATTTATCACAAATTTTCAGCATACACATTTCACTTCTTTGTTCTGTATCTATCCTAAAACTGCTCACACCACATCGCAATTAGATTCCTAGTTTTTGGTTAAAAAAAAAAATATGAACTTTATAAAAAAAAAAAAGCAAACTTTCATGTTTTTCCTTTGCTTTGGATGCCGCCAAATGAACTTTGGGTTGGTCGGCGAATGAAAATATCCGAGAACGGTGATCAGGAGGATTTCATATCAAACTTTACACACAAAAACGCTTTATGTAATTCCCTTATGAAATTTATCATAGACAGGATAAGTTTTATAAATGTTTAGAGTTTTTAACTTTTATAAATATTCTGCTGCGATTTTTAAAATTAATATTCTTAAACAAATTATATCTCAAATTAGAAAAACAAATATCTTCTGCTGAATATAGAATGTTCGTCTTCAAAGAGAGTTTACCATTTTCCAACTTTAACGCCCCGTGACGGTGGAAATTCGAACTAAAGGATTATTAAGAAATGGATAGTATTTTATTAGTAACTATTAAAAATTAGTTCGGGTCAAATTTCGAGCCCGACTACGGGAAACAATTTACTAATATGTTAGGTTGTTTTATCTCTGAGCATTTTTTTTTTGCAAACAATGGGCTAAATGGCCAAGTCACAAGGACCCCGATGGCTCAGAGAAGGTTGGGGGAGGAGCCTGGAACAGGTGTTGGGAGACAGATGGTAGCCTCTCGTCAAGACCATCCAGCGTGTTCTTTAACGTGCACAGGATATGGCTCTCCCAAACACGGAGACACGCTTAATATCCCATCCGACGGACGGCGGCCTTTCCAAGCCTATGGGTGTCCCCTACTGACCATGGGACTAACTTTTATGATGTTACCTACTGACCATCCGCATTGCGGGGAGCTTTGTGGAGATAAATCTCAACGCTGACCCAGCTGAGGCTCGAACCTGGCAACTGAAGATTACGAGCCCGGCGCGATCCCAACTGAGCCACCCCGCCCCTTAGCTGAGACTGGAACCTGGCGTGTTAGACTGAACCACCCCTGCCCCCATATCTATCACATAAAATATTATGCAAATGCATGCCGCTGAACCACTACTTTAGTTTTTCCCCCTTAAGAATATTTTATGACAAAATTAAAATCTTAATATTATTTGGAACGAAAAATGGAATAAATAATTCATAGAAACTGAAAGTTCTTGAGTAACATCACTAAAAACGCTAAGAATGATTAATTATAATAAAAAAGTGAGAGTACTTAAAAAAATAATAAAAGGCAGAATAGTGTTCATTTTCAATTACTAAAGACTGATCAAAATGTATCAATTTACCAAAAAATGCTCATTTTATCTTACTAAAGACTGGAAAAAAAAATTACCAATTGAAACCAAAAGAAATTTTTCATTTAACAGGCTGCTTCCTGTCTGGGGTGTGTACCAATCTTCCAGGGTCAAAATCAGCCTTTATTGCTCGACACTTTCACCCTCATTATGGGGAGCGACTGCTCTATGTGAGTTTCAAACTCAGATATCCTGCAGCTTGTCCAAAAAGTTTATCCCTAACATATTCAAATGAAGAGAATAAAATTTTTTTAAACTTTTTTTTGCACAATTGCGAGGAAAATCATAATTACTTCTAGTACCTTCCAAAAACATAAGAGTTCCAGTGGACGAGTGTGATTGGCTTGAAGATCAGGGGCCTTGTTTCGAGCCCCGGACAAAGAATGGATTTCTTTTCCTCCATTTTCTTTTCTGATGAGGCTCCGCCTTTCTCATAGACCTTATCTTGTGGCGTATTATAATGGCAGGCTCCATCAGACCTTTGTGGCAAGTAGCAGTTTGCGGTGTAATTTTTTTCTCTCCCAATCAAAAAAGAATTTTTCATTTATTTCTCAAAACGAAAAAAAATTGTAATTCAAAAGGATTATTACTTTTTATGTCGATATATCATGAATACAGTACAAGCACTGAGATGCGTCTAGAGTAAAATGATTAATGTCAAAGCGTTTTCAACTGTTCTTGGCAGTCATCACAGGGCGGGGGCAGCGCAAAGTTCTTTGGCGACGGAGTTCACTCCAAGAGAGAAAAAAAAGTCAAAACCGAATTATATTTAGTACTGGTGTGAGCCCTTGCTGCTTTCTGGTTAGGACTTGCGGCACTGGTTCGAATCTTCGATGAGAATTCGGTGACTCTCAACAACGAAAAATTTTGCTTAGTCCCGAATACTGAATAATTTTTAAATGAATTAACAGCATAGCTACATGGAAATTTAAAACTTATATACTATGACAGTAAACGAATGAATGCCGCACCATGTGAAATTAAATTCCTCAGGAGACCATATGCCGCAGAAGTCTGACAGTACTCTGTCAGTTTTACAAATGTTGTGAGGGAGGCGAGACATCGGCAGAAAGATAAAAAAAAAACATTTCCGGGGCGGTCGGTGAAATACCAAATATTTTCATTGCATAATTCAATCCAAATTTACGACAAACTTGAGCCTTAATATCTTAAGAACCAAACAAATATATTTAAGTTCTTTTAAAAAAAGAAGAACCGCTGTGACTGCAAGATATGAACTCAATCGGCTAAGACAAGTACATCAAAGTCGCATAGATGCCAGAACATTCTCTAATGGCATGCAAGTCGCCACTCTTAAGGGCAAAATGCAATTAACAGTAGAAACACCAATCTCGGTGGTTCAAGTGAACTAGCTCACGTACCGGCCACGAGAAGTAACGTAATGGCCGTCACCCATAACCAAAGGAAGGCCAAGTTTATGTCTATAGTAAAACTTGGGTGGCCAGCTGAATTCAGAGTTCTTATTCGGTCGGCTGTGAATGAAAAAAAAATGTTCGGTACACCACAAGGCCAATAAGCTAGGTTGGTGCTGTACTTGATGGAAAGGGATGAACACCGCGGGGCCCATTACAGCGGCGCTTCATGAATGAGAGATGGTCGAAAAGGCAAGCTTCGTACTTAATGAGGCTTGTTCTGTAGTTCTGTGCATCCCAAGGGTCTTTGGAGCCCCTGGTTAAGTTAATAGTGCGGCATACGGACCCGCGGGTCATCTAGCCGTCATTTCCTAGTGGCACACTGCCCAAGCTATTAGTGCACGCAACAGGATGACCAAATGCGAAGAGACAGGATACTAGCGGTCATTCCTTTGCGAGAGAGGTCAGCCGTTATGTGCCTATACCAGTTTTTACTGTTCCACCCGTTGGTAAAGTAGCTAACCATTCATCAGAGGAGTGGCACAATGCTGAATAGGGCATCCTTTATCTAAATTACTGATAGCATCACAGGCAGTTACTTACTAATTGCAGACGGAATTTGTTTGGTCAACAACTACCTTTGTAGGAGAAAAACATGCACAGGGAAATATTGTGGCAAAACACTTATTACGACAAGCTGAGCACAGTGGATGTCAAAACCTTAGAACAGCTACTCCCAAACTGAGGATCTCCAGAGAATTGTAGGGTCACAAAAAAAAATGAGGTATTAAAAATTAAAAGTGAAAATAAAGAAAAGATTACGAATAGACTGGCTTCGTGTGCTCTGAATTCCCATAACTTTTCAAATACGCAGTAAAATACGAAATGCCCTTTATGACTGCTATTGATGTTGGGGCATCATTCACTTTGTGCCTCAAAACATTATCCATCCGTCTAAAAATATTTCACAAATTAAAACATTTATTAAACCATTTTTATGATATAATTATATTCTTATAATAAAATGCATGCATTAAAAAGTTATAGTGAGGAAAAAATTAAGAAAAATTTTGCCATATTTCAGGCTTTTAATGCTCAACTAGAACAGAACTATGCATCTGACAGGCCCAAAGAAAAAACACTTTAAATCATTTTCCGATTATGGTGAAAATTTCTTCCAACTCAGCTGAAATCTAAAAATTTTCAAGTTTAAATAGCTATATAAAGTAACAACAAGTATTAGGTTTCCCTTCTGTACACAAAATTCTTAGTTTTCCCAAAATAAGTCAACTTTAGAATTCTGTGAAGAAAAAATGAATTTCCCTACCTGTGGTTTGCGCTTCACAAAAACCCTTTTAAGTTTCCCTTTTGTACTCATTCTTATGTATTAAATGAGGTTTTCAATTTCATTCGGAATCAAACGATATTATTGATTAATGTGGTGCATCTGAATATCCGGTATATTTAACCGAATATCAAACAGTTGACGGATATTCGGCACAACCCTATTTCATAGGGCTACAGTTAAAATTTGTTACAGTGCCAAAAAAATTCAGTTTTCTCTATGAAAATTACAACTGTAGTTTGAAAATTCACATGTAAATTTATTTGCAATTATTCCAATTATGTTTGCTTAACATTATTTTTAAGTAAATTTTTAACATTTCGTTTTCAGCATTGTTTGACTCATCCAACGCACTTATAACACTGTGCCACTACGAAAAGGGGTAAAGGATGAGACGAAAATACGCAAAACTTGATCTTGAGATACGATATAAGTTAAATATGAAACGTATCTTTATCCGAGAGTTTGTCGTGCTATAACAATATTGTCGATTTTAAGAATCGATCTTGACTATTGGTGCATGCCACGCATAGAAGTTGTATTCTTAACACTGTCAATGCACAAGGAAACACGTAGGCCTTTCGACCTGGGCAAACAATAGCGCAGCTTGTCTTCTCGGCTTCTAAGTCCATCAGTTGCACACGGAGCACCCTCGCTGTCAAAAAATGATGGAAAGGTGTAATCTCAGAGCGACCACAGAATCAGCAGCCATGGCTGAGTGGGCAGAGACAGCGAGAGGCAGAAGCAGCTAGCTCACTTCAATTGCCAACACTAGCAGGCACATCTGTTGGTGATAGCTTCAGAGGAAAGCTTTCAAAGCAAATACGCTCGACTCGTAGCTACTAAAATTGAAATGCCAGAAATAACAACTCAAATGTAAATTACAGAAAATTTAATAAATTCTAATAAAAAAATTTGTGACCTACATTCGTGTACTTATAATTAGTTAAGATTTCAAAAGGAGAAAAACTTTTTTTTTAATTCTACGTTTCTCTACTAGTCGTCAAAGAGCAATAAAAATATTTGAATGGTTAAATAATTTAAAAGCATGATCACTAAATGGAGTTTAATTCTTTTTCAGTTATTCCAATCAGAAAAAGTTAAATTTCAACTTGTTAGAATGAGATTTATAAAAGTAGGGAAAAATTTCAGTTTACTAAATTTTATCAAAAAAGCGTTTTGTCCTACGCATCTTCCTTCTGAAATTGAGCTAATATTAAAAATGCTCATCAATAAATTGTGTGTATCTGAGATAATATTAACTGTGAATGAATTGTAGCACTCACTATTGAAGTTTCCAAAGATGCATTTTTATGTCTTCTAAAATTATTTTCAATGTTTATGAATTCTCGATGTCGGGGTTTCTTGTTAATCTTTCAAGTTTATAATCAACACGGTAATCAAATATGGGGTTTACATATTTATAATCGTGCAACTGGGCGAAAAATGTTTTAGCCGGCCAGTCACTAATACTAAAATACCAGTTAACGATTGTAATGTTTATTAGTGAAATCATATGAAGTAATGGTAATCTATATACAAAATTGGAAGTTTGTGTGTTTGTCTATTTGACATCTAATTTGTCTACAGTTTCATCTTACTGTAACTTAGTGTACTGTCAGGGTTCCAAACCTCACAAAATTAAGACCTCCCCCAAAAGTTGGAAGTGAATTGTCTGTCCACTGATAACTTGGCACATTATAACTTTAGACTTTCCACCCGTAAGGGTAGTCGGCACCAGGAGATTTCGGAAAATGCCGAACCACCGCAGCTATGAACCCGATCTCTAAACCCTACTTAGCAAAAAGTGGAATTAGCACACCCAATTCGGAACCAACTGGTTGAGTACTTGCAGAATTACGGTAAGGTGAAAACTTCTGTCATCAGCGACGTAAATGAGTATCTGTGCATTTGTTACAAATATGCCTGTTACTCAGAGTCAATATATCGAATCCTGAGCAACGCCGGGAAATTCAGCTAGTTATATATATATATGATTATTATATTAAAGGGTAAAAAGCTGTAAACAAAATAGTTTATCTGGAGAGCAGTTTTTAATAACTGCATAAAATGAAGTGGCTTCTCAAGCAGAGAGTTATGGGCATTGTTTAAAGATGCTACGAAATTTTACAAAATATTACAAATAAATTTCTACAAGTTTAAAAAAATTAGGGACGTGTATAAGTGTTGACACATGAGAGTGAAACGGGATATTCACTTGCAACAATTGAAGTGTGATTATTGTATTACGAATTACGTTAGATACGGCACGTACTGTAGAAGTGCATCATGTTGAGAATGGAACACGATTGGGTTTGAATAAGAGGAATACAGAAGAAAAAGTGAATTGCTGATAGGATTTTGTTTTTTGTGTGTCGTGGGCGTAGTCAGCTTAGATTGTCACTGTTTGATTATTAATAGTTTTATGTGAAAAGGAGCATCCTTAATAGTTTTAGAGAATACCGCTCCTAATAAACATTTTGTGTAGTTAAAAAAAAACTTATTAAAAACTGATTCTATGCTTTGTTTTAGGTAAAGGACTTTTGTAATTCCGCTTTCCAGGGTTATATTCTTCAGTATTTGATATTTATTTTGTTGGATTGTTTTACCCCTGAGCGACATTTTTGTTGGTTGGTTGTTTTGGGTTTTATGGCGCTTGGGCGACTAGGCCATAATGCGCCAAACAAAGCGACATTTTTGTACAGAATGGGCTAAATTGCTAGGCCACAAGGACACCGAGGGCTCAAATAGGTTGGGGGAAGGGGACCTAATGGATAGCTGTTAGGAGACAGATGGTAGACTCCCATCAAGGCCACCCAGCGTGTTCTTTAACGTGCACAAGGTACGACTCTCGCACAAGGGGCAACGGCTTAACGTCCCATCAGACAAACGGATTTTTTTCATTTTTGTTTTTAAACACAATTATTTAACTCCACTCAAGGTTACTCAACAAATTATGTATGAAATAAAAGCTACGCAATCTTTTACATAAAATAGGGATTGATTGTACTATATCCAGTGCAAGGCCGGATCTAGGGAGTCCCCACCCCCTTTAAGAATACTAAAAAGGGTAATAGGGACAAAAATTATTAAATTTATTTATATTTCATACTATTGAAGAATAAACTTATGCTTAATTTTTTATTAAAGACTTGTAAAACGGAGAGAAAAAATGTTATATTACATTGAAAATCATTTCTTGCTCCCCCTTCCCAGGAAAAACTTCAAAATAAAAATTCATGGAATATATCAAATGACACCTTACCTTTTATAAAAGTTATGCAAAACTAATTTAAAGTTTGCAAATATAAAAATAATAATAATAAATACCCCCTCAAGCAGCTGCTTGCCACAGAGATCTGACAGGAGCCTGTCAGTTTATATGCCAAAGACCAAATGAAAAAACGTATGGTGGCTGATATACACTGCTGGCCATTAAAAGTGCAACACCAAGAAGAACTCATCAGATTGTCCCGAAATATGCAATATGCCCATGGGAGAACATGTAAACGATTCAAAGCGCAGCACATACGCACATCATGTGTGACAGTAACGCCCCCTGGAAGTGGCATAAGAGATGATTACAAAGAGCCGGTGTAAAGCACTGGAATTGTGTTTGCTCGCAGCTCTTGCGCACTAAAGGATCAAGTATGCCCCGTCGAAGAACACGGCATCCATCGACCAGGTTTCCGACTTTGATCGTGGGAGATCGTGGGATTACGGGAATGCGGATTATCGTACCGAAACATCGGTGCTCGTGTTGGACGGAATGCTGCCACAGTGATGAGAATATGGCGTCAGTGGGTAGAGGAAGAACGAACTCACAGACGTGAGGGATCTCAACAGCCCTGTCGCACAAACGAACGAGAGGACAGACATTTCGTGCGCATGGCTTTGAATGATCGTACAGCCACATCAAATACCTTAGCTGAACAGTTAGGGTGTGTTGCGTATCAACCAGTGTCCGCACGTACGGTTCGACGTCGTCTGCAGCATCGGGGCATCTTTTCTAAGCTACCATTGACTCTACAACAGGCGTATGCGACTGCAATGGTGCCAAGTCGTGCATGGCGCTGAAAAGGCGAATGGCATCGCCTTTTCAGACGAATCCCACTTCAGTATGCAGTACCATGATGGATGAATCCGTAACTGGCGGTACCGCGGCGACAGGCTCAGTGAGACATGCATGATGCAATGCCATACAGGTCCGGCCCCTGGTGTGATTGGTGTGATATGGGGTGCCATTGGTTCGACCACCAATGGCACCCCATATCATCACACCATGACTCCACTCATGGCACGCGCAATAAACCTTTATTTCATCAGTACTACGCACGTACCCATTTTTTAAATACGTTCTGTCGTTCGTTAGCAGTGTGACAGCACGCTTACGAGTAGGAGCAATATGGCGACGCTCAGTTAGTTTTCAAGCGATAGGGCGCCTCCCCCTCTTCCTACTTCCATGCATGCTACAGACGATTATGATTGAAATATGTCAAAAACAAAGTCTGGATTCGCAACCAGTCCCATAATATCGTACAGAGGAGCGTTTATGGTAGTGGTTGTCTGACGGATCTCTATGTGTTTTAGGAAGCTACTTTTAATGCTCAGCACATATTTAGGAATGAAGCCCTACACGCCTATGTTAAAACCCTACGCAGATGCAAAGGGGCTGGAATTTGTCCTGATGATGATAATGTGCCTCTACCATGTAGCAACTCACCAACCAATATTTTCAAAATCAAGGCATCCAACGTATGGACTAACCATCAACGTTATCCGCACCTCCAACTCATCGAATTCTATGGGATATCACAAGAAGGATAGCTGCCCTTTAACTCCCACCCCAAGCAATCGATGCGCTCGGTAATGCTTTAATCGAAATTAGGACCTCTCTGCCCTCTAATTAATTTAGATAATTTTATTGAGGGATGTTCGAGAATATTTTATTTCCTAACGAAGATCGTTTTGTATCCATTCCACCACAAGTTTCAGGTACTTTGTACATTTGACTTTCCTGTGAATTTGCATTATTCCTCAGTAAAACATATAGGTACCGTGGGAGCTTCCTAACAGCATCTTCCTGCAAAATTTCATTACTCAATTAGGGATCTCGATAAGCACGTTTCTGGTGCTCCGTGCTTTAATTTTTACGGCTAGTGTGGTCAGTTCTTTAAAATTGGCACTCTTAACAGTAAGGAATAGTAATAATTCCCTGGAGTCCAATTTAGTGCGGTAAAATGAAAAATATTATAAGTTGCCAAGCATCTGCTCGAAAGTAAATGGCTTTACGCAGTTACAGCTTCCTATCCATCATAATTCGAAATAAAAAATTATACCCATGCAGTTTTTTTTTAATACAAAAAAGATCTGATACTACATAATAGCAATGAATGTTCGTATCCTGATTACTTGGGAATCAAACTGCCTTTATTGAATTAATAATATTTTCCCTTCTTAACGAAATTTTCACGATATATTTTGCGTGACTTTTTACTCAAGTTTAGGTAACAATGGATTCACCGCTCATTCTAATGTATAACTGAAGAGCGTAAGTTGTCGACAGTATCTACTTGGTAGATAGATACAAAATCGTTCATAATTCACAAGCGTGTGTGTAGATATATAATTTAGAGAACCACATACTCGTGCGTGCTTGCGACAATGTACAGGTTTCTGTTTACTGTGCTCTCGGAATGAGCTGAAACAGCAAACCAAAGCAAGCCTCCATCACCGGTCGATGGAAACCCGGTGCTTGCAGCATCAGGTGGCTCTTTCTCACAGGCTCACAGAGCCTGTACAAAGGATTGCACAGCTAACTTTACAGATGGGGCCGCTCAACCGGATTTTATGCGTCTCATCTATAAGCGGTTTTAAAACATGGCAAATCCCATTAATATTACATTTGGGGAAAGAGGAAATAAGGGGAAAACGATCAGAACGGACAAAAATGCATAAGCTTCATAGGAAACAAAGGGAATAGGGGAGAAGGGGTTAGAATATACTGATAAAATAACATACATTTACGCATTAACACAGTCAACAGCATACAGTCATTAAAAAAAAACATCAATAGCATGGGTAAGAAAAGCTCTAATCACGCAGCTCTAAATTATCTGATCATCGACTTTTAAATTCAACTATTTATCTTTCGAACGCTCTGGATTCAGATTAACGAACCACGCCCTCTGAGCGGCATTTTTGCATACAATTCGATAATTGGCTAGGTTATATCTCAAGAGCAAGGAAGTTGGATAAATATTAGTAGATAGATGGAAGCCTCCTGTCAAGGATCCATCGCGTACGGATCCTTATGTGCAAAGGTTCTATCCCATGTATGACGGCATTTTCAAGATCATCGGTGTCCCGATTCTCATCGAAGATTGGGTGGGAGTTAGCAGAGTATCTCAATGCTAGCGCGAATATTACCCTAGAACAGGCACACCACCCAGTCTCTGTTAACTTCATATCATATTAATTTTTCTAAAATGCTATCATCTCCGTCGACATTTTTTATACGTCGTTTCTAAAGTGAATGCTTTTAGCATAGTTGAAAGGCAAAAATCATCACAACCTTTTCCAAATTCCACCTCACTTCAATCAACCAATGCATCAACTGTTTTCACAGCTATTATAACCATATCTGAGTTCATTTTTAATGATATTTACAAGGGAAAATAAAATGCATTTGAAAACGTTTAACCGAGCAATGTTAAAGCCAATCTCGAGATATTTACATAATTTTTATTCCCTCAACCATCTAATTGACCATTCAACCCAGAAGCTTTTAGTGTGTTGTAGAGATTTCCGTTCATTCCAGTGTACTAGCTTCCATTCTTTTAATGCATCATCTCTATTTTCACATATATATTTGAATTTAAGAAGAGTAATAACAGCATTTTTCGTCTGACAGATTGCATTTTATAGAGAGAGAATGCAAGGTCAGTTTCTCTAAACTTCGGTATTTTATGGCAAACGACATTGTAGTTTTTTGCGCAAAGCACAAAAAAGAAAATGTCTGCATCGTTTTTTTTTATAGCTGAAAAGTTTATTTAAAAGAGCTTAAATGAATGCCCCCTCCCCTAATAAAGCTGCAGTGGAATAAGACATTTCTCAAAATCGAAATAATATATCTTTTTTTGAACCTGATCTCCATATATCACTCAATGGCCACACAATAACGAAAATGGCAATTGAGGCTAATCTGTATATATAAAATTATACCTTATCATTAGTCGTCGAGGTTTCACTTCCCCCCCCCCCACAATTATTCTTATTTTAATTTGTTACAAGAGCTATGTTACAACCATATTTTAAATTATCCCCAACAAATTTATTAATCTCCTAACTTTCCACCCCCAAGTTTTCACCCGAGATGCTAAGAAAACCCTAGATCTAGAGGGGAAAAACCATAATCTGACAACACTGGTATACACTATCAGTTAATTAGTAATATCTGAAATCAAGAACTTCAGGCCAAAACACCTTAAATATTACAGGAGCCTGTCGGTTTATACACCATAGCAGAAGGTCTGTGAAGATGGTGGGACTTCAGCAGAGAAACGGCAGGAACATCCATGCCATATCTGAGGCTGGAACCCAGGTCCTTAGATCAGTAAGCCAATGCGCTAACCACTCGGCCACGGGACGGTTTTGTTTTCACAGATAACTGTTTTTAGAGATAATTTAAAAATACTTTTAGATTGGATACGTATTGATGAAATATTATAATATGAACTTGCCGAATGTAATCTACCAAATTTAAATACGGCCTCTAACGTGGAAACTTGAAAATTCGAATATTTAAAACGACTACGATTTGGCCATTTTGCCAAATAATGTTGATGAGATTAACTCTTTCATTAGAGGCTATTGATGAGACTGGTGGTTTGATGACAGAGAAAAATAAAGTGATGAAAATTGGTCAGGTAGATTGTGATTCAGTTAATAAGAATGCTTGCACCTTTGGGTTGGATTGTTTTACCTCTGAGCGGCACTTTTTTGCACACCATGGGCTAAATGGCCAGATCTCATGGACCCCGAAGGCTCAGAGAAGGTTGGGGGAGGGGACCCACTGGAACAGCTGTTGAGAGACAGATGGTAGCCTCCCGTCAAGGCCATCCAGTGTGTTCTTTAACGTGCACAGGGTATGGTTCTCCCGCACACGGGGCCACGGCTTAACATCCTATCAGACGGACGGCGGCCTTTCCAAATCCATCGGTGTCCCTTACTGACAGTGGGCAGGGCGGGGAATTTTGCCGAGATAAATCTCAACGCTGACCCAGCTGGGACTCGAAGCTGGGAACTACAGATTACGAGCCTGGCGCGCTACCGATTGAGCCACCCCCGTCCCGTTGCACCTTTGAGCAAGTGTATTAGTTTAATTATCTTGGGAGCTATGTATCATATACTGGTGATGTGCGGCATTAAACAGATGAATAGGGATTGCTGCTGGGACTTTTAAGAATCTATGAGAGAGTGGAGAAATAGGCGTATAAAGATTAAAATTTGGCTGTATAAAAGTTTGTTTTTTCCTAGGGTTAGTTATGGTAATGAAACTTGGACTCTTTGTGAACGAGATAGAAGGAAACTTGATGCCTTTAATTCTAGATGTTTCCGCAGTATCTTGGGCATTAAGGTGGTTTCATTTTGTAAGTAACGATGAAGTTAGGCAAAGGAGTCGGCAACCTCCTTTGAGCAGCATATTGTGCAGAGAGAGACTCCGTTGGTTTGGCTATGTTGTCCGTATCATAACTACAGATTAACGAATAGGGTTATGAATAGGGTGCATAAAGGCCTCAGAATGAGATGAAAACCTAGGATGCGGTGGGCACGCAATGTCAAACAGGACCTCGTAGGAATTGGTCTACAGTGAGCAGATATAGAACTAAATTGAAAATTAAATAAAACAATCTCGTTGGACCTCTGTAGTCCCATGGCTGCTTGAGGATGATTATGATTTTAAATGATTTATTCTGGAAATCAGAAATTTTGGTGGCGAAATGGCAAATGTCATGAAGTTTTCATTGGCAACAATGAATTGACCTCTTAGTCCGGGGGAATACTGATGAACTATTTCGACTTGCAGTTTCCAAATATCTCAAAAGCTATAACTGCGCCCTCTGACATTGGTGAAAATCGAAAATTCCAGACATTTTAGCGAATATTGCAAATGATCTATGTACTTATGCTAGAAATTTTGGTGGTAGAATGTTACAGTCATGAAGTTTCCATTGTGAGCAACGATCAGGGTGGGTGGGTGGGAAACTCAACTATTTTGTTTTAAGCGATAATTGAAAAACTATTTTTTAGTTGGACTTACTAACGAACTATATATATTTCGCAGTTTTCACATGCTTATTTACTTTTAATTTATATTGTTAAGAGATCACTAAATGTGAAAAGGGCGAAACTTTTAATGAATGTTGCAAGTTATCTTGTTTATTGTAGAAATTTCGGTGGAAGAGTATCAAGATATATCCACTGACAGCAAAAATCTACCCACTTTTCTCAATGGAGTGTGAAAAAAGCAGCTTGTTAAATTAAAAAATAAAAGGCAAATACTTTTTTATGCTTTATAATTACTAATAAAATACTACTATTTGCATTTACCACATCATATATTAGCTTAAATTGAAACTTTTAAGGAGTGAAAAAGTAGGTAAAGGAAACACTTCATTCTCTTTGAAAACGGGATTCCCATATGCGCCAGAGGCGATATGCGTTCTTCTAGTTCATTATGTAATTGATTTGTTATCCATCCTGTAATTGATAACATTCATTTTCTGAATTTATTTATTTAGCTGAGAACAGTGTAAATGACATCAGGAGGACTGCGTAAATTGTCCTAGTTAAATAAAGAGAGTATAAAAGTCAAACGAAATAGATAAACCTTTTGGGATAAAAAAAAATCACATAGGTGCAATACTAAAGTATGGTTGTAGTATTTTATTAGTACTTATACAACAGAAAATGTATCGTCTTTTATCCTTCAATTAAAAAGTTGCTTTACTCAGAAAGAAGGTTATTGCTGTCAGTGGAATATCTCTTGACACTCTTCCACCAAAATTTCTACCATAAACAGTTCACTTGCAATATTTCCCCTTTTTAGAGGAAGAAAGCATAGGAGTCAATTATTTTGTAACCTGTGACACTCCCCGTGCTATGCTTCAAATGAAAGCTTGTTACTTTCAACACGCCCATTCTGGAGATATAGCGGAACAATAGTTTTCGAATTTCCCCTTTTTTAAGGAGAAAGGAAGCATGGAGGGTGGGTTAATTTTTTAGAACCTATGGCACTCCCTGGGTCACAAACTTTCATTTGACACTTAAAATCATTAAGTTTCTCTCTCGCGTTCGAAGGATATGGTGGAACAACAATGGTCCACAAACCGTAAAATTTCAAATGAAAAGCAAGAAAAAGAGAGGTGATAATAACTATAAAGTCAAAAGAGAGCATTCTGCTAGAGTAGCTCATCTCATAATGTTCAAAAACTGTTCCTATTGAATGAGCCGAAATCCTAAAATATCAATTTGTTTAAACTACCACAGAAAAGTTTTGGTTGCCTCAAATGCTTCTTATAAAAATCCACTTGGATTGTAAATTAGGAATTGCTTTATATCCACATATAACACCAAGCCATTATGATTAACGTTACCCTAAATGCTTACTCACAAGTATTACATTAATTACTAAGCAGGCTTTTAAATCAATCAGAATTTATATCGTACCGAGTAGTAAAACGTGCTGACTATTATTCAACACCAATCAGTGAATTCATTACTAGTAACATAGCACAGAGTGGAGACAAATGGGCTCAACCCCGCCTGATGCGAGAGTTTATCTGTGTCCGGAATGCTCGCTAGTGGGAATGGAAATACGAAGCGTTTAAGTGTAACGTTGCAGTCAACATTAGGAAACAATACTTGATTGTCTTGCTGCATGCTGGACGCAATGGTAAAATAGCGCACTAAAGTTTCCTGTCAAAACCACACAAGTCTGCTCCTAGCATGGGTACAAAGGCTTAGTCACCAGATTATCACCGGCCTTCAACGCTTCAAAACCACAACGCAGTGTTTATCTGGTGCTTGCTCTCTAAGTGGGCGACACATCGAGTACATTCATCCGATAATCAGCTAAACACTGTGCTGACAATTCCGCCAATTCGGTTCGCGTGTTTGAAACAGAGTCACTTGCCACTACCAGCCTTTGTTGCATCCATTTAGAAACGCTGCTATAGAGATGAGCAGAGCGACAGCTTGTTGGTGGATAAGCTGGTCCTTGGAGATTAGTCGTGACTGTGGTACTGATAGGTATGGAATAAGAGCAACGAACTGACGTTTCTGCCTAAACGTCAGGTAATAATGGATTTCACTCTCGTTGCTCTAGGATAGCAGAGAGAGGTTCAGGCAAACTACAACCGAATCTCATGGATTGCATGAAAAATTGTACCGATTTGAAAATAAAAATTTAAATGTCACCAGAAGTAACACTGAAAACAAACATTACGAACACAAAAACTTGGCCTTCTCCGAAGGCGAAAAAAAGAAGTTATCTGTCAGCGATCAATGATACCAAGAGACTTTGTGTTCTTGTGATCTAGTCACTTTTTATTTCGCGGGTTTTGAAAAGGCAATAACGTATTATCGCCACATTTACGTAACAATTAATAAAAAAAGGGCTCTTTTTTGCACATAATGGGACGTTTCTGCCTAAACGTCAGGTAATAATGGATTTCACTCTCGTTGCTCTAGGATAGCAGAGAGGTTCAGGCAAACTACAACCGAATCTCATGGATTGCATGAAAAATTGTACCGATTTGAAAATAAAAATTTAAATGTCACCAGAAGTAACACTGAAAACAAACATTACGAACACAAAAACTTGGCCTTCTCCGAAAACGAAAAAAAGAAGTTATCTGTCAGCGATCAATGATACCAAGAGACTTTGTGTTCTTGTGATCTAGTCACTTTTTATTTCGCGGGTTTTGAAAAGGCAATAACGTATTATCGCCACATTTACGTAACAATTAATAAAAAAAGGGCTCTTTTTTGCACATAATGGGACGTTTCTGCCTAAACGTCAAGTAATAATGGATTTCACTCTCGTTGCTCTAGGATAGCAGAGAGGTTCAGGCAAACTACAACCGAATCTCATGGATTGCATGAAAAATTGTACCGATTTGAAAATAAAAATTTAAATGTCACCAGAAGTAACACTGAAAACAAACATTACGAACACAAAAACTTGGCCTTCTCCGAAAACGAAAAAAAGAAGTTATCTGTCAGCGATCAATGATACCAAGAGACTTTGTGTTCTTGTGATCTAGTCACTTTTTATTTCGCGGGTTTTGAAAAGTCAATAACGTATTATCACCACATTTACGTAACAATTAATAAAAAAAGGGCTCTTTTTTGCACATAATGGGCTAAATTGCCAGGTCACAAGGACGTCGAAGGCTCAAAAAAGGTTGGGGGAGGGACAAACTGGTCAGCTCTTGGGTGACAGATGGTTAGTCTCCCGTTGAGATAATCCAGCGTGTTCTTTAACGTGCACGGCGGCCTTTCCAAGCCCATCGATGTCTCCTATTGACCGTGGGGCAAGGCGTGGAGTTGCGGACATAAATCTCAACGCTGACCCACTGTTACTAGAACCTGTTATATGCCAAATTAAAAAATAAATAAAATAAATACCCCCTCAAGCAGCTGCTTGCCACAGAGGTCTGATAGGAGCCTGTCAGTTTATATGCCACAGTAGGAGATCTGAGAGGATGGCAGGACCTCAGCAGAAAAACGACACACACATCCATGCCTAATCCGGGGTTCGAACCCAGGTCCCTTAGATCAGTAAGCCACGCGTGCTAACCACTCGGCCACGGGATCAATTTAATTCTGGATGTTCTGAAAATAAAATTTTAACAAAAAAGACTTGTTTTATTTTAATAGGTTTGATACGTTTTTTAGAGTCATGTGCTAAAAATATGCATCTGGCAACACAAATAAAAATTTATTTTAAAAAACACTAATAGACAGAAATGATTATAATGCACATGAATAGAATGGCTATTTCTGAATTAAAAAAAATAATTTTCTTTGTTTAAAGTAAACATTTCTTCCGTTTTGTAATTTTTTTTCTATGTACCATACTTTGAGGAAAGTTCAGGCTTGTTGCAGAGTCCAATAAACAAATCAACTTTAGAATATTTTAAATAAATAACTAATCAACAGAAATACACTGGAGGAAATTGAAAAAGGAACACCCAGAAGGAATTCCTTTTAGGAACGTCGTATTATAATGTTAATAGTTAAGGGCAGCAGAAACCGTGATCCAAGATTGAAAGTCATTAGATGAAAAATAATGACATCACTGACGACAACATGCAAATATACGCAGTGCGTATTTAAGGACCAGGGCGTGAAGAAAGAAGTTATTCGTCTTGTGAAGTTATCGCGCAACATTTGTTCAGCTAGCGGAGTTTGAGCGAGGTCGTATAGGGGTCTTCGGGAAGCAGGTTGGTCTTTTCGTCAAATTGCACACCGCGTTGGACCAGAGGTATGTATCGGCAGACGAGGTTCCTGACAACACAGACTTACGGACGCACGAGCGGACTGGGTATCAGGAGGGCGGCGGTGGCAGAGCGGACGGCGTCACAAATTTGATCCTCTGTCGTCTACAAGAACGATACGCAATCATCTTTTGGAAGAAGGACTACGGCACGCGTGCAGCTGTCACGGTTACCAATGTTGAGCACGTTTGCATTGTCTAGAACGAATTCATTGGAGGGAAGAATGGCAGCGTGGTCTTCAGTGATGAAAGCAGATTCTGCTTAGGAGTGTCTGATGGTCATTTACGAGTCCGAAGGCGACAAAGGTAAGCGGCTTTTTCCATCGTGCATCCGTTAGCGACACACAGGAACCACGCCGGGCATCATGGTGTGGGGAGCGATTAGCTTATTACTCTCGTACGGTCTGGTGTTTGTACGGGGTACATTAAATAGTAATACGTACGTCAGCGACATCATACAGCCGGTCGTCCTGCCATATTTGAGTGTAATCCCAAATGCGATATTCCAGCTGGATAACGCCCGCCCACACTAAGCTCGGGCAACTCAACATGCTCTTCAGGCAGTGCACCAACTCCCTTGGACAGCACGCTCTCCGGACTTGTCTCCAATCGAGCATGTCTGGGTCTGGATCAGACAAAGACTCTTCCGCGGACTGCGGCAGACAACGACCATCGCTGAATTATGCGTCAAGTTGAAAGTGCGTGGAATGGTATCCCCCAGCGTGATATCTAGCATTTGTACGACCGATTGCAATGCCAGATTGGAAGCTTATATTGTTGCTCGAAGAGGTTGAACACCTTATTAAAATGTGCCTTCTGCAAAATGCAATACTCATTAAAAGGTAAAATAAACATTGCATCACTTTCACACGTGTGATCAACTGTCCTTTCTCAATAAGTTGTTTTTATTAAATAAATGTCACAGATTACATACGCTTCAATTGTTAATGGTGTTCTTTTTCCATTTTCCACCAGTGCAGGTCATGTTATATACCAAATTAAAGAGAATTCTCAATTTTACTGAAGTAAAAAATGAACGTTGTAGCAACATATTAATTTTTAACACCTTTTTACAGTGGTAAACCAAAAAAATAGGTATATATTTCATAATTACCGTATTTGCCGGCGTATAGGACGCACTTTTCCCCCCTCAAAATACGCCTAAAATATGGGGTGCGTCTTATGCGCCGGTAATCAAAATTACGAGTTGAAATTTCAGTATAAAACTTTTGGTTTATATCAATATACATATATAAGTATTTTTTTGCATTTTATTCTTTTGTAAAGAGTGGTTTCAAATAAATCGTTTCCATATTTTTTTTTGTTCTGTAAAAATAATAAGTTGCGTGATGTATTTTATGCTTCACTACTGACAGAGGCAGCATTCCAGTAAAATAGAGTTCAGATCCACTGACATCTCAAGGTTAAGATGGCCATTTAGCCCATGGTGTGCAAAAAAGTGCCGCTGAGGTAAAACAACCCAACCCAAGGTTACGATTCATCCAATGTGCGCATGTGTGATCATATTTCACCGGCATATTTTTTCGAAAAGAGCGAGCATGGCGCTTCGTTACCGATTACAGCGCCTCAAGGCAACCAAAACGTAAACTTTTAGTACCGAAGAAGCTTTCTCATGTTTTTGCTGCGAAACTTGGCTCAAAAACAACGCAGATTCTGCTATGATATTGCATTCAAGCTACGAGTGATTGAGTATGCCACCAAAGAACACGGAAAGAGGGCAGCAGAGAGGAATTTCGGATCACCGCAAACAGAAAAGATGATAAGAACTTGGAGAAGACAGGAAGACCTAAAAAAAAGCTATGCGTAGTAAACATAATCTGCGACATGGAATTGCAAAATGGCCGGAACTAGAAGAAGAATTAAAAACTTGGTTATTAGTCCACCGAAGCTCGGGATTTTCAGTTTCCACAAAAATGACTATTCAACAAGCAAGAGTGATAGCTACTAACAGAGGCATCGCTGATTTTACAGGATCAACGTCATGGTGTTCTAGATTCATGAAGAGAAATGACTTACGTATGCGGACTAAAACAAAAATAGCACAAAAGATGCCAACAGAATATGAAGACAGGATTATCGAGTTTCATAAAATTGTCATTAATGCAAGAAAATGTGGAAATTTTGAACTTTCACAAATAGGAAACATGTATGAGGTCCCACTGACGTTCGATGTACCCTCAAACAAAACAGTAGATTCCAAAGGTGCAAGAAGTTTATTGTTAAAACTTGTGGACATGAGAAAACGCACTACACAGTCGTGTTGTCTTGTTCTGCCAATGGAGCAAAATTGCCGCCTCTTTTGATTTTCAAAAGGAAAACCATGCCCAAGGAAAAACTGCCTAAAGGTGTGTTTGTACACGTTCATCCTAAGGGCTGGATGGATGAAGGGGGGAGATGAAGTTGTGGATAGACAATGTGTGGTCTAGGCGTCCTGGTGGACTGTTAAAGAAACCTGCCTTGCTAGTATGGGATCAGTTTCGGAGTCATAGAACAGAAGCTGTAAAAAATAAAATCAACCAACTGAAAACTCGGTTAGCTGTAATTCCAGGTGGACTAACGAGCCAGCTTCAACCTTTAGATGTCTGCATTTATAAACCATTTAAAGGATTCATGAAGGAGAAATGGAACAGTTGGATGCAGTCTACAGATTTTCCAAGTGACACCATCAGAAAGAAGGAAGAGACCTAGCATTTTGCAGATTTGTGAATGGGTCAAAACTTCATGGAATGCTGTGAAACATGAGACAGTTGTAAAGTCATTTAAGAAATGTGGTATTAGTAACTCACTTGATGGCACAGAGGATGATTTGTTATACGAAGACTCAGTTTCTGAAAAAGAGACTTCAAGTGGTTTTTCATTTAGTTCTGGAGATGAATTTCTGGGTTTTGAGGATGAACATTAAAAGGTACCACCTAACTACAATGTTTCCTAGTTACATTTTTTGTATACATAAATAACTATAAAATGAGTACAGTAAATCTTTATGGAAATTCATGAAACAATGTGGAAAATATTTTCCCCTTAAAAATGTGTCTAAAAAAGGGGGTGCGTCTTATACGCCGGCAAATACGGTGCTTCCAAAATCTTCCGTTTTTAAAAATAGCAGTTTTTTTTTTGTTAATTTTTATGACATTTTCGAAAATTTAAGGAAAAATATGCTGATAATAATTCAAATCAAACTTGCGAGTTTAAATCAGGTGATTGCTTTAATACAGAGTAACGTTAACACACAAATCGGCACCCCGTATTGCGCTTGTAAAATATTGCAATCTGCTGGTTTTATCAAATTACTTATATTGTGGTTTATAAAATACACATCAAATGGAAAAAAAAGAAAACATTATTTTTCGAGCTTGAATTACATGTTTTTTAAAAGATAAATGTAAGAAATTTTTCAAACGGCAATTTTAAAAAAAATCGAAATTTCGTGTGTTGTACAAAAAAGTCTATAGACGTCCTTGACTCTGAAGGGTTAAATCCAAAATATTGTCCCACTTATGAAATTCTATGCAATAAAAACACATTTAAATTAAGCATATATATATTTTTTATTTTCCAAAAAAAAAAAAACCAACCCCAAAGAGGTATTTAAGGCCTGAGCAAATGGGGGAATTTGTTACAAAAAATAACTCAAATTAGGTCACCTATTTTTTACCTTAGAAGAAGCGATCTTATTGAATTTTATGTAAAATGAAACTAGTATTAAACATTTTTTGAAAATAGCTTTTGTATATTGTACGATATATAATTTCTGAAAACCTTCAGCATGAATTGAAGCATCACGGTTAAAATTATTAAATGCAAATAAAAAAAAATCTTTAAACTGCACAATATTAATTATGTAAAAGTATAATTAAAAAAGTAAAATATATTTTACTTATATTGAGTACAAATGAGAACAATGCACTTAATAAAACAGCTGTATTTTTCTGCTGCACACTGGCAGGAGAGTCATACTCTATGCACATTAAAGAACACAGTGGATGGCGTTGACGGAGACTTCCATCTGTCTCCTAACAGCTGTCCAGTGGGTCCCCTTTCCTTAACCTTCTCTGAGCTCTTGATGTCCTTGTGACTTGGCCATTTAACTCTGCATGGACAAAAATGTACCACTACGAGGTAAAGCAGCACAACCCAGGTCACACAGTTCTTAAAGGACTCCAGGTAAAGAGAAGAAATAGACTCAAAATTTATAAAATAAAAAATCTGGCCCGGTTGAAAATGCAATTGAGTAGCCAGGTCGGAGTTCCAATTATGCATGATAATGTGCACCCATATACTAGTTGAATTGTTCTGAATTAGGGCTGCTTTTACATTCCATCGCTTTTGATTATTCGGTTTAAAAAATTTAATATTCGGCAACACCACATTAGTTAAATCTATTGTTTTCATTAGTTTCTTATAATTTCTAAATACAGATAAAATATGCAATTTTTTAACAAAATATGCAATTTTTTAACATTTCAGATAAAAATTTAAAATCATTAAATATTTGAATTAATAAAAAAAATCAATAGTTTTTAATTTTAAACTGCGTGTTATCAAGTGTACTTAAAGCAATTCGTTTCCCTCTCCACCATACACAAAGGAGGGTCTGAAGGTCAGGGACGAAACTTGATAACCTCAGGCCTTGAATGTGGCACGTTTACAGACTCGGTGTAAAAGATACGTTCACAGATGCATAGAAAAACACTTGTGGAATTCACAATGCAGTTTTAAATGTTTCAGGCAACATGTATATTCCGTTTATAGATATTATAAATTAAGTCGCACTTTATTAAATGACGTATTTTCTTATCCATTAAAATATGCGATTTGTATCACCTGAAATAATAATAGTCTTTATTAACGTATCCTACTGCGCAATAATTTCAACTGCTCACAAAATGAGAATGCAGTGTACCGTAATGTTTATGCCTGTCTATCTTCGTCGGCGAAGGAATAAAGAAGATACTTTCTAGCGTGGCACGTGATGTGGACCGATTAATTCAAGCCGGCCAACCACATGATGCTACTGTCATTCCCCGTTAAATCTATTATGAGGAGTAGGGGGGGAGAGGGCATCTCGAGAAGGGAATGCTCATCAAGTAACTCGATCTGGTAATAAGTGCTCGGCTAAGCAGATAAATGATATGAAATAACTAGCTGACAAGAAAATTGATCTGCCACCAGCATTATGGACAAACAGTTGGGCCGAACAGGAACAATTAGTCACTAAAAGAGGCCCTGTGTGTACCAAACTATCTAAAGGATTAACTGAAAGTAGCTGCTTATTACTACTTTGAACCAAAACAGCACCACCTTGCATATATTTCCTTCAACATTTTAGCATCACAAAATGGTTAGAAATTACATATACAGTAAACTCCCGGTTATCCGGTATTCGAAAGGGGGGGGGGATGTTTTTGTCGATTTGTTAGATGAATCTGCCTGTAGCACGAGAAATAAATGCATGCAATAAAAATGAAGTATAATGCCCTTAATACAAATATCTCATATATAATTGTTCTTTCTATGTATTTTCACACTTAATGTTTAAATTCTGCACTTAACAGAAACTTCGGGAACTGCTTGACTGAAAACCACAATGGAAAGAATTGTAATTTTGGCCGTCGGATGGTGCTGACTACTGGTGGTAGTGTTTATTTTCCTGATAACGATATGTGAAAGAGAATCTTTGAAATATAAAGTCGGTAGAAAAGCATACACAAAACAAAAAAAAAATTCTATCCCAGACACGTAAGTAGTAAAACTATGCCAAACTTTAATTTCGGAAGAAAAAAAATTATCTATGCATATGTCTGTTGAGTGTAGTTTATTGACTAGGCTTTAGAAACTCGGGTGGCATTTCATCAGATCATCCACTGAACTAGCATTTGATTCTTGAGCAGCAACTGATGTCGAGGGTTGAGAAGACGTAAAATTAGGTCTAGTAGTTTTCTTGAATAAATTTCTTATGTCTGCCTGCATGCTTTCCTTTTCTCATGCAAAATTTTAGCACATAAGTGTATTGCACTTTTCCCCCTTTTGCAAATTTCAATATTTTGTTTCGAGGTCAAAACGTTTTCGTTTTAATCATTGCGTGTTTATTCTTCTGACAGCATTGCAAATTGAGGGGTGAAAGATTTCCGATAAACAGAGCAACGCGATCACAAATTCAACTACCTGCTAGTTTAATGGCCATAATGTAACTAGAGTGTCATATATGTCAAAATGCCTGAAAGATTATGCCGGTAGCATCCGGGAGCACTACCATGTACATTGAAAATTGAATAAATTGAAAATTTGAAATTTTTGCCAGTTGTATGAGAATTCTGGATACTTGAGTACGGGATAACCGGAAATTTACTGTACAAATTTGGGCATCATCAAGAAAAGTAACGAAAAAGCAAAGAATTACCAGGTGTCCTATATAAATTGATTTGGCTATAATCTTCTCAGAAATTAACTGTTCACATAGAGAAGGTTTATTGTTTTCTGAAATGTCAAAAACTTCCAATCGCAAATAACATCAAAACGATTTTTACCTTTCATTACGGAAAACGTTAGCAAACCCCTCATGAACATTTGGAAATAACTTTGCAATAGGAATGAGAATAACGGTATGAATTTTTCTGTCAATAAGAAATTTCGTTAGCTGTCTCTACCTTCCATTCGCTGACAGGCATCAGATTGGGGACACGAAGCAGAACAAAGTCACGTGAAACGGCGATCAATAGATGAAGCACGTGCAACCACGTGAGTACGTGTCTATCGCTGGTCTCCGCGCAGTCTACCTCTATATGGACACCACAGCGGTGGTGCACCAAGGTTCCAGTGCAGATATGGCTTTAACACAATATTAATTACCCTAAATCAGTGAATTCTGAGCGTTCATCCAACAGAAATAGTCATCGGAAGCATTATTCCATATGCATTTCAAGAGAAGGGCGGAGAATGGGGAACAGCACCATATTTCAGAAATATTAAACGTTCAAACAACTATTAAAGACAACCTAAGTTCTGGTTCAAAGAGTAAAAGATGAAAAAATAAGCATATACTTCCATAATACCCTAATGGTTTATTTTTCAGTTCCTTGAAAAACCTTTCCAATCAATGAACTCATATCACTATTATGTGATCAGAAAATAGCGCAGATCCAAATATCAGCAGCTATCTCGTAAACTTTAAACTAGTCCCTATCCTTCTAATCTACATTTTAGTGAGCTTGTCAGTCTGTGTTTCGATTTTTGATTAAGAATTCCTCTTACACGATGTTCTTAGGAGTGCAAATCAAATCCTCAGAAATAGAACTTCAGCTAAATACTGAACACTAGGACCACCAAAATTCAGTATATACCTCCCTCTTAATTTCATTTAAAAAAATGTAAAATTTTGCAGGGGTAAAAGGTTGGTCGAGTGTAACAAGTTGTATCTAGTATTGACGGTAAGGGGTGCTACAGGCTGCTTTAAATTGTTCCCTCCCTTTCTGCTTTTCCAAAATGAGGACAGAAATTTCACGGCGACCGATCGCACCAAATTGTATATGAAATGAAAGCTTCTTACAAGAAGTGTCATTTACGATCTGTAATACACTATCTAAAGTAGACAAAATTTAGCGCAAAAGGTACCTAAGCACTCCATTGATAAACCTTTTCCGCAATAAGACTGGCAAGTATTTCCCCTCTCCATTGATAACTTTGTAATCAGAAGTTTTTATAACCCAAAATTCTCAATTCATAACTTTCACCATATGACGAGACAACGTCACTGTCAGATCACTGGCATTCGCAAAGGATTAATCTTGTCATATGGATCTTTACCTAACGATCTTTTAATCGAGCAGGGTGCCATACAAAGGGCACCCACGCAAGAAATTTTGGGACAATCGGGCAAGTAAGTATCTGGGGAATTACAGGGAACGAAATCCTATCTATAAAAGATTCTCATTGGTTTGCTAATATTATAACGGTCGGACTACGTAGGTTAAATGCAGTATACTTAAGCATGCACTGATATCAGAATGGCCTAGAAGAAACAAGTGCATTTTTCTACTGGTGTTCACGCGGTCGCCCGCCAGTATGTGAAACACTGTTAACTGAAAATTGTAGTTCCGCTAAAAAGTGGTCAACTTCACAGTTTTCACTGTTAATAGGCTTTTAACGCTCCAAAAAATATACGATCAACTTCGAGAGGTGAGGTGTCAATAAATGTATTTCATTTTATTGCAATCTGTCTCAGCAGTCAATTCCTACATAGTTCCGACCTAAGCCTGGAGTCCTAAATAGCAACAGAGAAAAATCTAAAAGGTGGAGAGACTAATTTCGAACCCCTGCCCTACAGAACATATTTAGTTAATAACCATTCTTTTATAATGTTTAAGTTTTAAGCACGCACTGTTTCTGTTTGTTTTACTTCTGAGCAGCACTTTTCTGCACACCATGGGCTAAATGGTCAGGTCAAAAGGACCCCGAAGGCTTAGAGAGAGTTGGGGGTGGGGACAAACTGGAACAGCTGTTGGGAGACAGATGGTAGGTGACCTCCAGTCAAGGCCATCCAGTGTGTTCTTTAACGTGCACAGGGTATGGCTCTCCCTCACAAAGTACAAGGATTAACGTCCTATCCTATGGACAGCGGCCTTTCCAAGCCGATCGGTGTCCCCTACTGACCGTGGGCAGGTCGGGAAGTATTGCGGAGATAATCTCAACGCTGACCCAGTTGGGACTCGAACCTGGGAACTGCAGATTATGAGCCTGGCGCGCTTCCGACTGAGCCATTCCCGCCCCTCCACGTACTGTTCCCCTTCAAATTCAGGTGTGTACGGTGGAAATATCTCTATAAATTTTAATGAAAAGTTACAAATACTAAAGAAATAAATAGAGAATTAAGACAATTCTTTTCCACAATGAATTATGATTTTTCTCAGCATGACATGAAGTTTCAAATATAATTTTAAGTAGGAAGCAGATTTGAGATTTCTGCAACACAAAATATAACAAACAATGATGCATATTTTTGTTTGAACTCCACTAGATGTCTGTTTACGTATTTTCCAAACGTTAAAGAGGTTAATACATGCGAAGTTAGAGTGTTCGGTTGCCATCGTTAAGCACCAAGCACAGCGGCTTTCTCATTAACGATCGACTCGAAGTTCTGGCACGTGGATCTAGATCGTAGCCTGGGAAAGGAACAGCAGGTAGACGTCAGAAACGTCACTGGCCTGTACCTAGCAACAGCCATTCACTGCTCCAAACCGCTGGCATTTAATCACGGCAGGCCAGAGCAGGAGAAGGCACATGTCAGAGATAACAGCTTGCTGGTAAACTGCGATTTATTTGGTTGGGAACCATAGCCAAGCAGCTCCTGACCTTGGAATTTTACTTGCTGTCTTCTCTTCCTACTTTATAGAACAATCTATCAGCCGACAAAGTAAACCTTTGGAACGACAATTTCATTATGAAGATTTATCATAACAGGGTTGGGTTTTTTACCTCTGAGCGGCACTTTTTGCACACAATGGGCTAAACAGCCAGGCCACAAGGACTGTGTAAGGACGTCAAGGGAATAATCTCTATGTAACGTCCTCACGTTCCACTTAACCTGCAGATAGAATAAGATTAGTAGGATTTTTAAAGAAACTAGGTTTATTGCGAGAGGTAGGGCCAACAATATCAAACCCCCCTGATTGTAGGCATGGGGCAAAGACCTGTTCCCCCACCGCTACAGGCTAAAGTCACCCAAGCTGGTAGGAACTTCAGGTACCATCTTTTCAAGTGGACCTTTTCAAGATCCATAAGACCTGCCTGACACACAATCTGTTCGCTTAGGGCTGGCATCCCACAGGCAAACAGAAAACACAGCGGCAGATTTTCTCATAACAGAGGCCCACCAAGACAGCAAGCCCAGGATCCATAATCAAGCTGAAAGTTATAAACCATTCCAGTCCAGTGGGTATAAATGATAAGCACAAGGACTCTGTGGAGTTTACCACTCCTCAGCAGGGCAGAAAAAAAAGTGGCCATAGATCAGTAGGCCCTCCCTTTCAGTAACCTTCCACAATATCTCTTTTGAAATGTACTAACGGTGGATAATAACTGGATAATAACTGGAATTAGTATACGGCTCTCCTTCCAGTTTATGCCTATCACTTTTCTTAGGAGGACGAAAACAAGAGGGTCAATTCTTTATAACCCATGACACTTCCTATGTGGCAAGCTTCATTTGACACACAGCTTGTTACTTTCGGCACTCGGGTTCTGGAGATAGAGAGAAATCGTTTTCATATTTCTCCATTTTAGGGGAAAGAATGAAAATCCCCACGTTGACACATAGCTGGCTACTTTCGGCATTCGCGTTCTGGAGACTGAGAAATCGTTTTCATATTTCCCCCTTTTTAAGGGGGAAGAAAGCATGGCAGGGATCAATTCTTTTATAGCCTATGATACTCCCCGCGTCACAAGCTTTCATTTTACACATAGATCACTAAGTTTCTCCATCGCGTTCGAAAGATATGGTGGAACAACTGTTTTGACAAACCGACAAATGTCAAGCAAAAAGCAATACGAAGATAGGTAAAAATGGCACCGATGGGATTTATTGCTTGCTACTGGAAAGTGTTATTTGTTTAAAGCTGCAGTTGACCATTTATAAGGCACTTTTTTTAAACTATCACACTTTTTATTGTAATTTCAAGTATCAAGAAATATTAACGACTAAATAACGATTCACCATGCATTACCGTTTAGTATACAGCATCAATACAAAATTCACGCTTAATCACTGATTTACATAAATCATTTTGAACACAAAATCAATCCTATCTGCAACCACATATAAATAAAATAAAATAAATACCCCCTCAAGCAGCTGCTTGCCACAGAGGTCTGACAGGAGTCTATCAGTTTATATGCCACAGTAGGAGATCTGAGAGGATGGCAAGACCTCAGCAGAAAAACGACACACACATCCATGCCTAATCCGGGGCTCGAACCCAGGTCCCTTAGATCAGTAGCCAAGCGTACGTTAATTAAAAACATTAGACTCTCGAAATATGAGGTGTTTTAACCCTTTGCTTTCCAATTAATCAAACACACACTTCGGCCCTCGAAACTGCAAATGATTATGTTTCCATGAAAAACACGTAGTAACTGTGAGAGATCACAGGGCTAAACGTGAGCTAAGCCAAAATGTTTCACTGACCTACCCGTTTTTTGGTTTCATCAGACGCTTTAAGTTACAAAGCAGGAAAATACGAAGAGTTAACAGAAGATATTCAGGATGAATTCTATTTACGTGGATTTAATTAACGTTTCTGAAATAACGAGGGTAATGTATTTATTCCTTTTTCAATTTATATGGATTTTTTTTATTTTTTTGAATAACACGATTTGCGCTAAACGTCAAAAACAGTAAGTGAATGTTGTCGGCGAGATACAACTTGACGGAAAGCACGCACATGGAAACAATAAAAATCGCCCTTCTGCGAGAGACAGCCATACCATCAAACTATGCAATCTACAATCGACGTGCTCAGAGTGCGCGAATTATTCTCACATCTGCTGCGAATTGTCAGTAATATCTATTGCGCCTTATTAAAACTTTTTATGGGTTAATACTTCATCGTAGTATTTAGTAAACTGTCCCGGTTTTAGAAAGCTGACACCTCACATTTACTGAAGTGTCCGCTTTTACCAATCGAAATCTGGCGACACACACATCCCAAGGTTAATGAAATAAGCAGCATCACGAAAATGATTTTATTCATTTTGAAAGAGCAAAACATTACAGAGTTAAATCCCAGTGTTCCAGGTCGGTGGTTTCCAAACCATGCATCACGACGCCCTGGTAGGAACAGAAAATATGAAATAAGAAATTAATGAGAAAATTTAACTTCTGTTTGAAATAGAAACGTTCAAGGTAATCAAAGTTTCAGAATACAGTACTCATTTTTAATGTGACCCTTTTTCGGCTGGTGAGGTTGGATTCTCAGCTGTTTCAATAATCTAATTCAAAAACAATGTACTAAAGAAATGTGCATAGGCTTCTTTAAAAAGGTACTATTATGTTGGGTAAAAAAGAACATGTCTCTCACTAGAACTTTTATTTTCTAGATTTGTCCTTTCTTAATATCGTTTTAAGTTAAACAGTACATGTATAAATTTTTTTTACTTTTTATTTTACTGATAACCTTTTTTCAGCAAACGGGTTAAGCCTTAGAGTTACCTAGAATGGGGCGGGGGGGAATAATTAAGGGACAAGTTAGGTTTAAGGAAGCCTCATAAGAAATTTCTGAGTCGAGGAAGGCGCAAAGTAAGAAGACTATAGAAGTCTCTTTTTACACAGAATTTGTTCTACTAGTTGTACAAAATTGTGAAAAAGTCCTAAATACAAGAAAATGCATAATTGTATGCTTGAGCTACTTTTTAAAACTCGTGAATCTTATTTAGTTGTTGCAGCTTCATGTTATACAAAGAGTGATATCAAAAAAAAATCAATCTGAAACCAGCGCAGAAGGAAAGAGCTTTCCGTCTCTGAATCGATTAGAGTCTGGAGTTTTCCCTATATATTTTGCGGCAGTGTCGGAGGGAAATTCGTTCCGCGGCCACTTATTTAATCACAGGAAGCAATTTCTATTTTCCTCTCGGCCGGTTACAAGAATATCAATTAGCAGCATAAAGATAAATTGCCCGATTTCCATTCCAGCATACGTGTTTTAGTCGAGATAATGTGGTCGTCTTTTATTGCTCCAACATTTCCATATCAGAGTCACCTTCTAAATTCAATATCCTCTCGAGTCTGTAAGCAGAGCAGGATGCCTTTTATCGCAAGAGCCTCATCACAAGGTAATTAGCTTCTGGCGTCGAAGTGTGCTGGGCTGTGATTTCCGGTGCGAGCACTTGTCATCACTGTGAGGTTATCGTTAGTAAGGCTGCCACGCGTGCTGTGGTCAGTTGGTTTTTGGTGTTTTTTTCGTCACTTTTAGTGGCTTTGTTGTCAGACTGCAGATCCACACAACACCGCATATTGGATTCAGTAATTATTTTTCGCCTTGCATTACCAAACAAATAAAAAAGGCGATCCATAATGGGGTAAATATTTTACATCTCCCATAAAAAAAATGGAAATTATTTCTTCAAATGGCAGTCTATAAAAAAAGGTTTCAATCTATGCAACGACTTCACAAGACATGGTGTTCCAGTGCAGATTTTCCCACGTAAAAACGTGGCAAAAACAAATTCACCTCACGAAACTTCTAAGTAAAATTTCCAAAAGTAAAAAAAAAAAATTTAAATTCCTTCAAAGTACTCCCCTATAGCATCTATGTAAAGTTCCAGACGTCTACGCCAATTCTGGAACACTTGGTGGCACTCCTGTTTGGAAATACTCCGCAACTCTGAATGAACGCATTTTGCAAGTCCATCAAAAAAGCTTCCCAGTAAGTTCCTTTTCAATTTTTGGAAACAACCAAAAATTGCATGGTTCAAAATCGGGTGAATATGCAGGATGGTTTAGCCATTTGGTTTTTTCCTGCTCCAGATAGGAGTGACTTGCTGGGTTTTGTGAAATTTTTTAGCCATTTTGGGCAAAACAATGTTGATGTAGTTAGTATTCGGCACTTGTAGTCATTTTTTTAAGGTAATGTATCCACCGTTATCACTCCTTGGGAATTGAAAAAAAAAATTAACTTCCTTTTCCTTGAGAGAAAATCTTGTCGAAGGATTTCGGGACGTGGTTTATTCTTCAACCCAAAGATAATCTGTTAACCGTTTAGGACCACTAGATTCAAACATTGCCAGCATCTCCTTACACGAGTCGACTGTCTATTTTTTTGCTGTTCTGTCAGTTTGTGGAGCACCCATTTGGCACAGGTCTTTCGGTTCTTAAAATGTTGTTGAATAATTGTTTCCACACTGCCAATCAATACTCTGACATCTAAACTTATTACTTGAAAGGTGATGTGTGTGTGTTTTCTTTGGAATTCATGAGCAGCAGAGATGGTTCTCTGTTTAATGGCCTCCTTGTCTGCCTGCACGAGGGAGGTCTTCGAAGTTCTGCCGCCCTTCTCTGAATTTGCCCATTCATGCCGTAACAGTGCCATATACTTGTGAAAAATCGGCCTTATTTTTTTTCGCTTCGCCCCCAAGCTCTGTCCTTGTGAAAACGTAAAATCTTTCCCTGTCTTTAGCAGGCACCGTATCAAAAACGCACAGATTTCGCCAACGGAGAGAGAAATGATAATACAGCCTTTGTTTATATAACACGTATTAACAAGTTTAGACAAGCTTTCAAGCAAGTCATAGCTCGTTAACTTTCGGAGAAATGAGTGCAAATCTACAGAAAGGTCTATCTATCAGAAAGGACTTATATGGACTAATTTTAGTTTTTATATGTATATACTTATTTTTCCACAATATTCACCCATTCTTAAAAGTCCCAGCAGTAATGACTATTCTCCTGTTTATCTCATGCTACACATTATCAGTAAAAATCTGTCACACAACTCCCGCGATAATTAAAATAAGAAATTTCCCCAAGAGCACAGCCATCAAACAAAAAACTGGACCAACATCTACCTGATCATGATTTTGATAGACAGAAAACACTTCAATTCTTGTTCCTATTTATAATCAAACCTATTACTAGCAGTCCCACCAATAGCTTTCACGTAAGAATTCATGTTGGCAACATCATTTGTCAAAAAGGCCAAATCGTCAACATAATCTAAGTCACATATTTTTATATCTCTAGAACAGGCTTGGTCGACCCGCGGGCCACTACAAAAGAACTTGCGGCTCATAAAACAAAATAACGGCTCATTTCTTAAAAATATTTCGACCAGATATTTTTAGCTGCTTAACAAAACGATTTTCCCAATTCGTATTACTCATTAAAATGTATATTATTGTTTTTTAATCGAGTTCCATAAAAAAAAGTTTTACCTCCCAATTCATTTACTCATTAGAAATGTATGTTTCCGCTTTTAAGTACAAAAATTTTCTGGCGGTTTATTAAGAATCGTTTTTTTAGTTGCTCCTCGCTAAATTTGGGTTGCCCAACTTCCTGCTCTAGACCATTTATGATTATAGAAAGCCATCACTATATTAACTGATCTTTTATGAATTCCACATGATCCCACAATCAGTCACAACAAATTGGAGAGATCAACTAAACCAAAAGCCTTTCTATGAATAAAAGCAAATAACCATAGGTTTTTGATACTCTAAACATTTCTCAAGAATATAAGTAAAAAAAATTATTTACGCAACCTCTACTATCTTTCAACTCACACACTATACCGAAGTTGTCTATCAACCATACGTTTAATTCTGAGATGAACAATAATGGACAAAACTTTACTTGGAACAGGGAGAACACTGATGTCGAATATAATGCTTGATATGTGCTTGAAACATATTATAGTATCTTCTCTCGTGCAAGTGGGAATTCAATTCCAAAAAAGCATCATCAATGATATAATGTCGTTGCACATTTGTTTACGATATGAATAACTATGTATATACCTGCGAGATCTACAACCCTGAACAAACAGACAACCAACTAACTCACTAAATAAAATTACTCTGTATTACCTTTCCAAACATTTCGAATTTATATTTGCTTGCTCGCGTAGCAACGATAACAAGGCATATAATTACATATTGTAATCTTCATCAAATTAATATAATGCCACGCAGAGGATCAAAAAGAAACAAATACATGATCGGAAGTTTTGCGTTATGAGGTAGGCGCAGTAAAGTCTTGTAGCACCAGAATACAACGGCTGTTCCAGGAATTCCATCCTAGCTGGATTTCCCTAGAGCAACGTTACCAGGAGAATGCTAGCAGGAGTGTAACGAACGAAAAGACGGTCAACCGGCAGGGCAATGTCGCTATACCATTTCGTTTACTGCTGCCACGGGGACCCAGACCACATAAAATAATTACTGCAAGAGCGGAGAGAGCTATCTTGAAGCTTGTACAGCGGCTTAATGGTGATCCCGAGATGAGTTACTATAGATGCCAGTCGCAGTCACGGTGAGGGAAGATGACGTTTTCAACACAGTATTCTGTGAACAATAAGGACACCTGTAGGTCGGATGTTACTGTCACTTAATTTGTAGCAACTCTTACTCCAGTAAAATTGATGAACACATGAACTAAACTCTGATGACACATTCACGCTTTTGATGATTTTGAATGATGCTTTTGAATATTTTGATGATGCTAACCAGTAAATTTAGATTCATTGCAGGTTTAGAAAAAAAAATGATTTAAGAACTTCTTATCGTGAATACAGACCTCTGTAAAACATAAAAGATTTCGCTGATATCTAATGTGAGACGCTATCGTTATTTTTTACAGGACGCTATCGTTATTTTTTACCCTCTAAATAAGCGAAAATTCTGCTTATATAGGTTAGTGTTAATTTAAAAATCAATATTTACAATATCAAACATATACACCGAAGAGCCAAAACATTATGACCACCTGCCTGATATGTTGTTGATCCTCCACATGTCCCCAAAACAGTTCTTACCTGGCGAGGCATGGACGCTTCAAGATTTCTAAAGGTGTCTTGTGGTAACTGGTACCAACACATTACCAGCAGATCCTTTATATATTTTAAGTTACGTGGTTGGCCCGCAGATCGGATATGCCATATAGCAGATGCTCGATTGATGTCTGGGGAATTTGGTGGCTATGGCAATACCTGGAAGTGTTCCTCATGTTCCGCGAACCATTCTCGAACAATCCGGGCAGTGTGGAATGGCGCATTATCCTGCTGAAAGAAGGCACTACTAGAGGGATATACAGTTGCCATGAAAGGATGCATCTGGTCTGCAATGATGTTTAGGTAGGTTGTAAACGTCATAGTTTCCTGCACATGAATGATTGGACCCAGGGTTTCCCAGCAGAACATTGCCCAAAACATTATACTTCCTCCACCGGCTTGTTTTCATCCCACAGTGCATTCTGGTGTCAACACTTCCCCAGGTAAACGACCCACAAGTACCCAGCCGTCCACATGGTACAACATGAAATGAGATTCATTGGAGCAGACTACTTTCTTCCAATCATTCAAGGTATAGATTTGATGCTCGCATGCCCATTGTACGCGCTTTCGAGGTGAACCAAAGTCAGCATGAGCACTCAGAACAGCCTGCGGCTATGCAGTCTATTTTAGCAGGGTTCGATGTACTATGTGCTGTGATTACTCCCGTCACCAGCATTCAAATTACGGGCGAGTTGCACCACAGTATTCCTTCTGTTGGCTTGTACCATATGGGATAGACTTCACTCGCCTCTAGCATCAATGAGCCGTGGTCGGCCCACACCTTGCTGGCGGTTCGTTGTTTTTTCCTTCTCGGACCACTTTTTGAAGGTACTAACCACGGCTGACCGTGAGCACCCCACAAGCCTTGCCATCTTGGAAATGCTCTGACCCAGTTGTCTGGCCATTACAATTTAGCCTTTATCAAACTCACTTAAATATAATCACTTCAGATGGGAAAGGTAAATCCGCTACCTTTCCCATCCGAAGAACAAGAATAACACTGATTAACAGAGCTTAGTAGCAGATGTTATTTATACCGTTTCATGACCTTCACATGCACCGTCGTTTACCTGCAGCTGCTTCGATTAGCATAAAGATGCACTGGTCATAACGTTGCGGCTCTTCATGAAAGGAAAGCAAAGGCAAGATATTAAGATTGGGTTGGGTTTTTTTACCCCTGAGCGGCACTTTTTTGCACACCATGGGCTAAATGGCCAGGTCACATGGACCCCAAAGGCTCAGAGAAGGTTGGGGGAGGGGACCCACTGGAACAGCTGTTGGGAGACAGATGGTAGCCTCCCGTCAAGGCCATCCAGCGTGTTCTTTAACGTGCACAGGATATGGCTCTTCCGCACACGGGGCCACGGCTTAACGTCCCATCCGACGGACGGCGGCCTTTCCAAGCCCATCGGTGTCCCCTACTGACCGTGGGCAGGGCGGGGAATTTTGCGGAGATAAATCTCAACGCTGACCCAACTGGGACTCGAACCTGGGAACTACAGATTACGAGCCTGGCGCGCTACCGACTGAGCCACCCCCGCCCCTAAGATATTAAGAGAAATACACCAAGTTTGCACGCACCATTATGTCTATAGGGAGCACTCTTGCAGGAATGCCAGAAATGGATTACACAGCTACATGGAAGGAACAATATGTTTTTTTTTTTGTAACACTTAGGACAGAAAAGACCATCCCACGGCCAGCATGCTTGGCTGATCAAAGGTGCCTGGGTAAGGCATGGATGCTTATGCTGTTTTCCTACTGAGGTCTTGCCATCCTCACAGACCTACTATCCGGGTTGCACTCAGTTTAACACCATCAATATTCCAAGTCCCTACTGGTCTCCTCTGAGACAAACCTTTCTAATTCCTCCAGGCTTCTCATTGCCGCTGTGTAGTCTTGACGACGGAGCACGAGTTTTTGCCCTAAGTGGGGCTCCTGTTAGACCTCTGTGGCAAGCAACTGCTTGACAGGGTATTTTTTTTTAGGACAGAAAATAATTCTAGAAGCTACTCTTAGCATTTTCAGGTATTCTCATAATAAGGACATGCTTCACTAGGCCAGTCAGAGCTGAATATTACTGTTAGATGATTTTATAGACTGACTACTATCAGTTAAAGCTTAAACAACACCGCTGCCTCTTAAAACCGTAGGTAGTTCTCTAATCACAATGCCAATTAAGGCTAGTTGTTTGAGGAAACTAACTGGAACACAAATACAGCGAGTCGAGTCGCTGGAACGCTCATAGTGGCCTCCTGATTCAAAGGACCTAATTTTCTAATCGATTTAGACCTAACCTTAACTGATTAGCCTTAACTGGCATAGTGGTTAGGCAGCTAGCGACTGTTCCAGCAAGGCAAACTTTGTGTGTTGTGTTAGCTCTAACTAAGGCAGTGGTCAGCAGTGACTTCGGTCGTAGTAAGGCCTGTATTAAGCTAGGAGTAGCTTCAAGGATTCTTCTCTGTCCTTATAATGTCGTAAATAAAAAAAAAAAAAAAAAAAAAAAAAAAATTTCTTTCTGTGGGGTTTCATCAAAAATGCAATTTATCAACTGCCATTGCAATCACAATCCATTATTGAACTAAGGGGCAGGATTATTATATTGTCACTCAAGTAATTGCTGATATGTTCCATAGAATATAGGAGGAAATTCAATTTCTTTCGATTTGTGCTCTATCATCTCCGGCGCCCATATCGAGCATCAGTGCACTTGATTTCTCTTTATTTTCAAATTATATGTTTTTAGCATTCAGTGCACCGTTACGCATCTTAATGTACAATGACTGCCTGTTAGATTAGTTAATTCAATTAAGGTTATCAGGTATGTCAGTACCGATTTAAGCTTCCATTCAGTCTAAACACAATTTCTTGTTTGCTTACGAAACGTTTACGTGTTATCAAAAAATCACTAAGAGACCGAAATTAAGAAAAAACTTTTAAAAAAATAATCAGTATAGCAACGCCTACTTGACTTTCTAGCACGAAAACTCTTAACCCTCATGAGTCCTTTGTTTTTTTTTACAACGTTTTTACTGATATAATTTTTAAAATTAATGAGGGCGTGTCTTTTAACTTTGTTTACAGTAAGTACATTAGAAAATATTTGCTTATAAAGGGTCAATGTTTCGCTAACATACCTAAATTACAAAGAACCAAATTATTATACAGTCTTATTTTAGTCTTTAGGTGTATACGCCCATTTTTCCACACTCTCCATATCCTTAAAAGTCTCAGGAGCAATACCTAATTCGTCTATTAATTCCATGCAGCACATCACCAGTATCTGTTAAACTGATCTCAAGATAATTAAACTGAGTCAATTGCACAACCATTCAAAGCAACTATAATTATCCCAAGACCTACGATCACTTTTCATAAAATGGTGACTAGTAAAATCCTTAGGAACCCCACCTTCATCATAAAAAGTATTCAAAATTTTAGTCAGCGATGTTATAACAGATCAATCCCAGCTCTAGGCATCTCAGTAGTAATTTCATCTACCCCTGGGGCTTTAGTAAAGTTTGGAAACAGCCGTAATCACTTTCAAACTGTGATATAGGGTCAACATTAAAACCAGTGATATTACAAACAATGGGAGTAGAACTAACCACATTTTTTAGAACATCTCCGAGATGCTCAGGATCTTCAACCACCTTATAATGTTAATCCCTTAATTCCTGTGTACCTGTCTATTTCTTACCATACGAAACGGTAATTCTGGTACAGCTCCCTGATGTTGTGCTTTCTAACTGCTTCCTTGGCTTTGTCAGCCAAATTATTAAGCTAAAGATCCTTTACACGTTTATTAAGCTCATTGTACATCGTCTGTTAGGACTAGTTGGGTTCTAATTCATATTATTTCTGCACTTCCTTCTTTCAGAAATAAATTCCACAGCCTTATCATCCAAATAATTTTGTTTCCTGTTCCCTTTTACCCAAAAGAGTACTGCTGGCTTCAAGAAAAGCCTGTTTAACTAATCCCATTCTTTCTCAAGTTCAGCAGTAAGCAACCACAACTGACATAATAATGACTAAATAGTATACCATGGTATGCTTTGGCTATATCTGGTCTTTCAGAGACCTTCCGTGTAAAAGTAATTCTCTTAACCCTAGCACAGCACACAACTCAAATGCACAAGTAAAATTACTGAAAATCTAGAATAATTTCTTAGCTGTGGCCATTATGTTCTGATTCGGGTTATATCGCAGTATATTATATTCGCTGCAAAACTTAAAAAATACGAATATGTTTATATATTTGTAATGTATACAGATAAAAATTACTGGGGAAAAAATTGAAGTTATGGCATGCAAGTTTGTGGGCTTTTGGTGTAAATCGTTTATAACTATATCTTTTAAACTACACAATAACTAATATTCAGAAAAATACTGTCTACTACATTATCACTATTTTCCCTACAGAATTTGTATAGCTGCCAGTGGGACAAATACAAAACAACTAATCTATGGTTTTCTCTTTTTAGGTAAGATTCTGCCAAGTTTCATTTACTTTGGGGTATTATTTTTAATTTCGTAAGGAATGTCAAATTTTGCACTATAAAATCGTATTTGCTCAATTGTTACCGCTATAGGTAACTAAGAATTTTCCAATTTTGAATTCACTGAATGTAAACTTTAAGGGCCATACCGGTGGCCTGATATTTGTTTTGGTCTCTAACGAGTCTCGCCTACCTCACAGGCCTTACCTATGGCGAATTATACCGATGGGCTCCTGTCAGATATCTGCAACAGGCAGCTGTTTGAGTTTTTTTTTTAGTTTTTTTTTTAACTTTAAGGATTTTGCTTATTATCAAAAAATATTACACAACACTGGGAATTTTTTTAAGGTGTCATTGCCTATGGAAACTGTTGTCTTAAGAAACGTGTACAGTATTGAATTTCACAATTTTGGGAACCAAAAAGGCTTATTATCAAAGATATGACAGAAAAACAGTTGTCCAAATGCTAATATTTTAATTACACGTAGAAAATTAAACGTCTTGGTTTCTTTGATTCATGTTATGAAAAATTACATTCATCATAAGACAAATTTTACAGATACGAAAAAAACCATGTTAAAAAAGCAAGCGAATACAGGATAGCTACTCTGTTGCCCAAAGCAATTTAAATTCACAAAACATTAATAGCGGTAGAATGGATTGCTATTATAATGGTCCAAATTTTTACACATTTGTTTTAGGAGGTCTAGTAGCAAAATTTCTTTCTCCCTAATATGACTGAATTGAATCTTGTAATATCAGTTCAAGTTTTGCCAATTGACCTAAAAAAATTGTAGCTCTTTCAACTTTAGGCAGAGGGAGGAGTAGAAAGATTATTTATTCTCCATTCAACATAGAGATGATTCGGAAGTACTATGCACAAAAGAAAGGATACTGCTTGCCTTACAGTTGAAGATAACAATAATTGTAGTATATTACTGCATATCTTCAGTTATAAGGAATATTAAGGATTGTATCATTATTACTATTAAGATTTATTCAAACTATAGATACATTAAAGACCATTAGTTTTTGAAATTATTTTTAATGTGAAAGCCCATTTGACAATAGGTAAATGATAAACTTTTTTTATTGTACTTTACTACTTGTTAAACTCTAGTTCAGAGGTTCACAGGTGGCACCAAAGCAGTTAAAACACTGCTCTTGAATAAAACATTCAACGGTGAACAATTTTTTCCAACAATTTCATAAAAAAAAATCAAGCAAGGAGTAGTGGCAGACGATAGCTTGAAAACACTGGTGCATTTCAAATGTTCCAAATTTTAATGAGTTGGATAAGAAAACAAATTTAAAAGTAAGAGTGGTGAATGGCAGTTGTTTTTCAAATAACCTTTTCAATAGTTTAATGAAATAAAAAATAATTTGCAGATTTCTTTTGCTGTTGTGGCATTTGACACAATATAGATTATGATTTGCGACTCTTAGAATTTGTTTTTATGGTTGTTAACCCAATGTTTTTTCTAAGGTCCTAATTGGCCTTCGGTCCCAAACCGTTCGAAAATTCGACAGTTTAATAAGGAAGAATACCAAATGTACATGCTTGTATAACACTGTACATTAGATTTTCCCCCATGTCCCAGATATCAGCCATGAAACGAACTATACAGGGGTAGTCTTGAGTTTTTTTTTATTTACTTGGAAATGCGTTTAAAATTAATAATCTCTGCCAAATATAGTAAAAGGGACGGTTACCAAACATTTCTAAGACATTTATACTAAGCTGTAAATTTTCTTGGAAAAATCTCCCATATAAACTATAAGCTGTTTTTCAGATTAAAAATTATGATTACCTTCTTCTATTGTTTCAAATATAAAAAAAAATTATACGCCAAAAGTAAAAATTAAATGCGAGTACCTGGAATTGAGAAATTTATTATTTGTTTGAAATTTAAAAGATATAAATTGCATATATATATTGCAAACGCGGAGAAGTTTTTTAATGCCATTGTTTTATGCTTTTATGCTAAGAAAAGGAAAATACAAGAAGTTATATTTTGCGGTTATATACGTTTTCGATAATTTACATCAATACAGCTAGATCTATTAACAGCAGAAGCAAACTTCTTTAAAAGAAAGCAAACTATAAACAAATATGTAATTTAAAATCACAAAATACACAAGAAGGATAAGAGGGTAATTCGGTTTCCAATTCATCGATAATTGGTCGCTACTAATACACCTACTTTAATTCATGTTTCGTCTAAACCTTACAATGGACGATAACTAAATGAGCGAGAAACTGCCTTAAATTCATGGTAGTTGGATCAGCATGCCATTTACGTCGCAACACTCTTCCGCACATTATCGTGCTTGGAATGCTTTTTGACTTTATTGCATTCGGCGCCCATCTGTAGTATCCTCTATCCTGTTTCCCACTTATAGAGATAAGGCAACAAGTTCTATCTTAATAAGGTGGTGGGTTGCCGAAGACACGTAGCAGGCTAGTACTTACAATACTATTCAATCCTATTACGCAAGGGTGCGATGTAGTCGATGTGCGGCCCCAAGCGATTGCACGCGAGTAATGAGGGATGTGGAGGACCTGGCGCAGCTTTGAGACCGTGCGCGTCACTGATTCCAATACAGCCCCAGTAAGCTGATGAGTACTCAAGTTTCCGCTGCACAACTGTGATAACATTATTGGCACGAGTTCTCCCGTTTACTGAGCGACCTCTGCTGTGCTATGATGCAGCCTTAAGCCAGAACGATTGACTGCGCAGCGTCAATTACTTGTAGAGTACAAAGGGTCGGTAACTGGGAACTGTACTGCGAATCTTCCCTTCGCACTAATCTTTTCCCACGTGGCTACTGTGTAATAGAAATGCGTTTTTATGTACGTTAGTAGGTATCTCTGCAAATAGAATGGATTTACAAACGAATTCTTTTGTGGTAAAACTGCAGTAAAAAATACCGATAACTAGTATAAATTTCCCTTCTTTGGGGAAGGGATGCAGTTTCCCGCGTGCAACACCTATTTTTTTTATTAACTTATGAACTATAAACCCAATATGTAGTTTCAGAATTGTTTATTCTCTACAAAAATAGCATTAATAAAATGTAAAAACAACTAAAGTTCTGTCGAGAAATAATGCAATTATTCGTGAAACGAATTTTTAAATTCAGAGAGCTACTTACAGAGGGGAAACATCCACAGCAAATTTGCATGGGTACTCCCTATGGCAAATTCGGCAATAACGTAATAAGAAAACAACTTCACAGGTTAACTAAGGCTTAACGGGTCACTGTCTGCATGCACTAAATTGAGTGGTAGTCGTACTTACTAGGGGAGTCTGCGTTGCCATCTCCATTTTCATGAGGACGTGTTGGTGGAGCACCGAAGTGCGCACGCTGTGTATGGAGGGGCGGATTCCGGAGCTTGGCTGCGGCACAGCCGTATAGGGGTTGGTAGGACCGCCGCTGATACCAACGACAGATGGAGCTCCGCTCACGCCCGGAGCCCACGGTGCCACCGGCGAGAACAGTGCCACAGCATCGGAAGGATCGTGGCAGATAGCGGGAACGAGGTGAGGCCTAACAGGTGGCAGCGGTTCGACCAGCATGGAAGGGCAGAGAACAGCCAGTTCGGCTTGATCCGTTAGGCGACGATCATTCCCGTCGGCGGGCAAGGCGGGCGAAGCCGCGGAAAACGGGCAGCACTCGGCAAGCAGCGTGGCTCGTAGATGAAGCGACGCGACTGTGGGGGAGAAGGGTGCGCGGCTGACTGGCTGCCGCACACATGCAGGCGCCGGGTGACACGCACGCAGCACGGTCGGCCCGCCAACCACACCACTCGCCTAAACGCGGATGAATTATTCACTGCACATGCCAGGTGATAGAATCCAGCTTCCTGTGACGGCTTATTATTCCGGCGCCAGAAAAAAGACGCACAGCATGAGAATGTGCGATGCAAGCCAGGCCCATGTAATGTAATTGGCTACAACGCAGTACCTGGCGATCCAGCTCCCAGATGGGATCTGACACGTGTAGTAAAGCTCTGCCTGCTCGCTGTAGCACTCCTGCGCCACCACAAAGCGTTCAAGACTATCAGGAGCAGAGAGGAAAGGGCTGCGACCTTCACCAACCACTCCTGCAAGGCTAACAGTTTTCGTAATTATTGACTATTCCCCTCGTCTTCTTCTGGTCATCCTACGTTTACTTCTTTCCCTATTGTCATAATTACAAACAGTAAGAAAAACTAATATTAATTTTAAATGCTGTAATAACAATCTTTATGAATGTTTCGACACAGGGAAATGAAAATAATTTATGTAAACTGATCTGCAAATTAATACTGCCTTTAAACGGGATGAGGGAGGGAAGTTGATGGATTGTTCAATATCGTTTTTGAAAGATAATTTGCCTCCTCAAACAGCTACATGGCCGTCTGTCAGCAGAAAGACAATACATATCTTATCCAGAGCTTGAACCCTGGTCCCTTTGACCTATTTCAGTAGCCAAGTACACTAGCTACTCTACTGCTTCGTTTAGCATGCACATATTTCGGTACAATAATGAGTTTTTTTTTAAAGGCTATGTTTTAAAACCTGCCCGATTTATATTCGCATACTTACTAAATTTACAAGTAGACTAGCCAAAATACCAGTTCTTCCCCAAGGCTGTTTGCTTGCCTAGTGATCACGTCGTATTGATAGGCTATTTTCAAAACTAACACAAATTCTAAAGTTTATACATTTTGTTAAAGGTGTAACCTCAATATGTTCAACACAGATTCCACTACAGTACTGTGCGAATTAGTTGGGACAAGCGAAGCCTGGAGAACCTCATCGATCCGGCCACATCCAGCAATCCCCCAAAACACCCACCCAAGGTCATGTTTTGTGAATGTTTCACAGCTTCCGGGCCACAGACGCTTCACCCATTGAAGGAATGATGGACAGCAAAAAGTACATAGGCGTTCTGGAGGCGAAAATGGTCCCAACACTGCAGAAGCTGTTTCCTAACGACGATGGGGTATTTCAACAGGATCTAGCTCCATGCCACAATTCTAAGCTTGCTAAGAGCTTCTTTACCCCAGCAACATTTGAAGGTATTGGAGTGACCACGAAATTCACCCGATCTAAACCCCATTGAAAATTTGTGGGTCATTATTAAAGCGCGCATATCTAAGATGGATTGCACGACGAAAGCCAAAATGATATAAAGTGTCATAAAAGTATGGTACCACGACCCTGAAGTGAAGGCGATGTGTGGAAAGCTAGTGGCATCAATGGTTGAGAGTGTGAAAGAAGTAATTAAAGCTAAGGGGGGGGGGGTCACATTCACTATTAACTACACTATTAAACAAATAAATATTTTAGTTGTGTCTTTTTACTGCATTTTCCTATTGTCCCAACTAATTTGCACAGTACTGTACGTTTCATAAAAGGCAGTAAAGCAATCAGACAATAAGGTTTTATTTTGTAGAATATTAATGGTAAAGGAAACTAAAAAGCAGGACACTTTAAATGTTCAACAATTTTTCACTCAGTTATAATGACCTGCTGGCCGAGGGCAGGGCGGGAAGTTTTGCGGAGATAAATCTCAAAGCTGGCCCAGGTGGGACTAGAACCTGGAAACTACAAATTACGAACCACCCCCGCCCCTATGTTTTCAAGTATAAATACTATATTTCTCTAATTTTGGAGGAGAAAACTGTTATATTCCCTGCTACTCTGCTTGTCTTAGACTTTCATTCGACCTATGACTTGTAAATATCGACGAAAGTTAACTACCTGGGGAGAGCGGCAAAGGGTACACAATATAAGAAAGCCCATGACATGCTCGTCGTCACAAATTTTCGTTTGACATATGATCGGTTAACGGGTTCAGAAGATCTACGTAGTGGAACAACTGGTTTGATAAACAAAATAAAGTTTAAAATGATGAGCCAAAAGCAATAGGGATGATATGTAAAAAATATTAATTTCACTGTATCGGTCGTGTTTTCTGTGGGTGGAAGAACAACGACAAGATAGTTGAGCGAGATGACATGCTTTATTCTGTGGCTAAGGATAACCAGTCCAGATCTCTGTAGTTTCAGTCAGCCATGGATGATTCTGATTCGTTAAATCATATGAGTTCAGCAGTAACCACAAAATCAATGCAAATAAAGTTAGAAGGAAAATGAATGTGTTTTAAATTTTAACTCTCCAAATTCATTACAACTATTTTAAGCTCATTTTGCGGTTAATGTACAACTTATAAATTTTCCCATAAAGAAATTTAAGTTTTTAATTTTATAATTGCCAAATGGAAATTTAGAAAATTTAGCCCAAAAAGGATAAGGAGATGAAGGAACAGTGTTCAACAACAGCCGATTTGGGAATGATTAATAATAAAAATGTTAGCTCCCCCCCCCCACAAAAAACAGCTGAATAATGATTATTTTAAATTATTTAAGACTGGTTAAAAGGTTTAAATTTAGTTTTAGCAATTTTATAACTATAAGAAAAAGTGGAAATCTAAATATTGACTGACACAGAACCCAAACTCGTCTGTAGTAGGCATTACACTACCAATTCCTTAATAGAGCGGAGGGTAATATGCGTTTTTATAGAACAATCGGAAATTTTAGTCATTCACTCCAGTTCTTAGGATTAGGAATGTAAAAATTTGCATGACCTAGTTCGTAAGAACTTTCATTAAAGGAAGTCTTGAGAATTTTTTTCTTCTACTTCAAAAGCATTCTTTCTTTTAATCTCCTTTTCACGATAAGCAAATTTAGACAATCTTAAGTTGACACTCGGACGTAAATTTTGAACATTATCAACTTCCATCCGCCAGCAATGTACGAAAACATTACAATTAGTTTCTCTCTTCTAAACTCATGTTAAAATATGGAAATTTAAAATATACTAGTAATCTTCGCATTGAAATTTAACGGGCCCTTGAATTGCCAAACTAAAGGGGTGTGAACTTTGAATTCGGCTCTATCAGATATAACTCGTTTTTTTAATGCAATTATGGGCTGGCCAGGAAATGACCGATGGGAGAAATCTGGACCGAGCGATCAAGTATTTAGGGAATTACGGGCGACCAGGTGATTAAAATTTATTTAAACTAGAACATATCGCCTCTGGTGAATATGGGATGGCCGTTTTCAAAGTTTTTCATTTTCTGAGTTTTGCAGCCTTTAATATTAGTAATTCGTAGTAATTATATATTTGATAAATGTAAATAGTAAAAAATTATTATCCCTAGACAACGCAAAAAGAATTTCTCATTTATCCTTTAAAATGAAAAAGTTGCATTTTCCCATTCTCCCTGGTGGTATAGAAACAAATTTTTGCTGTCTGCAACTCTTTGATCATCACACTCCACCATTAAAATATTAGATTTCTAGTCCAAAGAGATCGTTTGCAATATTCGTTGAAAAATTTGAAATTTTAAAATATCTCTTGAAACAAAAAAGCGTTTTCCCGCTTCCTTTGGGAGTAACGTTCAAAATCATTGTTGTCAATGCAAACTTCGTGCCCTTTCACATTTCCATCACCAAAATTTCGAATTTCTAACGTAATTATATCGTTTGCAATATTCATTTAAAATTTTGCCATTTTCAACTTTTACATCGTTAGAGGGCGCAATTATAGCTATTGGGAGTTACCGAAAGTGTGAATCGTAATATTTCATCAATACATATCCAACCCAAAACGAATTCTTAATTTATCTCTAAAAACAAAGAAGAAATAAAAACAAAGTGAAAATGTTAGATCGTTTTCTTTTTTTGAAAAGGAGCTAAAAAGAGATAGAGGTTTTTCAACATTGAACGAACTGCCTGCTACCCTGGAAGAGAGGGGCGGGGGTGGCTCAGTCGGTAGCGCGCCAGGCTCGTAATCTGTAGTTCCCAGGTTCGAGTCCCAGCTGGGTCAGCGTTGAGATTTATCTCCGCAAAATTCCCCCGCCCTGCCCACGGTCAGTAGGGGACACCGATGGGCTTGGAAAGGCCGCCGTCCGTCGGATGGGACGCTAAGCCGTGGCCCCGTGTGCGGGAGAGTATACCCTGTGCACGTTCAAGAACACGCTGGATGGCCTTGACGGGAGGCTACCATCTGTCTCCCAACAGCTGTTCCAGTGGGTCCCCTCCCCCAACCTTCTCTGAGCCTTCGGGGTCCTTGTGACCTGGCCATTTAGCCCATGGTGTGCAAAAAATGCCGCTCAGAGGTAAAACAATCAACCCTGGAAGACTCAAAGTCATATGAACTAACGCCAACGGGATGGCTTCCCGTCCACAGAGAACAAAATATTGCCCTTAATATTCAACTTACATTAAATGATACAAAGTAACTTGATCTGTTACAGAAAATTTAAGGAACACTGGATATTTTCCCTTGAATGACATTCTGTTACACAATGGCAAAACTAGAAAGAAAAGTGGAAGACAGTCTTGCCAGACAGCTTCGTTCAAAGCTATTTTCATGCTTAGGCCACACACAGTCATGCCAGTTTCGCACTTAGAACTCATCTTCGAACTGAAACATTCGCGTTTGTATCGCAATGCCATGCTGTTCAAGGCAATTCAGTAGGTTATTAAAGTGCATCGAAAATGTTGGTTCCACACAGTGCCGTTCGTAGCTCTTTTGGCACCCCGGGCAAGCATATTATTTGGTGCCCCTCACCCCTTTGAATTTATGGATAGAAAAAATTACATATAGGCAAGTTCAAATTAGTTCATTTTAGCAAATTCATTGTTGCAAATTAATATTTTCGTAAAATATGTTAATAAAAAATGCAGTCATATATAAATAGAAGACAATCTTTTATGAGAGCAAAATGAAATACCACCCATAATTAAAGAAACGGGAAACAATTTATCGCTCTGAAGTGGTTATTTCATTGCAATCTAATGATAAAGATGAAGTTGTGAGCTGTTAATAATGACGTTAATTCTGGGCTTCATTGTTCTTAATGCCCGTTTTACTTTTGGTTTAAATTCAATGGGATTTCTATGTTTGGTTTCCAATTAAGACCATGATGCTAAAGCTTGTTTTAAATTTGATTTCATTATGTTTCTTCTAACTAATATGAATTTTGAAAGGGAAAACTTTTTTTGTGTGGGCGATATTCTGCTGTGCGACATATTGATAATATACAAATACAAACAAATGCCTATTATCAGTTAGTTATCAGGTTCATCGTTTATTTCGGATTTACAAGAAGCATGGGCTTCTTGTAAATGATGAGCTGGATTGGATTTATCTCGGAGTGGAACTTTCGTGTACACAGCAGGCTAAATGGGCATGTCACAAAGACCCCATAGGCTCAGAGCACCATAGGCATTGTGCTGCTATTTTGCGATTACCCCCGCCAGCCCATGCTTTACCCTAGCTGAGCATGGGGGAACCAATAGCTTGGAGAGGTCATCGTCAATCAGGTGTTTCGTTAAGCCGTGGTCCCTTAAGCAGGAGAGTCACATCCTCTGCAAGTTTGGCTTTAACGCCGGACCTCCCGTTTGTTTCTTTACAGTGAATCCTGGTCTACCAGCTCTGAGCCTATGGGGTCTTTGTGACATGCCCATTTAGTCTGCTGTGTACACGAAAGTGCCACTCAGAGATAAATGCAATCCAGCTCATCATTTACAAGAAGCCCATGCTTATGCAATGTGAAAACATGTTCAGCTAACATGACTTCAATACAATGAAATTACATAATGGAAGTCCGTAATCTGTTGTTCTTAATTAGAGAAATGTAGCTCTTTAAATCGTGAAATGATATCAAGCGTTACGGTTCTATTTTATGCAGTCTGATTGAATCTCCATAGCCTCTCGTTGATTGAGAGTTTTTTATGCATATGCATTGGCGAATGAAGGGACTGACGCCTGGGGCAAAATGGTAGTTGGGGGAACTCATAGAGTCGTTGGTGAAAAAATAATACATATATTCCAAATCATTTAAGTTTCCTTTGGAATTTTGGGCACATAATGAAATATTAAAATAATGTCATGTTAGTAGCAATGAGAACAAAACGCGAAATGTGACTGAGAGTAAATGGGAACAAGAGATAAAGGAAGTTTACTGATTGAGAACCTCAAGGAGCCAAAACATCTTTATTAATCCATTCCAGATTTTTGTCTATTTAATATGACTATCAAACAAGGTCGTATTAAGCAATTTTGCCTGCACCTCGCCTCATGTTATCAGAAATGAATCATAAATAAATGAGTAAATACACTGAGATGCCAGTTTATTAGGTACACCACCTCTTGTCACATATATGGGTAATTCCAACACGTAATACGGTGTAAATCGGGCAGACCAGTTTGAGTTGGACTGAGGGTCAGAATGGGCAAAATGAGCGACTTTGAACGTGACATGATAGTTGGTGCTAGGTGTGCCGGTTCTAGCATCTCCCAAATGCACGTCCTCCTGGGCTTCTCACGCACAACCGTTTCTAGGGTTTACCGAGAATGGTGCGAAAAGCAAAAAACTACCAGTGGATCAGGGGGATCAAAGGAGACTGGCAAGAAACGTGCAAGCGAACAGACGGGCCCCAACCAGCAAATCACAGCTGAAATAAAAATTGGTGTGCAGAAGGTCATCTTAGGTCACGAATAGGCTATAACAACTGCCGACCATGTCGAGTGTCGATGTTGTCAGTGAAGAATACGAAAGCGCATCTCCAGTGGGCACAGGACCATTAACATGGACCGTCGAGGGCTAGAAATAGGTAGCGTGGTCGGACGAATCGCGGTTCCTTTTGTATCATGCTGATGGATCAGAATTTGGCGCAAGCAACATGATGCCATGGAGCCATCTTGTCTGGTGTAACAGTTACACTCGGTGGTGGCATGTGATGGCATGAGATTCAACATTGCTGCTGACCAGGTATCCCCCTTCATGGCTAGTTTATCCTTTCTAGGATGGACACGTTGAGCATGATAATGCAATGTTCACAAGGTAAGTATCGTCACCGAATTGTTCTAAGAATAAGCCGATGAGTTTCCCTTGCTTTATTGGCCGGCACAGTCTCCAAATCTAAACCCTATCGAGCATCTTTGGAATGAGGTGGCAAAGACTGTGCGCCGTCAATTTGCAGCAACTGCGCGACACAATCACTTCCGCATGATACATCTGATGGGACAGGAATTTAGACTCGGTTTGGGAAGAAATCGTTTTGTTAGTAGGCACATACCGAACGATCACTTAGCGACGATTTACCGAACAGACATATGAACATTTTTTCTTCAAACCCGTCATTTCGTTGTTGATGCATATGTGGTGGGGGGGGGGGGGAAGAGAGAGATTGCTTGGAGAGATATTATCCCTCTTGATGGCTAGAGAGTAAGAGTGTCAAGCTTTGAGACAATGATTTCTGGCCACTGGGAATACGGAAGGGAATTCTTATTAGAGGAAATAAAGCTAACTGTTCACGATTCGTCTCATTTCACCGCTGTATTTATGGACACGATGTCTCACCCTTTGGGTGGTCCAAGTTATTGGTAATCCATTCTCGCCGGTCGTACACAAGTATTCTTCTTAAGTCAAACGATTATAACTTGGTACTGCAACTTCAGGTAATAAGCATGGAACGCTACATACGGCGCCTAAAATCTTTCCAAAACAAAATTTAAACAAAATGTTTTAAGCAGAGAAATAAAAAATGCGTTAAATTCCGTTTATCTTAAACGATATGCAATAAACTGCAACAAATATAAGGTACAGTATTACTTTGTAAAAAGCATGAAAGATGAAAAAGACCATCACCAAAAAATATATATTACAATCGTATATTTGTTACAACACTACTAAACAGTTAATTACTAGACTTAGGATAAACTTCATACATTCAACTTTTCTCCTGTAAGCTCTCCATGCAATTGGTGTATCTGAGAGAAAGGCGAAAAGCTGTGCTCTAGCTGTGAAGGAACATTAAGCCGCTTTAATTACAGCGAGGCCAACACGTTCCCTGGAGCCCTTGCTATCAGAGAAGGAATCATTTGTCACAGTCACCTCAGCTTCATACGGCCAAAATGCGTTCTGCTGCGGGTAAACGGAGCACAGGACGTTTATCTCTCCTCCAGAGCAGTGTCAACACGCAATAAAGATAAGCAGCTAGCGCTAGACAACGCCGCTCGCTGACATCGTCTCACATTTCATACAGCCAGAACAGAAGCGCAGGAGAGATGCTAGGAGCTCGCCCTGGTACCCTGGCAGCCCCAGGGTGGCGGGAAAGTGTCGGAGCGTGTCTTTGCGTTGACATCGTTACATAATATAGGCCAAAGGCCATTCGCTGCTTTGTTTTTCTTTCCCCCCCCCCTCGGTAATTCTTGGAATCTCAGACCAGTTGGATACAGTTGTTACAGATTGAAGTTTTCACAATCAAACTGCAGAAGGAAGAAAACAAAAAAAAACGCGAGCAAAGATATGACAATGGAATGTCGTTAATATATTTCGGTTATATGTTTTTATCGATTAAACATAAATGTATGTTAGTCCACGAAATTTCTCATAGCTTTTCAAAGTTATTTTACTCAAGTCATACATAATTAATCTACATATTTCTCATGCTTGTACATTACGTTTTAAGAAACAATTATTACATTTTATGGAAAAAATATGCGCATTTCGTTTCAAGGATTTCACTGCTTTAGTTTTTTATATCCATAGTATTACTGTCACGACTCCAATCAAGAATACCTTTCTCCACTTTAGGTATGATTTCTGAACTTTTCCCAGTCCGACCATTTCATAGCGACAAGGTCTATCATCTCATACGACACTCGTCAGGCATGAAGGAACTCAGGTCATGATGTTCAAATTATTCTGCTATCTGTAAGTTTCGTAAGTTATATTAGTTTCAAAATACTTTATAAAGTTTTCAGACCTTCGCGAATGATGTTATCCAGCTTCAATCATGCTTCACTTAACAAAATTATAGTTAAAAAGATTGAATGAAAAAAAATAACTAACACTACAACTAACTTTTTCATCAAGCGACAATTGTTACAAAAGAGAAAAAAACCTATCAGATTCTGTACAAATAAATATTTGCAGAAATGAATTATATTTATAAAATAATTAATGGCAGTAATTGTGATGCTGTTACTAAATCCGTTATCTTAATGCAGTGGTCTCCTAACTTTTTTTGATCACTCACCCCAAAATATAAGATATATCTATATATTTTAATTAATAAATAATTAACAAATATATTAATTAGCAGTTCTGTTGGGAATACCAGGTCATATAGGCTGAAATTGGATCTCAGTATTACCTTGTTAAAAGTGTCTTGCAACTTAAACTTACGTGTGTTCTGCTAAGGTTAAAAAGATTACCTGGTAATGCCCCTGGTAAAGGAGCTTTGGCTCATGTCATGGTATCCTGGAAGCAAGGACTTTAGTCAAAGTAGATAAAGAACATATCCCTATCAGAGTGATGAACTAGCAATAATGTGAACCTGTTACATGGGTAACAAGTGTAAAAACATAGAAGTTACTGACTCAAACCAACACCATACAGACATCCCCTCTCATCTTGCTGACTTGTGGAGAGAAACAGGAAAGATATCAACTGAAGACCAAGCTGCTAAGGCCGAGAACCTACTGAAAGAGTTTTCCGACATTTTTTCTGCTACATCAAATGATTATGGCCGTACTAACCTAACAGAACATAAGATCAACACTGGTGATTCTCCTCCAATCCATCTACCAGAAGGAAGGCTTTCATTAGCAAAATGGAGGAGACAGAACAACTCATAAGGGACATGGAAGCTCAAGACATTATAGAGCCATCACAGAGTCCCTGGACATCACTAGTGGTTCTTGTCAAGAAAAAGGATGGATCTACCAGATTTTGTGTGGATTTCCACAGATTGAATGATATAACAAAGGACTGCTTTCTTTTACCCAAGACTGATGACACACTTGACACTCTATCTGGGTCAGAATGGTTCTCGACATTAAACTTGAAGAGCGGCTATTGGCAAGTTGGTATACATCCTGAAGACCGTGAGAAAACAGCTTTGGCAGTTTAAAGTAATGCCATCTGGACTTTGCAATGCACTTGCAACGTTTGAACGACTAATGGAGTCGATGCTCAAAGGTTTGTCTTGGGAGGTCTGCTTGGTTTACTTGGAAGACATCATCGTTCTTGGAAAGACTTTTGAGAAACATTTGAGAAATCTTCGTCAGGTGTTTGAAAAACTTAGGGCAGCCAAGCTAAAATTGGGACTAAGTGTAAACTGTTCCAGCAAGAAGTTCATTACCTTGTCATGTCATCATTACTTCAGGGATTGATTGATCCTAGTAAGATAGAAGCTGTAAGGATTAGGCTGTTTTACCTCTGAGCAGAACTTTTTTGCACACCATGGGCTAAATGGCCAGGTCACATGGACCCTGAAGGTTCAGAGAAGGTTGGGGGAGAGGACCCATTGGAACAGCTGTTGGGAGACAGGTGGTAGCCTCCCGTGAAGGCCATCCAGCGTGTTCTTTAACATGCACAGAATATGGCTCTCCACACACGGAGCCACGGCATCCCATCCGACGGACGGCGGCCTTTCCAAGCCCATCGGTGTCCCCTACTGACCGTGGGCAGGGCGGGGAATTTTGCGGAGATAAATCTTAACGCTGACCCAGCTGGGACTCGAACCTGGGAACTACAGATTATGAGCCTTGCGCGCACCGACTGAGCGACCCTCGCCCCAAAAGCTGTAAAACACTGGCCTCCATCACAAGATGTTCATGAACTTCGTAGTTTTATTGGACTTTGCACCTACTATAGAAGATTTTTCAAGGGTTTGTCCAACATCGCAAGGCCATTAAATCGTCTGACAGCACCAGTGTTAGCATATCCACAAGCTGGAAAACAGTTCATAATAGATACTGACGCAAGTGACACAGGAGTTGGTGTTGCACGTTCACAACAAACAAGACGGACAAGAAAGAGTTATTGCATATTTTAGCAAAACTTTATCTAAACCAGAACAGAATTATTGTGTCACACGTAAAGAATTATTAGCAATAATAAAAGCAATAGAACATTTTCATCATTATCTCTATGGTCAGAAATTTCTTATACGCACTGATCATGCTGCACTTACGTGGCTACTAAACTTTAAAAACCCTGAAGGACAAATTGCTAGGTGGAACAGCGGTTGCAAAAATACAATTTCCTCATTGATCATCGAAGTGGCAAAATGTATAGAAATGCAAATGCCCTTTCCAAACGTACATGTATTGACAACTGTAAGCATTACTATAATGCAGAGTTGAAATATAGTACTAAAGATATAATAATGCCCATAAGACAAATAACATCGGCACATGAAAACAGTGATACTCCTAACATCTGGAGTCAAATAAAAATTAGGAAGGCCCAACTAGACGATGAAGATATAAGGCCAATAATAAATTTGATTGAAAAATCTAAGACTTAATTGGGAACAAATCTCGAGGCAGGGGCGGATTGGGCCGTCGGGACACAGAGCAATATCTTGGTGGGCCGATCAGATTTGGGCCGCTTGGTGTAACATAATTTCGGTCTTATAAAGACTTCTCGTAAGTTTTTTGCTCATTAATACGACACTATTTCATTTTTTCATTTTCATCTTGATGAAACATGCACATTTTAAGTTTTCCTTCAACAACAAACAATGCAGCTCAGAGTTTCCTTCCAAGAAGCATTCAAAAGAAACCTCTTAATAATTAAAGTTCGGGAGTATGGAGACGGCAGCTGCGAACTACAGAAGAACAAATACGGCAGTCATACGTAGGTTGAAAATGAGCGAACTGAGAGGTTAAATTTCACTGATTTCAAATCCCAAATGTTTTACAATAGGAAATCATTTAAACACGCGGAATTGACTTAGATGTTTTATGGTAGGATGCAGCCATATTGTTTAGTGAAGCACACTGATTGTTGCCAGGTGTCGATAGCGGTTCCCTTTAATCTTGAATGATAAGGTGATCTCACTAAATGGTAGGGTTCAGTTTCCAGAAATTGGTTTCCTTGATTGGGGGGGGGGGGGTATGCTCAACAGGTAGCAGATAACAGTCATCGTCATTATGCATAATGACGATGACTTACAGTGAATGATTATTTATGGAGCATGAGAGATTGTGGGGTGAGTTGAGAGGTGTGGAAGACAGCGTGGGAGTGAATCATTAACCCTTAAGACATTTGAAATAGGATAAACACTCAGTCAGCAGAGTTAGATATAAATTCAAGGTGGTAATGATTTTATGGTGGTTTTTTAATTCCCACATAGTGAAAAGACAGTCAGTCAACATTATACAGGAGAATCTGTATAATAATTATACTGGTGAAATCAGACAATCATAACTACATAAGTAGCACAAAGGAAATATTCGACATTTCGATTTCTTTCAATAGATTTATTTTTTTGCTGTTTTGTCTAGGATGATTTTTTTTTTTTATCAAAACTCTGATCGGAATTTATGCTATGGTATGAAATATTTTTCACCCTTCGTGAAACTCACTGTATTTTTTATTGTATAAACAATGTCTAAGAAAAAGAAAACTAATATGAAGAACCAAAGCCTATAGAAGACTGGATTTTTTTTACATTTGGTCATTAACTGAGATTTCACGAGATATTTGATCAATGCCAAGCCATTTCCTACATCTAAATTTTTCATCGTAGCAGTATTACGTAAACCAACTTTGGAAATATATACACATTTTTTATAAAGAACCTTTCTTGCACTCTATAGGTCGAAAATCCAGAATATCCAAACAAGTCCATTGGCCATAAAGTTTGAAATATAACAGATCAAAACTGTTCTTTCTGAGTTCATTTTGTCTTCACTTTTGAATTTGTCTTGTTTTAGAGTGAAACATTTCGAAATTGCAAAAAAAGACCTAAGCACGTCCGTATAAAACCAAAATTCACTGAAAAGGGTTGAATTCTCGTGATTTTTTCATTAAAAAAAGCAAGAAAATGCAACTCATGAAATAATAAGTTGGAAAAAATTGGTTTTGCCGTGAGTGGGATTCGAACCCACGTCTCCTGGAAATTTTTTCAGCTTATTATTTCTTGATTTATGTGTCCTGTAGACATAGACGTTAACTTATAGACACCACGTGGCCATCCGATGGTTCGTGCAGTGCGGGGAAAACTGCCTGTTGTTAGGCTGGCAACACTTCCCTTTCGGGGGGGAAAAAAAACCACTCGGTCACTAGTGGCACGGAGAAACGTAGTGCAGGAGGTTTGTGATTCTTTACTATGCAAGAAGATGTTTTCACTTTGTCGCCTGTCTGTTTGCTTATTGATTCAATTTTAAAATTCGCATTTTTCGAATCTCCCAAATGTTTAAACTGCGCCCCCAATGGAGACAAAAAGTTGAATATTGCAAACGATGTACCTATGCTAGAAATTCGAAATTTGGTGGTGGAATGGAAGGTCATGAGGTATGCACAGGCAACAATGCATTGATCTCTTACCCTCTGTGGGTGAAAGGCAACTTTTCTTATTTCAAGAAATAACTGTTTGCTTTTAGAGCTGAATTGAAATTGTTTTTAAGTTGGATAGGTTTTGAAATATATATTACAATTCGCACTTTACGAGGTTATTTAGTTTTCATTTGCAGCAGTAAGTTGGCTCCTTTCACTCAGGGAGTGTGGGAAACGCAATTATTTTAAGAAATATTGGAAAATTATTTTTCAGTTGAATTGGTACTAATGAAATATTCGCATTTTAAAATTCGTTACGCAGTTTTTATTTACATCGTTAGAGGGAACTAAATATGCAAAAGGCAATACTTTTAACGAATGTTGCAAATGATGTTTATGGTAGAAATTTCGGTGGTAGAGTGTCAAGAGATAATTCAAAAGTCAAGAGCGGTTCCACTGACACCAACAATCTGCCCCGTCAGAAAAAAAACAACTTTTAAATTTTTGAAAATACGGAATAAAAGGCAAATACATTTTTATATTGTATAAGTACTAACATAATACTATTATTTGCAATTAAATCTTATAAAGAGTGGAAAAGTAGCTAAACGAAAAGTTTCATTCTCTTTGAAAACGAGATTCCCATATTCGCTAGAAATGACTACTTTCTACTTTAAACTTTGAAATTTGTAACTCTAAAAGGGGTAGTTTTTCTGCTGAGGTCCTGCCATCCTCTCAGATCTCCTACTATGGCATATGAACTGACAGGCTCCTGTCAGACCTCTGTGGCAAGCAGCTGCTTGAGGGGGTATTTATTTTATTTTTTTATTTAAAAGGGGTAAACACACTTACCAAGTTTGTCCAACCTGCAGCTCATGAAACAAATAATCAATATACTGAATTTGGTTCATTTTTTCAAAATTTTTGACTGACATTTTTAGGTGCATAAATAAAATCTTTTGCCAATTAACAGTACTCATTAAATATGTATAGTTTTGTTTTTCAATCGAAATATTTTCTTTATTCCTTAAAATATAGTTTTTTTTTTGTAATTCATTATTCATTGGAAATATGTTTCTGCTGCCCTTTAAGAACATAGTATTTACCCTAATGGCCATCTGTACTGATATGCCCCTCAGCATCCGCGGTGGGGAGCTTTGCAAAAAAGTTAAATATTTACACCATATGATTAGGGGCGGGGGTGGCTCAGTCGGTAGCGTGCCAGGCTCGTAATCTGTAGTTCCCAGGTTCGAGTCCCAGCTGGGTCAGCGTTGAGATTTATCTCCGCAAAATTCCCCGCCCTGCCCACGGTCAGTAGAGGATACCGATGGGCTTGGAAAGGCCGTCGTCCGTCGGATGGGAGGTTAAGTCGTGGGCCCCGTGTGCGGGAGAGCCGTACCCTGTGTACCTTAAAGAAGACGCTGGATGGCCTTGACGGGAGGTTACCATCTGTCTCCCAACAGCTGTTCCAGTGGGTCTCCTCCCCAACCTCCTCTGAGCCTTCGAGGTCCTTGTGACCTGGTCATTTAGCCCATGGTATGCAAAAAAGTGCCGCTCAGAGGTAAAATAACCCAACCCGTATGATTAGCTTCCGGAAAATTGTTTTAAAAGTATTTTAGTGAGGTATACTGATCAAAGGGGCGTGAGTTCGAGCTAGGGTGAGGCACGAATGTTTGTGTTGTCTTTTTGCTTCCTTCCTCATAGACCTTCTAATATGGCATCTAAACTGACGACAAGATCTAACAGGTTCCTGTTAGACTTCAGTGGCAAGCAGATTAAATTAAGCCTAAACTGATTAATACCAAAGTTTGCGAAAACGATTTATAGCTTTGGATTTATTTTATTCTATTGAAATTTTTAAACAAAAGTGAAAAAATAAAAATAATATATTGGTCAATGTCAATATAAACGTTGACTCCAAATAATTATAATTTTTTTTTTTCTTAAAGTAATGTGCCTACTCACAAATTAAAGATAATGATTTGAGCTTCGTAATGTCTTTTGAATGGCCTCATTATTAAATGTAGCCATAGTTCAAAAGTTACGGATATTGATGGAAATGTTTGTCGAAAAAAATAATACTTTTTTATGTTCATTTCGGTGAAACTAGGGCTGGGTTGTTTAATGTCTGAGTTGCACTTTTTTTTTGCAAACAATGGGCTAAATGGTTAAGTCATAAGGACCCTGAGGAAGGAGGTTGGTGAGCAGGGGACCCACTAGACAGCTGTTAGAAGACAGATGGGAAACCTCCCGTCGAGGCTATCCCAAGTGTTCTTTAACATGCTCAGAGTATTGCCTCTCACACACGAAGCCACGGCTTAACGTCCCATTCTACGGACGATGGCCTTTCCGAGCCCATTAGTGTCCCCTACTAACCGAGGGCAGGGCGGGGAAAAATCTTAACGCTGACCCAGTTGGAGCTCGAATTTGGGAACTGGCGTCGGTAAGGGTAGAAGTCTTGGGAAAACGTTTGAGCCGAACGGCCGCATATAAAATTGAAATGGGATTGCAGAAGCCAAAAAAAATATATAGTCAATAATGTATAATCAAAGCAAAAATAAAGGTAAAACATTAAACAATATAAATATATTAATTGTTTTAATGAGAATTCACGTTCCCCGAAGTTGGATTTCCTGTCCTGCTTCACAAATTTATTTGTCATTAGTAGCTCGCGGGTCACAGTTTGCCCAGGTCTGGGCTCTAGGATCGCCCATACATTGCGAAACACCTCGAAAAGAGAAGGCTAGTGACTGTATTACATCATGTACACAAGGGAGAATAGTGTCAAAATTGTATCATGCAAAGCTAACAGCTTTTCCACATACAGTTAGTAATTTATTTTACATGTTGCGATGAAAAAAATTAGCTAATGTAGCTAATACTCACTTGTATGCCTATTAACGAACCAAAAATGAAGACTTAAAAAAGAGTTGTGCAATACGGAATCAGGGGGGGGGGGGTCCGCCCATACATTTTGTGATCTAGAAGTGATCTAGAAGTGAGTAGGCCTTTAAAATTCCGATAAAACAGCGCTGAATAATTTGTAGATATTATCCCTAGTAAAAAAAAATATGAAGAAAATATATAATAGTGCTACAACAAAATCTGGCTTTATTTTTATTTTGACTGGTTATTGACTGGCTATTGCAATGACTCTACGGAGATATAAACAATAGAATTATCACAGCTCAATTAAACACTAAAACTATTGCGAGTTCAGACTTTTTCTAAGCACGTCTTCAGATTGTGGAAAAAAAACATAATTTAGTTATTTTTCTAAGGCGAGATGTTTATAAGAGCTGAACAGCTCGAGACTAGTGTTTCTTTTCGAGAAAAAAGTAAAATTTGTTTTTCTCATTTCTCCAGAAATTTATTTCTTGGAATCGATATTGAAATTTTTGTTGTTTTTATCAACAATTTGTAATGGTCCATGTTTACTGTTTTTATTGTAATACCTGGAAAATTTATAAATATAATTTTATTTATAACTTCTTAAGTAATAAATACTTAAAAACTTGTGCAGCTGTGTTGTTCATTTGCAGTTACTTGTTCAGTGCAGTTGCGCAGTTTGTTTTTATTCTGCAGTTCTTTTTTTTAAATATTTTAAATCTAATTCATTTTGTTTTTTAGCCCATAAAGATGAGAAAATTGTATAAGAACTGTTGGTCACATTTCAAGAAGAATAGTAGTAATAATAAGGATTTGGCAACTTGCAATCTTTGCAATAAGACTCTTGTGAAGGTTCAGCAACAATTAGTCTTCGCAGCACCTTGAAGGTGTACACGCCTATAAGTGGAAGATTTGAAGGCCCCAGTAGCAATGATGGTCCCAGTAGCAATGATCAAACAATTTTAATGTTTATAAAACATCCAACTGTGGCGGAATAAATAATCTAATTGGCAGCAGTCGATGGATTCTCATTTAATAAAATTACTAAAAGTGAATTTATAAGACAGAGCATGACCGCAAGGGGATTCAATCGAGGCAGCAACTGATGATGGAATTTTATTATTGTAAAAAGAAGAAGTTAATTCAGACCATAAGGAAACTAAAAAATGAAGAAAAAAAATTTAGTGTATCTATTGACGAATGGACTAGTACTACAAATAAAAGATACATGGATATTCACATATATATAGAAATTCTAAAGATTCGTTCAATCTTTGGTTGGTTACGATTAATGGTGATTGTTCTGCCGAAAAAACTTTAGAGTTGCTAACACAAAAATTAGATGGTTTTGATATTTCTCTTGAAAAAGATATTGTATCTGTAATGAGTGATGGCGCTGCCGTTATGCCGAAATTTGGAAGGTTGTTCCTGCGCATCAGCAACCATGTTATAATCATGGTTTGCATTTAGCTATTTTGAATTTTTTTTTACGTTGAGAAGCAGAAGGAAAGTGACGAATTAGAAGTTAGTGATAATGAAGATGAAGATTGTTTTGCAGAATATGAATCCAATTTTGATTTTGAACCAGTGATAAACAGAGAGCTGCAAAATGTTATAGAAGATACAATTATAGGTATACAGAAAATTGTAAAAATATTCAAAAAGTCTCCTGTCAAAAATAGCGTTTTGTAAAAATATGTACAAGAATATGAACAAAAGGAACTGTCACTACTTTGTATTGTAAGGCAAGGTGGAATACCATGGAGATTATGATCAAACGCTGTTTACGAATTAAAAAGCCTGTAAAAATGGCACTACGTGAACTGAATATGGATACTATATGGAGGGAAGATTACGTGAATATGGCTGAAACATTATTAACTATATTAGAGCCCATTCGAATAACCGTCGAGTGTCTGAACCGAGAAGATTCTACATTATTAACTGCAGAAGGAGCTTTAAAATTTTTGTTTTCGAAATTAGAGAAGGTTGACAATGAACTAAGTAAGGAGCTTCTTATTGCAATTAAAGAAGAAACAATAACATCACATCTGTTTATAAATTTTTACAAAATCCCGCGTGTGAAGAAAAAGATACATTTTTTAGACTAGTCTCGAAAAATGAAACTTACAAAATTGTTAAAGAAATGTTAAATATATTATTTGCCAGTTGTCAACAGTTTGATACTGACGAAGAAGATAAGATGTTAATGATGTTCCAATCAATGGAAATGAAGAATTGTCTTTTCAAGAACAATTAAATTTATCTATAACAGAAAGTGTGAGAGAAGTGAAATCTGGTGTTACTGACAAATATCAGACTATTAAACAGGAATTTCATATATTTCAAACAACGGGTACAAGAACAACAAATTTGGAACTACTTAGAGATGCTTTGTCGACAATAAAGCCTACGTCTACACAAAATGAACGTAATTTTTCTATTGCTAATCGATTGTCCAAGAGAAATCGAATGCCCAATACTACTTTGGATGCGCTATGTTTTTTTTAAAAAAAATTTCAAAGTTGAACAATAAACGAATTAAATTTTGTTTTGCAATCTTTATCATCTACATATTGAATTTTGTGTTAAAATAATAAATAAAATATATGAATTCAGTATTAAAGAGTGATATTTCATTGTTATAACCTTTTAAACTGAATTTAAGCGGGAAAATATTATTTATATATTATATGAAAATTCTCGATTTCTAGAGAAATAAGAGGTAAATTTTCCTTCTCTCGAGAAATTAAAACTATCGAGAAATCTTAAACACTACTCGAGACCGTAGTAGTGTCATCTCTAATATAACGCGGTGTTATAATGCTTGTTGATTATAGGTTGAAGGTAGTGGTAGATTTAATATTTTAGACACCCCAGGCGCGGAAATTATTTCAAGATGCCGCAAGGGGAGATTGATTTGTTAAAAATGCCAACGTCTCATGATGAAATTTCTAAATTCAAAATTTTATTTTATGTAAATGATGTGTCGAATATAAAGAAAAAAATATATAAATATATTTCCGTATATAAAGAAAATGGACAAGAGACAATATATTTAACTATGTATTCTTAACTTTCATTATAAATTTTACATAAGTGATCATAAAATGCAAAAAATTGCGTAAAATTTTAACAATATGAAAATCACGCACTTACAAAATTCAGTCTTTTTCTCAATTTTTGACTAGCAAACAAATAAATTTAATGTTTTTTGTGTGTTAAACATTAAATTTAACAACAAATAATGTTTAAATTAAAACAATTTTTTCAAACTTTATTTTTTATTTCAACAAAAAAAAAATGTTAAGCGTCGGCCTTGCCCATCCTACTTTAATTTATTTATAAAAACCAAAATATTGATTTTCTACAGATGACAACAAACAGACGAGGAAATGAAAATATTAGCACTCTTTTTGTCGATGCTAAAATCAATGGCAGGCGATCCTTGGGGAGAGGGGGAGGTCTCAGGGGCAATCCCATTCAGGGCCGGCGTGAACTTTTGCGGGGCCGGGTTGCAAAATTGTACAGGGCCAACCCCCCCCCCCCCCACATTTATATGTACATCTAAATTTTATAATATATTATTTATTATAAGTACAAAGTGCGATACATATCTACATACAACTTAGAGGAACATCGAGTATATTATAAATATTACATAATTTTTCTCGCCTTTTTCGCAGCAAAATCTTTAATTACGACATCAGAATTGACCGTTTTCGCTTTTTGGCCAATTTTGACCGAAATTTTTTTTTACGATGAGCTTTTCGTGGACCGTGGGGAGGGTGAAAGCGCTGAACCCGCCTCGCGACGATCCTGATTTCAGTGTACTTTTCGACTGTGGCCATATCCCACTCTTTTTGTTGGCATACAGGCCAGCAGTGCACGAAACAACTGGACAAATGCCTTCCGTGATGCTCTTTGGAAGAGAATTACGTCTTCCTTGTGACCTTTTATATGGTCGGCCCAAAGCAATGCCCGTGTCAACTCCACAATACGTACAGAATTGCAACAACGACTAGAAGAAATCCATCATTCCGTCAGACATAACATTAACATGGCAAGCGAGAGAACCATAACGAGGTACGACAGTAAAACAAATGGAACTGTTTTCAATCAAGGAGATCTTGTCTAGCTACACAATCCACGTAGAAAGAGACTTTCTGCAAAACTTCAGAAACCTTGGGAAGGTCCGTATACGGTAATTAACAGGATTAACGATATGGTGTATCGCATTCGCCGACGTCCGTCTACAAGTGCAAGGTGGTTCACGTGGATCGTTCGGCCCCGTTTCATCAAAGAACTGAAGCTTCGGAATCCAGAATTGTTCGGGATGAACAAGACCTAAGTAGGGGGCAATGTTACGACAGATGAACGAGCAACAATGAAACCGCGATGTCCTGTTTCGTCTTGATGCTCGCGTGAACTACAGCGTGAGAATTACGTCACTAACCACTTCGAAAGAACTTAACTTAAAAACTATAAAGAATAAGAGAGTTGTAATTAGGAAGAATTACTGTGAAGGAAAAGTATTTTGTCTCAGTCTGCGCCCTATAGTCTAAAGAAAGAAATGTTTTATGTGGTTGTGTGCGGGAGGATAAATAAGTTTATTGGTGTGGATCGTGTTAGTAAACTAATAAGGGAAAAGCATTCATCGTCTGAAAAGAATTGGTTCTGAGAAACCAGCATACTTAGCCGCAGTTTTGGAGTATTTGATGACTGGAATCCTAGAAGGAAGTCATTTAGTTTGTTTTAGGAATTGGTAAAGTTATTTCTTGTTAGATTTCAGGTTTGAGTATTAAAAAGCCTTATTTTATGCTTTGAGTAGAGATTGTTAGAAACAAATATTTGTAAGAATAGTAAAAAGGTGATATATTCTTCTGATGGTTTATTTCATATTGATAAAGATATAGATTTCTATTAGTTGAGTTTATATAAATGTTTTATCCATACTTTTGTGTAAAAAATTACATTATTTTAGAATTATTGTTGCTAAATATTCTTTTTGAACTCACGCCCAATTTCCATCCGTTAACTTTATAACAATATTAATCAAAAAGTCACGATATTAAAGTATCATATATTAAAATAGGAGGAATTGAAGGTTTTTGGCGCACTAAGATGCATAAATAAGATCAAGTCTCATGGTATGGAAAATAATTTAGGGCTAAGTTTACGATTGCAAGATGATAACATTTGGCAATAAATACATAATGAAGTGTTTTTCCTTTACAATGTTATATCTCATTCCTACCTGAAAGACTTCTGAAATGTAATAGTGGAAGAAAAGTTCAATATTATCTGCTAAAATATCGATAAATTAAGCCTTAACTGGCAAAGTGATTATATCACTATATTCATCACTACTATAGTTAGGAAATATGGGCCGATGTATTGATAACTTGTGGGTTATTCCTGTTTCGAGTCTGAAATCTTCTTTTGGCGACTCTTAAAAAATTCTTGTTAGAACGCATTCTCCAAAGTCAGATCAACCAACAATAACTGATATGTAGTCCTGAGAATTCAGCAATTTTGTAGGATCAATCAGTTTATTTCACGCGGATCCTAGTTCATATCGCATGTCTGGAAGAGGAACAGTTGAGGGGTGACAAAATTATTCACAAGTTATTATCATTTTATTAGCTGGTGATTGACTAAAATCTACGTGAATGTATATCCTACAAATCGCAGTTTATAGAAATAAAATGTAATGATTAGATATAAGTTTGTATGTGACATGTACAAAAACATGCCTATGTTTAGAGTTCAGAAGTTTAAAAATAAATCCAGATGGTGTATGTGAAAGCTATTCTAGTTATGAGGAAAACTTTCTCCTTGCCTTTCTTTCACTGTACTTTCGGAAGTTAGTGAGAATTTTTTCATTCTATTAAAATACGCTTTATGAACTATCAATGAGAAGTCATTTGCAATTCGTTTCTTCGCTGGGCGCTAGTGTTTCATATATAACCTTTATTCAAATCTTTCCCATGTCTTCAGCACAACAGCACGTCCGCTGTCAAAAGAGCTTGGTGATACCAAAGATTAATGCTCGCGACAAGGAGCGAGCGAGTTAACCTGGGCAATCCATAAAGTCACGATGCCATCGTGTGTCTTCGGTGACACTCAGCAGGGTGCGCACCTTGCGCCACACGCGGCCACCTTAAACGTCTGTACACAGCCTCCTCACCTCATACATCACTGCCAGCGGGCCTACGGCCACCGTCATCGACTGCTCCTCGTGCGAGATGAAACATTCATCTGATGTAAATCCCATTATGATGTGGTTGCCAGCCTCGCCATTCGCCCTAGGATTGCTTCACTCCTGCTCCGTAATCAAACGAAGATTTCCAAAGACTTGGCTTCCCAAAAGTATTCGAATTGAAATCTACTCCTTAATATTTTATATGCTTCACGATGGAGGAACGATGGGAGGAATGGCGAGCTGATGCGCATACTTTTCTATTCCAATCTATCATCTATCAATGTCAGGAAATAATGTCGAGTTCAGTTGACGAAGACCCATTGTTTCATGTGGTGTGGCTAGCTGACATTTCAAGGTGTTTCAGTAGGCAGTTTGAAGTTCTCCTAAACCAATCGCAATATCACTAACACGTTATTTCACAAGTCAGGATTTTTTTACTATAAAGTATACACAGGTCAAACATTGACAATTTCAGCAAAATGAAGTTATTAATCTCCGCTATA